>CM061558.1:131658303-132386196 GCA_030864225.1 Capsicum baccatum var. pendulum
GTTTGAATAATGGGTTTTCAGTCTTGGATAAGTCTTTAATAAACCTCCGATAAAAACCAGCATGACCAAGAAAACTACGAACCCCCCTTCACATAAATTGGAGGTGGTAGTCTCTCGATAACTTCAATGTTGGCTCAATCAACTTCAATTCCCTTTTCAGAGATTTTATGCCCGAGAACAATGTCTTTCTTAACCATAAAATGGCACTTCTCTGATTTAGCGCTAGATTGAATTCCACACATCACTGCAAATCCATACTCAGATTTGCCAAGCGTGACTCAAATGACTCACCTACAACTGAAAAGTCATCCATAAACACCTCCAAGGTGTCTTAAACCATATCAGAAAAATGGATATCATACACCGCTGAAAAGTGGCAGGTGCATTACATAGCCCAAATGGCATTCGTTTGAATGCAAAAGTACCATATGGGCATGTAAAAGTGGTCTTCTCCTGATCTTCGGAGAAATGTAAATCTGGTTATATCTGGAATAACCATCCAAGAAAAAGAACTATCCCTTTCCTGCCAATCGATCAAGCATTTGATCCATGAATGGCATTGGGAAGTGGTCCCTTTAAAGTCCACGAGTTTAGCTTCCGGTAATCCATACACACCCTCCACCCTGTGACAGGCCTAAGTGGAATTAGTTCATTCTTCTCATTCGCTACTACTGTCATGCCCCCTTTTTTTGGGCACACATTGTGCAGGACTTACCCATTTACTGTCTGAGATTGGGTACACCACCCTGCATCTAGACACTTTATGATTTCTTTCTTCACCACCTCTTGCATAGGTGGATTCAGACGATGCTGATGCTCAATAGTGGGTACGCAATCTTCCTTTAGCTAAATCTTATGCATACATATGCCAGGAGGGATACCAATTATATCAGCAATAGTCCAACCAATAGATCTCTTGTACCTCTTCAGAACAGAGATGAGAGCCTCTACCTGTTGTTCACCTAAATCAGCAGCAATAATAATCGGCAGTGTATTTCCACTACCCAAGAACACATACGTTAGATGACTGGGTAGCTCTTTCAATTCTAACACCGGTGGCTCTTCAATGGATGGCTTTGATGGTGGTGAAGGTCGATTCTTAAGGTCAAGGTCCAGCTTCTTGGGTGCATAATAATACGACCCCATTCCTGTCAAAGCACAGATAGTTTCTTCGTACTCTTTAATATCCCCACGATCAAAGTTCAAAAGCACAGCAGCCAATGGCTCAACAGTAAGCTGCTTCTCTAAAGATACTTCCTTCTTATCCTTATAATAAACATCAACTATAGAGAACAAATTCATATCCTTGGGTTGCTTCATTGATTTGCATACATCAAAACGTACCACTTCGTCATTCATCCAAAATAAAAGCTCATTTGCTCGCAAATCAATAAGCACACTTCTTGTTGCGAGGAAAGGTCGACCCAAGATTATGGGCACCTCAAAATCCACCTCGCAATCCAAAATAACAAAGTCTGCAGGAAAAATGAAGGTGGAAACCTTTACTAATACATCATATAAGATACCAACAGTTTGTTTTACCGACCTATCTGCCATTACAAGCCGCATGTAGGATCCCCTAACCCCAACTGTCTATAAATGGCTAGTGGCATCAAATTAATGCTAGCCCCTAAATCACATAAAGCCTTAGCAAAATTTAAAGATCCAACCGTGCAAGGAATAGTAAAAGCACCCGGATCTGCCTTCTTCTGTACCAAAGACCTCGTGGCAATCGAACTGCAATGATGAAAATTATCTGCCTATTTGTAGCTCGCTGCCTTTTCTTTGTCAAAAGGTCCTTCATGAATTTGGCATACCCTGGCATTTACTCTAGTGCCTCCACCAAAGGCATATTTATAGTCAGCTACTTCAGTATGGTCATGAATTTACTGAACCTGGTGTCATCAGCCTTCTTCTTCAGTCTCTGAGGAAAAGGTGGTGGTGGATTTGGAAGAGTTTTCTCCACCACTTCCTTTTCATTGTGCTCCCCATTATCAATCTTTTCAGACTGCTGACATCTAGGTGTAGTATCATGAACGTTCTCTTTCTGATTTTCAACTTCTATAGAATCATCACAATCTGCTTCAACAATATTCTCCTCCATACTATCAACCACAAGCTTGCCCTTGAAAGGATTTTCCAACACCTTACCACTCCTGGTTGTAATATCCAAACATGATCCATCTTTTCTTGGATTTTGTACAGTGTCACTTGGTAAAGTGCCAGCTTTCCTTTGATTGAATGCCACTGATAGTTGACTCATTTGTTGTTCCAGCTGTTTTATTGAAGTGGAATGCGAGTCAACCAATTGATTCATTGAGGACAAATCATTTTTTACCTCAGCTACTCCCGTGTTGGTTGCCTCCACTCCTTTCAACAGCTTAGCCATCATGTCCTCCATGGACATCTTCCCAGAGCTAGGTGCAACAACTTTACAATTTTCAGGAGGGACATACAAACCGCTCCTGTTATTCTTATTCTTTCAATTCCCTTGGTCTTGGTCCTTGTATACGGATTTTTCATAATAGTTCCTACCTTGGTTTCCTTGGACATTGCCTCGGAAACCCCCCTGATTATTCAAGTAATTTGCTTCCTCCTCAGAATCGGAGTCATTTCTTCCCTGTGATACAACAACTTTGACCTTTTCTGTCTTCCCTAATAATAAATGCTTAGTAAGAAGGTCCATCTGCATTTTTATGTGAGCCATATACTAGTCACGTTCCTCTTCTCTTCGCCTCTATTCTACCGTCATGCCAATAGACACAGTAGAGCTTGCTACCTCAGAATCCCTGGTATGCCAAGCTCTACTCTGCTTTGTCATACGATCCAACATCTCACATGCCTCAATAAAAGTCAGGTCCATGAATGACCCACCCGCAACATTATCTACCACTGGCTTAGTCACCGAGTTCAAAGCCCTATATAATATTTCCATCAAGTGGACATTGGTCATCTGATGATTTGGGCACCGCATAAGCTTTTTCTTAAACCTCTCCCAAGTATCGTGGAGAGCTTCAGTTGGAAGCTGTCTGAAATTGTTTATCTCATCTCTTAATTGTGCTCTCTTGGATGGCGGAAAGAATCTTTCTAGGAAAGCTTCTTTCAGTTGCCTCCAATTGGTAATAGAGTCAGGAGTTAGCCCGTTTAACCATAGAGTTGCCTCTCCAGATAGAGACAATAGAAATAAGCGCAGCCGGATTGCATTCTGTCCAACCCCTGGATTGTCAAATGATTTGCATGTTGAGATAAAATTAATTAGATGCATATTCGGATCGTCGCCTGCAAGTCCACCAAATAACCCTTTGAGTTGCAATAGATGGATCATGGTACTAGCAATATTGAACTTGGATCCAGGTGCCAAGGGCGGAGGAATAATAACAACTGTGGCACCAGCCCCATCCAAGTCGTCATCATCATCATCAAAAGCAACTTGCACAGCTCGACATTCGGGTCTCATCCTAGCTTGACGATCTCTATTGACATTCCTGTTCACTGGTGCAGCCACATCATCTGCACGCCTTGGATTTAATAACTTATCATCACCCAGGTCCTCATCATCAAGATCTGGTACCCGACCTGGGTTATCAGCATTCTGTTGATTTACTTACGCAGCTGCCAATGCAGCTAATCTAGCCTGCTCCTGTTGAGTAGCTATTCTTTCAAGGTCTCGTTGTGCATCCATTCTGCCAATGAGATATGATTCAGTATTTATAGGTAATAATGGCTGACCAGATCTCCGTATATTTGGCATGCAATCCACTAAACCTGAACAAAACAAAAACAACAAGCAAAAAGTAAAATTTGAGAATCTTTGACCAAAGGGTCTATTAACTATCACAAACTTAGTTGACAACCGTATTCCTCGACAATGGCGCCAAAATTTGATACGACCAAATTACAACTGTTGTTAGAAAGTACAAGCAGTCTCTGTCAAATATAGAACCCAACTAGGTTGGGTATCGAATCCCACAGGGAATACTATGATCACTAAGTATTGCGATTATTATTAGACTGTTGATCGAAGGTTCCAAGGTAAGAGGGGTTTCAGTTTAGGTGCACAATAATATTATCAGTGTAACAATGAGATGATATGTGTAATAATATTTGATCACAGAGAATGACAAATTAGGGTTATGTCCATCTTGTAGCTTCTACTTCTCTATTAACTATGAGTAATACGGATTTTATACATGCACGCACTTATAGAGAGATGTATTCTAATTCTAAATCCAAGTGTTTCTCAACCATTAAGGATTTATTCACCTTAGTTCTCTCGAATCCAAAGTGTACAACCAATTGTACGAACTCTCCAAGAAGTTAATCCTGCTAAGGCATTAACGTGTAAAATAGAGGTTGGAAACCCTATTTTCTTGTCACTCTCTTTTCCAAACAGTAACTTTTCTATTAAACAAGTTATTGCTATAATGGCGCATTCCCTATGTTTGAAACTATGAGAATTCAATCAAAATGAAGAGAGTAATGATATAAGTGGACTAACACATCATAAATTCAAAAACCCATAGCAATAGAGAGTATCCCTAACAAATAAACTTAGCTACTCATGAATAAAATGGAAATCAAAATAGAAATATTCATCATACCAAAACTTAGAACGATCTTGGTGATAAAGATGAATAGCGAAAATAAGAGAGAAAAGCATTTCTCTCTCTCCGTCCTCAAGCTAAGCCGCTTTCTCTTGTTTTCAAAATAATACAGAATGTGAATAATCCCTAAAAATTCAGCAATAAGGCTTTTAATAACATCCTTCTCTAATAAATTGCTACTGCATCCTTAACTATTTAAAAATATTGAGTTTGCCCGAGAAAAAGTTCCCATACATCACATTCAGTCCAAAAGCTGCTTTCCTTTTTATGGAAGTTTTCTTTGCTGTCCACAGGTCCCCAAAGTGCTGTAATCTTCCTCATTAGTACCTGAAAAGCATGCTAATTACATAGGTCATCTCACTTAACTAAAAATGGACTAAAAGTGCAAAAATTATGTATTTTATCCTCAAAACTTAGCTAAAACATGGGTAAGTTATGGTGCTTAGACGTATAAATACGCCCAACATCAAAAAGATGAGATGATGATCGTTTTGGTCTCTCCACTTATCCTGATATAGTGTGCGTGTTTTCCCCCTTTTCTTTGTGGACAAGAAAGTGGGGGTTGGGGGGTCACATGAGGTAGGTGGTGTAGATATGTTTGAGTTTTGTTAGGATAAGGTTAGAGATTTAATTTGTTAGGGATTTATTAAATTTTTTTTATTTTTGCATTTTTGTGAGACATAATTATACAGATGAGGACACGTAGTAATACAGAGGTGAAATGGTAAAAATGCTATCGGGGAGGGACAAAATTAGGTGTCTACATCATGGCCCCTTTGAATGTAAACACGAAGTATTTTCAGACAAAGAAGTAGACAACGAGATAGAATTTTGTCCCAACAATTATTCAAAAATAAAACAGAAGGAAGGAGAGAGACCAAGTCTTGATTTAGGACATCCTACCCACCCAAGTTATGAGGGAATCAAGTCATAGGTATCTTAAAGGATTGGAAAAAGAAGGACTATACCGAGTTGGAGAGTCGAGTGATTTCATCGAGGTTTCGGTCCGCGGCTCTGTCATTGCATCAAAAAAGAAAAATTACATGTTAAAAACATAAATAAAATTAAAAAAAACTCTATCTATGCAGATTTCCTTGACTCTTGACTTGCTACTTCATCACCCTATTCTTCAGGCGGGCTCCTAACTTGCAATTTCTTCACCCTATTCTTCAGGTGGGCTCCTGACTTGCAATTTCATCACTCTATTTTTTGGGCGAGCTCCCGACTTACAATTTCATCACTTGTTGCTTGGTTTTCAATTTCTTCACCTTATTTTTCAGGCGGGTTATTGACTTGCTATTTTTTGATTTGTTGACTTTTAATTTTTTCACCTTGTTGCTTGACTTTCAAATTTTTCACCATGTTGCTTGACTTTCAACTTTTTCACCTTGTTGCTTGACTTTCAACTTTTTCAAGGGGGCTGACTCGACTAAAAGGTACATCTTCTAGGGGTCAAGGGGAATGACTCGACTAAAAGGTATGTCTTATAGAAATCAAGGGAGGTAACTCAACTAAAAGGTACGTCTTATAGGAATCAAGGGGGATGACTCCACTAAAGGGTATGTCTTATTGGAATCAAAGAAAGATGACTCGACTAAAGGTAAGTCTGATAGGAATCAAAGGGAGATGACTCGACTACAAGGTACGTCTTATAGGAATCCAGGGAAATGACTCAACTAAAAGGTACGCCTTATAGGAATCAAGGGGGATGACTCGACTAAAAGGTACATCTTCTAGGGGCCAAAGGGAATGAATCGACTAAAAGGTATGTCTTATAGGAATCAAAGGATGTGGCTCGACTAAAAGGTACGTCTTACTAGGAATAAAGGGAGATGACTCAACTAAAAGGTACGTCTTATAGGAATCAAAGGGAATGACTCAACTAAAAGGTACGTCTTCTAGGGGCCAAAGGGAATGACTTGACTAAAAGGTATGTCTTATAGGAATCAAAGGAGATGACTCGACTAAAAGGGACATCTTCTAAGAGTCAACGGAAATGACTCGACTAGAAGGTACGTCTCCTAGGAGTGAAGGTTCAATTTAAGAAGTGTATCACCTAGCAAATGAAAACTAAAATCCCTGGATAAGTGTGTCTCCGAGGGATATGGAATGATAAATTTTTACCATGATTTTATTATCAAACCTGTGCAACAATATTGCTTCCTGTATTTGTAAAAGTAAGGCATTGCAGCTCTTGATGTTTATGTTTTGAAGTCCCTGCTTTGAAGGTAATATGTTTCCTGTTTCATCAAAGAAATCTTATGAGTTTAAAACATGGTGGCTGGTTTGTGGCTTTAGCTTTCGCGGCGATCACTTTTGCCCTCGTTAATTTTAACCTTGCTTCCAACCATTAACATATATCATTGACTTGTTAAATCATCAACCCGAACTCAGATTATTAAGAGTGACTGAAACAAATACAGTATCTCTGTTTTGCCATGCTTCTCAGATAAACTCTTTTAACCTTGGTATTTTCATAAGTTCCCAATCTTTTCTGTTGAAAAAGCTTTTTGCATGCCTTATTCAGCTTACAATCATGTCTCTTTCATATGCTGACTTTGTCTTACTTTGTGCAATTGAAGAAACTGGTAGCCATTTTTTAAATCTTTTTTCACTTATTTTGTCATGGACTTGACTCAAAGACACGAGAAAAATGACAGTGATTTTTTTTATTTGGATAACTGACTCAAGAAAATAAAAATAAAAATAAAGATAAAGAGAAGAAAGAAAAGACAATGAATGTCCCCATTTGAAACAAAGAAACGAAAAATTTATCTAAAATGACAATCAACTCTAATGATTATGCCATGCATTTGGATTAAGCTTCTTGATATTTTCATCCAAACTTTCACCAACTGTTGTTGAGCTAATGACCCTGAAATTGAGTTACTTCCTTGGGTCAATTGCATTTAGAGACCTCATTCGGCTAGTGACACCTTGAAGGGTTTTCGCCAACAAGCCTCTCTCATTTTGTTTCTCTCGGCTCACCATTGTCTTATGGTATCCGTGAGGTTTTTTTTCACCAATAATATTCTCTAATTTTCATTTCTCTCAACTCATAATCGTCTTACGGTGCTCGTGAGAATTTTCACCGATAAGATCTCATTTTTTTGTCTCAACTCACCATCATCTTATAGTGCCCGTGAGTGTTTTCACCGATAAGACTCTCTCATTTTCATTTCTCTCCTAATTCCTTATGCTGAGGAAGACAAGTAGTTTCCAAAATGCGTCATCACATCTATTGCATGCTTAGCCTTAGCATTCTCAAAGATTGATCTGAAGGTCTTTCTTTAGTTGTAGCTTGGCTTTTGGATAGGGTTAGAAAGAAAGGATGGCATGGGGCCCAAACGATAGTTGAAGTTGGGTGGGGCTTACAACTTTTGGAATCAACTCAAACAATAAGAATTAAATCATCCCCAGTTTCTTTTGACTGGGCAATTCTAAACTACCCCGAGAGAGGAGAATCAGGTCACGCGTAGTTTTGGCAGCTTATTCTTTTTTTGCTTGATTCTGACTTCTTCTTTTTTTTTACTCTTTTTTCTGACTCTAATTTCTTAACACTCTTTACCTCCTTTGTGGACACATTTTTCTCTCTTTCCCCCCTTTTTTTGAAACTTTCTGACTCTATTCTCTTGCTTGATACTTTTCTTTTGAGCTTTGCTTTATCTTGATTCCAAAAGAGGGGTATGAAAGAAAATAACACTAAGGCTCAAATGGGGTAGACAAAGGATGACACAATGTTTGGATAGCAGAATAAAATGTCTTCGTCATATCAATCCTTGAAAATACTAGTACATGGCATACAATGTGAAAGTGCACGATCAACATCATTTATGACATGTTTTACAATACTAACTTGACCCAAACATGTGTGTCACCTCTTTTTCTATACTTGTGAAACATACAACTCCACATTTGTTGTACATCCCTCACACTGAATGACTCATCATACTTTCATGGATTTGATTTTCTTTCTGTTCCTCTTGATAGGATCACGCAGACACTGTTTGACCTAATTAAGCTATGTTTTTTAATTGATGACCAAGTTATTCTTGTGATTCTCAAAATAATTACCTTAATTTTTAAAGAAGGCTTCAACTTGTCACCAAATGTCTCAGCACTCTACCTATTTTCTCAGATATTTTTTTTCTAACTTTAGCCCTCTTATTCCATGTTTCATGGTTAAATTGGACTTTAAGATCTGGATGAAAATTCTGCAAGCATGTCATATCACTAGAGTCAACATAAAATGTACTGTATAAAGAAAACAAACAAATAACATATATTTAAAAAACAAAGAAAAAAGGACAATTTATTTAGTTGAAATAAAAGATAGAAGGGTTTGAACCTAAACGACAAAAGGACAAAACAAGATAGATCCCGAACTACAACCCTAAAATAATTCAAAAAATAAAAAGAAAACAAAACAAACTACCAGACCTATTCCTAGTAGGGAGAGGGGTGACTTCTCAATTCCTCAACCTGACAACTTAGCCACTGGTTTACATATCAACATGACTAGAGCTTCCCTCACTGTCAATGTTCTGCACCATAATTAATCCATCTTGAATCATATTTTCAATTTCTCTTTTCAAATCTCAACAATCTTCAATACTATGACCCTAAGCATCAGAATGATATGCACATCGTACATTAGGATCAAAATTTCTTGAACGTCGATTAAGAGTGCACCCAAGGAGAGGAGTGATCATTCCCCATTGTACCAATCTCTAAAATAAATTGGCATATGACTCTCCAATTTGTGTAAATCTATCTCTCGACTTCTACCTCATTTCATTGCTTGGCTTGGATCAAAAATCAGGCTTAGAAGGGTTTTGGTATGTTTGTGGAGTTAGAGGATGACTCTGAGGAGTTGGTGTGTTCCACTGTGGGTAAGATGGGGGTTGAACATGTGGCTGTGCGTTATATACTAGATATAGAGGTGGAGGAGCAGGGTATAATAGATTTAGGGAGTGATTTTGTGGAGCTTGGGCATGAACTTGGGTTTGAGCTTGAGAGTGACGAAAACGGGGTCTTCTTGACCATGCCCACTGTCCAACTACAATAGAAGCTGAAACTTCCTCATTTTTTGTCTCCCTAACACTTCCTGAACCCTTTTGAATTGCTTGGGTTGTCACTTTCAATGTTGCAAAACTCATAATACGACCAGTCTTAATTCCCTCTTCTATCATCTCCCCCATTTTAAGGACCTTAATAAATAAGTTGCCTAATGCAGGTAACAAGTGTTTATAATATGTTTCATCCTGCAGTTGAATAAACACCTCCACTATTTTACTTTCTTTCATTGGCGGTTTTACTCTAGCAGCTTGTTCACGCCATTTGATCGCATACTCCCTGAAACTCTCAGTATTCTTTTTTTTTATACTAGTTAGGGATTTTTCTTCAGAGATCAACTCCACATTGTATTGAAATTGTTGCACAAATTCATTAGCTAGGTCATCCCAACTAATCCACTTGTCGATGTCTTGGTCAACAAACCATTCCGAAGCTAGGCCTGAAAGACTCTCCCCGAAATAAGCCATAAGTAGTTCTTCCTTCCCTCCAGCGCCTCTTAATTGGTTACAATAGCGCCTCAAATGTGATACTGGTCCCCATGTTCATCATACTTCTCAAACTTTGGCATTTTAAAGCCAGGAGGAAGGTTGGCACCTAAAAACATGCGTAAGTCCTTATATGAGACACTTTTTTAACCCCTAAGTCCTTGTAAGTTCTTCATAGACAGTTCCAAACTTCTCAATTTTCTGGTCATTTCCTCTGGTTCTTCTATCATAACAGGCTTCTCAGTGTTAGGAGTAAATTCAGGCGGGTGAGTGTCACCGTAAAGACCAGTCAACTTAAATGTAGGCTCGGAAGTGTAACACTGATCGCTAGTAATATTCAATGTAGGCTCTCTTGTAGAATAGGGAGGTATAACTCAAGTAGGAGCTTCAGGTGGGGATGGCACCACAAAAGAATGAACAACAGGTGGAGCCGCGTATGTGGTAGTCTTGATTGAGGAGTGAGGAAATAAACATTGGAAGTGGTTGGATATTGTTGCCCCAGAGTCGATCCTGATGTATATTGTGGCATATCAACAAAAATGGAAAATTGTGCATGTGACATGGGAGGCAAGCCAGGAAGATATTTCAGATTATCAGTGGGAACTGAGGGAGGTGGCAACCCATTAGCCCAAGCTCGATGCATCTCTATCATTTGTTGCGTTAATTTCCAAATCTCTTCATTAAATCTTAAATTCTTATTTCCGAACTCCCTATCTGATTAGTGACAATAAAAATCGGTATCCTTATTGGCCATAACATTCTCTGTTACTTGGTGCAATATGGAGGACCAACCAAAATGCCACAGACCAATCACCTTAAACTAACTGAACAAGAGATAACAAATGTGTTAGAGTTCAACACTTTCTCAAAATCTCTTTTTTTTTTAAAAGATCACCGAATCCAAGAAGGGTGCCTATGTATCTCACTCCCGAAAGAGGAGAAACAGGTGTGCGTAGTTCGTGTAGTCTTGCCAAAATGGCCAAATAAACTAAACTCTTTTTCTTTTTCTTGAAATTTTAAGAATAAAAGAAAAATGAAAAATTGTCAAAAGAATAGACGAAAATCTTTTTGAATTTTTTGGCTTTAATAACCTATACAAAATGAAACCTATGATTACCAAAGAAACTCTTTTTGGGTTTCAATTTTGCATTTCATACGAAAATGAAACTTGAACCTATTAAAGGAAAATCTTTTGTATTTTTCTTTTACAGATGTATATGAAACACCTACTCTAAATGAAGAGTTAAGAAAATCTTTTTGGATTTTTGAATAAGATTCCCGAACCAACAATAGGTTGCCTACGTATCTCACATCCCAAAAGAGGAGAATCAAGGGTGCGTAGTTCATCTAGATTGGACAATTAAGGATTAAATAACAAACTAAAACTTAATTTGAGTGACACGATTACAGACAGATGATGAAAGAAAAATCTTTTTTGGATTTTAATTTGACACTTCACACAAAAATGACACCAACAACTATGAAAGAAAAATCTTTTTGATATTTTCGATATGAAATATACAAAACTTCTACCATCTTTTTTAGAATTTTCCTTTTATAAAAACTCCTATTTGAAAAAAAAAAATCTTTTGAAATTTTCGAATTATGAATGCATGGTAAATGAATAAAAAGAAAATCTTTTTGACATTTTTTTAGAAATGAGTGCGAAAGGTAAAATAAATCTTTTTGAACTTTTGGATTGTGAAAAAAAAATTCAAAATCCATAAAGAACTCTAAAACTTATGAAACTCTTTTTTGACTCACCCTTTTCTTTTTCACTTTTTTTTTTCAACACTTTCTTATCTACACACCTTACTTCTAACACATGCTTTCCCCAAATCAGTCCTTCAAATGACCACATTATCCTTAGAGATGCAACATTTAGCACGTAGGGATGCTTTAGAGGTGAGTATCCTACGAAGGGCCACGTGGGTCCTGCTAGGTCTCAATATGATGCAGATAAGCATGACCTAAAGGCTGACCTACACTGGGATTCACTAATAAGGCTATTCGGGGGTGCGTATGGTCGATAGTGGTTGTGAGCGATTTCCACCCACTCAATAACACCGACAGATCCTCCTCTTAAAATAAGGGTGACTACGGACTTGTTGCAGAAAGAATGACTCGGATTATGAACATGATGCCAGATATAAAACGGTAACACCTAAAGTAAAACTGTAAACAAAGAGCACGTAGGCACTCAACAATGATAAAACAATAACACAAAACAACACAAACAATGTCTATACACCCATAATGCCAAACAAAGTCGATAAAATTCCAAAAATAAGCTCGAATTCTAAAAAAGATCCCCAGAAGAGTCGATAGAGCTTTCACACCCATTTTCAACTAAAAGATTGATTTTAAGGGTCGAAAGGATTTTTATTATTGAAGTGACAAAATGAAGATTTGTTTCAAAAAAAGAATTATTTATATTCAAAACCAAGAGTCGCCACTTGGCATAATCCAGCTGTGCCAAGTCACCTTTGGAAATCCTTTTTCAAAACTATTTGACTCTAAAAACTGATCTGCGAACAATGATTCCAGCTAAGGAATTCTGTTGACTGGGGAAGGTGTTAGGCACCCCTCGATCCCGTTGTTCGACCACGGTCGCTTGGTGGAGTGTATCGGCTAATTTGACATTACGAATGTATAAACCATACAAAACACATAAAACAATCAATTAAGCAAATAAAACAAAACAATCCAAAATTTAGTGTCCAGTCAAATTATACAATCCGAAATAGAAAAATGCGAAAAATATAAAACCTATTCTAAACTAGTCCTAGACTAAAATCCAATGCTTTACCCGATGTATCGGGCCTTGATCACAAACCTCCCTTGAAAATATAATACATCCGGGCATTCCCCGGTGAATAAATACAGGAAACCTTGGGGCATTCTCCGACCAATTGAATACACTTGAATCAAATGCGATAAACTACAAAGAAACATTCACACGCACATTCAAACATTCAATACTCCATAATTCCTAAAAATTTGCCTACCCCTTATCATTTGCATATCCGTTTAGACTTAAAGCATGACACTACCACGTTAAACATCAATAATGAATCGAAATACGATAATATTCACTTTTATCCATTTTGCAATTCCCGCCCCAAATTCTTTTCAATCCTTAATGGGGTATCATTTCATTACACAATTCATAATCAAGAAAATCAAGCAACCAATCAAACGAAGTAGCAATTCATTAACAACACACGATACTCCATTCACTGCACCATATTCCATCAACAATGAAATAAAAAAAGAAAAAGAGTAGAAATAGAACTCAATGATGATTTTATTCCAAATATCAGTCAATCGAAAAGACAGAATCCGTGCACCGAAGAACCTCGAATCAGACCTAACAACAAAACTAGTCCAACTTCGATATACTCCAACTTCCAACAACGAAATCAGACCAATTTTAATATACCCTTTACTGCTTTTTGATAACCCAAAACAACAATTTCATGAGAGACAAAACTCACACCTACTCTAGACATATCGGGGTCCGTTTGTGTAATGCCCCGCACTTTTCTAAGCTAGAAAGCGAACCGTTGTTCGTACATGTGAAACCCCCAATTTTGTAAGTCATATTTGGGCACACGAATTAACAAGAGTATCCTAGTTATAAGAGAGCTTATGATGTTTTAAGTGTGGTTATATGAGTTACTTAAGGTAGTACAAGCTAAGAGTTTTGAAATCCATCAAGTTTTAGTGTTTGAATTCGCAAGGGTCATCTTTGAATAATCATAACTTAATAAACATGTGGTATTTCTGCATATTTCTACCCACCAACTTATATAGAATCCAATTAACTTTCCAACGATACCAATTTCATCAAAATCCGACACCCGAGCAAGGAGTTATGGCTTTATGAAGTAGAGTTCGTCGCCTAACCAATCGCACATGGCTACTGGAATAGGTGTACGATAAGAAATGCGGCGCATACCTAAATGTGTGCGATAAGAAATGTGGCTCATACGTAAATGTATGCGATAAGTAATGCGGCGCATACGTAAATGTATGCGATAAGCAATGCGGTGCATACTTGGTGTTTCAGGTAGTAAAAACACTCCGTTTTGAGTTATTTTGAGGGCAATTAAGTCTTTTAGCACTCCATAAACACCCCTAAACTTAACCTTACGAATTTAATAGAATCTAAACACATCATAACCCTATTATCAATCTAAGTTCATCATCCAAGAGCAGTAAAGGAGAAAAACAACTAGGGTTGCACAATCAACATTGAGGGTCCAATCTTTCAACGATTCCGTTACCATAAAGGTATGTGGGGTTTTCAACAAGAACATCCTTTTGTTCTTGTGCCCAAAAATTTGTATTATTTTACGAAGATACATGATTTTACTTGTTTAATTATCAATTTGAGATGGAAACTATTATCCTATATTCTTGTTCAAGAAACTATGATATTTTTGTGATGTCTTAAAGATAAATTCCTTGAGTTTTGATGTTAATATCATGTTTCAAGTTGAATTTCCAGATTTTCATATGATTTATACTTTTTTTACTATACAAAGTATGAATCTTAAAATGTTTTGCTCAAGTGTTGATATATGGGATTTAAACCCTCTTTGAGATTATGATCTTTGGTGAAGTAATGTGTTATACACACCTTGATATTTTAATGATTTGAACTTTGGTCTTGAAAGAGTTATTTTTAAACTCGAATGAGAAAAGAAATCCACATGTTGACTTATTATGAAAAAGGGGTAGCATGATGGCTCCCGATATGAATTGTTGAATTGCGTTGTTGTGGATTTTCTTTTGAATTGATCTGAGCTAAGTCCAGGAGTAGTCTTTAGCACCGAGTGGGAGGTATAGATATGATTGGTACTTCCCTAGAACTACATTCCCCCGTAGGATGTGAGCCTAAGGCTGATTGATATAGTGATCACTAGTGAACAACAGATTAAAGTCCTACTCTGATGGCAAGGATAGGACAACTCTCCCTAACGTGGGTTGGACGTAGGACTCCATGTAGTTCACATGGTTATGTCGGTTGTAAGAGACTCCCAGTGTGTGTGTATTCTTCTGATTGAGATGAAGAATGTAATAGTTTGAAAGTGTGAGATGAGAAAGTTATCGTTTCTAAAGAATTTGATGGATATTTCTATATCTTAAAGAGAATTGTAATGAAAGCTACTCGTTTTGATGACTTGAAAATGATTATGAAAGTGATTGGGATTTACTATGATGACTCACATGTTTTCACCCGTGTTTTACTCTATGGTGATTATGATGATTTTATTTCGAGCTATGTGAGTCTCTTCTTACAGCATGCATAATTTTCTTTGAATATTTGTGAAATAGGACTTTTATGAAAACTTGCATACACCCTCATATACTCGGTCCATATTCTATGGTACTGACCCATATATTCGTACGCGGGCTACATTTTTCCTATAATGTAGGTCCAGGTGCTCATTCCCAAGCTTGACGTGATTCTCCGAGCACATTGGTTTACATTTTCTATAGTGGTGAGTCCTCATGGTTCGAGGACTGGTTATTTCAAATTTCACTCTTTTATTTTGAGTTATAATTTTATTCCCTGATGTTAGGGTCAGTTGGGGTCTGTCCCAATGGATCAGTGTTATACAGTTTAGTAGAGGCTTGTCAGACTAGATGGCTAGATTGATCAGTCTTTTGAGGAGGTCGTATTTTGTTACTTTCCGCATCTCTTTCATCTTGAATTATGATATTATGGAGAATATCTTGATGTTTGATGATAGTAATCCTATCGATGAGTGTTGAATGGTATGAAAACGGCTCAAAGGGTTAGCTTGGGGATACTTGTAGCTTTAAGCACCATGTGATGCTTCGGGACCCATTTTTGAGGCGTTACAGTTTGAGTCAATTTACTAAAATGGATCGCTGATGGAGATATCGCTTTACTGTTCTATTTCGCCGAAGCTCTGGTGAGCTCGGCAGTCCCAAAAATTAGAGAGAAACAACCAGATTTACAATGACAGTGGCGTTTTCCAGTTGATCGCCGATAGATTTCCACCGCAGTTTTCGGTTAATTTCCGACGAGTTTATTTGATTCACTGACTCTCTCTCTCACGCGTCTTCTCTCTCTCGTTATTCTCTCTTTATGTCTCTTCGATTCACTCTTCCCTGTCTCTCCGGTGGTATCGTGTGTGGTCTTGGTGTGTTGTGAATTTGAGAGTGATCGTGAGTTTCTCTCTGTGGAGAAGATGAGATGATGATCATTTTTGTTCCTCCCCTTATCCTGATGTAGTGTGCGTGTTTTTCCCCCTTTTCTTTATGGACAAAAAAGTGTGTGTGTGTGTGGGGGGGGTCACATGGGATACGTGGGGTAGGATATGGATGAGGTTTGTTAGGATAAGGTTAGAGATTTAATTTGTTAGGGATTTATTGAAATTTTTGTACTTTTGCATTTTTGTGGGACATAATTATATGGATGAGGACACGTAGTAATACGGAGGTAAAATGGTAAAAATGCTATCGGGGAGGGACAAAATTAGGTGTCTACATTTTGCACAGGTTCCTATGTAAATAGTCGAAAACTATAACATCCTTGAAAGAGAATTTCACCATTTCGCGTGCAACACAAAAGCAATGCACCTTGTATGAAAGTGTATCAAATAGTGGGCAAGTTGTATATGTTCATATATCGTTTCCAACTTCCATCTTGTTCCACAATAATCCATGATCCATGTGTCCAATTCATTACTTCTGAGTTTACCGCCATATAAACTAAGACAACCTTTGAGACAGTTTATCTGTGAACCAGCTCGATAGACATGTTTCATATCACGTTGTCAATCATCAAAACTACATAGTACCTAACATTATTTCACTTAAAATAATATTAAAGATTGTAAAAAATAAAAGGTACAAAATTCAAATTAAAAAAAAAAAAAGAAATCTACTATTAGCAAAAAATTTTAGAACTTTAATTTAAACAACTCAAGTCTTCGTATTAATAAATAAAGATTTTACAACAATATCAAGGAATTGTGTTGCAAATAAATGACTAACATCTTATTAATTAAAATTAGTCCTTTTTTTTTTTTTTTATAAATAATAATATTACTATGTGAAGGTAATTGTTTAATGTCTTCTAAGAATACAACCCTTAAAAAAAAGTAGTATGTAAGAACCAAAAAATAATTTTAAATTATTAAATATTTTTGTTATATGTATATATTTAATGCCGCGTATAAAAATTTTGCTTTAGACCACTAATTTTATTGAGATGACCTTGCAACTACTCAATGATCGACCCACCAACCATTTCTATTGTAGATTCATGGACGATCCTCAACATAGAGCGTGTAAAAATCATTCAGATCAAGCGCAAAACACGCAAAATGCTGAAAGGACTCCACCACAATTTCCAATGAATGATCATATTGATTCTTGGCCACGGAAAGGCAAGCAATTGTAACATACAAGTGTCGCTCGGCAATAATGATGTCGGACGCCATCCGGCAATGATGTCGGACGTCCATCCGGCAGTGCAATAAGAGGGAAAATTGATCTAAGATTCTGTGTAAATCAATATCTTGAATCGAGACAGAAACAAATGATTATTGGTTCGAATGCGCCTGAGCACCAATAAAAAGTGTCATTCTGATTGGCCGGTCTGCTCCACACTTAAGAGAATAAAACACATTCTTGTCAATAGGAATTGACCGTAACTATATTTACGTAGCACCAACAGATCGAGATCAGTTACATTCCTATCAATGAGGACAATAGATCGAGATCGGTTACATTCCTATCAATGAGGCGAGTTGGCTGTTGATCAGTAAAATTGACAAAGACTACATGAGTGTTGAAACGCGTAATTTTTTTAGCCTGTTAGTTGGTATCCTAATTTATAGGAGTTTGTTGGAAGTTGATTTCTATTGGTTTATAGAGTTTGATTTGCAGTAGGCAACTGATTAGGATATTTTATCTTTAACTGTTTAGCAATTGCTTAGCTATCAGTTATGTTGGTTCCTATTTTTCTGAAAGTTAGCTGTTGTTACTCACTTGTATAAAGAGAACTTGCAGTAGTATAATAAAATACACTTGCTCGATTCTTTTGTAATTTCTCTGTCTTTCTACTAAATAATATTTTGTAACATTTGGTATTAGAGACAACAAGAGAGTTTCTCAGATCGAGTGTAAGGGTTGGGTACTGCTTATTGAGAGTTTCTTTAGCAGTGTTATTGCAGCAGCAAAACGATGGCCTCTGAAAACTTTGTTCAGCCCGTTATTTCCCCTTTAGATGGTCAATGAGACCATTGGAGCATGTTGATGGAGAATTCCTTAGGTCCAACGAGTTTTTGCCAGTTGTTAGTATTGGTGTGCAAGATCCAGCAGCTGGTACTGCTTTGTCAGAAGCACAAAAAGCAGAGTTGGATAGTCTAAGGTTGAAAGATCTTAAGGCAAAGAATTATCTTTTTCAAGCTATTGATCGCTCAATACTTGAAACTATTCTTTGCAAGGATACTTCTAAACAAATCTGAGATTCCATGAAGAGGAAGTATCAGGGAACGGAGAAGGCAAAAAGGGCATTATTGCAAACACTTCGCACTGATTTTGAGACCTTACGGATGAAGATGGGCGAATCAATCTCAGATTACTTCTCAAGGACTATGGCAATAGTAAATAAGATGCGGATTCATGGGGAAAATCTGGAAGATGTCACCATTATTGAAAAGATCCTCCGCTCCATGACATCAAAATTCAACTATGTTGTTTGTTCAATAGAGGAATCAAAAGATACTAATGAACTTTCAATTGATGAGTTACAAAGTTCGTTGTTGATTCATGAGCAGAAAATGAATCGACAAAGTAGCGATGAACAAGGTCTTCTCTCATCTAACTACCATTCTTCAAAAGGTGATGGTAAGAGGAAGAGGGAGAGGAAACAATTCTGGTGGTGGGAGGCAGTCGCACCAGAAATTTGAAGAAAATTCTTAAACTCGCAAGGAAGGGGAAGAAATCTTGACAACAACAACAATTCAGGTCATTGTAAGCCGAAGTCAGTAGACAAGTCAAGGTTGAATGCTACAGAGTCACATGTATGTTCATTATAAATCAGAATGTAGAACCAACTTAAATAGAGATGGTGCAAGACAGTCTAATTTTGTAGAAAAGGAAGAAGAGATATCGTTGTTGATGGCCTATCATGAGAAGGAACAGGTGACAGAGGAAATTCAGCAGAATATCTGGTACTTAGACACTGGTTGTAGCAACCATATGTGCAGAAACAAGTCAATTTTCTCCACACTAGATAGAGTCATATTGAGATTTTGTGAAGTTCGGGAATGATTCAAAAGGTACAGCCATGGGAAAAGGACAGCTAACAATTAGAACTAATAGGGATATTTCTCAAATAATCTCTGTTGTCCTTTATGTTCCAGAGTCGACGTCAAATCTTTTGAGTCTCGATCAGTTGCAAGAGAAAGGGTATGAGATTGTCATTAAAAATGGAATTTGTCGTATTCAAGATGACACTTTGGGCTTAATTGCTCAAGTTAAAATAACTGCAAACAGAATGTTTCCTCTCTATCTCAATAATATACAACAATCATGCAACTTAGCAAAACAAGGAGATGATGCTTGGTTGTGGAATTTTTGGTTTGGGCATCTTAATTTTGCTGGATTAAAATCCTTGCAACAGAAGAATATGGTGATTGGTCTTCCTAAAATTTTGTTTCCATCTGAAATTTGTGAAGAGTGCGTGGTTAGCAAGCAGTCTCGCAATTGTTTTTCAAAAAAGGTTACATGGAGAGCAAAGAAAGCACTTGAACTTGTCCATTCTGATATTTGTGAACCGATAACGGAGGTAAAAGCTACATAATTACCTTCATTGATGATTTTACTCGAAAAAGTTGGGTATATGTTTTTCTGGTAAAATCTAAAGCTTTTGAAAGCTTTAAAGTACTTGTTGAAAAAGAGATTGGCAGTCCAATAAAAGTTCTTCATTCAGATCGTGGGGGAGAATATAACTCACATGAATTTACAAATTTTTGTGAGCATCATGGAATCAAGGGGTAACTTATAGCAGCCTACTCGCCGCAACAAAATGGAGTCTGAAAGAAAAAATCGCACTATTATGAACATGGTGCGGAGCATTCTGACAAGCAGTGGCATTTCTAGAAGTATTTGGCCTAAAGCAGTCAATTGGAGTATTCACATCCTGAATAGATGCCCCACATTTGCAGTTAAGAATGTGACTCCGAAGGAAGCATGGAGCGGAAAACGACCAGCCGTAGATCACTTTAGAATATTTGGGTGCATTGCATATGCCCACATTCCTGATCAAAAGAGAAAGAAGCAAGACGACAGGGGAGAGAAATGTATTTTTCTCAGTGTTAGTGATCAATCAAAAGCTTACAATCTTTATAATACTAACACTAAAAAAATAGTGATTACTCGGGATGTCATATTTGATGAAAATCATTTTTGGTCGTGGAACAAAAATTCCATGGGAGAACAAATTCTAGTTTGCCTTGATGGAGAAGATGGTGAAGAAGCAATTCAGCCACAACAACAAGTTCCAGCAGCTGCTTAAGACAATGATCCTGAAAGTTTTGAAACTTCACCAGTTATGGGAGAGTAGATAAAAGCTATAGCTGATTCACATGCCCCTCATATTCGAAGAAGGCCAACATGGATGACAGATTATGAGGTATGAGGAATTGATCAATCTGAAGATTCTCTCACTCATTTTTCTTTATTTTCAGATTGTGATCCTACAAATTTTGAAAGTGTTGTCAAAGATGATAAATGGAGAAAGGCAACGGATGATGAAATTGCCGCCATTGAAAAAAAGATACATGGGAGCTTGTTGATCTTCCAGTTGGGCACAAAATGATTGGAGTAAAATGGGTCTATAAAACTACATTGTAGGAGAATGGGGAGATTGATAAGTACAAGGCGCGGTTGGTGGCGAATTGAAAGGCTACAAATAAGAATTTGGAGTGCATAACGGAGAAGTGTTTTCTCCTGTTGTCAAACTTGATACGATCAGATTGGTGATTGCATTGGCTGCTCAAAATTCATGGCCCATCTGTCAATTGGATGTGAAGTCTGCTTTACTACATGGAGACTTACAAGAAAATGTATTTAATGAACAACCTCTTGGTTATGTTCAGATTAATGAAGAGCATAAAGTCTGTAGATTAAAGAAGGCTCTTTACGGACTAAAACAAGCACCTAGAGCTTGGAATAGTCGTATAGATGCTTACTTTCTAAGGGAGGTTTTTCAAAAATGTCCATATGAGCATACTCTGTATACTAAGTGTGAGAATGAAGGTAAAATATTGATTGTGTGCTTATATGTAGATGATTTGATTTATACCGAAAATGATAAAGTCATGTTTGAGAAGTTTTAAAGGTCTATGATGCTTGAGTTTGATATGTCTGATCTTGAAATGTCGCATTACTTTCTTGACATAGAAATAGTGCAATCGAATGATGGGATATTTCTTTCAAAAAAGAAATATGTGCGAGAAATGTTAGACAGGTTTCAGATGAGAAATTGCAATCCTATCACTTCACCATCAGAAGTTGGCTTGAAGCTTACAAAGGATATTGGAGGAAAAAGGAATGATGGCACCTTTTTCAAATAAATTGTGGGAAGTCTGATGTATTTGACAGCAATGAGGCCAGATGTCACACATGCCGTAGGTATCATTAGCAGATTCATGGAGAATCCAAAAGAATTACATTTGTTGGCTGCAAAAAGGATCCTTCGATACTTAAAAGGTACTGTAGATTTTGGATTGTTCTACAAAAAGGGTAAAAAGTGTCATCTGATTGGGTTTTCTGATAGTGTTTATGCTGGAGACTTGGATGATCGAAAGAGTACTTCAGGATATGTGTTTATGTTGAGTTCAGGTGCAGTCTCATGGTTATCAAAGAAGCAGCCAATCGTCACTTTGTCAACAACTGAAGCTGAATTTGTTGTTGCTACTGCATGTGCCTCGCAAGCCATTTGGCTAAGAAATGTTCTTACTGGACTAAATTTCAAGCAACAAGAAGCAACAACAATTTATTGTGACAACAGTTCTGCTATAAAGTTGTCCAGAAATCCAGTATTTCATGAAAGAAGCAAGCATATTGATGTGAGGTTTCATTTTTTAAGAGATCTCACTAAAGATGGAGTAATTGATTTTGTCTACTGCAAAAGTGAAGATGAGATCATTGATATTTTCACCAAATCCCTCAAACATGCATCATTTGTGAAGCTTAGGAAATTACTTGGAGTTTGTTCCTTTGTGGATCGATTTCAGAGAATTAAACTGAATGTTGAGAACCTCAGTTTACGGGAGGGAATGTTGAAACACGTAATATATTTTTTAGCTTGTTAGTTGGTATCCTAATTTATAGGAGTTTGTTGGCAGTTGATTTCTATTTCTTAGGTGCAGGTTTCTAGAGTTTGATTTGCAGTAGGCAACTGAGTAGGATATTTTATCTTTAACTGTTTAGCAATTGTTTAGCTATCAGTTACGTTGGTTCCTATTTTTCTAAAGTTAGCTGTTGTTACTCACTTGTATAAAGAGAACTTACAGCAGTATAATAAAATAAACTTGCTCGATTCTTTTGTAATTTCTCTGTCTTTCTACTAAATATTTTGTAACAATGAGTTTAAATGGATACGGAGCTAGCGTGGTTGCACTGAAAATTGTTGAAAAGTGAGAAATCAAAATCAATGTAGTCCCACGTTTGTATTCAGGGCAATACACTTTTCCATAGCTGAATTTGAGGATGTGGCTGATATGGTTCTCTAGCTAAACCAAAGAGTTTTCCATGTTTATCCTTAGTAAGGAATGGGAAAACCGAGGAATCTTGGAGTAAAGCAATAGAATAATTTCATTCTCGTATGGTAAACTAAGTTCATTCTTAATCAAATGTGGAAAATCAAACTTAAGATACAAAAACTCATCACTAAATCCACATATCTATCTCTTTGATGTAGTAGTATCTATGAGTCACATTGGAGTACGTGGCTATGAGTCACATTGTATCCATTTCAGTAGGATCTTTTTCATCCTGTGGGCCCAAAAATAGATGTTAAATTTAGCTGTCATTTGGTCATAGATTTTGAACTTGAAAGTTGAAGCTCTTCAAGTTGCTGTTTTTTGAAACTTAAATTTGTGCTTGGATATATATTTTATTTGCGAAAAAATTGAAATTCTGTGAGTGGAAATTATTGGTTTGTATTTTGGAACTTGAAATTATTTTTAAGTATAGATGCTCAAATTATGATAAAAAAATCTATGGTAAAATGGATATTGAAGATGAATTTTTAAAATTCATGGCTTTGTATTTCTACTTTGGTATTTGTGCTAATAATCTTGTGGATTAGTGTGTAATCTAGTGTAATTTGGTTTTTTCTTGATTGTGTTTGACTCTAAGTAACCTATGTACTTGTCTTGTGTGTCTGGCTAAATTCAAATCCGTGTTGTATATGACTCGTATTTTGAGGTAGGGTGGGGGGTGGGTGGGCTGGAGAATTGGAGTACGTGGCTATGAGTCACATTGTATTCGTTTCAATAGGATCTTTTTCATTCTATTGGCTTGAAAATGGGCATTATTAATTTAGCTGCCATTTGGTCATAGATTTTGAACTAGAAAGTTTGACCACCCAAATGGACCCACCGACTCCGTCGGACTACCCTGAGCCACTCCACAGCCCATTAGGGGCCATTGGTCAGTGTTTGGCCCAAATCATGCTCAGGTCCTAGGTCCAACCTGAGAACCATGGTCTAAAACCCACCGAAATATCCCCAAGAATGGCATGTTGGCACCGTTTCGCTCGTTTGACCATTCAAATGGAACCATCAACCCCGTCGGACCACCCTAACCCACTCCACAGCCCGTCGGGGGGCCGCCCATTGATTTTCATCCTAAATTGCGCTCGGGCCCCGGTCCCACCCCGAGAACTGTGGGCTAACACCCACCTAATTGAATCAAAAATGGCCCGCTTACACCTTTTTGCCCGTTTGACAACCCAAATGACCCCACCGATTTCGCTGGACCACCCCAAGCCACTCCAAGTCTCGTAAGGGGGCCGTTTGTTGATTTTAGGGCCAAACCGCACTCGAGCCTCGGGCCGACCCCAAGAATCGTGGGTTAACACCCATCAAATCTACCCGAAAATAGCCTGTTCGCGCTGTTTTGCCCATTTGACCACCTAAATAGGCCACCGACTCTGTCGGACCACCTGAGCCGCTCCATAGCCTGTCAGGGGCCTTTAATCTATTTTCGGCCCAAACCATGTTTGGCCCCAGTCCCTCCGTGATAACTGTGGGCTAACACCCATCAAATTAGCCCCAAAATGGCTCGTTCGCATTGTTTCACTCGTTTGACCACGCAAATAGTCCCACCGACCCTATCAAACCACCCAAAGTTGTTTCACTGCTCGTTGGGGGCTGTTGGTCGGTTTTTTGCCCAAATCACACTAGAGACCCATGCCCACCCTAACAATCGTGGTCTAACACCCACCGAATTGGCTTGAAAATGGCCCATTTGTGCCGTTGCAGCTGTTTGACCACACAAATGACTCTAAGTAACCTTATGTATCTGTCTTCAGTGTCTAACTAAATTCAGATTTGTGTTAGTATATATAGGACTCATATTTTGAGGTAGGCGATGTGGTTTGGAGGGTTGGAGTACGTGGCTATGAGTCACTTTAATCCATTTCAATAAGATTTTTTTCATACTATGGGCTCAAAGATGAATGTTATAATTAATTTAGCTGTCATTTGGTCATAGATTTTGAATTTGAAAGTTTGAGCGCTTAAAGTTGTTATTTTTTTTAATCTTAAATATGAGTTTGGATACATAATTTTTTTTGCCAAAAAAATTGAAATTTTGTGGGTAAAAGTATCGATTTGTGTTTTTGAAACTTGAAATAATTTTTAAGTATAGATGCTCAAATGATGATAAAAATCTATGGTAAAATGGATATTGAAGATGAATTTTTAAAATTCATGGCCAAACACTAGGCAAGATATATGCATTGTAGGACTCATTTACAAGGACAATAATACTTTAGATAAGATTTTTCAATTGTTAAGGGTTTGAGAAAAGTTCTCTTGTTAAGGGTAAATGGGTTCTGACTGATCCACCATAACTCTTGTTGGTCTTTTTTTTAAAAATTATTATTTACTATTCAAAATTTATTCAACTAATTGAAATTTTCACGGAATAAGTTCATTAAGTATAGATATCACAAAAAAGATTGTCATCTCCCCCATTGAGCTAGAACACAAGGCGTTATGGGCCTTGCGAAGGTTGAATATGAATTGGGAGGATGCCAAGAGTAACTTTATCCATGCAAGTATCAAGTGCCGAGGACTTGTGTCTATTGAATTTTTTTTTCTCTTTTTAATTTTTTCCTAACAATGAACTCGAAAGGTGAAAGCATAAGGTGGCGAGCAATTTCAAAGTTTAGTTTAAAATTACTAGCTAGGCCAGTTGTACAAGTAAAAGATGAAACCAATATTGTGTGGAACAAAGTGTAACGTGTCAAAGGTCATCAAATCATCATAAAGAGGAATAGGTAGGTTATTTTATGTATTCAAAAACTGAAGTAATTGCGAAAAAGGTAACAAGCTATTGCAAATGAGTATTTATCAGAATTACCTAATATTTTTATTCTTACTAGATTTTAAATTTGAATTTCCATGGCTCTCAACCCACTTTATTAATCGTTGTGTGACACCTTTAAGAACTCTTACCAAAACGTGCTTTATCTTGCAAGAGTAGTATATTACCTGAAACTTAAAATATATACACACACAAAGTGATCCTTTAAAAAATTTAAATTTTCACTTAATATTACAAAAGAATTGTAAGTGAGTAATATTCAACACCTTTAGTTTGGCCAAAATTTTAAAAATTATTAGCAGGTCAACTTAAAATCATTTTTATCAATATCAAAATAATGATATGTAATTGATTAAGATTTTATAAAAGTACTCTTTTTAGCTTTGAAAAAACTTCGATGTATTGTATAAAGTTACTTCTTTTTTCTTTATAAAAAGCTGGTCAAACACTTCATAAATAAAAAATTTACTATTAGTTGCTGAGGGGTTAATAAGAGTTACTGAGGAGTTAATAAGAGTTATTGTGTTATAAAACTATAAAGAACAAGAAGAAGAGTAGAGAAAATAGAGAGAGTAATTGTTATTTCTTCTCTCGAGGGATGAGAGATCATAAGATTGTAAATACAATGAACAAAACCCCCTCTATTTATAGAGGAAATTTACTCCTAGTCTGAGTAAAAGACGGATGCTTCAAATCCTAATAGATATCAAAGTGGATCTTGATAGATCTTGATAGACATTCACTATAATGTAAATACATTTATAACACTCCCCCTTGAATGTTTAATTGGTAGATAATGTTCCTCGTTAAACCTTACTAGAAAAAACCCAGTAGGAAAAGAAATCTAGTGAAGGAAAAAGAGTACACATCTCTAATAATACGTATTTTGGCTGCCTCATTAAAAGTCTTACAAGGAAAATCAGTGGGACAAAACCTCGTAAGGAAAAAAGAGTACAACGCGTATTAACTCCCCCTAATGAAAACATCCTTGACCTTTGCATCTCGATCTTGTGCAGCATCTTCTTGAAAGTTGCAATTGGAGAAGATTTGGTGAATAAATCAGTCACATTGTCAGTTGAACGAATCTATTGCACATTAATATCATCATTCTTTTGTAGCTCATGTATGTAAAAAAGCTTTGGCAAAATGTGCTTTGTTCTATCTCCATTTATGAATCCTCCCTTAAGATACGCTATGTATGCTGAATTATCTCCGTATAAAATTGTGGATAGATAGTCATATTTCACACCATATTTTTCTCGAATGAGATATATCATGGACCTCAATCATACATATTCTCGGCTTGCTTCATGAATAGCTATTATCTCAGCATGATTCGATGAAGTGGCTATGATAGACTGCTTTGTATATCTTCAAGATATGGTAGTACCACCACATATGAACACATAGCCTATTTGAGACCGAGCTTTATGTGGATCAGATAAGTACCCAACATCAGCATGACCAATAAGATCGGGACTGCAATCTTTAGAATAAAACAAGCTCATGTGTTTTATCCCATTTTGATGTCTCATAGTAGGAGCCGAAATATACCTTGCTAACAAATTGACTGAAAAGGCTATAGGCCTTGTAGTATTTGCAAGGTACATGAGTGCATCAATTGCACTAAGATATGGTACTTCATAACCAATCCAATTCGATATATTTTGAATTTAAGCAAATAATCTATTGCTTTGAAAACTCTCCGAGAGTTCCAATGATGTTCAAGCAATAAGCTTATACAATATAAGGATTATAAATAAGTTTCCAAGAAACTTTTATATGCTTCAAGCAGTTTGAATCCTTAAAATTTTTCACATAAGTTTTGTCAAGTGACAATATTCAACATTTCATGAGTGACATCTTCAAGTGTCTGGACTACAAATTAAATAAGTTTTATGCTTACCAAAATGCATCCTTTCATGTCACTTGATAAATGTTTCTACGTCAGCATGCTTAAATAAACGTAGAATTCAGATCCTCGTAATCTTTTACAATATTGCACCAATATTGTGTCAAAGATATTGATGATATATCATTTTGTATCAGTTCACAATGCGACATAACATTTGAGATCTCATCACTGGAGGAGAAGCCCGTGCTGGACTTTTGAGGCGGCACCGTCCCTGGCTGGTCGGCATTTGAGCAGAGGAAGAGGAGGACGAGAGCAGGAGCGACGCTGGCGCCGGCGCTGTTGTCGCCGATGGGGGAGGCGACACCACTTTTTTTTTAGTTTTGGAGAGAGAGAGATGGTAGAGAGAGGGAGAGAGGTGGCTGGTTGTTGAGTTCACCGGACTCCGGCATCGTTGGCTGCTACTGTTGCACATATTCCGGTGAAGCTTTTTTCGGTGATTAATATGTATATGACATTTTTGTAGGGTAGAAGATGAGTGATCCTATGTCCTCCCTCTCTTTTGTGTATATGGGTGATTGTATATATGTTGGTGAAATTGAAATTCTGAGGTGAGTGAGGGCGAGTGTAGGTGGGGTCACGTGGGTGGGTATTGGGGTAGGGTAGGTGGGGTAGGGTATGAGGACATGGGGTAGTGATGTGTTGTCCAAAATTGATAAGAGGAGTGGTTAATTTTGTTACAAAAGAATAATTGGTGATTAGGTTTGTTAGTGGGTTTGTTATTTTTGTATTTTTATGGAATATAATCATACGGGTGAGGGCACGTGGTAAGACAGGGATAAAAATGTGTAACTTGGGTCTTCGGGAGGGACAAGATTAGGTGTCTACATCATGCCCCTTTTGAATGTAAACACGAAGTGTTTTCAGGCAAAGAAGTAGACAGCGAGACTAAATTTTTGACCCGACCATTATTCAAAGAAAGAAACAGAAGGGAGAAGGACAACCGAGTCTTGACTTAAGACATCCTTCCTACCCAAGTTATGAGAGAATCAAGTCATGGGTTTTTCAAAGGATTGGAAAAGGTGGACTATACCGAGTTGGAGAGTCGAGTGAGGTTCCATCGAGGTTCCGGTCCGCGGCTCTGTTATTACATCAAAAATGAAAATTACAAGTTAAAACATAAATAAAATTACAGAAATCCTATCTATACAGCTTCTGTTGGTTCTTGACTGGACTTTTATCACCCTATTCTTCAGGCGGGCTCCTGACTTGCAATTTCTTTCAACTTGTTGCTTGGCTTTCAATTGCTTCGCTTTGTTACTTGACTTTTCGTTTCTTCACCCTATTCTTCAGGCGGGCTCCTGACTTGCTATTTTATCGCTTTGTCGCTTGACTTTCATTTCTTCACTCTATTCTCTAGGCGGGCCTCTGACTTGCTATTCCATCACCATTTTCTTCAGGCGGGCTCCTGAAACTCAAAATTAAAACCAGAACGAAAATGATCCCAAACAAGAATTATAATAAAGTAGTATTTTATTTTTGAAAGTGTTGTCCCATTTTCCAGGAGGGTCTTGAACAGAAAGTAAAGTCTCATTTTTCAGGAGGGTCCTGAACATAAAGTAAAATCCCTTTTTTCAGGAGGGTCCTGAACAGAAAGTAAAATCCCATTTTTCAGGAGGGTCCTGAACAGAAAGTAAAATCCTATTTTTCAGGAGGGTCCTGAACATAAAGTAAAATCCTATTTTTCAGGAGGGTCCTGAATAGAAAGTAAAATCTCATTTTTCAGGAGGGTTCTGAACCGAAAGTAAAATCCCATTTTTCAGGAGGGTCCTGAACATAAAGTAAAATCCCATTTTTTAGGAGGGTCCTGAACAGAAAGTAAAATCTCCATAGATGTGCATTTCCAATGATAGCTGAATTAAGTGAAGCGAATTTGCCCCTATATCAACAAAGAAAATTTGTTAGTTAAAAACTTAGTAGTGGTTTGCAGATCTTAGCTTCTAAGGTATCTGCCCAGCACTCGTTCCTTTCATCTTTGTTCTAAATTGCTAACACTTGCCCTGTCTTGCCGCATCATTGACCCGGATCCAGATTGAGGGAAATGAGTTCTGACTCAAACAACGGGTTTCCATTTTACCATGCCCCTGAGGTGCACTCTTTTCCCAAATCTGAATGTTTCTACGAATCCAATAGCCTGTCGGTTGATAGACTTCCTTTGTTTCGTGTTGAATTACGATCATATTTCTTCCTGTGCTATTCCTTGGCTTTTTCTCATATAATAGGAAAGACTGGTAGTAAATTTTAAAATCCTTTCTCGCTTGTGTTGACACAGACTTGACTTAAAATGTAAAGAAATGATGGTGACTTTTATTTTGATAAATGACATAAGAAAAGACAAAAAAGCATGAATATGTAAATGAAAGAAAAGGGCAATGTCCTATATTCAAAAAGAAAACTTATCTGAATACGACAACCAACTCCAATGAGCATGACATGTATTTTGGACTGAGCTGCTTGATCTTCCTATCCAAACTCCCCATTTGTTGTTGAGTTCGTGCCTTTGCCGCTGAGATGATTCTTCAAATCCATTGGACTCAACATCGCATTTGATTGACGACATCTTAAAAGACTTTCGCCAACAAATCTCTTTCTTCTCACTTTTCACTTTTCTCTTTAACTCTCCATCACCTTACGGTGCCTGCAAGGGTTTTCACCAATAAGACTCTCTCATTTTCATTTCTCTCAACTCACCATCGCCTTATGATGCCCACGGGGGTGTTCACCAATAAGACTCTCTCATTTTCATTTCTCTCAACTCACCATCGCCTTATGATGCCTACGGGGGTTTTCACCAATAAGACTCTCTCATTTTCATTTCTCTCAACTCACCATCACCTTATGATGCCCACGGGGGTTTTCACCAATAATACTCTCTCATTTTTTATTTCTTTCCTGATTTTTTATGCTGAGGGAGACCAGTGGTACTTCACAATGTATCATCATATCCATTGCATGCTTAGCCTTAACATTATCAAAAATTGATCTGAAGAACTTTCTTTGGTTGTAACTTGGCTTTTGGTTAAGGTTAGAAAAGATAGTAAGAGGCTCAAACGATACTTGAAGTGGGGATGGGGCTTACAACTTTTGGAATCGACTCAAACAACACATTAACTTATGCCCCAGTTTTGTTGACTGGGTGAATCTTAAATCTTTATTTGGTTGGACCGAGCCCGAAATAGGGCAGCCTACGTATCTCACTCCCGAGAGAGGAGAATCAGGTCGTACGTAGTTTCATCAACTTGTTCTTTGTTTTGATTTGATTTTGATTTTTTTTCGAACTCTTTCTTTTATTCTTATTTTCTTGATATTTATCTTTGACTCTATTTTGATTCCAAAAGAGGGATATGAAAGAAAAATAAAACGAAGCTCAAACGGGTAAACAAGGGATGACACAATGTTTGGATAGAAGAATAAAATGCCTTCATCATATCAATCTTTAAAAATGCAAGTACTAAACATGCAATAAAATCAATAAAGGATCAAATATCATACCTAATATCTTTTGACCGCGTCAGCATTGATAGCCATTTATGCCATTTTGCCTTCAATATCTGTCAAATATAAGGCTCCATTGGGCAACATTTTCTTCACAACAAAGGGACCTTGCCAGTTAGGGGAGAACTTGCCTTTCGCTTCAACCTGGTGAGGAAGGATACGTCTCAATACCAACTGAACAACTTCAAAATTCTTGGGACGGACCTTTTTGTTATACGCTCGAGCCATCCTCGTCTGATACAACTGGCTGTGACACACAGACGTTAGCCTTTTTTCCTCAATCAAACTCAAATGTTCCAGTTGGGGTTTTACCCATTCGTCATCATCAATCTCTGCTTCTACAATGACTCAAAGAGAGGGAATTTCAACTTCTGCAGGGATGACTGCTTCTATCCCATACACTAATAGATATGGAGTTGCCCCTGTTGAAGTGCGAACAGTGGTGCGATAACCTAGCAATGCAAACGGCAACTTTTCATGCCACTGTCTAGACCCTTGTACCATTTTTCTCAGTATCTTTTTTATATTCTTATTGGCGGCTTCTATAGCACCATTGGCCTTTGGGCGATATGGAGTAGAATTTCAATGTGCGATCTTAAACTGTTGACATACTTCTTGCATCAAATGACTATTGAGATTGGCAGCATTGTCTGTAATGATCATCTTAGGAATTCCAAATCTACAAATGATATTGGCATGAACAAAATCTACCACAGCAATCTTTGTCACTGACTTGAAAGTTACTGCTTCTACCCACTTTGTGAAGTAGTCAATTGCTACCAAAATGAATCTATGCCCATTTGATGCCTTCGGCTCAATCGGTCCAATCACATCCATTCTCCAAGACACGAACGGCCATGGAACGACCATTGCATACAACTCAACAGGAAGAGAACGTATCAGATCACCGTGTACCTGACATTGATGACACCTTCGAACAAATTGAATAGAATCCCTTTCCATAGTAAGCCAGTAATAACCTGCTCGAAGAATCTTCTTTGACAAGACATGACCGTTCATATGTGACCCGCATACTCCAGAGTGTATTTCAACCATGATTGCCGAGGCTTCTCTTGCATCTACACACCTTAAAAGTCCCAGATCTGGGGTTCTCTTATATAAGATTCCCTCACTTAAGAAAAATCCACTAGCCAAATGCCTAATAGTCCTCTTTTGATCGTTGGTGGCATATGATGGGTATTCTCCTGACTGAATGTACCGCTTGATATCCAAGAACCAAGGTTCTCCATCGAGCTCTTCTTCAACCACATTACAGTAAGCATGCTGATCACGACTCTGTATATGCACTGGATCGATGTAGGCTTTGTCAGGATGTTGGAGCAATGAAGACAGAGTGGCTAAAGCATCAGCGATTTCATTATGAATCCTTGGAGTATGCCTAAATTTTACTAACACAAACCGTTGACATAGCTCCTGCAAGCATTGTCGATACGGGATGAGCTTCATATCTCGAGTCTCCCAATCGCCTTGAATTTGATGGACGAGCAAATCCGAATCTCCCAACACCAATAATTCTTGGACTCCCATATTAACAGCTAACCTCAAACCAAGAATGCAGGCTTCATACTCTGCCATATTGTTAGTACAGTAAAATCGAAGTTGTGCTGTTACCGGGAAGTGTTGTCCCAATTCAGAGATAAGAACCGCACCTATTCCGACTCCTTTCATATTGACAGCTCCATCGAAGAATAACCTCCAACCTGGATCAGCATCTATAACGACTTCATCAACACACGACACTTCTTCGTTAGGAAAATATGTATTTAATGGCTCGTACTCTTCATCGATGGGATTCTCAGCAAGATGATCTGCCAAGGCTTGGGATTTCACGGCGGTTAGAGTCACATATACAATGTCGAACTCGGTAAGCAATATTTGCCACTTTGCCAATCGACCCGTCGGCATAGGCTTCTGAAAGATATACTTCAAAGGATCCATGTGGGAGATGAGATAAGTAGTATAGGATGAGAGATAATGCTTCAACTTCTGTGCTACCTAAGTCAGGACACAACACGTCCTTTCAAGAAGAGTATACCTGGCCTCATATGCGGTGAACTTCTTGCTAAGATAATAAATAGCCTGCTCTTTTTTGCCTGTGACATCATGTTGACCCAGGACACAACCGAAAGAATTGTCCATGACCGATAAATATAAGATCAAAGGCCTACCAGGCTCCGGGGGTACCATCACGGGCAGATTTGACAATTATCTTTTGATTCAATCGAACGCTTCCTGAAATTCTTCAGTCCATTTTACCGCAGCACTCTTTTTCAGCAACTTGAATATGGGCTCACAAGTGGTTGTGAGTTGAGCAATAAACCTGCTAATGTAGTTCAGTCTACCAAGCAATCTCATCACCTCCGTTCTATTCTTGGGCGGGGGCAAATCCTGAATGGGTTTGATTTTTGAGGGATCCAATTTAATTCCCCGACGGCTGACTGCAAACCCCAATAGCTTTCCAAATAGAAATACAAATACACATTTTGCCGGATTGAGTTTGAGATTATACCTACGAAGCCTTTCAAAGAACTTTCTTAAATCTTTAACATGGTCGGCCTGACTTTTTGACTTAATAATCACATCATCCACGTAGACCTCAATCTCCTTATGCATCATATCATGAAATATAGTGGTCATGGCTCTTATGTATGTTGCACCAGCATTATTCAAATTGAACGGCATCACTTGATAACAATAAGTTCCCCATGGTGTGATAAAAGATGTCTTCTCTGCGTCTTTATCATCCATAATGATCTGGTGATATCCGGCATAACAATCCACAAAAGAGGCAACCTCGTGTTTAGCACAGTTGTCTAACAAAATGTGGATGTTGGGCAGTGGAAAGTCATCTTTCAGACTTGCTCTGTTCAAATCACGGTAATCAACACACACTCGAATTTTGCCATCTTTCTTTGTTATGGGAACAACATTGGATAACCACATAGGATAACGAGCCACTCGAATGACTTTGGCTTCAAGTTGTTTCATGATCTCCTATTTAATTTTAATACTTACATCCATTTTAAACTTCCTCAACTTCTGTTTGACAGAAGGGAATGCGAGATCAATTGGTAATTTGTGAGCCACTAATTCAGTGCTTAAACCAGGCATATCATCATAAGACCATGCAAAAACATCCTTATAATCCATTAATGCTTGAATCATTCCATCTTTTAGTTGTGGAAAAACATGAAACTGATTTTAGTTTCCCTAACATCTTCTTGATCCCCTAGATTTATTGGCCCAGTCTCATTCAAATTAGGATTCGGCTTGTCTTCAAACTGTTCCAACTCTTTGCTTATTTCTTCTAGTGCTTCTTATTCATCATATTCCCCATCCTGCTTCATTACATCTTGATTAGTTTGGATTTTAAGATCAGGCTAAAAATTCCGCGTGCATGTCATGTCATTAGAATCAGCATAAAGAGAATTGTGTAAAAAGAAAAACAAAATATATTAGACACGAAACAAAAGGGACATTGCATTTCATTAAATAAAAGATAGAAGGGTTAAAACATAGATGCCAACATAACATAAACAAACTAAAATCCGAATTACAACCCTGAAATAACTCGGATAAACAAAAAGAAAAACAAAATAAACTACCAAAACTCCCTCTTGACGGGGAGAGGAGTGACTTCCCAATTATTGAGCCGGACAGCTGGACCTATGAATTGCACGTCTGCCATACTGGTACCTTCTCCTGCTTCTACCATATCAACTTCAATAAAAAGGTTCTAAAAGTCATCAACCAATTCAACTTCAAATTTCCCATGCTTCATGACACCGCTCTTAACAAATGATTCACTGAGTAGTGGCATTGGGCGAGGGAGTGACCATGTTTCCTTTTTCCTTCCCTTGGATTTCTTTAGATCATCAGCCGTAGGCTCAAATCCCAGAATAAACGTGCCCACGTTCTCACTCGGATATATGGGATGAACTATACCATGCAGAGACGCTCCCAAACCCTTTCCTGGCTCAAATCCGTATTTCCAAAGTTTATTCACCATCATGATAGAAGCAGAAGCCAATTGTGGCCCCAGTATAGCCTGTCATTCAAGGATACGATTCACTAGCACTGTATCAAAAGTTTGATAGACGAATGTCTCCTCTACGTTATTCGCTTCAATAAGAGACAAGGGAGAATCTTCATAGGCTGACAAATCTCCTTCACCATGAATAACAACTTTTTGCCTGTCATGCTCAAACTTAATTATTTGGTGCAGTGTAGATGCAACCGCTTTGTCCTTGTGGATCCACGACCTTCCCAACAACAGATTGTAAGAGGAGTCTACATTCAATACTTGAAACTTTATGTCGAACTCAACAGGCATATGGTCAACATTAGTTCTATTTCGCCAATGGAATTTGATTTTGCACCATCAAAAGCCCTAACACATACATTGTTGGGCCTGATCCTGTCAGCACCAATATTCAACTTTTACAAAGTAGAGATAGGGCAAATATTTGCACCTGAACCTCCGTCAATCATAACGTGAGTGACGTAGAAATCTTTACACTTCACTGTAATGTAAAGGCCCCGGTTGTGCCCTGTACCTTCAACAGGCAATTCCTCGTCAGAAAAGCTGATTCGATTGACCTCAAAGATTTTTCCAACCATTTTCTCAAGTTGGTTGTTGTAATCTCCCTAGGAACATATGCTTCATTTAATACCTTCAGTAAAACATCACGATACTCCTTGGAGTGCAACAACAAAGATAAAAGGGAAATTTGAGCAGGAGTTTTCTTCAACTGGTCCAATATTGAATACTCTAGCAATTTCATCTTTTTCAAAAATTCTTTGGCTTTTTCTTCGGTGATAGGCTTTTTGATAGATGACTGTCACTTACCGTTGGCTTGGACTTTCTTAAGTTTTCAGGCACGAAGCATCTTCCTGACCTAGTCAAACCCCCTACCTCATCTACATCTTCCACAACTTCTTTCCCGTGATAGGTCATCACAGTCCGACCATAATTCCAGGGAACTCTTTTTGTATCAACTATCGGAGGTTAGGTCACCAGTTTGAGGACAATAGGCGTTGCCAGTGCTCCTTTCACCATCAAGACGGGCTGACTCAAAGCTCCCACCACTGTCAACTTAAGTTTATCTTGACTTAAATAAACATACCTTCTGGCGCCTTGTACTGTGATCAGGGGTTTCTTTGTACTTTATTAGGCTTTATCTGCTCTCATTCTTTTCCGGTTCAATGACATTTCTTTCAAAGACTCTGCTACATTCACCGATTTCTCCTCAATGGTCTGTATCTTGACAATAGGCTTATAACCCCTCAAAGATTCTTTCCCATCATATATTAATTATAATATATTGACTTCAGCATGGGTTGGTAGTGGATTCTGGTTAATGTTTGGACCCTCCGGGGCCTGGACCAGCATCTGATTTGTGTCAATTAAATCTTGGACAACTCTCTTTAAATGCCAGCATTTCTCGATATCATGGCCTGACATATTAGAACAGTACGCACACCTTAAAGAATAATCGAGATTCCTCGGCGGTGGATTTGAAAGCCTTCCTTGAATTGGGCTTAAAACCTTCAACTTTCTCAACCTATCAAACAAGATAACATATGACTCCCCAAGAGGTGTGAATTGATTTTTGACCGCCTTCTCCTTATTATACTCGGGCCTAGGCTGAAAACTGGGTCTAGAGGGGTTTTGGTAATTTGGTGGAGCGAATGGGCAATTTTGTGGAGCTTGCACGCGCCACTGCGGGTCAGAAGGGGTTTGAGCATATGGTTGCGCGCTATATACTGGGTACGGGATGGTGGAATAGAATATAAAGGGTTTTGTGGAGGGTAGTAATGGTGGGGAGGAATATATGGAGCTTGGGTGTAGACTTGGGCTTGGGGATAGGGGCGAGATGGTCTTTTGGAACAGGAATGGGTTCCAGCTACGATAGTCGCTACATCCTCATTCTTCTTTTTACCTCCAAATGTGCCAGATACACCTTGAATCGCTTGTGTGGTAGCTTTTAATACGGAAAAACTCACTATTCGGCCGGTCTTAATTCCGTCCTCTATTATCTCCCCCATTTTGAGGACTTCCATAAAATATTTTCCCATTGCCGGAAGTAAATGCTGAAAATAGGTCTCATCCTGCGCCTGAATGAAAACTTCTACCATTTTGCTTTCTTTCATTAGAGGCTTTACCCTGGCGGTCTGTTCACGCCACCTTATCGCGTATTCCCTAAAACCTTCGGTGCTCTTCATCTTCATGTTGACCAAGGATTTTTCTTCCGAAATTAGGTCGATGTTATACTGAAAATGTTGAACAAATTCAGAAGCCAAGTCATCCCAGCTGTTCCATTTATCGATATCTCGATCGATAAACCATTCTAAGGCCAGATCAGAGAGACTCTCGCCAAAGAAGGCCATAAGCAGTTCTTTCCTCCTGCAACCCTCAACTGGTTGCAATAACGTCTTAAGTGTGCCACGGGATCACCGTGTCCTGCATACTTTTCGAACTTAGGCATCTTAAATACGAGGGGAAGGTTGATGTCGGGCAACATGCAAAGGTCTTTATAGGAAACACTCCTATAATCTCCGATTCCTTGCAAATTCCTCATAGCCTGTTCTAAACTTTTCAATTTCTGGGCTATGATATCTTGTTCCTCTGTTACGACAGGTTTCTCTGTATCAAATGGAAATACAGGCGGCCGAGTGTACCATACGGTTCATTTATTTGCAAAGTAGGCTCCGGGGCATAATACTGACTATCTAAAACCTTCAGTACTGGCTCACTGGCAGACCTAGGAAGCCTCATTGTGGGACGCACAACATATACGGGAGTTTCATGTGGTGGAGGAGCCACGAATACCGGTATGATCGGTGGCGCTGTCTGAGCAGCTAGTCTTGATTGGGGAGCTACCAAGGGCACACCAGAACTGCCAAGATAAAAATGTCGCGGAGTGAATCCTGGCACGTGCTCAGGTGACTCAGTAGGAGCGAAGAATTGTGCCTGAGAGAGCGGTGGGAAATTAGAGATATTTACATGACCTTCAGGGAGCGGAGGAGGAGGCATTCCGCTGGCCCATGCCCGGTGTAAATCTATCAATTGTTGCCTGAGCCTTACTACCTCATCATTGTGTTCAGAACTTTCTTCCCTGTAATCCTGATCCGGGTCAATGAGTGAATTTTCAATCTCCCTGCTAGCCATGGCGAGCTTTGCTTTGGATCTAGTGAAGTATGGGTGACTAGCCAGAGTGCTGCAAACCTACCACTGTTATCTAAAAGAACATGCTCATCAAAGACGACATCCGTTAGGATTAGGGCACACAACAAGCATGGGAATCACATTGGTAAAATTACCCTAAATTCATGTTCATTTCTACCAGCTTTGAGGGTAGCGAGGTCATTTTGACATCATTCCGGTTTTTATCTACACTTATTTTTATCTACACCTATTATTATTATTATTATTATTATTATTATTATTATTATTATTTATTTTTTTCTCTCTTTTTTTTTCTCTTTTTTTTTCTCTCTTTTTTTTGTATCAATCTCTATTCTTTTTCTCTCGTTATCTACCTTTATTTTATCATTCTTTATGGCTTTTGTTCTTCTTTAAAATAGGAAAAATAATGAAAAACAACAAAACAAAATGATTAGATTGAACCCAAAAGTAGGTTGCCTACTATCATGTTGTACATGAATCAGATCTTGCATAGTTCGGGCAGTCTTGCCAAAATGGCCAATTAAACTCTTTTTTTCATTTTTTTCCTTGAAACTTTAAGAAGAAAAGAAAATAACAGTTTGTCAAAAGAATTGACGAAAATCTTTTTGTATTTTTTTTTTTACTTTTAAAATACCTATACAAAACAAAACCTATGATTACCAAAGAAAAATCTTTTGGGATTTTCAATTTTGAATTTCATATGAAAATGAAACTTGAAACTATTAAAGGAAAATCTTTTTGTAGTTTTCTTTTGAAGATGTATATGAAACACCTACTCTAAATAAAGAGTGAAGAAATTTTTTTTTTGAATTTTTTTGAAATAAGATCAACCAAAAATAAAACCTACGACTGTTAAGGATTTTTTTTGTATTTTTATTTTCAAGACATGTATGGAACATCTACTCTAGATGAAAAGTGAAGAAATATATATATATATTGTTTTTGTTTTTGGAAATTTTTAAATAAGATCCCCGAACCAACAATAGGCTGCCTACGTATCTCACTCCCCAAAGAGGAGAATCAGGGGTGCGTGGTTCGTCCAGATTGGACAATTAACGATTAACTAATACATTGACCCTAACTTAAGAGACACTACCAAAAACAAACGAAAAAAAACTTTTGGATTTTCAGCTAGACACTTTAACTAAGACTGACACCACCAATTATGAAGAAAAAATCTTTTTGGTATTTTTGTTTTTGACAAATAAGTAGAAGAGGCAAACAAATTTTCTCTTTTTTTTTTTTGAATTTACGGTACTTTGAGAAGACAAATGCAAAACGTAAAAAAATCTTTTTGAGTTTTGGATCGTGAAGAACAAAAGCCATAAAGAATTCTAAAATAAACTACGACATTCCTCTTTTTTTTTCTTTTCGACTTACTTTTTCTATTTTTCTTTTTCGTTTTTGCCTATGCACCTTACTCCTAACAATTCAAAAATCAGTCCGTCAAATGACCACGTTACCCTTAAAAATGCAGCAGTTAGCACGTAGGGATGCTTTAGAGACGAGTCTCCTACAAAGGGCCATGTGGGTCCCGCTAGGTCTCCGTATGATGCACATAAGCATGACCTAAAGGCTGACCTACGTTGTGGTTTACTACCAAGGCTGTTCGGGGGAGCGTATGGTCGATAGTGGCTGCTTTGCTTTCCACCTACTCCATAACACCGACAGCTCCCCCCCCTAAAATAAGGGTGACTCAACTAGAGGTTGTGTACAACACGTGTACTATGGACTTGTTGCCATAAAGAAGGCCGGGAGGAGGACGATAGCCGGAGCGGCGCTGGCGCCGGCGCTGTTGTCGCCGATGAGGGAGGCGGTGCCGCTTTGTTTTTCTTTTAGTTTTGGAGAGAGAGAGATGGTAGAGAGAGGAAGAGATATGGATGGTTGTTGAGTTCACCGAACTCTGGCATCGTTGGCTGCTACTGTTGCACGTATTCCAGTGAAGCTTTTTCCGGTGATGAATGTGTATATGACATTTTTGTAGGGTTGAAGATGAGTGATCCTATATCCTCCCTCTCTTTTGTATATATTGGTGATTGTATATATGTTGGTGAAATTGAAATTCTGAGGTGAGTGAGGGCGAGTGTAGGTGGGGTCACGTGGATGGGTATTGGGGTAGGGTAGGTGGGGTAGGGTATGGGGGCATGGGGTAGTGATGTATTGTCCAAAATTGATAGGAGGAGTGGTTAATTTTGTTACAAAAGAATAATTGGGGATTATGTTTGTTAGTGGGTTTGTTATTTTTGTATTTTTATGGAATATAATCATACGGGTGAGGGCACATGGTAAGACAGAGATAAAAATGTGTAACTTGGGTCTTCGGGAGGGACAAGATTAGGTGTCTACAAACGGCAAGACGAATTTTTTCAATATAAAGCTCAAAAAACTCAAGACCATCTTTTACAATTAAATTATATATATGACATGCACACTTAATATGAAAAATTTCAGGCAAGGACGGAGATATCGTAGATTTTATTTTTGTTATAGCAGTCTTGTTGTTAGAAGCATTATCAAAAACAATGCATAAAATTTTATTTTCGATCCCATAATATCCGACAATTTTAACAATAGAATCAGCAATAAATTGTCCAGTATGTTTACGATCTTCATCATATAAAAAATCAAGAATACGTTTTTGCATCACGAAATTATTATCCATCCAATGACAAGTAACGGTTAAATAATCATTTTTATTTACAGCACGACCAAGATTAGAAGTTAGGGACAATCTACATTGAATATTTTTTAACAATGTTGATAAATAAAAATAATATTGTGAATGGAGTCTAAAAATATCAGATCGACAAATAGTTCTAGGAATACCGTTAAACATAGGATTATAAATTGCTTGTATATAACGAATAAAGACATCAGAAGAAGGAAAACTAAAAGGCAAACAACCCACAACTACTATTTTAGCTATTTCTTCCAGGTTCCTCAATTTATTATACTTCTTCGCTACATGACCGGTTGCTGGGTCCATTTTAGTTTGCGTTGGCCCACCAACATCGCCACCACTTTGCACAATATTTAACTCTCTTTTGTGATCTTCAGCTATATGTCTCATTAACGTACAGGTACCCCCTTGCTTGCCTTCACTTCTATGCTTATATATTTGTTGACAAATATTGCATTGCACCTCAATATCTGATATACGTTCAAAAAATTGTCATGCAACACTAGTTCTTTTACGAGGTCTTGGGGCACTGGGAGGACGGGGAGGGAGATTAACCGATTCAGATCTAACGTTAGCATCTCCTACTGCGGGTGTCTCAGCAATATTTTCATTATCTTCGTCTAAATTAACCGCATCTACTTCATTTTCTTCTTCTATACGGTAATTTTCCTGAGCTTCTACATAATCCATATCGTGAGCACCTACATCTATTTCTTCCTCAAAAGGTGTACCAAGCGGTACCGGAGGCGAAGGCACACGGGTATATTTACTACTTGAACTACCTTTACCGCTAGTAATTCGCTTTTTACTACCACTACCTCTTCCGGGACAAAAAATTTTAACACCTTTAGTAGCGAGGTTTCTTAATTTATCCATAATATAAATTAAATTAAACTAAAAATATTCAAAATACACAAATATAATAAAATTAAATATTAAACAATTAATACAATAAATAAAAATTAAACGTAAGAGATGGAACGATAATACCAAATTTTGGAAGTTTTCGAAGGTTGCAACTTTAGAAACTTCCGCTCCTACTTTGTAAATGAAAAATTAAAAAATTAAAGTGAACACTTTAAGAAATTAAATATATTGAATATTTGAGAATTGAGAATTGAGATTTGAGAGAGTGAAAAATTGTGTGAAAAATGATTTGAAGTTGTAGGGTATTTATAGAATTTTTTTGGGATTAAAAAATATTTTTTAAAGTTAATTTTTTTTTTTTAATAAATGGGCCCAAACTAGCCGTTTGGACCCAAAAACGACTATATAGCCGTTGGGCCAATGGCTAGTTTGGCCCAAAATCCTTTTTTTTTTTTTTTTTTTAAAAAAAGGTATCCTAGCCGGGCCGGACCGCTTAACCGGTGGGCCTGGACCGGACTTGGTCCAGGCCGGGTTAGCCGGGCCCATTTTAAAAAAATAACCGATCCGGAACCCAAAAACCCTAGGGCTTACCGGGCCGGGTCAAATCGGACCGGGTTAGTTACAAGGGCCGGGTCGGACGGATCGGGACGGCCCACTTGACACCCTTAACTTAACCTGATGGTGTCAAAAATGTTATATGGTGATCAGGGTAAAAATCTTGGACGAAAGTGAACTAATTACCCTTCAAATAGGCTAGTCTTTAATTTTGTCCCTTTGATAATCGAACTACTTAATTCTCCACTGGGCATAAGTTCTTTAAGGCTAAAAGTCATGAGGGGCATAACCTACAAGGTCTAGTGAAGCAAAAAACATAAATTTATGCCACGTGAAAAAAATATTTGTTATGAGGGGTAAAAACTAAAGAACATCACAAAATAGGTGTAAAAGTGTAAACGAACCTAAAATTTATTGTTTTTACGAGTTTAGGTTATATAGATTGATAGTAGGTCTAAAAAAAAAAAGACAATATACTCATGACAACTGCACCTACTTCCATCCACTTAAAAACATAGTCATTTCTATTAAAAAGAAAATACAATATACACATGACAACAGCCCTTGCTAAGCTAGTACCCACTTAAAAACATAGTCATTTCGATTAAAAATAAAGTACAAAATTAACTAAATGACAACACAGAGAGACCTTCAATTAAACATCATACCAGATTGTCTCTTCCTCTTGTGCTTGACATTGAGACTCGGAGAATATAAACTATCCAAACATAATGAAGCTATGGGAAGATCCTTAGATGATAATTCAGTTTCTGCAAGCAATTGTTGCCTAGGATAATCTATAAAAATTCTACAACAAGGCCATCCTTGAAAGAGGATTTCACCATTTCTCGTGCAGCCCAAAAGCTCTCTATCTTGTACAAACGTTTTGCAAATATAGGGCAAGTTGCATATGTTCATGTTCCATACTCCATATGTTCAATTCTTCGCTTTCGATTCTACCGCCATATAAACTAAGACAACCTTTGACACTAGCCAAATAAAAGAAGTCGTTCTCACCTACAAAGTCGGGTGTTGAAAGATTTTTCACTTCATCTGACTTCACGTGAAAGTATATGATCGTAGAAGCTCTATCTACAAATAGCTGAATTTCTCCATTAATCAGAGACCAAAATACACAACCTGCAGTAGTAATTCCAAAAGAAATCATGTCACCTGGTAGTAATGGTAGTACCGGACAAGGGAAATTTGTTTTTGTTGTCCAAGAATCGCGAATCAAAGAGTAGACAGCATAAAACAAGTCATAAATCAAGATAACCTTGTAATCGCCGACACTAGAATCATAGCACAACCCACAAGCCCTCACTCAGCGAGGTTCATCATTGTAGTACAAATGATTATCGGGACATGAAATAGCTCGATATTCTCTAGTAGATGGATTCCACAAAACATAATATTTGTCGGCCCTAGGGTTCCTTAAAAGTACCAAGCCATCACACAAGCACCATACTTCAGCACGTTGGAATTTTTTTAGTGGAAACTGTTGATTTTCCATCATATCTAATTGGGGACTTTCGAGGTCTCTAAACTCGAAAACATTTCTACTTTGTAGCAAGAGCTTTTCACGGCCCAAAGCTTTGGATTGATCGCGATGACTTTTCTTGAATTCATTGGAAGAGATCATAACATTCCATGGCTTAGAAATAGATTTAAAACGTAACAAAGACTTAACTGGTAACCTTGTAAGAATGTTGAGAAGGATCTCACTTGGAAAAATGGAAGTATCATCTTCAAATGTAATTTTCCTTTTTTGTAATTTCTTCTTTCTGGAACGATTTGGCGTGTTGATGCTGGCAAGCAATTTCCTCTTTGGCATTGTGGCTGAAAAAAGAATGGCTAAAAGAGGCAAGGAGTAGTGGAGGGAATAGAGGCTTTATATAAGGGATTCGATTGTATTGGGAGGAAAAATCGATGTAAAAATATTTACAAAAATATCTTTTTTAACTAGTGTAATCTAGTGTAATTTGGTATTTTCTTGATTGTGTTTTGACTCTAAGTAACCTATGTACTTGTCTTGTGTGTCTGGCTAAATTCAAATTCGTATTGTATATGACTCGTATTTTGAGGTAGGGGATTGTGGTTTGGAGGATTGGAGTACGTGGCTATGAGTCACATTGTATCCGTTTCAGTAGGATCTTTTACATTCTGTGGGCTCAAAAATGGGCGTCATTAATTTAGCTGCTATTTGATCATAGATTTTGAACTTGAAAGTCTGAGTTCTTGAAGTTGATTTTTGAAACCTAATTAACATGTGTTTGGATATACATTTTATTTGCAAAAAAATTAAAATTTTGTGAGTGAAAGTATCAATTTGTATTTTGGAACTTGAAATTATTTTTAAGTATAGATGCTCAAATTATGATAAAAAAATCTATGGTAAAATGGATATTGAAGATGAATTTCTAAAATTTATGGCTTTGTGTTTCCACTTTGGTATTTGTGCTAATAATTTTGTGGATTAGTGTGTAATCTAGAGTAATTTGTTTTTTCTTGATTGTGTTTTGACTCTTAACCTATGTACTTGTGCTGTGTGTCTGACTAAATTCAAATTCTTATTGTGTAAGATTCGTATTTTGAGGTAGGGGGTTGTGGTTTGGAGGATTGGAGTATGTGACTATAAGTCACATTATATCTGTTTCAATAGGATTTTTTTCATTCCGTGGGCCCAAAAAAGGGCGTTATTAATTTAACTGTCATTTGGTCAAGGATTTTGAATTAGAAAATTTGAGTTCTTGAAGTTGTTGGTTTTTGAAACCTAAGCATGTGTTTGGATATACATTTTACTTGAAAGAAATTGACATTTTGTGAGTGAAAGTCTCGATTAGTCTTTTGGAACATGAAATTTTTTCAAGTATTGATGTTCAATTTATGATCAATGGTGAAATAGATATTGAAGATGAATTTTTAATATTCATGGCCAAACGTTAGCCTAGAATCTAGATACATGCATTGTAGGACTCATTACAAGGACATTACTTTAGATAAATATAATTTCAATTGTTAAGGGCTTAAACAATGGTCTCTTGTTAAGGATAAAGGTGTCCCGAAAGATCCACCACAACTCATGTCGGTGTCTTTTTTTAAATTTTATTATTATTATTATTATTATTATTATTATTATTATTATCTACTATTCAAAATTTATTTGACTAATTAATATTTGCACCAAATAAATTCACTAAGTATAGATATCACGTAACTTTATCCATGCAAGTATCAAGTTTCGAGGACTTGTGTCCGTTGGAAATTTCTTTCTTTATTATTTATTTTTAGTCTTTCCTAACAATAACCTCGAAAGGTGAAAGGTGATGAGCAATCTGAAGGTTTAGTTTAAAATCACTAGCTAGTGAGAAAGGCGAAAGCAATATTGTGTGCAATCAGGTGTAACCTATCGAAGTTCATCGAATCTGCATAAAGAGGAATAGGTAGGTTAAAAATTGAAAGAATTTGTTAAAAAGGTAACAGTATCTTGTATATACATTCATTAAATATTTAATCTTGGTTTAAGTAGTATTCATTTTTATTTTGATTTGTTAATTCGTAAGGTACATTTAGTTAAGTGTAAATGCAAATACGTATTTATCAAAATTACCTAATATTTTTTATTTTTACTGAAACTTTTATTTGAATTTGTATGACTCTCAACCCACTATAGTAACCGTTATGTGATACCTTTAAGAACTCGTACTAAAGTGTACTTTATCTCACATAGTATTATATTACCTCAAACTTAAAATATATACAAACAAAAGTGATCTTTTAAAAATTTAAATTTTCACATAAAATTACAAAAGGATTGTAAGTGAATAATATTCAACACTTTTAGTTTGGGCAAACTTTTAAAAATTATTAGAGGGTCAATTTAAAATTATTTTTTTCATCTCAAAATAATAATATGTATTCGATTAAGATTTTAAAAAAGTACTATTTTCAGCTTTTAAAAAACCACTTCGATATACTGTTTAAAGTTAACTCTTTTTTTCTCTATAAAAAATCTAGTCAAACATCTCATTAATAAAAGTTTTACCATTAGTTATTGAGGGACTATTAAGTAACTAATCATAAATGAAATTGTTCAAAAAACAAAATAAGAAGATGGAGTTACATTTAATATAATAAAAATATGTCTACTCTTTGTAAATTTTTTAAAAAATTATTTTTATATATTGTTCAAGAGTTACTGTTTTCTTTTTCTTTATAAAAATTTGGTCAAAACATCAATTAATTAAAAAATTTCTATTAATTATTGACAGCTTATTTAGTAACTAATCATAAATGAAACTTTTAGAAAAAAGAAGAAGATGGAGTAACATTTAATGTGATAAAGAATATGTCAACTCTTTGTAGCTTTTAAAATTACTATTTTTTTGTAGTGTTTATAAAAATCTGTCAAAACCCTCAATTAATAAGAGAATAATTACTATTACTCCCTCTGTTTATCTTTATTTATCCACATTTAATTTCTATTGGTACAGAAATTAAAAAAATTAGTAAATGAAAGGATAATTTTAGTGTATCACCCTTTGAATGTATAAATTTAATATTATTGAAAATACACAATGAATCATATTTAATGCTAAGGATAACGTTTGTAGTGTTCCATATGTTGGAGTGCTCCTTGATGAAGTATCCAAACTAAACAAGGCCTTCTTAATGATAAAATTAGGTGATGGAAGTTTTTGACTTCATCTTACTTCATGTCGAAGTATATGATCGTAGAAGCTCTATCTACAAATAGTGTCGAAGTATATGATTGTAGAAGCTCTTTCTACAAATAGTTTGACTAGCTTCTCCCTTATTCAGAGACCAAAATACACAACCTTTAGTACTAATTCCCATGGTAACTTGGTTATGTGGTGGTAGCGGTCCTACTGGACAAGGAAAACTTGTTTTTGTTGTCCAAGAACTGTTAATCAATGAGTAAACAACATAAAACAAGTCATAGATTAATATAACCTTGTAATCATACTAGAATCATAGCACAATCCATAAGCAGACACATATATGATCGTCATTGTAATACCAATGACTCTCAGGACACGAAAGAGATTGATATTCTCCGGTATCCAAACATGTTGAAATCAACGGAATTTCCTGGTCCTTGGAGTAAGCTTTGGATATTTCAGCTTCTCTAAAATAGTGTTTCCTAGGATTATATATATAAAGTCGACAACAATTAACTCCTTGAAAGAGAGTTTCACCAGTTCGCGTGCAACACAATAGCACTCTATTATCTATAAAACTTTTGCAAGTAGCGTGCAAGTTGCATATGTTCAATAACAATTTCCAGCCATCTCGTTCCATGATCCATATGTCCAATCTTACACTCTCTTTATTGCCGCCATATAAACAAAGGAAACTTTTTAAACTAGTCAAACGAAAGCAGGTGTTCTCACCTACAAAATTTGGCATAGGAAGTTCTTTCAGTTCATCTGACTTCCCATCAAAGTATACGATTATAGAATTTCTAACTACATAGTATGGCCAAAATACACATCCTCCGATACTAATGCCCTGAGACAAGAACAATTCTTGTACTAATGTTACTACTCCACGAAGGGAAATTGTCCAACAATTGTTTTTCAGAGAATAGATAGAATAATTCCAGTTATAGATAAATATAGCCTTGTAATTATCGGCACTAAAATCATAACACAACCCACAACCATTTGGAAATTTGCGTTTGTCATTAAAATAAGGGCATGCAAGAGTTTGATATTCTTCGGTAGACGGATTCCACAAAACATATACTTTGTACGCCATAGGGTTCCAGAAAAGCAACAAGCCGTCACACCAGCACAAAACTATAGCTTTTCGGATCTTTTCTGAAGGAAAAACTCCGTTGGCTATCGTAACTAATTGGGATGTTTCCAAGTCTCTAAACTCGAATTCATTAGTATAATCTTTGTATAACAATAGCTTTTCGCGGCCCAGCATTTTGGATTGATCGTGGTGAGTTCTCCTGAATTCATAATCAGAGATCATAACATTCCACGCCTTACAAATAGATTTGAAATGTAACACAGATTTAACTGGTACTCTCGTAAGGATGAGAAATAGGATATCACTAGGAAGATTGTAACAAATATTATCAAAGGCTAATTTCTTTTTTGCCATTATAATATGTAATTGGACAATAGTGGTTATGCTAGGGTTTTAGTAGTATCGTGAAGGAGGAATATATATATACTAGGGAAAAGGCCTTATGTTAGGTTTTAGTCCCAAAAATATTTTTTTGACCATATATATACCAACTCAAAAAATAAAATTTGATCAATTTAATTTAATTTAATATTTTAAAATTAGAACTTAGATATTCAAAAACTAATAATAAAAGTACTACATTATATTGCAATTCTTTTTATATTTACCTTTTCTGAAAGAATACATCTTAATTGAGAAATAATTAATATATTTTATTTAATCTTATTTTTCACCTTAATTATTGTAGGCAACAAAAAAAAAAAAGTTCTAAAAGTAATTGAAGAGGAAGCTTTTTTTATCCAAAGAAAAAGATTTATCCTACTTGTTTATCGTACTGCAAGAAATCCTGCAGATTCTTGTTGCATCGTTGATGCGATGCACGTGCATTTCTAGATTTTTTTTAGTTCCCTTGTGTTGAAATCATATTCCGTTGATATTCATCAATGTCGGTCTATGACTCGTGATGGTGCAATAAATTTGCTTGTGTGGTAAAGTGATGGTATTTACATTATTGAGCAAAAGGAAGATGGAAATATAAAAGCTTCTTGCCCCAACACCCCACACCCGTACCCTCACCCTTACTTTCATTGTGTTCGTCTAGATTATATACAATTGTTATTTGAATAATTATATACAAACATTTTCTTTCCCACTGAATACAGCATACGTTATTTAGGAATTAAACCAAAAGCAACAATAATTCTATCAATTTAGGTGGGATTCTTTTCTTTTATTTGCTATCAGTATATCTTCATTTTTCACCAATTTCCTCCGGTTCACCATATAGACATCATAACAAAATTCGGAGACTCGGTAAATATATATGTTTAAAACAAATACGAACAAACATATAAATCATAAAACTAGTCAATATATGATAAATAATCTCAATTCACAGCCAACTACATTAGGATAAATAATCACAATTCATAGCCAACTACATTAGGATTGAGGCTATACACAAAGTTGTTGTAACTGCTTTGATACTTTTGGCCTTCGCGTTGTTAAGGGATCGTCGATTGCTTCCTCTTGCACTTGACACTGAAAGTCGAACAGTACAAACTATCCAAGACTCGAAAAATTAAAAAGTATCCAAACATGTTAAAATTCGGGGAAATTCCCTGTTCTTAGAGTAATCTTTGGATATTTTAGCTTCTCTAAAATATTTTATCCTAGAATTATATACAAAAAATCTAAAACAATTAACTCCTTGAAAGAGAATTTCACCATTTCGCGTGCAACACACTAGCTCTCTATTATATATAAAATTTTTGCAAGTAGCGCGCAAGTTGCATATGTTCAATAAAAATTTCCAGCCATCTAGTTCCATGATCCATATGTCCAATCTTACACTCTCTTTATTGCCGCCATATAAACACAGGCAACTTTTGAAACTAGTAAAATGAAAGTAGGTGTTCGCATCTACAAAATCTGGGATAGAAAGTTGTTTCAGTTCATCCGACTTTCCATCAAAGTATATGATTATAGAATTTCTAACTACATAGTATGGCCAAAATACACAACCTCCGAGACAAGGAAATTTTTTTTACTAATGTTACTACTCCGCGAAGGGAAGTTGCTTTCTCTGTCCAACTATTGTTATTCAGAGAATAAATAGAATAATTCCGCTTGTAGATAAATATAACCTTGTAATCATCGGCACTAGAATCATAACACAACCCACAACCATTTGGAACTTTGCGTTTGTCGTTGAAATAAGGACATGAAAGAGTTTGATATTCTTCGGTAGATGGATTCCACAACGCATATACTTTGTACGCCCAAGGGTTCTTTAAAAGCAACAAGCCATCATACGAGCACAAGATTATAGCTTTTCGGAATTTATCTAGAGGAAAAACTCCCTTGGTTATCGTAACTAACTGGGAAGTTTCCAAGTCTCTCAACTCGAATTCATTAGTGTAACAATTGTGTAACAATAGCTTTTCGCGGCCCAACGCTTTGGATTGATCGCGATGAGTTCTCCTGAATTCATTGTTAGAGATCATAACATTTCGCGCTTTACAAACAGATCTGAAATGTAACAAAGATTTAACTGGTACTCTAGTAAAGATGAAAAATAGGATATCACTTGGAAGATGGTAACCAATACCATCAAAGGTTAATTTCTTTTTTGCCATTATAATATGTAATTGGACAATAATGGCTATGCTAGGGTTTTAGTAGTTTCGTGAAGGAGGAATATATATACTAGGAAAAAGGCTTTATGTTAGGCTTTAGTGCCAAAAGTATTTTTTGACCAAATATATACCAACTCAAAAAAAATAAAATCTGATTAAATTAATTCAATATTTTAAAATTAGAACTTAGATATTCAAAACCTAATAATAAAAGTACTATTTTGCAATTCTGTTTATATCTACTTTTTGAAAGAATACATCTTAATGGAGAAATATATTTTATTTAATCTTAATTTTCACCTTAATTATTTAAGGAACAAAAAAAATCTATAATCTATAATCTATAATCTATAATTTATATCTATAATCTATAATTTATAATATATTAAAAGTGTGAAGGCCGTTAGAAAAGTGATTTGAACTTTATGCCTTCATTAAAAAGTTCTTCTTTACACAAAACTGTCTTTTCACTATTTTAAAATTTATTATTTAATTATTGTTTATTATATCAACTAAACTTCCTAAAATATACGGGACTTCTAAAATATATGGTAGAAGAATTAATTAATATTTTCCTTTCTACTAGACTTTATATGAGACTCCTAAAATATATGGTAGGAGAATTAATTAATATTTTTCTTTCTACTATTCAATTACAAAAATACTTTTAAAATAGGACTCTATTAAACTAGAAAACAAACCGGTTTACCTATTGAGAGAATATGATTGATGTTCATCTAACTTGATTCAATTACATGTCTAGATTGATGGATGCTTTATTTTCTAACCCTCAACTTCTTCATTGTTTTTGTCAGCATAATACAATTCAACATGTGTGTATATATCTTCTTTGTTTTCATTCAAAATCATTTTTTAGGGTCAAAATTTTCACTCAGACATAAGAATTAGTTGGATCAAAATTGAAACTTTGTATCACTATTATATTTTTTTTATATAGTTTATAGTTCGTAGATGAATGTTGGTAGGTTTTGAAGAATTTCTTGTGTAAAAGTTAGGTTTAATTGTATTGTTTTGATATCTTTCTTATCTTATTGTTTTATTTTAATTTATAGATACTAGATGAATGTGAGTCGGCTTTGAATATTTTTTTTTGGTAAAGGTTAGGTTTAATTGTGTTATCGTAATATCTGTATTAGTTTGTTATTTTGTGGTAGTTTACAATTCGTAGATGAATCTCGATCGGCTTTGAGAAATTTTTGTGTGTAAAATTTAAGTTTAATTGTATTATTTTTATATCACTTTTATCATATTATTTTATTGCAGTTTACAAGTAATAAATAAATGTTGGTTGGCTTTGAGAATTTTTTTTATATAAAGGTTAGATTTAGTTGTATTATTTTGATATCTCTATTATCGTATTGTTTTGTTATTGTTTACGGATGGTAGATTAGTGTCGAACAACTTTGAGAAAAAAAATTGCGTAAAGATTATATTTAATTAAATTATTTTGATGTCTCTATAATTGTATTGTTTTTTTGCAATTTATAGATAGTAGATGAATATCAATCGACCTTTAAGAACATTTTTGGTAATGATAAGGTTTAATAAATAAATTCTCCATCTTTACATACTCAAAAGATATTAAATTTAATTGTTATATTCATCTTTATTATTTAAACAAATGTCCTATTTAATGTAATATTTGAATGTCATTGAGGTACACGCGCAAGACACGTACACCTAAACTAGAAATTACACAACACTCTAAAATTACTTATTTTTTATACTGATTTGTCCCAACATGTTTTGAAAATTGGAATTGACCTCCTTTAATTATTAGAGATAATAGAAAGTGTTTTAATCGAAATAATTTTGACTTCTAAAATCATTAACATTTTGTGTATATTATATTTAAATTTAGCAAGTTCAGCCTGCTAACTTAATAAACTCTGAAATATAATTTATTTTTACTCACTTCTAAATAAACTTGGTATCAGAGCACAGAGTGCAAGTGTCCTAAGGTGTCTGTGAAATCGTGACTTTTTCAGCGAGCATACATAGTCCTTCTTTTCAGAGACTACAAAGCCCTCTGGTTGCTACATGTAGATGTCCTCCTCAAGTTCTCTATGTAAGAATGCAGTTTTGACATCCAACTGCTCAAGCTCAAGATTATGCATGGCCACAATACCAAGCAATGCTCGAATCGAACTATGCTTTACAACTGGAGAAAACACATCTGTGAAGTCACTTGGGTATATAAGTAAACATGTCTTTCACTCCAGTGACGCATTTTAAAATCGGGAAAGTCTAGGCTCAAAGCGGACAATATCACTAGTGGGTTGGGCTGTTACAAATAGTATCAAAGCCATTCCGGTGTCAGCCTTGTCGATGTAGGCTAAAGTTTAAACTGAGTTTAGGATAATCCAATAAGGCGGGACAAACCTGTGCCCTAAGTCTAGGCAAATCTTATTCAGTAGGGCAAGCCTCAGTGAGGACGCTGTGTCCATACGAGGGGTGTATGTAACACCCCAAGTTAGGAAAACGAGTCCCACATCAGCAAAATATAGGAGAGATGCGGGGTATATAAGTAAACAGGTCTTTTACTTTACTGACGCATTTTAAAGCCATACGGGTCTAGGTCTAGAGCAGGCAATATCATTAGTGGATTAAGTTGTTCCATGACAATATAGCTTAATTGCCGTTAAATATGTTTTTTTAAAGGCATTTATCAGTGACAATTATATTTTAGCTCTCCTTGTAAATGCTCCTATAGCCTATAGGGGGCATTAAATCCAATGTCAATTAACTAATGCCGGTAAAAGTTTTAGCAATACTCTTTGTTAAAGTGCACATTTATTACCGCTAAAGGTTGTTTTTTGTTGTAGTGCAGCAACTTTGCGTAGGCTTTTACTATAAAGTTTGCTCTCAAATGATGTGAAGAATATGCCTTGGATAATTATACCATAGAGGTGGACTCCATGATTATCAACAATATGGTTATCAACAAGGCCACATCTACAGGTAATTTGAAAAGGATCATTCAAGAAATTATTACTCTCATCAGCAATGCCTCAATTAATTTTAAAGTAAATAGAACACAAATCCAACTTATACAACCATATGAGTCTGTACAAGAATACAGCTATAAAACCAAAAAGACTAAAGACTAGTTATCAAATTAAAAGTCACCTTCCATGCACATTGGGACGGGAAGGTTTAGCACCTCGATTTCAGAAGATAGAAACTCTCCGAACAGATTGGAATCTTGATATATTCGAAGTTAGATCGTTTAGGATCATAGATGACAAGCTTCCCTCCTGCTCGAAAGACAATTCACCATTTCTTATGCAGCCCAAAAGTATAACATCCCTTGCAAATCGATATCCAAAGTCTGCAGTCTCACAATTAATTTCCATCACCGGACTCCAACTTCCTTGATTCATGATCCAAATGACCAAGTCATATGAGATGACACCAAAGAACCCGCTGCTGCCACTATATAAACCAACACAACCTCTGAAACAAGTCAAACGATACGATTGATATATACCTATAAAATAGGGTTTTGGAAGCTCCCTCAGTGTCATGTAGTCAAAGTATCAACTAATTGACTAATTCCTGAACAACTCAAGGACCACTACACAACACCATTAACCGTAATCCCTGGACTGCACTCCTGTTGTGACCTTTCATTGACTGCTATTTCTCGACTAACAACAATTGTTTTCTTCATCCAGTAAATCCTCTTTACATAATACAACACATAAAAAGATGTAAAGATCAATATAACCTTGTGTTCACTGTCACGAGAATCATAACACAATCCACAACCATGCGGAGTCATCACATTCGAATATGGACATATGAAAGTTCGATATTCATTGGTACAAGGATTCCACAAAGCATATTCGATATCATCAATTGGTGTCTTCATTAATACCAAACAATGACACAAGCACAAGGCACTAGGATTTCGAAATCTCTTTAGAGGAATTAGGAAAGACTTGTTTTCCCATTGCAATTCGGAGATTTTCCAAATTTCTGAACTCAAATTCACCATCATTCGTGTGTAACAATATGAGCTTTTTGGACGCCAAACTATTTTTGGATACTATTTTGGATAGATCAATGTCAGTTTTCGTGAACTCACTTTCGGATATTATAGTATTCCATGACTTAGAAACAGATTTAAAGCGTAACAACAAAGATTTTACTGACCAATGATCTGAAGAAAATTCGTTGTTGCAAGCAAAAAGGATAAATTATTTTTCTTTAATTGTTTGTCTAGGAGAAAAACATGTTTTTAGGCCCGAAAAGAATAAAAAACTTAAAGATTTGTGTTATGTACTCCCAAAGTATGGTTTTGTTAGGGTTTATTTTATATTAATCATGTTTTTAGGCAAAATAAAATAAAATTTCTGTACTCCAAAATATGGTTTTGTTAGGGATTATTTTATATTAATCATGGTTTTGTTAGGGATTATTTTATATTAATCATGTGTTCTTATATTTTGCAATATTTGTACCAAGATATTTTATTTTTGTTCTCATAATCACTATTCTTTAATTTTTACACTTCAAACTTCAAAATTCGTAGAAGATGGAAGGTTCTTGCAGAAAAAATGGTGAAGTTCAAAAATCCGAAGTAGCTAAATTTGCTTCAATTGTTTGTATAGTTATTTTTTCGTCAACATCTTAATAAAATTAGTAGTCCAAAGTCAAATTTTAATTAGAGACCGAAAAATATACATATACATAATAAATAAAAAAATAATATTGCTTTTTCTTTTTTTCCCCATAATTGTTGTTTTTAGTGTAGTATTATATTTCAATACATTAGCTTTGAATGTTATTGTAAACATATTATTTATTATTATAAAGATTTGAATAGTTTAATTCAAAGTTTCAAAATATTTCTATTGAATGATGATAATTTTTTTTATTATATTCAATGTTGTCAAAATGAATTAAAATTATAAAATTAACAATTAATTTTTTTTTTTAAATACATATATCGTTCTTAGTGCATTATTGCAACACCTGCCTGTTATTGGAAATCATACGAAAAATACTTCATCACGGAGCACTCCAACATATGGAACATTACAAAAGTTATTGCTATATGGAAAATGAGATTGCATAGGAAAGTGCCCTTTTTTTTTCCAGTTTTAATAATAACACTGTCACTATGACTCTACGGTTTGGACCATTTTGATTTAATTTGGTATGATTTATATTGTTAATTTAAATATAATATTTATTTTAATTTTTGTTTAAATTTTATTGTATCTTTAAATTACTCTTTATGTAAGGATGAATTTGATATGATAACGCTTGTTATCTTTTTTTTCCCCTCATTTTTCTTTGTTTATTATTCTGCAAAAAGTACTCTACGTACATGAGATAGTCGTATCTTTTAAATGGGCAAAAAAGAAAAAAAGAACATTCAAAAAGGAGATGATTCTGTTTTGTCTTCGAATGCTCTATTTAGCTAATGCGTCTTCCTTTCTTCTGGTTCATAACCTAGTGAATAGTTATACCGAAGGTCAATTAAGCTAAAACTGTTTGTTATGCTCGGAAGACGGATTACTTCTCTTGTACTGGGATTGCAAATTCTAGCAGAATCCAAGTTTCGATACCAAATGCAGAACAACCATTGGCATCTATTAAATGGTAGTAAAGATTATCAAAATTTCATCAAGAGACTTTTCCTTTTCCATCTTTCTTTTGCTCAATAGCAACTTTGTTACACCACCACGAATCATAAAGCCACATTAATGAATATCGACAAAATCTGACTTCGATACAAGAGAATTAAAAAAGCCTACAAATGCACCTGAATCGCACCAACGATTTGACCTGAAGCCTTGAGAATATTTCAAAAATTATTTCGTGGGAACTTGTAGGATTTCTCATAGTACGTTTCATCTTGACAGCTTAAGGCTAAACTAATTAATAGATAGTCTTTCTAATTAATAAATAGTTTTTATGAACAAGTAGAGTTAGCCTAAATTTCAATTTTTTATAGAAGTAGGGTAACTAAGGTGAAAATTAAGATTAAATAAAATATACTTAATTATTTCTCAATTAAGTTGTATTCTGTCAAAAAGTAGGTATAAAAAGAATTGCAATATAGTACTTTTATTATTAGTTTTTTAATATCTATGGGACTAGAAACCTAACATAAAGCCTTTTTCCTAGTATATATATATTCTCCTCCTTCATGATAGTACTAAAACCCTAGCGTAGCCCTTATTGTCCAATTACATATTATAATGGTAAAAAAGAAATTAGCCTTTGATGATATTGCTTACAATCTTCCTAGTGATATCCTATTTCTCATCCTTACTAGGGTACCAGTTAAATCTTTGTTACTTTTTAAATGTGTTTGTAAGGCATGGAATGTTATGATCTCTGACAATGAATTCAGGAGAACTCATCGCGATCAATCCAAAGCGTTGGCCCGCGAAAAGCTATTGTTAAACAAACATTATACTAATGAATTCGAGTTTAGAGACTTGGAAACTTCCCAATTAGTTACGATAACCATGGGAGTTTTTCCTCCAGAAAAATTCGGAAAAGCTATAGTCTTGTGCTCATGTGATGGCTTGTTGCTTTTGAAGAACCCTAGGGCCTACAAAAGATATGTTTTGTGGAATCCATCTACCGAACAATACCAAACTCTTGCATGCCCTTATTCTAAGGACAAACACGATGTTCCAAATGGTTGTGGGCTGTATTATGATTCTAGTGCCGATGATTACAAAGTTATATTTATCTACAAGCAGAATTATTCTATTTATTATCTGAATAACAATAGTTGGACAGAGAAAGCAACTTCCCTTCGCGGAGTAGTAACATTAGCAAAAAAAATTTCCTTGTCTCGGGGCATTAGTATCGGAGGTTGTGTATTTTGGCCATACTATGTAGTTAGAAATTCTATAATCGTATACTTTGATGGAAAGTCACATGAACTGAAAGAACTTCCTATGCCAGATTTAGTAGGTGCTAACACGTGCTTTCGTTTTTCTAGTTTCAAAAGTTGCCTGTGTTTATATGGCGGCAATAAAGAGAGTCTAAGATTGGACATATGGATCATGGAACGAGATGGCTGGAAATTGTTATTGAACTTATGCAACTTGCACGCTACTTGCAAAAAGTTTATATATAATAGAGAGCTAGTGTGTTGCACGCGAAATGGTGAAATTCTATTTCAAGGAGTTAATTGTTATCGACTTTTTATATATAATCCTGGGAAACAATATTTTAGAGAAGCTAAAATATCCAAAGATTACTCTAAGAACAGCGAATTTCCCCGAATTTTAACATGTTTGGATACTTTTTAATTTTTCGAGTCTTGGATTTCGACTTTTAGTGTCAATCGACGATCCCTTAACAACATGAAGGCCAAAAGTACCAAAGCAGTTACAACAACTTTGTGTAGAGCCTCAATCCTAATGTAGTTGGTTGTGAATTGTGATTATTCATAATATATTGACTGATTTTACGAGTTAAATATTTGTTTTAAACGTATATAATTATCAAGTTTCTGAATTTTGTTATGATATCTATATGGTGAGCCAGAGGAAATTGGTGAAGATATACTGATAGCAAACAAAAGAAAAGAATCCCACATAAATTGATAAAATTGTTGCTTTTGGTTTAATTCCTAAATAGCATATACTGTATTCGATGGAAAAGAAAATATTTTACATGAAAAATGTTTGTATATAATTATTCAAATCATAGTTTTATATAATCTATACCAACACAAGGCCGTAAGGCCGTGGCGGTATGGGTGTTGGGTGGTGGGGATATGAAGCTTTTCCTTTTCCATCTTCCTTTTGCTCTATAATAATGTAAATAAATACCATCGCTTTCCCGCTCAGGCAACTTTGTTACACCATTCTGGGATTGTCCAGCTAGTCATTAGCTTCTATAAAGTGATCCAGCATTCTGCGAAAATCTTCTATTTTGTCTCAATTTTTTCTCCATATCACGGTGGATCAAAATGCCAACTTGAATGTTTAGTCACCTTAAATCTGAAGGATGGCATGTCTAATTTGTCCGTATTGTAAGCCCTCCTCACCTCTCGTGGGAGTTGATTTTCATTGTCGAAAATAACATTGTGAGTAAGGGTAGTACCGTGTTTGGCCAATGCATCAGCTACAGAATTCCCTTCCCTATAGCAGTGAGAGACTTTTATACCCCTTTCATTAACCTTATGTTGGATTTCTGCAATCACCTTGATCAAATTCCAAGGGATGTTGATGTTTCCCCTTATCATCTGAACAGTGAGCATGGAGTCCAATTGCATTCTAGAGTTATCTAGGCCTTGATCATAGCACCATGAGATCCTGAACAGAGCTGCTTCTGCCTCCCTAGAGTTGTTAGTTGAGAAATGAATCGGATTTGCAAAAGCCATAATCATGCTTCCATTTCTTCTCCTAACAATTCCTCCAGCTCCGGATTTTCTAGTGCTCATCATATAACTCCCATCTGTATTTAAAATTAAATCATCACCATGCTTGTTCCATTTGACCAAAGTGCTGATCAGTCTTGGTTTGTAATTCATCGATATGTTGCAAATTATATTCCAACCCCAATGATCTTCCATTTTTCCAAATCTTTTGGCAATAGCAATCTTAGTCTGAAATAAAATTTGATTGTAAATCCAAGCTTTGGATATTGTTTTGTTCTTGAATTTCTTAGAGCATCTTGCCTTCCACAGTGTCCAGCACACCAATGTTGGAGTAATTGTGGTTATCAACTTGTGAACTGCATTGTTGGCTTTAATCTTCCTCCAGTTGTCAAGAGTTTGTATGATATTGTTGTTGTTTGAGTTGATTCCAAGAGATTTAGAGATCCATTTCCAGGTTATTTTTAGCCTCTTCTCCAGCTACAAACAGGTGATTATATGATTCAAAAGCAATTGGTGGGAAAAGTGCTATTGGGTTGCACGCGAAGTGGTGAAATTCTCTTTCAAGGAGTTAATGTTAATTGTTGTCGACTTTATATATATGATCCTAGGAAACAATATTTTAGAGAAGCTGAAATATCCAAAGATTACTCCAAGAACTGGTGGGAAATTCCGAGAATTTCAACATGTTTGGATACTTTATACCCCTAGCTAACACCATGAAGGCCAAAAGTATCAAAGCAGTTAGAGCAACTTTGTGTAGAGCTTCAATCCTAATGCAGTTGGCTGTGAATTGTGATTACTCATCATGTATTGACTAGTTTTATGATCTATATATTTGTTCTTATTTGTTTTAAATATATATATGCATTTACCGAGTCTCCGAATTTTGTTATGGTATCTATATACTGATAGTTTCAACATGTTGGGATAGTTTATATTTTCCGAGTCTCAAATGTCAAGAGGAAAAGAGGCCAGTCCATTTTCTCATGTGATATCCGTTAAGTCTTTACTTTGTATTCTATCTGTTGCAAAACCATGGAATGCTATAATCTCCGACAATGAATTCAAGAAAGCTCATCGTGATCAATCTAAAGCTTTGGGCTGTAAAAAATGCTGTTGGATCACAGATAGATGGATGTTTTCGAGTTTAGAGACTTGGAAAGTTCAAAATTAGTTTTGATGGAAAAGAAAAGGTTTCCTCCCCAAAATTACAAACTAGCCAAATCCTTGTGCTCATGTGATTGCTTGGTTTTTTTATAGAATCCTAAGACCTACAGAAATTATGTTTTGTGGAATCCATCAATCGCAGAATATCAAACTCTTTCATGTCCTGAGAATCATTGGTATTACAATGACGATCCTCGATATGTTTCTGCTTTCATTGGTATTACAATGACCATCATCGATATGTGTCTGCTTACGGATTGTTGTGTTATGATTCTAGTGTCATTGATTACAAGGTTCTCTTGATCTATGACTTATTTTATTTTCTCTACTCATTGATTAACAATTGTTGGACAACAAAACAAGTTTCCCTTTGTCCAGTACCACCATTACCACCACATAACCGAGCTTCCATGGGATTTAGTACTGAAGGTCGTGTATTTTGGTCTCTGAATAAGGGAGAAGACAAGATATTTGTAGATAGAGCTTCTACGATCATACACTTTGCCGTGAAGTTTCATTTATGATTAGTTTCTAAATAAGCTCTCAATAATTAATAGAAATTTTTTAATTAATTGACGTTTTTGACCAATTTTTTATAAAGAAAAAGAAAATAGTAACTTTGAACAGTATATAAAAATATTTTTTTTTAAATCTACAAAGAGTAGACATATTTTTATCATATTAAATGTAACTCCATCTTCTTCTTTCGTCTTTTGAACGATTTCATTTATGATTAGTTACTTAATAATCCCTCAATAACTAATGGTAAAATTTTTATTAATGTGTTTTTTGACTAGATTTTTTACAAAGAAAAAAGAGTAACTTTAAACAGTAAATCAAAGTGGTTTTTTAAAAGCTAAAAAGAGTACTTTTTAAAATCTTAATCAAATACATATTATTATTTTGATATTGAAAAGAATAATTTTAAGTTGACCCGCTAATAATTTTTAAAAGTTTGCCCAAACTAAAAGTGTTGAATATTACTCACTTACAATTCTTTTGTTATTTTATGTGAAAATTTAAAGTTTTGAAGGATCACTTTTGTATGTATATATTTTAAGTTTATAATTTATTTATTTTTTGGTGAAGTAGGGGAATGCATAATATTAGTAGTTAAACAGAGTTATTACAAGACGGATTGTAGAAACCCCATGGGGCTCCTACATCTTGATGGTAAGAAGAGATGTTTATATTTGTTACATAGTTTTGTGCAACCTTTCTGGAGAAGGGAGTCCCAACTTGTCTGCTTCCAATAACTCTTCCACAAACGAAGGGGGAACTGTCAAAACTTGCAACAGGTCAAAAGCTGCCTCTCCTTCTCTGGTTCTCGCTAGTGCATCAGCGAATTTGTTCTGCTATCTGAATAAGTGCTTCCTTGTTGGGTTCTCAATCTCTGCATTAAGAACCTGCATTTCGAAATAACATTGCAATAGCCAAGGTGGTTAGTGCATATCATTTTAATGGGATTAATAAAGTCCGAGTTTATCTCCAAGGGGGTCAGATTTCTGGGAAGGGCAATCCTAAGGCCCTCGAGGATTACTAAGAGTTCTGCCTGATAGCATCAGCATAAGGGAGGTATCTAGTGAAACCAAGGATCCAATTACCCTCATGGTCTCTAAAAAAACCCCATATGCTACCCGGCCCTTGCCGGTTCTTCATGCTTGCGCCAGTATTAAGCTTATAGAAGACAAGGGTTGGGGGTTCCCATTTGAGGTAAATGGTGGAGGAGATGGTTGGGTTCACAATGGTAAGAGAATATTCATTAGCAAATGCTAAGGTTTGATCCACAGAAATGTGGTCATCTTTGTTGTTAAACAAATTGTGATTTCTAGTTAATCAAATGTTCCACATGTAGAAGGGAAGAATGGTATTCCAAGAGTACCGGGTATTGAAGGGTTTGTTCCCAAGGGCTTTCTAGGTTTCAATCCAGTTGAGGTTGTTGAGGGAGGCTGAGTTGAAGGAAGTGATGGAGATGTTTTTTGAAGATGCCCTCCCAAAAACTTATGGTTTTTGGACATTAGAAAAAGATGTGGAAGATGTCTTCCTCTAGGTTTGTACATGGTTTGCAGTGGACTGGCACCTCCATACCAAGGTGTCTGAGGTAACTCCCAATTGAGAGTCTATTGTGGTTGAGGAGACAAAGGAAGGTTTTGATCCTATTGGGGGTTCTAATAAGTCTCCAAATCTAAAGAAAATATTTTTTCAGTTTCATTGACGGAACCTATCTTTTTGGATTGGATAGTGATGCAAGCACTGCACATGGTGAACTTACCATCTGGGGAGCTGTCCCAGGTGTGTTTATCCTCTTGAACAGGATGACGGAGAATGTAGGCATTGGTGATACTATTATGGAGGTGTTGGGGTAGTGTAAAGGATATGTCACTCAGGTTCCAGGATCCCTGTCTATGAATAGTACTCACAGTCAATTTGTCTTCCCCTTTTATTTAAAGAGCCAGAAATACAACTCCTTATAGACTGGTGGTTGGGAATCCATTTGTCTAGGAAGAATATGACTCTTTTCCCTTTGTGGACAGTCCATCTTTGGTTTTCAATACAGGTTGACTATCCCTCTTTAATGTATTTCCAAGTTCTGGAACATCTCTTTTGGTTTGGACCTCTTTGGTTATGTCTACAATATTTATTGTAGAAGATTTTTGCCCAAAGGAATTGAGTGTTATGGTACATTCTCCAAGCCAGGCTAGTATGAGAAACTTTATTTCTGTTCTCACATTTTTGGAGTCCTAACCCCCCCCCCCCCCCCCCCCCCCCCCCTTTCTTTTTTCATGGTGATTCTCTCCCAGCTAAGTAAATGGAGTTTTTTTCTATCAGCAGTACTGCCTCAAACAAAATTTCTTTGAATTTGATTAATGGTTTTGGTAATTCTGTCAGGGAGTCTAATGAATTGCATCATATGGGAGGGAATGGATGCAAGGGTTTACTTAGCAAGGATGACTCTCCTTGCCATTAAATGCATCTTGGTTTTCCACTCTCCCAGTCTATTGTGCATATTGTCAATAATAGATTGAAAATCGGTGTAGGTAGGTTTTACATGGAAGATTGGGAAACCTAAGTACTTACCAAAGGTATCACTGTGATTGATCTTAAAGAGATTGGTGCAGGAGGAAATGGTAGTATCCTTGCAATTTGAAGAGAAAATAATCTTAGACTTGGCTTGATTAACTTTCTGGCCTGATTTAACACAGGAGTCATTCAAAGCATGGTTTATGGCAATGCATGCCTCGGGATTGGCTCTTGAGAGGAGAGTTAGGTCATCTGCAAAAAACAAGTGGGTAATGGAGGGGCCATGGTGAGAGATACTGATGGTTTGCCACTCCTTATTAGTGACTATTTAAAGTTAATATACTACTCTTGCAAGATAAAGTACATTTTAGTACGAGTTTTTAAGGGTGTAATGATTAATAAAGTGGGTTGAGAATCATGAAAATTCAAATAAAAATTTCAATAAAAAATAGGAGGTAATTCTGATATATACTTATTTGCATTAAGTTTTTACACTTAACTAAATGTGTAACCATACGAATTAATAAATCAAAAAAAATAAAAAAGTACATAGCACTTAAACCATGCTTAAATATTTAACAAATGTATATACAAGATATTGTTACCTTTTTCCGCAAATTCTTTCAGTTTTTGAATTCATAAAATAACCTACCTATTCCTCTTTATGAAGGTTCGATGAACTTCAATAGGTTACACCTAGTTGCACACAATATTGCTTTCGCCTTTCACGCTAGCTAGTCATTTCGAACTAAACCTTGAGATTGCTTGTCGCCTTTCACCTTTCAAGGTCATTGTTAGGAAATATTAAAAATAAAAATAAAAGGAAATTTTCAACCGACACAAGTTTTCGAAACTTGATACTTGCATGGGTAGACTTACGTGATATCTATACGTAGTAAATTGTTAGGTATTGACGGGTTTGTTCCCAAGGGCTTTCCAGGTTTCAATCCACATGTAGAAGCACTTTCTGGCCATATTTATGGTAATTTGCCTGATCTTCCTTGTTTTAAATCCCACCCTCTTTATATATCTGTCATCTCCAAGTAGTAGTACAACTAGCAACACAATCACCACAAGGTCCACTGCCAACACCAGCACCAGCACGACGCCCGGTTTCAACTCCACAGTGTTCACCACAGCCACAGGAGAAACCATGTATCTAAGTGCTGAAAGTGGAAACAGCAACAATGAGTCTGAAAATAGCAGCAGCAGGCGTCAATCGGGTAATTTCCTGATGGTTGAAACTGCTAGGGAGATCACATTCAAGGAGATCATTGCTGCCACAAACAATTTTTCGGATTCAAGAAGAGTTGCTGAGATTGATTTTGGAACTGCTTACCATGGCTTTCTTGACAACAACCAGCATGTCCTAGTGAAAAGGCTAGGGATGAAAACTTGTCCTGCTTTAAGAGTGAGGTTCTGGAATGAACTTCAGAACTTAGGGCGTTTACGTCACAGAAACCTGGTTCAACTCCGCGGATGGTGCACCGAGCAAGTGAAATGCTTGTTATTTATGATTACTCCCAAAGTAGTCTTTTAAGCCATCTCCTTTTCCATCATAATCATCATAGGGACAATGTCTCCATCCTAAGATGGCGTCATCGGTATAACATTGTCAAATCACTTGCCTCTGCGATTCGCTATCTGCATGAGGAATGGGATGAACAGGTTATACACAGATGCATCACATTATCTTCCATCATTCTTCATCCAGATATGAACCCAAGGCTTGGTTGCTTTGCTCTTGCCGAATTCTTAACTCGAAATAAGCATAGCCATCATGTCGTGGTTGATAAAAACAAATCAGTTAGAGGAATTTCCGGTTACATGTCACCAGAGCATATGGATTCCGGTGATGCAACAACAATGGCTGATGTTTATAGCTTTGGTGTAGTTCTGCTTGAGATAGTTAGTGGTCAGATGGCAGTAGATTTCCGCCGGCCTGAGGCTTTGTTGGTTAATAGAGTACACGAGTTTGAGGTGCAGAAAAGGCCATACGAACAACTGGCAGATTTTAGGTTGAATGGAAACTTTAACTCCAGGGAACTGGTGAGGCTAGTCAAATTAGGAATGGCTTGCACAAGGTCCGATCCAGAATCAAGACCGACCATGAGGCAGATTGTGAACATTCTCGATGGACATGATCGATGGTTAATGGAAAATGGACGAAAGAAGGAGAAACCGGAAGAATGGAGAACAACAAATGCTTCTGCTTTGTCCCTCGTAAGGAGAATTCAAGCTCTTGGTATACAATGATTATCGCGCAAGATGTGAAGTAGATACATGTAGATAGATACGAACATTAGTCTTTATATCTTTATGCCTTTGTTCTTGTATTTATTTTTGCTAGTCTCAAACCTGTGACAAGTTTTGAGATGTATGATTATGTTGCTTCAGCAGAACATTTTGTTAATGTAGTGTGTACGACTTTGGTTGCATTTTGGGAATAGAATCATCAGATATGCAGTTTGTTTATGAATTTGATCATGAGCTATTTTCGATACAATAGCAGAATATATTCTGAGCAGATGTTCAGAAATGCAACAATAACCGAACTTGAGCGTATACAGAAAGCTACTTTATATGTACAAATACGAGTCTGACCTCACTTCATTCAACGGAGTGACATGGTTAGTGAGGATTCATACAGACGATGCCTACTTGTTTGGTTGAGGCGTTGTTCTTGCATTTAGTCTATCTTTTAGTCGTATGAGTCTCATCGTCTGTGTCTATTCCAACCCAATCAAGAAACGCGAAAAGAAATTGCCTGAAGCTGACATTGCCACTCCTGTCCCAGTCCATTTCTTCTGCATTTGTCAACCAGGTCATAATGTTAGAAGTTATCACAGCAAGTAATTGAGTTTAAACAATTTAGAAGGTGAAAGACAGTACTAAATCGAGTCCAAGTGACATGAGAAGGGGATTTCTCGGAAGGACATTCATCGTTTAGCGCCTTGATGACATCTTTCTTGTGCAGTTTCCCATCACCACCTTTATCAAGAAACAAGAATGCCTCAACTATTGTGTTGAATGTTGCTTCTAGCTCTGGTGAGCCAATCTTCGAGGCCTGAAATAAACGCGATCCTAATGAATATAACTTCACATCAACAACAACATACCCAGTGTACTCCCACAAAGCGGGGTCTGGGAAGGAAGGGTAGAGTGTACGCGGACCTTACCCCTACCTCAGAGGTAGAAAGGTTGTTTCCACAGACCCTCGGCTCAAGAAAAAACGGTCCAAAGCAGTACAGAAAGTAACAGAAGACACGAAACAACAGATAGTAATAGAACAAAAACTACAACAAAATAATACGACAATCGAGATATAAGGAATCTAACAGATAGTAACAAATAATCGAACTACAAGAAACTACAAGACCAACACACCACGACTACTAATCTAAGGAATATAGCTTCTCATGATAAGTGAATATCTAGTAGAAGTACACGAAAGAAGAACAACGAAGAGGACAGTTTTTGCGTACATTATCGGAGGAGGAGGATGAATCCATCACGAGATAAAGAAGACATAGAAGAACAATGAACTCATTGAATTGAATCCCTTCCTTTTCATCCACATCACAGGAGTCGAAAAGATCATCAATTTCTTCCTCTTTTACATGAAATTGCAGCTTCTTTACGCATTTCTTTAGTTCATCCCGGTCAACAGTCCCATTTGAATCTTCATCTTAGGAAAAGAACGAAAGATAGAACAAGCATAAATCTGTTGGCAGTAAAGCTGTAACGAAAACTCACAAAGCCAAACGTATACAGAAGCTACTAACCGAACTGTTCAAAGACGCCTTTTATCTCCTTCAACCCCTCTTTAAACCGAGGAAATTTCAAGATTATACTATTGATTGACCTGAATTTGCTTTGTCCTGACGAACTTCTCTTAAGCTCCATCATTTTTGTTTCAAGCTTAGAATCCAGTCTCCTATACTTCTTCGGCGCATTGCAAAAGCACAGTAAACTTCCAAACTTGTTGGATAATGACTTGAATACTGGACATGGCTGAGCTGAGCCTTAGAACAATAAAGAGTTCAAGTTAACGATAGTAGACAGAGGCGATCATGACCAATCAGAAATTCTGTTCTTTTCGATATCCTAAACATTGATATGTTGCTGTAAGCATCAAACATGTCGGACAATCTGTCACAACATGTTCATAGTATTTGTGTTTCTGTGAATTTTACCTACTTCAACCTCATGCCATTGCATATAAAATAACAAATGTAGCGATATTGATCGATGGAACAAGAACACGTAAACTGTATAACAAACTGAAAGTCATTTTTCATGTTTAACTACTTAAAATTCCTCGACGAAATGTACAGATTTTAGGACTATCATAATTTTTGCATAATCATTCGCTCTCCGAGACCTCTCATCATAAAAGGTTGATGCATTGATCATAACTATATCACAACTTCAACCACGTAGAAATTATCTGAATTGAAGTTCCAAATTCACAAGTTTTTTTACAGGCAGGTGGATTCTCATAACACTTACACTTCTGAATCATTTTTTCCACTCAATCCCAATTCTAGGTTTTGAAAATAGGTCTACATGCTGCAAAGTTCTTTTCGATACAACATACAACAACAACATACCTAATGTTAGTCCCATAAGTGGGGTCTAGGGAGGGTAGAGCGTACGCAGACCTTACTCCTTGGGAGGTAGAGAGGTTGTTTTTGATACATTTTGGCTCAAGAAAAAGGATATCAAAGCAGATCAGAAAAGGAAATAACAGAAGCGAAGAAACATGGCAAGACACTATAAAAATCAAGACAAACCATTCAGTGAAAAAAAGGACAGGAAACAACACATAGTAACAAAAATCCAGAGGCAAGAAAAAAAAAAACACGGCAGCCCTATGGCCGGTGCGCTAAGCTTCCCGCTATGCACGGGGTCCAAGGAAGGGCCGGATCACAAGGGTCTATTACACACAATCATACCTTGCAGTTTCTGCAAGAGACTATTTCCCCAACTCGAACCTATGACCTCCTGATCACATGACAATAATAGTACTACGGCTACAAGTATAGAAGGATAAGCGAGACATCGCTCTAATGCCTACTAACCTTCTATCCTAATCTGCATCCAAAGGGAAACAAAGGTTGAAAAGGAGAGATTGCAAAAAAAAAAAGAACTCTGACAAGAAAGATACCTACTGTATCTTTCATGGCTTTGATGCTGAAAAGAGCTTAAGAGATTAAAAGCGCTTTCTTGGTCATATAAATATATGTAAAAGGTAGAGTATAAAAAGGGGAATGCAAAGAGAATAGAGAAAAAGGGATGAAGTGGAGAGAAGGCAATGTGGAAAAAAATTAATTCTTGAAAAGTAAAGTAGAAAATCCCATTTAGGACTTTAATTTCTTTCTCTTCCACCAACTGTCACACCCCTTTTTCGTACTCCAAAAGATTAATTTTTAAGTTTGAAAGGCTTTATTATTAAGTGACAAAAAATGAAGATTTGTTTCGAAAAGGATCTTTTATATTCAAAACTCAGAGTCGCCACTTGGCATAATACGGTGTGCCAAGTCACCTTTAGAAAATCCTTTTCGAAACGGTTTGAATCTAAAAAAAAAATTGATCCGCGAACAGAGATTCCGGCTAAGGATTATGTTGACCGACGGGAAGGTGTTAGGCACCCCTCGATCCCGTGGTTCGACCACGATCGCTTGGTGGAGCGTATCGGCTAATTTGACATTACAAATGTACAAACCACATAAACGCACAAAACAAGCAAACAAACAAATCACACAAAATTCAAAACAAATCAAAATAATGTTCAGTCCAAATTATACAATTCAAAATAAAAGAGGTGCTAAAATGTAAAACCTATTCTATTCTAAACTAATCCTAAACTAAACTCCACCCGACGTTCCGGGCCTTGATCACGAGCCTCATTTGTGTACATGCTACTTCGGGGTATTCCCCGGATAAATCATTACAAATCCTTTGGGGCATTCCCCGGACAAATGAGTACAATTTAAACTTTTCGTGCAATAAAGTAGAAAGTACCATTCACGCACATATGCAAATACTCCAACAAATCGTTATTCCTAAATTTTCCTACTCGGCCTATGTTTGCCTACCAAGTTCAACGTATCACAATTCTATCATGTTCAACATTATCAATACATCAAAATTAATTAATATTCATTTTCCTCCATTTTTAGTCTCCACCCTAATTCATTCTCAACCACATGATTAACCCATTTCAATACACAATCCACCAATCAAGAATAACGAAAATTAACCAATCATGCTTAGCACATCACACACCCAAATGTCACTAACAGTTCATATCAACAAATAAACCACGGTATCGAATCACACGCAATCACAATCACATAAGAATTAAATGAAAGAGAAGAAAGAATTGGACCTTAAATTTGAAGCTTTCAAACTCAATGTTATTCGAATAAAGAGAGTCTGCACCCGAAAACCTTGAGCCGAACCTTAACCCCAATAATCCAACTCGACAACTAATGACCCGTTCACCGTCACTTTTCACGCCGTTATTGTTTACCGGTATTGTTCACCGGGACTATTCACCGATACTGTTCACCGGTTACTGTTCACCGGCGCCTCTTTTTTTTGTGTTGTTGTTCTTGTGAGGAAGATTATTCTGTGATTGTTGTTATTGTGGAGAAGATGATGATCAAAAAGTGAGCCTTTCTTTTTCCCTCTTAGAATTTTTCTTTTATAATGGGCATGGATTTATTATGATGTGGAAATTTTGGTGGGTCCCCCATATATTCTTTCTTTGTGGACAAGAAAAAGGAGGGTGGATCACATAGGTAGGTAGGGTGGTGATGGTGATGTGTCATTTTTAATAGGGAGGGGTTGTTAGAATAAGATAAAATTAGTTAGGAATTGTTATTTTTGTCTTTTTATGAAGGGGTTATCACACGGGTGAGGGCACACACTAAGACGAGGGTAAAATGGTAAGAATACTTTCGGGGAGGGAAAAAATTATGTGTCTACATCATGCCCCTCTTTGCAGGTAAACATAAAGTGTTTTCATACAAAGGAGTAGACAACGAGACATAATTTTGACTCGACCATTATTTACAGTGAAGAAACAAAAGGAAGAAGGACGACCGAGTTGGAGAGTCGAGTGAGGTCCCATCGAAGCTCCGGTCCACGGCTCTGTCATTACATTAAAAATGAAAATTACAAGTTAAAACATAAATGAAATTACAAAAATCCTATCTATACAACTTCTGTTGGACTCCTGACTTAAGTTTCATCACCCTATTCTTCAGGCGGGCTCCTGACTTGCAATTTCTTCAACTTGTTGCTTGGTTTTCCAATGCTTCACCTCATTGCTTAACTTTCAATTTCTTCACCCTATTATTCAGGCGGGCTCCTGAATTGCTATTTTTCAATCTGTTTAATTTTCAGTTTCTTCACCTTGTTGCTTGGTTTTCCATTTATTCGCCCTGTGCTTCGGGCAGGCTCCTGAAATCACATCAAAACTAAAAAGAAAATTATCCCAAACAAATATTATTATAAAGAGGTTTTATTTGCTAGAAAAGTAAAGTTTCAAAAACAGAAATTGAATTTTTGCCCCAGTTTATCATTAGAAGACTTTTGGAGAATCACATCATACCTACTTGCATGTTGCAATGATGAATCAAGACTTTGACTAAGAAATGCATCTCTTAAGAGTAAAATTAAATAACCAAGACTAGGAAGTGCATCTCCTAAGAATTAAAGTGAGAGATTCTAACTAGAAAGTGCATCTTCTAGAGATACAAGTTTAAGCTAAAAAGTGTGCCACCTGACAAATGAAAACTAGCAAGGAAGTGCGTCTCCTTAGGGTTAAGTGCGATAACTCAACTAGAAAGTGGATTTTCTAGAAATCAAGGGGACTGCTAGGAAGTGCATTACCCAAAAGAAAATTTTGAATTACCCAATCAAAGAAATGTATCTCCTTACCAACGTTGCTTGAAATATCAAAATAAGGAAGTGCATGTCCTTACTAATGCCGCTTGAATTACCAAACCAAGGAAGTTCATCTCATTACCAATGCCGCTTGAATTACTCAAACAAGGAAGGGTGTCTCTTCACAAATGTTTCTTGAATTAACCAAACAAGGAAGTGCATCTCCTTACAAATGTTGCGTGAATTACCCAAGCAAGGAAGTGCGTCTCCAATGTTTCTTGAATTACCAAAATAAGAGTCTCCTTTGGAAGTGCGTCTCCTTATGATAGTGCTTGAATTACCAAAATAAGGAAGTGTGTCTCCTTAAAAATGTTGCTTGAATTGTCCAAATAAGAAAGTGCATCCCCTTATAAATATTGCTGGGATTACCCAAACAAGGAAGTGCGTCTCTTTACAAATGCCAATCGAATTACCAAACAAGGAAGTGCATCTCCTTACAAATGTTGCTTGAATTATCAAACAAGGAAGTGCATCTCCTTACAAATGTTGCTTGAATTTTCCACAGAAGGAAGTGCATCTCCTTACAAATGTTGCTGGAATTACCCAAACAAAGAAGTGCGTCTCCTTACAAATGCTGATAGAATTACCAAACAAGGAAATGTGTTTTCTTTGGAAGTGGGTCTCCTTATGATAGCACTTGAATTACCAAAATAAGGAAGTCTGTGTCCATATAAATGTTTCTTGAATTGTCCAAACAAGGAAGTGCGTCCCCTTACAAATGTTGCTGGAATTACCCAAACAAGGAAGTGCGTCTCCTTACAAATGTTGCTGGAATTACCCGAACAAGGAAGTACGTCTCCTTACAAATGCCAATCGAATTACCAAACAAGGAAGTGAGTCTCTTTACAAATGTTGCTTGAATTATCAAATAAGGAAGTGCATCTCCTTACAAATGTTGCTTGAATTTCCCACACAAGGAAGTGCATCTCCTTATAAATACCGCTTGAATTACCAAACAAGAAAGTGAGTTTCCTCACAAATGTTGCTGGATTTACCAAATAAGGAAGTTCATTTCCATACAAATATTGCTGGAATTACCCAAACAAGGAAGTGTGTCTCTTTACAAATGTTTCTAGAATTACCAAAATAAGGAAGTGTGTATCCTTACAAATGCCGCTTGAATTACCATGGGTTTGAATACCAAATATGTGCAGCAACATTGCCTCTTGCATTTGTAGAAGTGAGAATATTACGACCCTTGATGTTTAGGCTTTGAAATCCTTGCTTCGAAGGTAGCATATGTTCCTATTTCATACAAAGAAAACTTGTTAGTTTAAAAACATGGTGGTTGGTTTGTGGCTTTGGCTTTTGTGGAAATTGCTCTTGCCACAGTCACATTTAACCTCGCTTCCAACCATTAGCATATGTCATTGACTTGCTGCATCATTGACCCAAACTCCAATTATTAAGAGTGACTATGAAACAAATACAGTATCCCTGCTTTGTCATGCTTCTCAGATAAACCCTTTAAAACTTGGTATTTCCATGAGTTCCCAGACTTGTCGGTTGACAAAACTTTCTGCATGCCTTGTTGTGGCTCACAATCATGTCTTTAGCATGTGCTGGCCCTTTTTTCTTGCTTTGTGCAATTGAAGAAGCTGGTAGCCAGTTTTGAAATCTTTCTCACTCATTTTGACACGAACTTGACTCAAAGACAAGAGAAAAATGACAATGACTTTTATTTGGACAATTGACTCAAGAAAATAAAATAAAAATAAAGAGAAGAAATAAAAAACAATGAGTGTCCCCATTTGAAACAAAGAAATGAAAATTTTTTCTAGACATGACAGTCAACTCTAATGATTATGCCATGCATTTTGGATTAAGCTACCTGATCTTTACATCCAAACTTTCTACCAATTGTTGTTGAGTTAATGGCCTTGAAACTGAGTTGCTCTCTTAGGCCAATTGCATTTAGACCTCATTCGGCTAGTGACTCCTTGAAGGGTCTTTTCCTCAGCTCACCATTGTCTTATGGTGTCTGTGAGGGTTTTTACTAATGAGACTCTCTTATTCTCATTTCTCCCAACTCACAATCGTCTCACAGTGCCCGTGAGGATTTTCACCAATAAGACTCTCTCATTCTTATGTCTCAACTTACTATCTCCTTATGGTGCCTGTGAGGGTTTTCACCAATAATACTCTCTCATATTTTATTTCTCTCTTGATTCCTTATGCTGAGGAAGATAAGTAGTTCCCAAAATGCATCATCATATCCATTGCATGCTTAGCCTTAACATTCTCAAAGATTGATCTAAAGGTCTTTCTTTGATTGTAACTTTTCTTTTGGATAGGGTTAGAAAGAAAGGATGTCATGAGGCCCAAACGACACTTGAAGTGGGTTAGAACTTACAACTTTTGGAATCGACTCAAACAAATGAGGATTAACTCATGCCCCAATTTCTTTTGACCGGATGATTCTAAATTATTTATTTCGATGGACCGAGCCCTTAGTAGGGCAGCCTATGTATCTTACCCCTGAGAGAGGAGAATCAGGTCATGCGTAGTTCTGGCAGCTTGTCCTTTTGCTTTTATTTGATTTTTCTTTTTTTTTTTTATTTTATTCGTTCTTTTCACTTTGCGATTCTTTTTTTCTAACTCTATTTTTCTTGACACTCTTTTTTTTTGGAAACATTTTTATCTCCTTTTTGTAACTTTTTGACTTTATCTTTTTACTCGACACTATTCTTTGAACTTTGCTTACTCTATCTTGATTCCAAAAGAAGGTGTATGAAAGAAAATAACACTAAGGTTCAAATGGGGTAAACAAAGGATGACACAATGTTTGGATAGTAGAATGAAATATCTTCATCATATCAATCCTTAAGAATGCAAGTACATAACATGTAATTGGAAGTGAGAGATGAAGATCATTTGCGACATCTTTTTAAGCAGATTGAGTCTGTGCGTCACTACTTCTTCTGTAAACTCCACCTTTGTTGTACATTCCTCATATTTGACCTAATTAGGAGCTACTTATCTTCTTATTTCTCTTGATATAGCGATCACACGTCCACTATTTGACCTAATTAGGACTTGCCTTACGATCGATGACCAAGTTGTTCTTGTGATTCTCAAAATAATTGCCTTAACTTGTTACCAAATGTCTCAGCACTCTATCTATTTTCTCATATGCTCTCTTTTTCTAACTTTAACCCTCTGATTCAATGTTCATGCTTACACTGGATTTTCAGATCTGGCTGAAAATTTCACTAGCATGTCATATCACTAGAGTTAACATAAAATGTACTATGTAAAGAAAACAAACAAACAACACATATTTAAAACACAAAGGAAAATGAGACACTTCATTTAGTCAAAAAAAGAGATAGAAGGGTTTGAACATAGACAACAAAAGGACAAAACAAGACAGATCCTGAACGACAACCCTGAAATAATTCGGAGAACAAAAAATAAAACAAAACAAGTTACCAAACCCCTTCCTACTAAGGAGAGGGGTGACTTCTCAATGCCTGACATCTTAGCCACTGGTTTGTATATCATCATTACTAGAGCTTTCCTCACTATCAATGTTCTGCACCATGATTGATTTATCTTGAATCATTTTTCAATTTCTCTTTTCAAAGCAGTACAATCTTCAATTCTGTGACCCTGAACATCGGAATGATATGTACATCGTACATTAGAATGAAAATTTCTTGAATGTGGGTTAGGAGTATACCTAAGAAGAGGAGTGATCATGCCCTGTTGTACCACTCTCTAGAATAAACTTGCATACGACTCTCTAATGGGAGTAAAATTATCCTTTTCCTTCCTCATCATTATGAACTCTGGCCTTGGATGAAACGTGGATTTAGAGGTTCCTTGGTAAATTTGTGGGATTTGAGGATGATGTTGAGGGAAAGGTGCATACCATTGTGGATAAGAAGACGGATGGGTAAACAATTGTGCATTATTCAAAGGACATTGAGGAAGTGGAATGAAACTCCTTGTATTTTGAAAAGAGGTACCTTGTTGCAGATGAGTAAGTGGATTTGATATGTAAGCTTGGGATTAAGGCTGACATTATTGGTGAGTTGGACCTCTCAAACTCTGCTTTGGCCCTGGCACGACAATAGGTGTGTTTCCCTTCTTCTTTCCTTTAGTTTCCCTGGATTGATTGCAATATCATCCAAAATGTTTCACAGAATCCTTCTGCCCATCATGTTCCTTAAATTTTGATATCTCAAAGCTTTGAAGAGGGCTGATACTTGAATACATACCCCAGTCTTTATATGAAACATCTTCTTTACCCACAAGTCCCAGGAAACTTTCCATATCATTTTCTACACTCTTCACTTTCCCCACCATTTTCTCTGATTTTTCTAGTATGCTAGGCTTCTTGGTAAGAAATTTTGGCTTTCCTCTTAACTTAACTATAGGCTCAAGAGTATAGCGATGATCATCAAGAGCCTTGAACATGGGTCCACTAGCAGATTGGGGCAGGACAACTGTTGGATTGATAGGTAATGTGGAAGCCTCAGTAGAAGGTTGAGCAATAAAAGCACAGACGATATGTGGTGCTATGAATGTGGTAGACTTATACTGAGGAGCTAAAGAATGAGAGGCGGAAGCATTGGGGTGCATTTGACGTGAAATGGATTCTACGGAATGCTGTGATGTATCAACAACAGTAAGAAACAACTTTGCGATTGTGGTGGAAGACTCAAGGTATTTGTAGGGACAAAAGTGGGGAACGAAGGTGGAGGCAGCCCACTGGCCCAAGCTCGGTACATTTCCATCATTTGTTGTCTCAGTCTCAAATTCTCTTCCTTTAAACTCACAATTTCCTGACTTTTTGTTTCATCCATGATGCCACTCTCTATATCCTTGTTGGACACAACTAACCCTTCCTTGGATTTGGTATGATGTGGAGGACCAACCAGGAAGCCACAAACCTACCACCTTAAACTAACTGAACAAGAGGTACAAATATGTTAGAGTTCAACATTTTTTCTTCAAAAACCCTATTTTTTTTTAGAAAAGATCACTGAACCCAATAAGGGCTCCTACGCATCTCACCCCCGAAAAAGGAGAATCAGGTGTGCATAGTTCGTGAAGTTTTGCCAAAATGGCAAATTAAACTTTTTCCTTTCTTTTTTTCTTTTGTTGAAACTTTAAAAAGAGAAGAAAATAACAAATTGTCAAAAGAATACTCTCTTGGCATTTTCACGTTTAAAATTCCTATACAAAATGAAACCTTTGATTACCAAAGAAAAATCTTTTTGGATTTTCAATTTTGAATTTCATATGAAAATGAAACTTGAACCTATTAAAGAAAAATCTTTTTGTATTTTTCTTTTAAAGATGTATATGAAACACTTACTCTAAATAAAGAGTGAAGAAAATCTTTTTGAATTTTTGAAATAAGATCAACCAAAAATGAAACCTACGACTATTGAGTAAAATTTTTTTTTTTTTTTTATATTTTTCTTTTCAAGATATGTATGAAACACCTACTCTAAATAAAGAGTGAAGAAAATCTTTTTAAATTTTTTAAATAAGATCCCCGAACCAACAATACGCTGCCTACATATCTCACTCCCGAAAGAGGAGAATCAGGGGTGCGTAGTTCATCTAGATTGGACAATTAATGATTAAATAACAGGCTAGACCCTGGCTTAAGAGACACAACCAAAGACAGACGATGAACCATGTTAATAAAATCTTTTGATTTTTCATTTTGATACTTCACAGAAAAATGACATCAACAACTATGAAAGAAAAATATTTTTGGTATTTTCGTTATACAAAATGTAAAAAATTTCTAACATCTTTTTATTTTTTTTGCATTTTTCTTTTATAAACACATCCTATGAATGAAAAAATCTTTTTGAAGTTTTCGAATTGTGAATGCATGCTAAACGAGACAAAGGAAAATCTTTTTGATGTTTTTGGAGAAAAATGAGTGTGAAAGGTAAAAAAAGTCCTTTTGAATTTTGGAATTGTGAAAAATAAAAGCCATAAAAAACTCTAAAAACTACAAAACTCTTTTTTTTGTTGTTTTTTTCATTATCCACACACTTTGCTTCCAACATATATTTTTCCCAAATCAGTCCGTCTAATGACCACGTTATCCTCAAAGATGCAACATTTAGCATGTAGGGATGCTTTAGAGGTGAGTCTCCTACAAAGGACCAAGCGGGCCCCGCTAGGTCTCAGTATGATGCACATAAGCATGACCTAAAGACTGACTTACGTTGTGGTTCACTAACAAGGCTATTCGGGGGAGCGTATGGTCGATAGTGTCTGCTTTGCTTTCCACCTACTCCATAACACCGACGGATCCTCTCTAAAATAAGGGTGACTCAACTAGAGGTCATGTACAACACGTGTACTACAGACTTGTTGCAGAAAGAAGGTCTGGGGGTAGACACATGATGCCAGATATAAAAACGGTAACATATAGGATAAATATTGTACACAAAGAGCATGAAAATGCACAACAGTGATAACAATAACACAAACAATAATCACAAACAATGTTTCTACACCCATAATGCCAAACAAAGCCGATATGACTCCAAAAATAAGACCGAATTCTGAAAAGATCCCCAGCAGAGTATCCAGAGCTGTCACACCCCTTTTTCATACTCCAAAAGATTTGATTTTAAGTTCGAAAGGGTTTTTATTATTAAGTGATAAAATGAAGATTTATTTCGAAAAGGATTCACTATATTCAAAACTCAGAGTCGCCACTTGGTATAAATCGGGTGTACCAAGTCACCCGTGGATATTTGTTTTTAAAATGGTTTTGACTTTGTAACACTGATTCACGAATAGAGAATCCAGCTAAGGAATTCTGTTGACCGAGGGGAAGGTGTTAAGCACCCCTTGATCCCGTGGTTTGACTACGGTCGCTTGGTGGAGCGTATCGGCTAATTTGACATTATGAATATATAAACCACATAAAATCACTCAAAACAATCAAACAATCAAACAAACAAAACAAATCCAAAATTATAATGTCCAGTCCTATTATTACAATCCCTAAATAGAAAAATGCGAAAATAAAAACCTATTCTATTCTATGCTAATTCTAAACTACACTTCATTGCTTTCTTCATCCGATGTTCCGGGCCTTGATCGTGCGTCGTATTCAAGTACATGGTACTTCGGGGAATTCCCCAGATAAATCAATACAAATCTCTTGGGGCATTCCCCGGCCAAATAAATACAATAGAGGTCAATGCATAAATCAAAACCATTCCACAAACATTTCATCCTTCAACAATCACAAATCCTAAACTTTGCCTACCCAACTTACGTTTGCCTATTTGTTTCGATCTAAAATGCAATACTATCGAGTTCGATTAACATCCATTTCTAGTCAAACAACCAATGAATCAAACTAACTAAAATTCACCAATTATGTCAAGTTTTCAATTCTCACCCCCAAACTTCTTTTTTATCAATCAACAATTAACAAATGCTACGATTATCAAATCACGTCTCAAAATTCGAAACCAACATTGACACAAACAAACAACGAAGATTCCAACTAAGCACAAAACACATAAATCATCCACACACAACATCAATAAAGAATAAAAATAAGGATCGGGAGAAGAAATGGACCTTAATGTCACTTTTATTCAATCAAACGGAGGAGCTTCGCAGATTGGAAACCAATCGAAACCTCAATCACGACTAAACTCGCAAACCTCAATCGATAGATGAAACAAAATAAAAAGAAAACTTGAACGGAGGTGTGAAACTGCGCTACTAGTCACCAATTTTGGTGAAGGGAGGGAGTTGGGTTGCTGCTATGTAACACCCCGCAAATTTTTTCGTACACTTATCGCGATTATATGGAGTCCTAAAGGCTTGCGTATGGGTTAAATTAAGTTTATGGTGTTCGGAAGTATCCCGTCAATAGTTGTATGGGTAGGTATTGGAATAAGCTTTCCAACGATATAAAGTTTGCCCAAAACTGAGGAGTATTTCATATAAGCGAGCACATTCGAAATTTCAAATCGGTGGCCGGGAAGCCTGTGAACAGTAAATCTGCAGGAAAATTACTGCAGCTAGGCAATTATTTTTTTGGATCAAATTTAGATGATCATAACTCCTTGTACAAAAAGAACTGTGTGAGCTGCTATATATCGAAGAAAATCTCTGAGAGTCTTATTTCCGATGAAATCGGTTTCATCCAAATCCAAGGTCTGAGTAAGGAGCTATACCCGTTTTACTACAGCCTATCAAAAAAAAAAAAAACAGAATTGTGGGACAAATTTTTGGGTCAACTTTAAACAACCATAACTCCTTGTACAGGAAGAACTGGGTGGTATATTTTACATGAAAATGAAAGCCCTTTGAATTATATTTCCAATGCAATTAGTTTCACCCAAATCCGATACCGGAGCAAAGAGTTATGATCGATTTACTTCAGCCTGTCAAAACTGTCCACTGGGGACAGATTCGGATTTATTTAAATTTTTAGGGCAAAATGGTCATTTTCTATTACCTCTTGGACGAAAATTGGTCTTTATAAACCCACACTTAGCCTCATATATATCTTATATCATCCAATTATTAAGAGAAGGTGAAACCCTAGCCTAATTTCAACTTCAAATATTTTGTGATTCAACCGTAGAAAATTCGAATTGGTTCCGTAGTTGTGTTCACCATCTCGAAAGCTTCGAGAAGCACCCCATGGTTATGTAAGGAGGATTCTAAATACAATAGTTCATTGTTAAGGTATGAATATTGTTTATTCTTGATTCTTATCCATGAATAAGTATTGATAAAGGATTATGAGTATTATCTTGATGTTGGAAGATAACCAGAAACATAGTTATGAATTGTTTTGTATAAATTGTTAGTAGTAAATTATGGAAGTTGTTGTATTGGATTATGGAGGATGAAATGTGGTGATAAATCATTATATTAGTGGTTATGTATGCCTAGTGATCATGTTGGTATTGGATGGTGATTAAGAAGGGAAATAAAGGCTAAGAGTGATGTTGAGGGATATTTCATGAAAATGCATGACATGTGAATGTAATAAGAGTATAAAAGGATGTATGTAGCACTATTATTGATGAGTTAAAGGATTACTTCCTAGACATTATTTGGTGAAGCTAATACCTAAATGGTAAGGTTTGGTTGCTAATACTAGTTTGCCGCAAATGACTAATTGTAGATAAGTGTTCGAAGAGTACGGGAAGTCAAGTTGGACTTGTATTGAAGTGGTTATATCAAGGTATGTAAGACATACTCTATCTAATCTTTGGCATGAATAATGACCCATGGCACTCTCAAGTAAGCTTCCAACATTGTCTTACGACACATGACACATGATAACATCGTATGATCTTCGACACTACCAATTGAACTTGTTTTCACTTTTAAGATGTCCGGCTTGTCAAAAATGTCCATATACTATTGTTGACTCCGAAATGGTCTAATGAGGTATCCATGATACTCTACTTCATTTTCATGATATTGATTACCTATGTACATGTTTTTCCTATTGAGGTATCATGGTTTCAAGTTCCATAAGGTGTGACCACAAAGTAACCAATCTCAAAGATTAATTGAATTAAGAAATGGAATGTCTGTATTTTAAATTGATGATATGATGTATTGTATTAGTACCACTGATCAGTTGGCCATTGTATTATAAAGATTATGTATATGTGCTATTCCAGGGGTGGTCCCTGATGTATTGTATTAGTACCACTGGTCAGTTGGCCATTGTATGACATATGTTATGTATTGATAAGGATCACGGGAAGTAATGATATGAAAGTAATGTGCAGGTATCCCATCAGCTCTTTTAAGTGTGGTCTACTCATACTGTTTATTCACTGGTATCTGGGTTCTGTTGATCTTTTGTACCTCATCTTGATACTCACTGCCTTACATACTCAGTACATATTTCCGTACTGACGTCCCTCACGGGGGACCTGCATGCATGCCTGCAGGAACGGGTACTTCAGGTCGTACACCTCCGCAGTAAGAGCCAGGATATTCTGTTGTTAGTGGTGAGCTCCAGTTGTTTCGGGGATCCCAAGTCATTTCTATATGTATTTTTGGTATTTGTATAAAAGTCTTTTGTGGGCGGGAGTTTGTCCCGACCCTAGCTTAGTTGTGTATCTATGTAGAGGCTTTTGTAGACATATTGTACAGCCATAGGAGTGTTTGGTTGATAGACGTGATGGCTTTGACGGCCAATTACTGTTCATATATATATTTATGCGTTTCAGCTGGGCTGATACAGGTACTGTTTTCTTCTATGTTACAACGAAGTACTGCCCAAATTTCTAATTTTCATAAGTAATGTAAATGTGAAAGTATAGGTTATGAAAGGGTTCTCCCGGGCCTCCTCGGCTACGAGTGCCAGTCCGCTCCAATGGGATTTGGGGTATGATAGAAGTGGTATCAGAGAAGTTCGTCCTAGTGAGTCTACAAAGCCGTGTCTACGTAGAATTTCGTTTATCGGTGTGTTGTGCACCACATCTATAAACAGGAGGCTATTGGACATTTAGGGATTGTTTCCACTCTCCATTTCTTAGATCGTGCAATAGAGCCCATATTAGAGATAAAGTCATAATCGATTGCTTAATCCAATTGTTTTTTATTTATTTATTATAGTAACGATGCCGGTTACAAGGAGAAAGAATAAGTGGAAGCGAGTGGATGTAGTGGCCGGAGAAGGTACTAGTAAGTCACCACCGGCACAAGCTGAACAAAGTGAGTCTCAAGCTGAGCATATATCAGGAGCTTCTTCTCCTCCGGAAGGGCCATCTATTAATGTTGTTGATGATAGGCGATATTACGCGCCTATATCAATATATTTTACCCATATTTGTGCCATGTTTTGAGAACAAATTATATATTTCATGCACTTTTAGTCCTTTTTCCTGTAAGTGAGCTAACGAACATGATTAGCAAGTTTTCAGGTATAAATGATGCAGAATTCAGCATTTTGTAGATAACTTGACGCCAAAGAAAGCTTCATGAAGGAAGAAAAGGGAACTTAGACGCCTAAGGAACAAAAGTGATGCATGGAAAATCTATCCCGGGCTAAAACAACATTTCTGAAGACTTTGGGGACTTGCAGTAACTTAGTTGGATTTGGATAATGATACATTAACCTAGTACAATTGGGTTAAGTATTTCATTAGTTTATTTGGATTAGGATAATAATACATTAACCTAGTACAATTGGGTTAAGTATTTCATTAGCTTAGTAGGATTTGGTTAAGTATTTCATTAGCTTAGTAGGATTAGGATATGGGTATTATAAATACCCTATTATGCTAGAGATTTTTATTCATTCTACTTTTAAAAACAATCCATCATACATTCTTCTTCCATCAACTACAACTCTTCTAATCTTTTCATTAATTCTATTTTTCTTCTTCTATTCATCTATTCTTAAAATTCCGCAACAAGAGAATCGTTACTTTGCCTAGGAATTCACGCCTAATGCCTACCACTCTTGTGCTACATAAAATTAATCAATATTGTGGTATAATAACAATGTCAATTGTGATTTCCTTCGCACTCATGGGTAACTAAACTTCTCTGTTGGGGTTATGGAAGCCGAATGAGATACTATCTATTGCTATGAGTTTGTGAGTTCGTGACACGTATGCTACTTATATCATTATTTTCTTCATCTTAATCTAAATTCTTTGTGGTTGCAAACGCAAGAATACACCAGTATAACATTTAACTTGTTCGAAAGAAAGGTTATTTCTCTGGAAAAGAGATAGTGTCAAGGTAGTAGGGTCCCATCCCCTATTAAACAGTTAGTGCCGTAACTGGATTAACCTCTTGGAGAATTTGTACCGTTAGACACGCTTTAAGCTCGAAAGAGTTAAAGTGAAATAATCCTCGAATAGGTCGAAAGACGCCTGGATTTACCATCAAATACAATTCTCTATAAGCACATGCATGTCTGAATTCCGCACACTCATAGCCAATAGAGACGTATAACTCATAAGGTGGACATACCCCCAACGCTTCAATTCTCATTGTTTTACAACCTAATAAACATTCTTTCTTTTTACTTTGCTATTTTTAGTTTTTACTTTAATATTTTAGTTACACATTACAATCCCCCCTTTTACGAGACTTGCACTAAAAGTCTAGTAATCGTTGCTTACTTGTTGGCCAAGCTATTCTCTGTGGGATCGATACCCAACCCAGTTGGGTTCTATATTTGACAAATGACCGCTTTACACTCCCACGAGAGCTGTAGATTGAGCGTTATCAAAAATTGGCGCCGTTGCCGGGGAATACGAGTGTCAATCAAGTTCGTGATAATTACTAGACCCTTTGGTCAAAGATTCTCGTACTTTTACTTTCAGTTTTTGTTTTTGTTTACTGTAGGTTTTTATTCAGTGCATGCCCCATACTCGAAGTTCTGGTCAACCGTTATTACCTATCAATCTTGAACCACAATGCATTGGTAGAATGGAAGCACAAGCAAAAATCGAAAGGATGGCTGCTCAACAGGAACAGGCGAGATTAGCTGCTCTTGCCACCGCTTAAGTTCAACAACAAAACATTGATAATCCTGGGCGAGCAACAAATCCCGACGATAAGGATTTAGGTGATGACGAGTTACTAAACCCAAGGCGTGATGCTGAAATCATAACACCTGCCAACCGAAGAGGTCGACAAGATCGGTTTAGGTATGATCGCCAACCCATGCAACCAGCTTTCGACGACGATGATGATGATCTTGATGGAGCCGAAGCCACTAGAGCCATTATTCCTCCACCATTAGCGCCCGGAGCCAAGTTCAACATCACAAGCAGCATGATTCAGTTATTGCAACTCAAGGGATTATTTGGTGGACTAGCAGGCGATGATCCGAATATGCATCTTATCAACTTTATTTCTACATGCAAGTCATTTGACAATCCTGGTGTTGGTCAGAATGCAATTCGATTACGTCTATTTCCATTGTCTCTGTCTGGGGAGGCAACTCTATGGTTAAATGGGCTGACTCCTGATTCTATTACAAATTGGAGGCAATTGAGAGACGCTTTCCTAGAAAGATTCTTTCCGCCATCCAAAAGAGCACAATTGCGAGATGAAATCAGCAACTTTCGTTAGCTTCCGACTGAAGCTCTTCATGAAACATGGGAGAGGTTCAAGACAAAGCTATCGAGATGCCCAAACCATCATATGACTAATGTTCACCTAATGGAGATATTATATAGAGCCTTGAATTCAATAACTAAACCAGTGGTGGATAATGCAACTGGAGGATCTTTTATGGACCTCACCTTTGGTCAAGTAAGCAATATACTAGATCGTATGACGAAGCAAAGTAGAGCTTGGAATTCCAGGGATTCTGAGCTAGCAAGCCCCACTTTATCTATTGGCATGACTGCAGACCAAATAAGAAGAAAAGAAGAACGTGATCAAGATATGGCGCATATGAAAACACAAATGGATCTTCTTATAAAGCATTTATTATCAGGGAAGACCGAAAAAGTGAAAGCTATTGCGTCAAAAGGAAGAGACGAATCTGATTCGGAAGAGGAGGCCAACTACTTGAACAATCAGGGGGGTTTCCGCGGGAATACCCAAGGAAACCAAGGTCGGAACTATTATGATAAATCTGGAAACAAAGACCAAGGTAGTTGGAAGAACAAGAATGAAAAGAGTGGTTTGTACGTTCCCCCTGGTAGACGTGACACCACCACATCTAACTCTGGAAGTATGGAAGACATGATGGCTAAACTATTGAAAGGAGTGGAAGCAACGAGCGCGGGAGTAACGGAGGTAATTAATGATTTGTCCTCCATGAAACAATTAGTTGATTCACATTACACTTCAATCAAGCAAATAGAGCAGCAATTGAGCCAACTTTCAGCAGCACTCAATCAAAGAAAGACCGGCACTCTACCTAGCGATACTGTGCAAAACCCAAGAAATGATGGGTCATGGATGGCTATCACTACCAGAAGTGGTAAGGTGCTAGAAAATTCAGCAAAAGGGAAGCAAGTGGTTGACGAAGCTGCGGACTTGGATGACAACGCAATAGGATAGGAGTCCGCAGAAGACGTCAAGGACGTCACACCCAGCGACGTGCAGCCTGAAAAAGTGGAAAAACGGAAGCAAGAGGAGAAGAAAGCCATGGAGAGAACACTTCCATACCCACCACCACCTTTTCCCCAAAGATTGAAGAAGGTGGCGGATGATACAAAGTTCAGCAAATTCATGACTATGTTAAAACAACTGACCATTAATGTTCCATTGGTGGAGGTACTTGAACAAATGCCTGGGTATGCGAAATTTATGAAGGATATTTTGACAAAGAAGCGGGCAGCAAGTTATGAGTTAAAAGAAGATGTTCATCATTGCAGCGCAATCGCTACCCGATCGATAGCTCAGAAGAAGGCCGACCCCGGAGCTTTCACTATTCCTTGCACCGTTGGATCTATGAATTTTGCCAAAGCATTATGTGATTTAGGAGCCAGCATCAATCTGATGCCATTATCAATCTATAAGAAGTTGGGGTTGGGTGATCCTACTCCAACCAATATGAGGCTCGTCATGGCGGATAGGTCAGTAAAATGACCTGCTGGTATTCTATGTGACGTATTGGTAAAGGTTTCTTCATTCATCTTTCCAGCAGACTTTGTTATTTTGGATTGTGAGGCAGACTCAGAAGTTCCCATAATCTTGGGGCGCCCTTTCCTTGCTACAGGAAGTGTGCTCATTGATTTAAGAGCCAATGAGCTTTCATTCCGAATAAATGACGAAGTAGTTCGCTTTGATGTTTGCAAATCAATGAAGCAACCCAAAGATCTAAGTGTATTTTCGGTGGCTGATGTTTTCTTTGATGATGAGAAAGAATTACTTGAAGAAGAGCAAATTATTGATGACCTTTGGCGGTTGTGCTCATGAATGGAGAGAATGAGGATGCTGAAAATTGTGAAGAAGCTATTTGTGCTCTATCAGGATTAGGGACATATCGCTATGCTCCCAAGAAGCTGGACCTTGATCTCAAGAATTGACCCACACCAACAGCTAAGCCATCTATTGAAGAGCCACCCACGTTAGAATTGAAGGAGCTGCCAAGTCATTTAAAGTATGCATTCTTAGGAAGCGGAAACACACTTCCAGTCATTGTGGCAGCCGATTTGGGTGAGCAACAAGTTTCAACTCTCATTACTACTCTACGAAAGTATATTAGAGCCATTGGATGGACCATTGCGGATATTATTGGGATTCCACCTGGGATTTGTACACATAAAATTCAGCTTGAAGAAAATTGCACACCCACCATTGAGCATCAAAGACGTCTGAACCCACCTATGAAAGAAGTGGTGAAGAAAGAAATTATCAAGTGGTTAGACGCAGGAGTTGTATATCCAATCTCTGATAGTACATGGGTAAGCCCGGTACAATGTGTTCCCAAGAAAGGAGGCATGACGGTGGTCGCGAATGCAAAGAATGAGCTTATTCCACTCAGACCCGTCACTGGATGGAGAGTATGCATGCACTACCGAAAGCGGAATTCTTGGACACTCAAAGACCACTTCCCAATGCCATTCATGGACCAAATGCTAGATCGATTAGCGGGTAAAGGATGGTTTTGTTTCTTGGATGGTTATTCAGGCTACAATCAAATTTGTATTGCTCCCGAAGACTAAGAGAAGACAACGTTTACATGCCCATATGGTACGTTTGCCTTCAAACATATGCCATTCGGGCTATGTAACGCACCAGCCACCTTTCAACGCTGTATGATGTCTATTTTTTCTGATATGGTTGAAGACACTTTGGAGGTATTCATGGTCGATTTTTCAGTTGTTGGTGAGTCTTTTGAAGCGTGCTTAGCATGGCATTGCAAAGATGTGTAGAATTCAACCTAGTGCTGAATTGGGAGAAGTACCACTTCATGGTAAAATAAGGTATCGTTCTTGGGCACAAGATCTCCGAAAGAGGGATTGAGGTTGATCGAGCAAAAATAGAGGTTATTGAGAAGCTACCGCCTCCAATTTCGGTGAAAGGAGTTCGTAGTTTTCTCGGCTATGCAGGTTTCTATCGTCGGTTCATCAAAGACTTCTCCAAAATTGCTAGTCCATTGTGCAAACTCTTGGAGAAATATGCGAAGTTTGACTTTAATGAAGATTTCTTAAAGGCATTCGAATGCCTCAAGGGAAAACTCATTGAAGCCCCTATCATGGTAGCACCAGATTGGTCTCTCCCGTTCGAAGTCATGTGTGATGCTAGTGGTGTAGCCGTTGGAGCTATGCTTGGTCAGAGAAAGGAGAAATTATTTCAGCCTATCTACTATGCAAGTAAGGTCCTAAATGAAGCCCAAAGGAACTACACTGTGACAGAACAAGAGCTCCTAGCGGTTGTTTATGCGTTTGAGAAGTTTCATGCCTATCTATTAGGTACTAAGGTGATTGTTCATACAGACCATGTAGCTCTTAGGTATCTAATGACGAAAAAGGATGCAAAACCAAGATTAATTCGATGGGTATTGCTGCTGCAAGAGTTTGATTTCGAGGTCAAAGATAGAAGAGGTTGCGAGAACCAAGCGGCCGACCACCTATCTAGACTCGAGAATGAGTATGTGGCGCAACCTGAAATTCAGATTGATGATGCATTCCCGAACGAAGATATATTAGCGACAACAATGGAAAAATTACCATGGTATGCCGACTTTGCAAATTTCGTGGTGAGTAATGTGATACCTGCCAATTTATCTTACCACCAAAGGAGGAAGTTTATGCATGACGTACAACACTACTATTGGGATGAGCCATATTTGTTTTGACGATGTGCGGATGGTATTATTCGACAATGTATATCCCATGTAGAGGTGCCTAATATATTGGAAGCATGCCACACTTCCCAAGTTGGAGGACATCATGCAGGCAATCGGACAGCAAGAAAGGTATTGCAAAGTGGTTACTATTGGCCTTCGATATTTAGAGATGCCTATGACTATGATAGAAGGTGCGACCAATGCCAGCGTCAAGGTGCTATTTCGAAACACCATGAGATGCCCATGTCCAAAATTCTTGAGGTAGAACTCTTTGATGTATGGGGTATTGATTTCATGGGTCCATTCGTTAATTCGTTTGGAATGAAGTACATCCTAGTTACTGTAGATTATGTCTCGAAATGGGTTAAAGCTGTAGCGTTGGCTGACAACGAAGGAAAGCGTGTTGTAGCGTTCTTAAAGTGGAATATCTTCTCTCGCTTTGGATACCACGTACTATCATAAGTGATGGAGGATCTCACTTTTGCAACAAGCTATTCAAATCCGTGTTGGCCAAGTATGGTGTCAAGCAACATAAGGTAGCCACGCCTTATCACCCATAAACTAGTGGACAAGTGGAGGTTTCCAATCGGGAGATCAAGCAAATCCTTGCGAAGACGGTCAATGCTAATAGGAAGGATTGGTCTCAGAAGCTAGATGATGCACTATGGGCGTATAGGACTGCATTCAAAACACCCATTGGCATGTCTCCTTATAAACTGGTCTATGGGAAGGCTTATCACTTACCCATCGAGCTCGAGCATAAGGCACTATGGGCGCTGAAGAAGTTGAATTTGAATTGGGATGATGCGATGAATCTGAGGTTGGAGCAGCTGAACGAATTAGATGAGTTCCGTCTCCATGCATATGAAAGGTCAGACCTATACAAGGAGCGGATGAAAAAGTATCATGATCAGCGGATTGTTCGACGAAACTTCCAAAAGGATGATATGGTACTTCTCTTCAACTCTAGATTGAAGCTCTTCCCAGGTAAGTTAAAGTCTAAGTGGTCTGGTCCATACAAAGTTCTCCAAGTCTACTCGTCTGGAGTAGTTGAGTTGGAAGACAATAATGGCGTTGTCTTCAAGGTGAATGGCCAACGTGTTAAACCTTATATCGTCCCTATTGATTCGATAAGTTATATGGCCATCACCTATCTCGATGAAGTCCAAGTACTCGAGGTAACTATGTCGAGCCATGACCAAAACTAAGGCGCTTGGTGGGAGGCAACCCATCGTACTAATCGTTTTCATTGGTTTTGAGCAAATATAGGTGCAAGAGGTATTCAATGAGGAGATTGGTTTCAATTGACGACTTGAACGTATTGCATGGTAAAGGTGGTAAGTTAGGAATAAAGATGCATAAGGCTATGGATTGAGCATTACTCATGACAAAATAGGCATCGATCAAGGCTAGGCCTAGGTAAAACTAGGCCACGAACAATGCAAAACCTATACTATAGCCTAAGGTCTCGGAATCTAGTGTGCAAAGACATAGGCGCCGCCCATGCTCAGGTATGCTATAGCATAGGCACCGCCTATGCTAAAGCATTTGGTCTCAGTATCTCATATGCCATGCACTAGGCACCGCCTATGGTCCCTTTATGCATTACACTAGGCGCCGCCTATGCTAGCTTATGCTTTGCATTAGGCGCCTCCTATACCATGCATAGGCAAAGCAAAAGGCGCCGCCTATGGTCCCTTTTTGTCTCCAAAACCGATTTTAAATGGGTCAAAACCCGACCCATTCTTTTCCTATATAAAGGGGACTTAGTCTTGAAACATAAACACATTGAAACTTGACCTAAAGGCGCCGCACATCCACTCCAAATCATCTCAAAATTTTTCTTTTTGCTCTTTCAATTCACAAGAACATCTCCAAAGGCTTCAATCACGTAAGTACTCTTTTATTCTTCATCTATTTCGCGTAAGTACTACGTTGCTATGTCTATTATTAATTGCTACATCTTGAAGAAATATTGGTGATGTTAGAGTGTTTGAATTGTTGATGCAACACCATGTGAGTGAACATGTACGTTAGGTTAATCTTAACTTGTTCCGACTTGAATTTGGTTTTAATTGCATTGTTATTCTCTTTGCGGAATTGCTATGGTTATGAACATTGCATAGTCTTGTCACTTGTATACCTACATGTTAGGCTATCCCGTTCATCAGGATAAGACTTATAGTTGCCTACCGACATAGGAGGTTGTAATTGTTGATAGAAACTATACCATGATGAAACCCCTATGTAGTAGTCTTGTTATACCTAACATAAAAGTATTGCAAAGGTTGCAAGAAAGGATACATCACTGATTTTTTTGTCGGAATATAGCTCCTTACACGTATGTCGACGAAGTCTAAGTAATTGACCACTTTCACTTCACTGATTTGTATCAACGAACCTAAGTGTGGGGTGGTACCCTGATGGCTTGTGTATAAATTGTTTCCTTTGAGTTGATGCTAACATGAAATATCGTTTAAATCTCAGGAACAATGGCACCTAAAGCGAGACAAGATAAGGCTACCACATCCCAAAAGGGCAAGAAAAGAGGTCGCAAGGACCAAGGAGAATCATCCTCAATGCAATTACCCCGCCGAATGTTTGGAATAAAATGGGTTCTTGAGGAGGAAGCCAAAGAATGGTATAGGAACAACAAGGAAAGCAAATATGTTCATGTCGACTTGATCAACAAGGACAACCTAGCGAAGAAGGAACCGCGTATGTTGGCAAAAATCATGGCATTGAATCTGGATTTCATCTTCCGCGACATGGGAGAATGTAATCTTGATTTAACAAGGGAATTTTATGCCAACTGGTCACCGAAAACAACGGGCAGCGAAGTCAAGATTCGGGGCCAAGTTTAACAACTCAATGCGGATTTGATCAACTCCTTTCTTAGCTTAACTTCGGTCGATCCAGGATCATTCAAAGAGCTGTACAACAGACTTCCTTATAGAGCAATTCGACGCACCCTTTGTGGAAGTAGATCCATGGAAAGGTGGAGCAGACACCAAGACACCGGACGACACAACACCTTCTCCTATGCTCCTTTGAATAGGGAGGCAAGAATCTGGTTGCGTATTGTCAACTCATGCCTTATCCCTGGGACTCAATACACCAAAATATCAAGAGATAGAGTGTGTTTGGTCTATGCTTTGATGACGAATGTCCCTATCAACATTGGGGCAATCATTCGCTCTACAATGCGGAAAACCAGACTACACAAGCGGTCCCACTTCACTTTTGATAATCTGTTGACAGCAATCTTGCGAAAGGAGGATATCGAAGAGGAACCAGCTGATCACAAACTCCCACATAACCCGAAGAAGGTTGACCTCACAAAGTTCAAAGATGCTGAAACAACACATGGTGTCAACCTTACTACTGCGGAGAGACATGCTCGAGATGAGAGTTTCTTCCGTCATCTTTATGGCATGACACGGTTCACAATGATGAGTGGAGGTCGTGTTCCAACTTCTGCAGAGCTCCAACAGCTGGACCATGACTATCCAATGAATATGCATGCACGGGAGATGTGTGGAGTAGGCACATACTTTGAGGAACCTCTAGATGATGATGTGCCAACCGATGATGATCGACGCTTGTCAGACTCCGACGTGGAGGAGAACTCTGACGACGACTCTTATGATGATTCCGACAAAGGGGGTATGACCCCCGACATTGAGGAAGAGTCCGACTGACCAAGTTCTTCGTGTTTACTTTCCACTGAGGGCAGTGTCCCGTTTAAGTGTGGGGTGGCGGTATTGCATGCTATACTTCTCTACCGCATCTATGTTTGTTTACTTTCTTTACTTTATTTTATTTGTTTCATTTTTTTTGTGTGTGTTTTATTTTTTTGGTTTAAGTTAAGTTTATTTAGTAGTAATATTTTTTTTTTACTTAGCTTCGCATAAAATTATTCTAATAGGCAGCATAAGATTATAACAAGAGTATGTGCTACGGTTGTGACTATTGAGACGTTTAGGCTCTAGTTGTGACTCATTATGTGATATTGTGTGGTTCAATTTCTTCACTTGTTGGGTCGAGATTCTATATTACTTCCAATAAAGTTGACCATGTGCCTTGTGTGTGTGAGATTAATCATATATTCTATGTTTGTGGCTGATGCTAGAACTTGCCTGGTATGTATGCAAAGCGAAAATAAGGAGTGTAAGTTTAGGAGATGATTTAGGCATTTCTTTGTCAACCTATACATGTTTACCTTCATTTTACCTACCCATGGACATCATCCTAGTTAAACCCTTTTGGGCCTTTAGCCTATTTCTTTGACAACCTCATATGTAAGCCTAATCCATTTTTTTCAAGATCGTAATTTGATCCAAATTCCTAAGTGCTTTAACGTATAAAGTCATGTGATGAAATAAGAGGAAATTGGGTGATTATGATGCTTTAAATTGTAATGGTGCTTGAAATTGTTATGAAAAAGAAAGTGTTATCATAAGAGGTATGTTATGAAAAGAAAAAGGAAAAGAAAGCTGAAAAGTGAGTTATGCTTAAAATTGAAGAACAAAAGAGGAGAACAAGGGTGGTAGAATAAAAGAAAGAAGAAAGTTTGAAAGAAAAATGTCGATGATACAATGTGATGTATTAAAGTGCTTAGGAACTTAGTCACTATTTCTGGCCAAAATAGTCCTACCCGTCCCTTAGCCTACATTACAACCATCAAAAGACCTATTTGATCCTAAGCTTAGTAATCTGACATTTAGTGGAGTATTACACTAAGGGCAAGCCTATGGTCATCACTTGCTGCATATGAATTCCTTGTGAGAGTGAGAGCAAGGATATTTTGATACCCATGTTTGAAAAATATGCTATACTTATGAGTGATTATGGGTAATATATTGTGAGACACACATGGTTGATGAGTTTTGGGTAGTTGTATATGATTCCTTGTGCCTTAAATTTTGTATATGAGTTAACCACCATCACGAGTCTATGATAGAGGTTAAATGGTTTCTACTAATGAGCAGAAAACTACTCTTTGTTGATAATTATTATGCTTGTCTTGATGAATATTTTGTGTTGTTACTGTGAAACCCTAAGTTGATGTTTAGAAGGACATGATATTTTGTTCGAGGACGAACAAAGCTTCAAGTGTGGGGTGTTGATGATAGGCGATATTACGCGCCTATATCAATATATTTTGCCCATATTTGTGCCATGTTTTGAGAACAAATTATATATTTCATGCACTTTTAGTCCTTTTTCCTGTAAGTGAGCTAACGAACATGATTAGCAAGTTTTCAGGTATAAATGATGCAGAATTCAGCATTTTGTAGATAACTTGATGCCAAAGAAAGCTTCACGAAGGAAGAATAGGGAGCTTGGACGCCTAAGGACCAAAAGTGATGCATGGAAAATCTGTCCCGGGCTAAAACAACATTTCTGAAGACTTTGGGGACTTGCAGTAACTTAGTTGGATTTGGATAATGATACATTATCCTAGTACAATTGGGTTAAGTATTTCATTAGTTTATTTGGATTAGGATAATAATACATTAACCTAGTACAATTGGGTTAAGTATTTCATTAGCTTAGTAGGATTTGGTTAAGTATTTCATTAGCTTAGTAGGATTAGGATATGGGTATTATAAATACCCTATTATGCTAGAGATTTTTATTCATTCTACTTTTAAAAACAATCCATTATACATTCTTCTTCCATCAACTACAACTCTTCTAATCTTTTCATTAATTCTATTTTTCTTCTTCTATTCATCTAGTCTTAAAATTCCGCAACAAGAGAATCGTTACTTTGCCTAGGAATTCACGCCTAACGCCTACCACTCTTTTGCTACACGAAATTAATCAATATTGTGGTATAATAACAATGTCAATTGTGATTTCCTTCGCACTCATGGGTAACTAAACTTCTCTGTTAGGGTTATGGAAGCCGAATGAGATACTATCTATTGCTATGAGTTTGTGAGTTCGTGACACGTATGCTGCTTATATCATTATTCTCTTCATCTTAATCTAAATTCTTTGTGGTTGCAAACGCAAGAATACGCCAGTATAACATTTAACTTGTTCGAAAGAAAGGTTATTTGTCTGGAAAAGAGATAGTGTCAAGGTAGTAGGGTCCCATCCCCTATTAAACAGTTAGTGCCGTAACTGGATTAACCTCTTGGAGAATTTGTACCGTTAGACATGCTTTAAGCTCGAAAGAGTTAAAGTGAAATAATCCTCGAATAGGTCGAAAGACGCCTGGATTTACCATCAAATACAATTCTCTATAAGCACATGCATGTCTGAATTCCGCACACTCATAGCCAATAGAGACGTATAACTCATAAGGTGGACATACCCCAACGCTTCAATTCTCATTGTTTTACAACCTACTAAACATTCTTTCTTTTTACTTTGCTATTTTCAGTTTTTACTTTAATATTTTAGTTACACATTACAATCCCCCCTTTTACGAGACTTGCACTAAAAGTCTAGTAATCGTTGCTTACTTGTTGGCCAAGCTATTCTCTGTGGTATCGATACCCAACCCAGTTGGGTTCTATATTTGACAAACGACCGCTTTACACTCCCATGAGAGCTGTAGATTGAGCGTTATCAGCTGTTGATCGAGATTTGAGGGATGCAGTACAACTTCTGACGCGTATAGTTGCCGGTCAAGTTCAAGGGCAAGCTATTCCTACCATGGGTTCTAGTGGTACGGATAGAGTAGCTAGCCTTCGGACACAGGATTTTCTGAAACTGGATCCTCCTAATTTTACCGGATCAGATATTAACGAAGACCTACAGGACTTTGTCGATCAAACCCAAAGGGCTCTAGATGTTATGCACATATCCGGTAAAGAGATGGTGGAGCTAGCAGCATATAGACTGAAGGGAGAGGCTATATTGTGGTACGAGGATTGGAAATAATCTAGGGGTATTGATGCACCTCCAACTACGTGAGGAGAGTTAAAAGATGCATTTATTGACCATTATCTTCCATGAGACTCGTCAGGCCCGTGCAGATCAATTCTTAAATCTTCGTCAGGGTAATATGAGTGTAAGGGAGTATAGTCTTCGATTTTACTCCTTGTCTCGATATGCTTCTAATGTGGTAGCTACTATGGATGACAGAGTTCATCACTATGTGGATAGATTGGAACCATACTTGGTTAGAGATTGTACCATTGCTGCTTTGAAAAATGACATGGATATAGCGAGGATACAAGCTTTCACTCAGAAGATGGAAGATCAGAGGCAAAGAAGAAGAACCCAGGAATCAGAAAAAGGATATTCTAAGCGGGCCAGAGCTATAGGGCAGTTTATGGCATCTCAGGGAGGTTTTAGGCCTTCGTTCTCTCATAGATTGCCTAGCCCATTATCTTCTTATCCTGCAATTAGTTCTCCACCGCAATTTCAAAGTTTCAGAGGTAATCAGTTCGGGCAAAGCAGTGAAAATTAGAGTTCGCGAACAGTGGGGTATCAAGGGCAAGGGAGTATGAGTCAATTGAGACCTCCACGACACCCGTGCCCCATATGTAGAAGATTTCACTTTGGCGAATGTCGGCTTGGAATGAACAATTGCTTTTGGTGCGGTAGGCCGGGGCATATGGCTAGAGATTGCCCACGCAGGACCACAGGTGGTATAACACGACCTACCGGATCAGCTGTTGCGTCATCATCGGTGCCTCCTTTGAGTAGGGGTGCACAACCTATGGGTCACGGTAGAGGTGATAGAGGAGCAGCTAGTTCTAGCGGAGCTGAGAACCGTGTGTATGCCCTAGTAGATCGGCAGAATTTAGAGGCTTCTCCAGACGTGGTTACAGGTACATTGTCCATCTTTGCATTTGTTGTGTATGCCTTAATTGATCCTGGTTCTACATTATCGTATGCTACTCCTTTGGTTGCGGGAAGGTTCGGGAGAATACCCGAATTATTAGCCAAGCCATTTGAAGTATCAACGCCAGTGGGGGAATCTCTTATAGCTAGGAATGTTTATCGAAATTGTGTTGTGAATATTTGTGGTCGTGATACGATGGCCGATCTTGTTGAGTTAGAAATGGTAGATTTTGATGTTATTATGGGCATGGATTGGTTAGCGTCTTGTTATGCTACATTAGATTGCCGTTCTAAGAAGGTGTATTTCCATTTCCCAAATGAGGCAGTCCTTGAATGGAAGGGTAATGTTGGAGCGCCGAGAGGTAGATTTATTTCTTACTTTAAGGCAAGAAAAATGATTTCCATGGGGTACATATACCATTTGGTTAGAGTTAGGGATACAAACGCAGAGCCGCCAACTTTTCAGACCATTCCGGTTGTGAATGAATTTCTTGAAGAACTACCAGGTTTACCTCCTGAATGAGAAGTGGAGTTTGGTATTGATATGTTGCCAGACACACAGCCAATATCAATTCCTCCTTATAGAATGGCACCAGCAGAGTTGCGAGAATTGAAATAGCAACTGAAAGACTTTCTAGAGAAGGGATTCATCAGGCCTAGTATGTCCCCTTGGGGAGAACCAGTATTGTTTGTGCGTAAGAAAGATGGTTCGCTGAGGATGTGTATTGACTATCGACAATTGAATAAGGTGACTATCAAGAATAAATACCCTCTTCCCCGAATTGATGATTTATTTGACCAGTTGCAGGGTGCCCAGTGTTTTTCCAAGATTGACTTGAGATCAGGCTATCATCAAGTGACAGTCAAGGATAAAGATATACCCAAGACAGCTTTCTGAACACGGTATGGTCATTATGAATTCCTGGTTATGTCATTTGGGCTGACAAATGCACCCGCAGTTTTTATGGATCTGATGAATAGGCTGTTTAAGCCGTTTCTAGATGTGTTCGTGATAGTTTTCATAGATGATATTCTGGTCTACTCTAGATCAGAAGAGGTCCATGTTAATCACTTAAGGCAGGCGTTGCAGATTCTTCGTGATCGTAAGCTGTATGCGAAGTTTTCTAAATGTGAGTTTTGGCTCAAGTTAGTGGAATTTTTGGGCCATATTGTATCCAATGAAGGCATAAAAGTTGACACTCAGAAGATTGAGGCTATGAAGAATTGGCCAAGACCCACGATGCCTACGGATATTCGTAGTTTCCTCGGGTTGGCAGGTTATTATAGAAGGTCTGTTGAAGGTTTTTCTTCTATTTCTGCACCCTTGACTAAGTTGACGCATAAAGCCTCCAAGTTTCAATGGAATGATGCCTGTGAAAAGAGTTTCCAAGATCTGAAGAGCAAGTTGACTTCTACACCGGTATTGGTACTTCCTGAAGGCACTGAAGGGTATGCAGTGTACTGTGATTCTTCGAGAATTGGCTTAGGATGCGTATTAATGCAACATGGTAGAGTAATAGCCTATGGATCTAGACAGTTGCGACCACATGAGAGGAATTATCCCACACATGATCTTGAGCTAGCTGCAGTTGTATTTGCTTTGAAGATATGGCGCCACTACTTATATGGGGTTCATGTTGACATATATACCTATCATAAGAGCCTGCAATATATCTTCAGTCATAAGGATCTAAACATGAGGCAGCGGAGATGGCTTGAATTGTTGAAAGATTACGATGTTGATATCTTGTATCATCCAGGGAAAGCGAATGTGGTAGCGGATGCACTGATTCGTAAGTCTAAAATGGCATCTATAGAAAAGCAGGGGATGATTAAGGATCTTCACCAACTAGATAATTCGGGAGTTCGACCTCTCGAAACTCCAGATGAAGAGGTTATTGTTCGTAATGCAGCGGAATCTTCATTGATAGCTGAAGTGAAAGAGAAGCAGTATGCAGATCCAATTTTATTGCAGCTTAAGGAGGATGTGCAGAGTGGCGCGACAAAGGCATTTGAGCTTATGCAAGAAGGAGTGCTTCAGTGTAAGAATCGTTTATGTGTACCTGATGTAGTTGAGCTAAGAAAGAGAATTATGACAGAAGCACACTGTTCAAGGTATTCCATCCATCCAGGGTCGACTAAGATGTATCAAGATTTGAAAGCAATATATTGGTGGAATGACATGAAGAAGAATATTGCCGAATTTGTAGCTGAATGCCCGAATTGTCAAAGAGTCAAAGTAGAACACCAGAAACCCGGTGGTTACATGCAATGTATAGATCTTCCAGTCTGGAAGTGGGACAAGATCAATATGGATTTCATCACGGGTTTGCCTCGTACATATCGGAAGTTTGATTCCATATGGGTGATCATTGATAGGCTTACAAAATCTGCGCACTTCTTACCAGTTAAGACAACTTATACGGCGGAAGAGTATGCGAAGTTGTATATTAAGGAGATCGTTCGATTACATGGAGTTCCAATTTCCATTATATCCGATCGAGGAGCCCAATTTACCACAAATTTCTGGAAGTCTTTTCAAAGGAGTTTGGGGACACAAGTAAATCTAAGTACGGCTTCTCATCCTCAAACGGACGGACAAGCGGAACGTACCATCCAGACACTTGAAGATATGCTACGAGCATGTGTATTAGATTTCAAAGGCAACTGGGATGATCACCTACCTCTTATCGAGTTTGCCTACAATAATAGCTATCATTCAAGTATCAAAATGGCACCATATGAAGCATTGTATGGAAGAAAGTGTAGATCGCCAATAGGATGGTTTGAAGCAGGTGATGCGGTCTTGTTTGGACCGGATCTTGTTTACCAAGCAATGGAGAAGGTTAAAGTGATCCAACAACGGCTTGAAACAGCTCAAAGTCGACACAAATCTTATGTGGATGTTAGAAGAAGAGGACTTGAGTTTTCTATCGACGATTGGGTATTCTTGAAAGTATCACCAATGAAAGGAGTGATGAGGTTTGGCAAGAAAGGAAAGTTAAGTCCACGATACATAGGTCCGTACAAGATCATTCAAAGATTTGGACAAGTTGCTTATGAGTTAGAGCTACCTCAAGAGCTCTCAGCAGTTCATCCCGTATTTCATGTTTCGATGCTTCGAAAGTACATCGGAGATCCATCGCACATCACTACTACGGAAGAGGTGCAAATTACAGAAGATCTCACTTTTGAAGAAATGCCTATTGCTATTCTTGATCGCCAAATTAAAAAGATAAGGAATAAAGAGATAGCATCGGTAAAAGTACTTTGGAGGAATCAAAGAGTTGAGGAGATCACATGGGAAGCCAAGGAAGCGATGAAGATTAAGTACCCTTACCTATTCAACGATGAGGACGAAGTTTATGAGACGCAAGAAGAACAATAACAAGTAAGTTTTTATTTTTATGCAAGTATGTTATGATGATGAATATGTTAATTGTAAGCTTGGACATGTCTTAATTGAGTAACTATGCTAACATTTGAGGACGAATGTTCTTAAGGGGGGGAGAATGTAACACCCCGTAAATTTTTTCGTACACTTATCGCGATTATATGGAGTCCTAAAGGCTTGCGTATGGGTTAAATTAAGTTTATGGTGTTCGGAAGTATCCCGTCAATAGTTGTATGGGTAGGTATTGGAATACGATTTCCAACGATATAAAGTTTTCCCAAAACAGAAGAGTATTTCATATAAGCGAGCACATTCGAAATTTCAAATCGGTGGCCGGGAAGCCTGTGAACAGTAAATCTGCAGGAAAATTACTGCAGCTAGGCAATTATTTTTTTGGATCAACTTTAGACGATAATAACTCCTTGTACAAAAAGAACTGTGTGAGCTGCTATATATCGACGAAAATCTCCGAGAGTCTTATTTCCGATGAAATTGGTTTCATCCAAATCCAAGGTCTGAGTAAGGAGCTATACCCGTTCTACTACAGCCTATCAAAAAAAAAAAACAGAATTGTGGGACAGATTTTTGGGTCAACTTTAAATGACCATAACTCCCTGTACAGGAAGAACTGGGTGGTATACTTTATATGAAAATGAAATTCCTTTGAATTATCTTTCCAATGCAATTGGTTTCACCCAAATCCGATACCGGAGCAAAGAGTTATGATCGATTTACTCCAGCCTGTCAAAACTGTCCACTGGGGACAGATTCGGATTTATTTAAATTTTTAGGGCAAAATGGTCATTTTCTATTACCTCTTGGACGAAAATTGGTCTTTATAAACCCACACTTATCCTCATATATATCTTATATCATCCAATTGTTAAGAGAAGGTGAAACCCTAGCCTAATTTCAACTTCAAATATTTTGTGATTCAACCGTAGAAAATTCGAATTGGTTCCGTAGTTGTGTTCACCATCTCGAAAGCTTCGAGAAGCACCCCATGGTTATGTAAGGAGGATTCTAAATACAAGATTTCATTGTTAAGGTATGAATATTGTTTATTCTTGATTCTTATCCATGAATAAGTATTGATAAAGGATTATGAGTATTGTCTTGATGTTGGAAGATAACCAGAAACATAGTTATGAATTGTTTTGTATAAATTGTTAGTAGTAAATTATGGAAGTTGTTGTATTGGATTATGGAGGATGAATTGTGGTGATATATCATTATATTAGTGGTTATGTATGCCTAGTGATCATGTTGGTATTGGATGGTGATTAAGAAGGGAAATAAAGGCTAAGAGTGATGTTGAGGGATATTTCATGAAAATGCATGATATGTGAATGTAATAAGAGTATAAGAGGATGTATGTAGCACTCTTATTGATGAGTTAAAGGATTAATTCCTAGACATTATTTGGTGAAGCTAGTACCTAAATGGTAAGGTTTGGATTCTAATACTAGTTTGCCGCAAATGACTAATTGTAGATAAGTGTTCGAAGAGTACGGGAAGTCAAGTTGGACTTGTATTGAAGTAGTTATATCAAGGTATGTAAGACATACTCTATCTAATCTTTGGCATGAATAATGACCCATGACACTCTCAAGTAAGCTTCCAACATTGTCCTACGACACATGACACATGATAACATCGTATGATCTTCGACACTACCAATTGAACTTGTTTTCACTTTTAAGATGTCCGGCTAGTCAAAAATTTCCATATACTATTGTTGACTCCGAAATGGTCTAATGAGGTATCCATGATACTCTACTTCATTTTCATGATATTGATTACCTATGTACATGTTTTTCCTATTGAGGTATCATGGTTTCAAGTTCCATAAGGTGTGACCACAAAGTAACCAATCTCAAAGATTAATTGAATTAAGAAATGGAATGTCTGTATTTTAAATTGATGATATGATGTATTGTATTAGTACCACTGATCAGTTGGCCATTGTATTATAAAGATTATGTATATATGCTATTTCAGGGGTGGTCCCTGATGTATTGTATTAGTACCACTGATCAGTTGGCCATTGTATGACATATGTTATGTATTGATAAGGATCACGGGAAGTAATGATATAAAAGTAATGTGCTGGTATCCCATCAGCTCTTTTAAGTGTGGTCTACTCATACTGTTTATTCACTGTTGATCTTTTGTACCTCATCTTGATACTCACTGCCTTACATACTCAGTACATATTTCCGTACTGACGTCCCTCGCGGGGGACCTGTATTCATGCCTGTAGGAACAGGTACTTCAGGTCGTACACCTTCGCAGTAAGAGCCAGGACATTCTGTTGTTAGTGGTGAGCTCCAGTTGTTTCGGGGCATCCCAAGTCGTTTCTATATGTATTTTTGGTATTTGTATAAAAGTCTTTTGTGGGCGGGAGTTTGTCCCGACCCTAACTCAGTTGTGTATCTATGTAGAGGCTTTTGTAGACATATTGTACAGCCATAGGAGTGTTTGGTTGATAGACGTGATGACTCTGATGGCCAATTACTGTTCATATATATATTTATGCGTGTCGGCTGGGCTGATACAAGTACTGTTTTCTTCTATGTTACAACGAAGTACTTCCCAAATTTCTAATTTTCATAAGTAATGTAAATGTGAAAGTATAGGTTATGAACGGGTTCTCCCGGGCCTCCTCGGCTACGGGTGCCAGTCCGCTCCAATGGGATTTGGGGTATGACATGCTAGTACTTTGCCAGAGCTCCTGCAAGCTCGGCGTTTGGATGAAATCGAAGGAGACGGGGGAAATTTCTTGCCCAGTGGCCCTTTTCTCTCCCTCTCTTCCCGTTTCTATATCTCTATGTCAGCTTCTCTTTAATTTACTCAATCTCTCTCTCGCCTCTCTTTCTCTCCCTCATGATCTCCCTCTCAATCTCTCTGTGTGTCATGTTCAGTGATTTGTGAGCGATCCAAGCTGTGAGAGTGTGCGAAGAACAAGAAAAGGAGGGGAAAACCAGCTCCCTAATGGCTTCTCTATCGATCTTTTTGAATTCACCCCAAAAAAATGGGCGTTAATGGTGAATTCTGTATGGCCGTGGTGACTTCTTTTGAAAGAATAGAATATCCTAAGGTTGGGTCCTTTTTGTTAGTGTACCCTGTGGGTCCCCCTTCTTTTTGTTGTTAATGTATTATGTATCATCATATGTTTCCATGAGAGAAAATAAAAGATGAATGGGTAAATGGGGTCACGTGAGTGGGTGGGCTGCCTAGGGGTGAGGTGGGGTAGTGAGGGTAAGGGTATGGGTAGGGTATGGTGTCGTCTTTTAATTGGATAGGTTTTTAGGATAAGATAAATTAGTTAGAGGTATTGTTTTTGTTTATTTTTATATTTTTGTGGGATATAATTACATGGGGTTGGATACATGGTAAGGTGAACTAAAAATGAATAAAATTAAACTTCGGGAGGGACAAAATTAGGTGTCTAAACTAACAAAAAAATTCCATCATTGCTTCAACTACAAGTCTCCATTGATGCATTAATGGTATTTCTAGACTAAACGGTTGCTGCCTGAAAGGACTATGTCGGAAAATATGTTTGTTTATACATTAAGATATGCAACACCTAAATATACCCTTCGGTCAAGTAAACGAAACTCTAGAAAAAAAGTAAATTTTTTACACATATCATAATAAGAAAATGTACAAACATTACTCCAAGTAAGAGATCAGGGAAGGAACGCACGCTACAACTAACATAACAACCAACTGAAACACATTATCAATAGCTAGGCTAGCGCGCATTGAACTTTCTTTGCAAGATTGTGTTGGTCTATATGGTCGCGATATATGTAGCAAAGCATTGGACATTTCGATCATGGAACAGGATGGTTGAAACGCGAGTAATTTTTGTAGACAACGTGTGCTTGTAAGCTGAACATTTTCACATCTACGACATAAATTCGTTAAGCCAATTGAAATATCCAAAGATTCACATGTAGTTTCAATATATTTCGGAGATATTTTAATTTCTTAAACCTTGTATCATGCACAAGAGAAAGCAAAAAGCAGCTTATATTGTCAGACTGAAGGTCAAACTAAGAATAAATGTGCGTATCTTAAAACAAACTGTAAAATTTAGTCATTTACAATTTTATAGAAAATGTTTTTCGAAACTTAACTAAATGTAGGACCATGTATTTTATGAAACTGAATGCCTTATTGATGAATAATATTAAGTTGTTTTAGTTTTACCATTTATATTTTTTGAAATCTAGTGTCACGCGCAAGCGAAAGGAAAAAGTAACCTAGGTGATCAGATTGAAGGTCAAACAAAGAATAAATTTATGTGTAATTTTAAAAGAAAGAAAAGATTTTGTTAAACTGAATGCCTTGTTGATGAGTAATATTGAGTTATTTTAGTTTTACGGTTCATATTTTCTGAAATTTAGTGTCAAGTGCAAGCAAAGCAGAAAGCAATTCAAATGATACGATCAAACTAAGAATAGATGTGTGAGTTAAAAAGAAAGAACAGATTTTATTCAACTGAATGCCGATGAGTAATATTGAGTCATTTTAGTTTTTACAGTTTATATTTTCTGAAATTTAGTGTCAAGTGCAAGCGAAGCATAAAGCAATTCAAGTGATCAGACTGACGGTCAAATTAGGAATAAATGTGTGACATCTTAAAAGAAGAAATCGACTTCATGATACAAAAATCTCTATTGATGAGTAACATTGAGTCGATTTTTACGGTTTATATTTTTTAAGATCTAGTGTCACGCGAAAGAGGTGATTAGATTGAAGGTGAAACTAAGAATAAATATATGATCTAAAATAGATTTTATGAAATTGAATGTCCTATTGATAAGTAATATTGATTCATTTTAATTTTACAATTTATATTTTCTGAAATAATCTAGTATCAAGTGCAAGCAAAGCAGAAAGCAATTCAAGCGAAACTAAGAAAAAATGTATGAACCCCTTAAAAGAAAGAAATTGATTTTATGATACTTTAAATTTACGGTTTATATTTTTTGAACTCTAGCGTCATGTGAAAGAGGTGATTAGATTGAAGGTCAAACTAAGAATAAATGTGTGATGTAAAATAGATTTTATGAAATTGAATGTCCTATTAATAGTGATTTTAGTTTTTCAGTTTATATTTTCTAAAATCTAGTGTTAAGTGCAAGCAAAAGCAACTCAAGTGATCATACTAAATGTCAAACTAAGAATAAATGTGTGACTTTAAAAGAAAGAAATAGATTTTATGAAATTGAATCTCTATTGATGAGTATCATTGATACCATTTATATTTTTGAAAGTTGAAACCTAGTGTCATGCTAAAGATGTGATTAAATTAAAGGTCAAACAAAGAATAGATGTGTGATTTAAAATAGATTTTATGAAATTGAATGTCTTATTGGTGAGTAATATTGAGTCATTTCAGTTTTACGCTCTATATTTTTTTAAACGCAGTATTAACTTCAAGCGAAAGCAACTCAAGTGATCAGATTAAGGTCAAATTAAGAATAAATGTGTGACCTTAAAAGAAAGAAATCGATGTTATGAAATTGAATCTCTATTAACGAGTAATATTGACACACTTTAGTTATATATATAGTTTATATTTTTTGAAACCTAGTATCGTGCCAAAGAGGTGATTAGGTTGAAGGCCAAACTAAGAATAAATATGTAATTTAAAAGGAAAGAAGATAGATTTTATGAAATTGAATGCCCTATAGATGAGTAATATTGAGTCAATTTAATTTTACATTTTATATTTTTCGGAATCGAGTGTCATTGGCAAGATAAAACAAAAAACAAATTAGATGATTAGATTAACGGTCAAACTAAAAATAAATGTGTGATTTTAAAAGAAAAAGATAGATTTTATGAAACTGAATACCATCATGATGGACTAAGAATTGGGGAAAAAAAGATACCACTGGACGAATAATATTAAGTCATTTCAGTTTTATAGTTTGTTACTATTTTTTTTTAATTCACACGATTTATACAAGTTCTTTTTTTTTTTTCCTAATTAGTTTAAGAATTAGTGAAGAGGTACTCCGTTTTATTTTTCAAAATCCATTGAATATTATAAATGATATAACGAAAAGGTAAATTTGATTCTATGTGAAAATAAAAGACAAGAACATGAAATACAAGGATCATAAAAGGTCGACTTTTCGGTAAATAGAGTTTGATTATTTACACAAGAACGCACAACTTAATAAAATTAATGATTTAAAGTTAATTATTAATAAGAGGCCTTATACATTGCCTTCATTTGAAATTTTATATACTAAATAAATATTGAAGCTTTAATTCAGTCTCTAAACTAATTTTACTGTTATATTGGAGACACTCTTTTTTTCTTATTTTTATAAAGATTTTGTATTTTTTTTCCGTACAAACTTTAATATCTCATAATTAAGCAAAAATAAAATCGTAGATCTACTACTAAAAAAAATGGAGCCTCCAATAATAAAAAGACTTTATTATCACATAAATGAAGTTAAGATTACATAATTTAAGTTAGGATTTTGTTTAAGAGACTAGTGTAAAATTAAAGAAGACAAATTAAACAATTAAAGCACATTTTTAATTAAAAAAAAAAAACGCATCGACGAGGACATTTTTTAGACAAAAACATATCAGAAAGCAAAATAGACCTATTTTGATTCGTTCAAAAATATATTTAACACTTATTTTCATTTTATAATCAAGCAAAAATATAATTATATATTCGCTATTTAAAAATTTATAAAACGTCCAAAAAGGAAAAAAAAAAAACTTTATTACCACTCCTCAAAATTAACATAATCATGTTTAAGATTATATAACATAGTGAATCTAAAGTACATATTCATTGTCAACTTGGACACATGACACTTAAATTAGATTCTACTGAAAAACAGAAATTTAAAAATTGCAACATATTGATGTTGTTCTTCATATTTAGAGTGCACATCCTCCTCCATCTTGATCCAACACAGCATCGATTTGATCGCCATCTTTCAATCCAGCCTTCATAAAATAAAATAAAATAAAAAGTTTTATAACTATTAAATTAACAATAAATTACATCGACCAACATGAGTTGTGGTGCAGTGGATGAGATTGCTCCACCCTTAGCCAGAGATCGAGGGTTCGACCCTGGGTATCGAGAAAACTCTTTTGGGAGCGATGCCACCTTAATGGGTCCGAGTTCGACCCTGGGTATGGAGAAAACTCTATTGGGAGCACTGCCACCTAAATTGGCCCAAGTTCGACCTGGATATGGAGAAAAGTAAGTTGGGAGCTGCAACACGCGATTCAGATTAGTCGGGGCTCCAATACGAGCACCGGACACCGGATGAGAAACAAAAAAAACAATAAATTGCATCGAAATTATAAGCAAATTAAGATCTTACTTCTTCTACAGTCATTCTTGCTGAAATACGTTGACCATCAAATACAAAACGAACTGTCCGATAATCAATAATTTGTTTTTCCTTACAGTAATATTTGAATATTGTCCTCATAGTTATATTAGGCTTCATGCGGAAGAAAAGTTTTGAACCATCCTATACAAAAATAAAAAGAAAACAAAAAGGAACATAAAATATAAATAAATAATTGAAAGATTAAAAGATGCATATTTTCTAAATCACCAAAAAATAAATTGTGAAATAAAAACCTGAGATTGAATTGTGAGCTCTAATATTGAGTTTACATTTCTTGGTTGTTCCATTGGTTTATTATTTTTTGTTGAAGAAAATGAGAAATATTATGTTAGTTTATATAGAGATTAGAAGCCTAAGAATTAGTGAATGTAATTAGTGTAGATATATTACAATTTATGGTTATTTGCCAAAAAGACCTAAGATATATTATAATTTATGAAATTATTTGACTGGTCTAGAGTTTAAGATTGAAATGAAATTTTTAAAATTAATGATCTAAATATTATTTATGTTTATTTTTACTTGTTTAATATATGAAAATAAGAATAATGAATGTAATAACTTTTAGGTAGATTTCAATTTATGGTCTTCTTTTCCTCTTACACCAAAAAGACTTAAAAGGTAAGTTACAATTTATGAAGTGGGTTAGCTTGATTTACCTGGAGTATTTAAGAATGAAAAATGAAAAAAAGACTTTTAAAATTAATGATTTAAAATATTTCATGTGTTTATTTTTGTTTGACCATTACAAGAGAAAATAGATATTAACTTTACTTGTTAAGTTTGAAAATCAGGAGATAATTTATCATTTTATATCTACTTCGTCCTTATTCAATTTTTCAATGCTTTTGTGTCCACTTTTACTTGTCCGCTACACAAAAAAATAAATATTCACATTTACATTGTCCACTATAAAAAAAAATAAAAATAGATGTCCACTTTTACTTATTCAGTTTGAAAAATCAAGAGATGATTTATCATATTATATTTATTTTACTCTTATTATATCACCTGTATTTATTATTACCATCTTATGTATTGCTTATTAAGAAGTGTATCGAGTGAAACATGAATTACTAAAAGTGGACGAAATAAATAAAAAATAACATTTGCGTGAATCATTATATTTAGGATTCAATTTTTATCCTACCGTGTACCCTCACCCATGTTATTATACCCTCACAAAATACAAAAAATAACAAACTCCCTAACAAATCCTATCCTATCCTAACCCTACATCTTATCCTAACAACCTACCCAATCAAAATAAAACACATCACACCCTACCCCCTACCCCACGTGACCCCACCTACCCTACCCCAATACCCACCCACGTGACCCTCACAATAAAAACACACACACATACTCTCACAATCACGATTTCTTTTTGGCACTAACAGGAACAAAAAAGAGATACACATCATTCTTTTCCACCGATGGGGAATCTCCTCACAATGGGGGAATATTGATTTTTACTCACTGGATGCACACAAAGGAAAGGAGAGCACACGCAGATCTCTAAAAGAGGAAAGGGAATACGTACGAAAGGAGGAGGGACTCCATTTTTTTTGGGCTTCACGCTCACTGATTGGCACACACAGATAAGCACATCAACATCCTCACAGCATCACAATAATCCACATATACACACACACACACAGAGATCAGGGGTAGGAGAGTTTGATCAAAAATAGTGAAGGCAGACGTAAGGGAGTTCGAGAGAGAAGGAATGGATCGGAGATCGAGTTTTTTGGCTATTCTTCACTGAAATCACTTCACCTAATCCGATTTCACTCCAAAATTCATTGGAGAACTCAATTAAACCCATCTCCGTCGCCGAAACTAGAAACAACTACCTGAATCGATCTGAAATTAGCCTGTTCAGGTTGATTCCGACCCGTTTGGGTTGAATCCAGCGACAAACTAGTGCACGGGTCTCGTCCGTTTCATTTGTTTTGCAGTTCTCATGTTTGATTATTCATCTGTTTCTTTGTGGATTTCATATTTGAATTAGATTCCTGAGATTTTCATTGTGGAGTTGGTTCATAGTTGAGATTGTGGTACCTGTTGAGGTTATTGGACGAGGATTCTACTGGATTTAATCGGAATAGTACATCAATTTTTGAAACTAATATCGAGGTCCAATTCTATCTTATCTCCCTTTAAATTTTATGTGAATTTGAATGATTTGTTGTTTGGCATGTTTGGATCTTTATTTGTGTTGGTTGATGTTGGATGTGAATGAGAAAACTTGATTGATAATCGAAGCATGTGATAATTTGGTTAATGGATCGGGGGATCAAAATTTGATAAAAGATGAATAGATTAGTTGTTTCGATTCATTGTTATTATTACTTGACATCTAATTGTGAATTTGATAGTATCATGATAGGTTGAATTGGATAGGCCAAAAATGTTTAGGTTCGGGTAGGGAAAATTTAGAAATAAGTTTTTCGTTGGATGTTTGAATGTGGAGTATGTGTTGAATGTTTTCTACTTTATCGCATGTGATTCGAATGTATTCATTTAGCCGGGGAATGCCCCAAGGTCTTCTGTACTTATTCATCAGGGAATGCCCCGGCGTATCATGTTGGCGGAAAATGATCATGATGAAGGCCCGCGGAATCAGGTAAGGCATTGGAGATTAGTCTAGGGTAGAATAGATTTTTGTTTCCGCATTATTTATTTTTGGACTGTATAGTTGGACTGGACTTTACATTTTTGGATGTTTGTTTTGTTTATTGTTTGATTATTTTGCGTGCTTTTGTGTGGTTTGTGCATTTCGTAATGCCAAAATAGTCGATACACTCTACTAAGCGACCGTGGTTGAACCACAGGATCGAAGGGTGCCTAACACCTTCCCCTCGGTCAACAGAATTCCTTAGCCGGAGTCTCTATTCGTAAACCAGTTTAAAGGGTCAAATGGTTTTAAAAAGGATTTTTCAATGGTGAATTGGCACACCAGATTATGCCAAGTGGCGACTTTGAGTAAAAATGTAAATAATCCTTTTCCGAAACAATTTTTCATTTCTTGTCACTTAAATAATAAAACCCTTTCGAACTTAAAAAATATAAATCTTTTGGAGTACGAAAGCGGGCTGTGACAGCATCTAGCGACTCTGCTGGGGACTCAATGACAAGTTTTTAGAATTCGAGCTATTTTTGGAGTCGTATCGGCTTTGTTTGGCATTACTAGTGTATAAGCTTGTTTGTGATTTTGTTTGTGTTATTGTTTTCACTTTTGTGCATTTTTCGTGCTCTTTGTTTATAGTATTTATCCTATGTGTTACCGCTTTATATCTGTCATCATGAGTCCACCCCCCGGCCTTCTTTCTGCAACAAGTCCGTAGTACACGTGTTGTACACAAACCTCTAGTTGAGTCACCCTTATTTTAGGAGGGGGAGCCGTCGGTGTTATGGAGTAGGTGGAAAGCAACGCAGCCACTATCGACCATACGCTCCCCCAAATAGCCTTGTTAGTAAACCACAACGTAGGTCAGCCCTTAGGTCATGCTTCTGTGCATCATACGGAGACCTAGCGGGACCCACATGGCCCTTTGTAGGAGACTCACCTCTAAAGCATCCCTACGTGCTAACTGCTAAATTTTTAAGGGTAACGTGGTCATTTGAAGGACTTATTTTTGAAAAAAAAATAATAATAAATAAATAAATAAATTTTGTTGTTAGATGTTAGATGCGTAGGCAAAAATGAAAAAAAAAAGTAAGTCGAAAATAATGAAAAAAAAGAGGAATGTTGTAGTTTATTTTAGAATTCTTTATGGTTTTTGTTCTTCACAATCCAAAAACTCAAAAAGATTGTTTTACGTTTTGTATTTGTCTTCTCAAAATACCGTAAAAGCAAAAAAAAGTTTTGTTTGCCTTTTCTACTTATTTGTCAAAAAACAAAAATACCAAAAGATTTTTTCTTCATAATTGGTGGTGTCAGTCTTAGTTAAAGTGTCTAGCTGAAAATCCAAAAGTTTTTTCATTTGTTTTTGGTAGTGTCTCTTAAGTTAGGGTCAATGTATTAGTTAATCATTAATTGACCAATCTGGATGAACTACGCATACCTGATTCCCTTCCCTCGGGCTGGAATACGTAGGCAACCCTCGGTGGGTCCGGTAATTCTTTGTGTTGGCCTTTGTCTTAGTATTAGCCTAGGTCTGTCGCCCCGTAATCTAGAGTTGTTTGCCAAGGAGATTGATTTCATCTCAGTACTTCTTTTCAGAAAATGGGAGTCATGAATGTGGTCTGTCCCATCGACATATGTTTGCGTCAAAAATCCTAAGGGTTGGGAATCTTTTACTCCTGTTGAATTTTTGAGATAACGTCTTGTGTGTTATTACAGGATGGATATGTCCACAAAGTCTAGAGTTCTGATGGCTGTCAAGGCTCCCAAAAAGTTAATCAAATGGTGGGAAATTTTTAACAATGTTGATCAGCAGAAACTGGTTGAAATATTGGGTGATCTTACGGAACTTCTGCATGTTACCCCTCGTCTAGATTTAATAGAGGCTTTGTTGACCTTTTGGGATCCGAGTAGTTTGGTATTCAGGTTTGGAGAATGTGAAATGACTCCTACTTTGGCAGAAATATCCGGTTTGTTGCATTTCCCCTATATCGAGAAGGATATGATCCGAGCTGGCGTGAGATTTTTGCAGTCTTGTGGTTTAAAAAGTAAGGGTATACGTTTAGGTTGTTTAAGTGATTCGTGGGTTTCCTTAGATTTTTTGTTCGCTAGATTTGGGCCCTCGGAAGGTTTTGATTGCTTTTGGGATGAATTTCATGTGACTAAGGAGAAGTGGGAGAGAAAGCATCTTGAAGTCTTCACCCTTGCTTTGTTAGGTACTTTAGTGTTTCCACTAGAAGAAAGACGTATTAATACCCGTTTCCAATCTGTGGTGATGGCCCTATTTCATAAGGATCAAAATGACAAGCGCATTAATCAAAAGGGCTGGTTCACTCTCATACCCATGATCTTAGCAAAAATATATAAGGATTTAACCGAAGTGAAGGGGGGAAGGAGATTTTTGAGGGCAGTAACCTGATATTACAGATATAGGTGATGGAGCATTTGCATACGCCTTCTTTAGTTAGACCACACGTTGTAGATCATTGTATTCCCAATCGAGTGAAAGCCATGGACTCCAGGTTGCGTTTGGATAAATTCTCGTTACCTGTGGGAATCGATGCTTCGATTGAATTTCTTGAGTCAAGAACCAGGGATAACATTTTGTGGACTTATCCGTGGCTTCGACCAAAGATAGTATTGTTGGGTTGTCAGACGCAGCTCCCTCTAGTTATGTTAGGGATGAATTGCACTAGAATATACAGTCCTTCTAGGGTAATGCGCCAGTTGGGTGGACTACAGGACGTGCCACCAGCAGTAGATCTTTTAAAGGATGTTGAGTACTTCAAGGACCAAGCCTTAGGTGAGAGCAAGTACGAGAAGTTTTGGAAGCATGAAACAAAGCTAGGTGTGGACACACTCAAAGAAAGTTTGGATAATCCGGGGTACACTCAGGGATATGACGTTTGGCTTCAATCTATCCCTCGGGGTAGCTGTCAACCCTTACCAGCGCAGCTTAGAGGGAGAACACAGGAGGAATGCATAGTAGACGACCATCAGGATGAAAGTGTAGGGTCCAAAGTGAAAACACTTAGAGTTCAGTTAGCAGATTCAAGATGGTAGAAAGTTGTCAGAATAATCTTTCCAAGTGCACTCCTCATGAAGCAGGAATACGGGCCTGAAGCTTCTTCCCCGCACCAGTCTGAAAGAGCACTTCTTATCTTTATTTAGTTTGAGTCTTTTATGTGTCTGTCATTATAGGGCAGTGTCTGCTTTAAGTCGAAGTCAAGTTGTTTTTGGTAGTAGAGTCTTTATTAGTAATTTCACCTATGTCGTCTTAGGGGTCTATAATTTGGTTTTGTATTTGTTGTTTAGTTTTAAAGTGGTCCCTGATGTTAGGCGTATTTACACACCTAAAAAATGGGATTTTACTTTCTGTTCAGGACCCTCATAAAAAATGAGATTTTACTTTATGTTCAGGATCCTCCTGAAAAATGGGATTTTACTTTATGTTCAGGACCTTCCTGAAAAAATGAGATTTTACTTTATGTTCAGGACCCTCCTGAAAAATGGGATTTTACTTTCTGTTCAGGACCCTCCTGAAAAATGGGATTTTATTTTATGTTCAGGACCCTCCTGAAAAATGGGATTTTACTTTCTGTTCAGGACCCTCCTGAAAAATGGGATTTTACTTTATGTTCAGGACCCTCCTGAAAAATGGGATTTTACTTTCTGTTCAGGACCTTCCTGAAAAAATGGGATTTTACTTTCTGTTCAGGACCCTCCTGAAAAATGGGATTTTACTTTATGTTCAGGACCCTCCTAAAAAAATGGGATTTTACTTTATGTTCAGCACCCTCCTGAAAAATGGGATTTTACTTTCTATTCAGGACCCTCCTGAAAAATGGGATTTTACTTTCTGTTAAGGACCCTCCTGGAAAATGGGACAACACTTTCAAAAATGAAATACTACTTTATTATAATTCTTGTTTTGGATAATTTTCGTTATAGTTTTAATTTTGGATTTCAGGAGCCCGCCTGAAGAACAGGGTGATGAAATAGCAAGGCAGGAGCCCGCCTGGAGAATAGGGTGAAGAAACGAAAAGTCAAGCAACAAAACGAAGTAATTGAAAGCGAAGCAACAAGTTGAAAGAAATTGCAAGTCAGGAGCCTGCCTGAAGAATAGGGTGATGAAAGTCGAGTCAAGAACCAATAGATGCTGTATAGATAGGATTTTTGTAATTTCATTTATGTTTTAACTTGTAATTTTCATTTTGATATAATAACAGAGTCGCGGACCGGAACCTCGATAGAACCTCACTCGACTCTCCAACTCGGTATAGTCCACCTCCGTCCAATCCTTTGAGATACTTGTCACTTAATCCCCTTATAACTATGGTGGATAGGATGTCCTAAGTCATGACCTGGTTTTCCTCTTTCCTCTTGCTTCGTGCTTTTAAATAAAGGATAGGACGAAATTCCGCCTTGTCGTCTACTGCTTTGTATGAAAACACCATGTGTTTACATCCAAAGGGGGCATGATGTAGAAACGTGATTTCATCCTCTTAAAGTTCAATTTTTATTCACTTTTACCCATTTTTATTTTATACTACCATGTACCCTCACCCATGTAATTATACCCTAACAAAATACAAAAAATAACAAACTCCCTAACAAATCCTATCCTATCCTAACCCCTACATCTTATCCTAACAACCGACCCAATCAAAATAAAACACATCACACCCTACCCCCTACCCCACATGACCCCACCTACCCTACCCCAATACCCACCCACATGACCCTCACAATAAAAAAACACACACATACTCACTCAATTAGGATTTTTTTTTTGGGCACTAACAGGAACAAAAAAGAGATACACATCATTCTTTTCCAACGATGGGGACTCTCCTCACAATAGGGGAATATTGATTTTTAATCACTGGATGCACACAAAGGAAATGAGAGCACACGCAGATCTCTAAAAGAGGAAGGGGAATACGCACGAAAGGAGGAGGGACTCCATTTTTTTTGGGCTTCACGCTCACTGATTGGCATATACAGATAAACACATCAACATCCTCACAGATAAACACATCAACATCCTCAAGGGTTGGGAATTTTTCTCTTATCGAATTTTTGAGGTAACATGTTTTGTGTTATTACAGGATGGATTTTTTCACAAAGTCTAGAGTCCTTATGGTTGTCAAGGTACCCAGAAAGTTGATCAAGTGGTGGAGCACATTCAATTACTCTGAAAAACACGAAGTGAGGAAAGTTTTTGACAATCTGGTAGCATTTCTTGATCTCACGCCCCGTCTAGATCTAATAGAGGTTGTATTGACCTTTTGGGATCCAAGCAATTTGGTGTTTATGTTTGGAAGTTGTGAATTGACTCCTACTCTGGCGGAAATATCTCGTTTGTTTTGATTACCTTATATGGGTCAAAGGATAATTTTAGCCTGAAATCATACGGGCAAGACATTTCTTCAACTTTGTGGGTTGAAAGATAACAAGAATTTAGGGTGCCTCAGACAATATTGGATTTCCTTCAACTATTTTGTTTGCTAGATTTGGGTCCTCGGAAAGTTTTGACTGCTTTTGGGATGAATTTTGTACTACCAAGGATAAGTGGGCACAACGTCGTCTTGAGGTTTTCTGTTTGGCTCTACTGGGTATCTTAGTGTTCCCGTTAGATGAGAGGCGTATCAATACCCATTTACAATCAGTGGTGATGGCTTTAGTCAATAAAGAGGAGTAAGTTACCATTGTACCAATGATCTTAACTGAAATATATAAGGCTTTGACTGAGGTAAAAGGAGGGATTCGATTTTTTGAGGGGAGTAACTTAATATTACAGTTGTGGATGATGGAGCATTTGCATGCGCCTTCTATATGGTCGATTGTTGTCTGGATGATCGGGTGTACGCCATAGAGGAGAAAATGCATTTCGATAAATTTTCTTTACCTGTGGGAGTCAATGCTTGGGTCGAATTTCTCAAAGCAAGAACATATGACAATATCCTTTGGACCTATCCATGGCTCAATCCTAAGGTAATTTTTTCTGGATGTTGCATGCAACCTCTTCTAGTTCTGATAGGTCTCAAATGCACTAGACTTTACAGTCCGAGTAGGGTGATGCATCAGTTGGGTAGGGAGCAAGATTTCCCATCGATATTGGACCTTCAAAAGGATATCAAGTACTTTAAGGATATAGTCAAAGGGGAAATCAGATGCGAGCAATTCTGGCTTAATGCAAAAAAAATGGGTGTAAATTCTTTAAAAATAGGTTTGGACAATCCGAGGTACACTCAAAGATATGTAGTCTGGCTTCAATCCATACCTCGGGGTGTCAGTAGGACATTACCAAAGCAGCTTAGAGGGAGAGTGCAGGAAGAATGCATAGTTAAAGATCGCTAGGATGAAGATGCGGGGGCCAAAGTGGAAGAATTGAGAGTCCAATTATCAAGTTTGCTCACAACTGTAGAAGGACATCAGAATAGTCTTTACAGGTGTACTCCCCAGGATGCAGGTACACGAGCTAGAGGCTTTCTCCCTAATATCAAAGTATAATTGCAATGTATGTTGCACGATTTGAGCGAGAAAGAGGGAAATTCATAGGTAGGTCCATATCAGCCAGGGTTATCCCACAGCGCACCAATTTGAAGGAGCAACTCTCATCTTTTATTTAGTTTGGGTCCTTCATTTTTCTGTCATGGTATTTTTGTGTCTTTGTTCAGTCGGCGTCATGTTTGTTTTAAACGTTAATGGTATTTACTAGGAGTATTACGCATGATATCTTATGGGTGTCGAATGTTGTTTAGTCTTTGTTGATCAGTTTTAAGTTTTCTTAAATTTGAAGTTTATTTTAGTTGTCTCTTTTATGAAATGTAGTAATGTTGCGGAATTGTTTCCTTTTGTGTGTTCCTCGTAAAAAATAAAAAAATAAAAAATGAAGAATCAAAATCTTCAACTTTGTGGTGTTTATGCATACAAAGAATGATAAAAGAGAGATAGCGAGAGAGGAAAAGAAAGAAAAATAATGAGAGAATGGAAAAAAGGATTAAAAAGGGATTGACGCGTGAGATGAGAGAAGTGATGGTGAAAAAAAAGAGAGAAGTGAAGGTGAAAAATAGAAAGAATGAGGTGTGATAGTGTAATGGGGAAATCGGGATGATGTTAAAATGGCCTCATTACCCTCAAAGGTCGGTATAAATGTGCATAAACCTAGGATGTATACAATGTGATTTCTATGCTTATTGCCTGACCTAATCCTAATGGGTTTTGACTTTGATTAGCATGTTCTTTCAGACAAAAGCGAAGCTTGCCATGACTAGTAGGGAGATTAAAAATTCACTCATTGACTCAGATCAGGATCCCAGGGAAGAAAGTTCAGAACGCAATGATGAGGTATTGAGACTTAGAAAACAATTGCTATATCTGCGCTGAGCATGGGATAGTGGCATGCATCCTCCTCCACTCCCTGAAGATCTTGGGAATAACCCCAATTGCCCACCGCTCTCTCAGGACTAATTCTCTGTTCCTATTGAGTCACCGGAGCACGCACCAGGATTCACTCCGTGGCAATATTACCCTAGCACTTCTAGTGTACCCCTGGCAGTTCCTCAACCAAGGCCCGTGACTCACCCGGCGCCACCGGAAGCACCTATGATCGTGGCTCCGCCACCACCTGAAGCTCCCACATATGCTGTGCGTCCGATAATAGTGCTTCCTCGGTCTGCCAGTGATCCAGTATTGAAGGTTTCAGATAGTCCGTATTATCCCCCGGAGCCTACTTGGATAATGAATGAATCATATGGGTACGCTCAGCTACCTGTATTTCTATTTGATACGGAGAAACCTATTGCAACAAAGGAATAGGAGTTCATAACACGGAAATTGAAAAGTTTGGAATGGGCCATGAGGAATCTGTAGAGAACCAGAGGTTATAAGAGTGTTTACTATAAAGATCTTTGCATGTTCCTAGACGTCAACCTTCCCGTCGGTTTTAAAATGCCCAAGTTTGAGAAGTATGATGGGCACGGTGATCCCGTGGCACACTTATGACATTATTGTGACTAATTGAGGGCTGCAGGGGGAAGGGAAGAGTTGCTTATGGCTTTCTTTGGCGAGAGTCTTTCTGATATGGCTTCAGAATGGTTTGCCGATCAAGATATCGACAAGTGGAACAACTGGGATGACTTAGCTTCTGAGTTTGTGCAACATTTTCAGTATAATGTCGACATGATTCCTGACGAAAAATCCTTGGTCAACATGAATAAGAAAAACACTGATGATATTAGGGAATACGCAAAAGTTGGTGTGAACTGGCCGCCAGGTAAATCCTCCAACTAACGAAGGAGAGTAAGATGGTGGAGGTCTATATTCAGGCACACAGGATGAGACCTATTTTCAACATTTACTTCTGGCAATGGGAAAGTCTTTTATTAAAGTCCTCAAAATGGGAGAGATGATAGAGGACGGAATCAAGACCGGCCGAATAGTGAGTTTTGCCGCATTAAAAGCCACCACACAAGCGATTCAAGATAGGTCTGGTGTGTTCGGAGGTAAAAAGAAGAAAGAGGAAATGGCGACTGTTGTAGCTGGAACCCATTCCTATCCCAAAAGACCGCCTCACCCCTATCCCCAATCCTAAGCCCAAGTCTACGCCCAAGCTCCATATATTCCTCCCCACCATTACTACCTTCCATAAAACCCATTATATTCCATTCCACCTCCCCCGTACCTAGTATATAGCGCACAACCATATGCCCGAACCCCTTCTTACCCACAATGGTGCGCGCAAGCTCCACAAAATCGTCCATCAGCTCCACCAAATTACCATAACCCCTCCAGACCCGGTTTACAACCCAGTCCCAAGTACAAGAAAGAGGAGGTAAAAAATCAGTTCGCACCTCTTGGGGAGTCATATGCTAGCTTGTTTGATAGGTTGAGAAAGATGAAGGTCTTAAGCCCAATTCAAGGAAGGCTTTCAAATCCACCTCCGAGGAATCTTGATTATTCTTTAAGGTGTGCATATTGTTCTGACATGCCAGGAGTTTTGCGGAGACATTTGACTTTTTGAGAAGTGTCTCCACTTAATTTTGAAAAGGAATTAAGAAACCTTTAGAGAGTTACTTCAAACGATTCAAAAAAGAAAAATAATTTTAAGTTAGAGATTCTAGATAAGCGGTTCCTATTAAGGTTTTAGGAAGGTGTTAGGCACCTAAAACGTCCGCTAACTTGCGGATATCCCAACTGTTTGAAAATCGTCTTTTGGTTAACTTTGAAAAAAGGTTTTTTTTTTGAAAAGAAAAGTGATTTTAGGAATATTTTGGTGTTTATGCAAAACTAGTTTTTTAGCGACTTAACTAAGGATTTACCTAGGTTCGCCAAGCACACGTAAAGAAAGTAAGAAAATAGAAAAAAAGAAAAGGGGAGAAGTAGTGATTTAGGCTTTTAAGCCCAAACCGTCGACCCTGTCCTAATCTAGTTGGGTTTTTGACCCATTCTTTCACCTGTCCTAATTCTATGTTTTTGAGCCCCTTCTCGGCTTGAGTTTTCACTTCACCTGTATTAAATACAACTTTGGCTTCGAGACCCAAATGAAAAAATAAATAAAATAATGAAAGACAACAATAAATAAACTAAAATAAAAATAAAAGATGAGACTTTTGTCTCTTGGCCGTTTCGAACGTAGGACTTTAATCCATTTCTTCTTCTTTCGACTCCTTGGTTTCGGTATGCCACAAGGTTGAACTTTTGAAAATTTTCCCTCGAAGTTTGACTCGAAAAGAGAGGCCTCATTGGCCTATTAACAATGCAAAGGAAAGGAAGCCCATTTGGACTCCGAATGGAATTTCCATGCAAAACAAGAAAAATAAAGGAAACACTAATACATATCCGATTGAGAAAGAAAAGAAGGAAAATGAGTAACTAAATAACTGAATCTTTTATTATGAATACATTCAAAATCCCATAGGATTAGTTGGAAAAGTAATAAAAGCTTAGAAATATAGAGCAAAAGAAAGATAAATAAAGACAATCGGCTCAAGAAAAGGTCATGCTTTGAGAAAAATAGGAAAAGGTACAATCCTGAGTAAACAAGTGACAAGAAGCAACAAGAATAGAAGGGGAAAACTCCATTTTTTGCAATTTAGACACATAAATTAAACCAGTAAGTATGGAAAAACTGTATTTTTTCAACGAACATACAAAAAATCCACAAAATTAGTTAACACAAGTATGATGTACACAACAAGTGGACAAGAGCTCAAATATTATGAACCAAATGAATGAATCTTTTTTGTAAATACTCAAAGAACCCACATAACTATTTGACAAAAGTATGATTTACTCGATAAGTGGCCACAAGCCAAAATATCCAAAGCAAAAGAAAAGAAAATCAAGGAAATCAACCAATAAGAGTTCATAGTCTTACAATAAAAAGGAAAGGAAAAAAAATTGAGCAAGGTAATAATTGTAAAAATCAACAAGAATTCCAAAACTTCCTGTGACATCATTTTAACAGGCACTAACTAAAACACAAAAACAATCAAAAAAAAACTAAAATGAGATGAAACAAAATAAAACACTAAAGCAGAATATTAAATATCTCAGCAGCACAACCGATTTTTGCAGATCACAAATATCAACTTTAAAGTAATACAACACTCAACACACATATATAAAATCCTAAAATGCTATGTCATCGAATGTATAACACTATAGAGTAGTAAGTAAATAGAGCAAAGTAGAGATTGAAGATATCACGAAGTGAAGCATACGTTCAAGGAAAGGAAAGAGAACAACACTCACTGCGACCAAACAATACCCCCAGGTACATTCGGATTAAGAACTTTCAAAGACGAAAACGTGTCATGAGCATTTCATCTTTAGTTCTATTTTCACAGGATCATGAGTTTTCAATTTGGTTAAGCCTCTCAGAAATTGTAAACCAAAGAGACCTAACAAAACTTTTGCTTCAAAGGCAAATTGACTAAACTGATTTCGATGATTTCTCAAGTGACTTCAAATAAGGGATACAAGACTAACAATAGCGAGGAAAATAAAGCTTCATTTCAAAGATTTAGAGACAGTCATGTCCAAATAGAAACGAGGAAAATGAGACTAATAACAACGCTACAAAACTAAAGAAAGGATTACTATTATTACAATCCTCCTCACTATTCTGATAGATTCGAATGAAATGGTCTTTAAAAGAACCTAGGACTTTTTGATAAGCTTTAGGATCCTGCTCATTATCCTTTTGGCATATGAGAAGCCAAAGAAACTTGAGAGGTAGCTCTGCTAGAAGCACTGCTAGCTCGATAATTAAGACTCCATCCAATAGTAACAATAGACAAAACACTATCAAATAACAATTACGACCAAAACAATATTAGGTTAAGAATCTTAAACACAGTCCAAGCAATAAACTTTAACTAGTCAACCAGATATTCAAGCCATAGCAGTACACAAAACGAGAGTATCAAATCAAAAATCTACCAACAATTAACTACGGCTATCGAAGCCATCTACCAGCAAACAACCTAGCATACAATCATACTGAAAATATATTCATGACTATAGAAGATCGAGATGAAGCAGAAGAGATCGAAGCTTGAACGGAAAAAGGGCATTACCTATTCTAGAGCAGCAAAACAGGAATACGAACTGACGTCGGACTCCACCATCACCGGAAAGCTCGATACCTGATGTTGGGCATATTTATACCCCTAAGAACCATAATTTACCCATATTTTAGGCTAAGTTTGGAGGATAAAATATATAATTCCTGCACTTTTAGTCCATTTTCCTGTAAGTGAGCTAACCTATGTGATTAGCATGTTTTCAGGTATTAATGATGAAGATTTCAACACTTTGTGGACCTTTGGGCAGCAAAGGAAAACTTCACGTAAGAAGGAAGGCAGCTTTTGGAAGCTTGTGGACTGAATGTGATGCATGGAGAATCTGTCCCAGGCAAAATTAGTATTTCTTAATACTTAGGGGTGCAGCAGTAACCTAGTAGGATTAGGACAAGGATGTTATAAAAACCTTATTTGCTGAATTTTTCAGCATTCTACTCGATTGATTCATTCGATATTATTCATTCGACACTTTTGGACAATTCACGTTACAATTTCTGTAAGTCTGAGAACAGAGAAATCGGATCTCTTGAGGAACGGCATAAGGGCAAAATGTCAACCCTTGTTTGACGCAAAACATTATCCCATCGCGAAGATTATTCTAACTCTGGTATGATGATGATGTCTTCATTGATCTCCGTTGTAATCATGAGTAGCTAAACTTCTCTGTTAGGGTTATGGAAACCTTTTGATATACTATTTATTGCTATGAGTTTGTGAATTCTTGATGTGTATGCTACTTATATCATTACTCTCTTCGTTTTAATTAAATTCTTATGGTTACAAACATATAAAATACTCCATTATAGCATTAACTTGTTTGAGAGAAAAGTTTCATGTTTGGAAAATAGAGAGTGACAAGGAAATAGGGCTACCAACCCCTGTTTACACGTTAATGCCTTAACCGGATTAACCTCTTGGAGAGTTTGTACCGTTAGTTATATACTTTAAGCTCAAGAGAGTTAAAGTGAAATAATCCTTGATGGTTGAGAAACACTAGGATTTACCATTAGAATACGAATCTCTATAAGTGCATGCATGTCTGAATTCCGCATTACTCATAGTTAATAGATACGTAGAACTCATAAGGTGGACATAACCCTAACTTACTATTCTATATGATTAAATCTTACTAAACAAAGCATTTCGTTTTTACTTTGATATTATTAAATCACGCATAAATCAAATCCCCCCTTTTCCGTAGAATTTTTGACCAACAGTCTGCTAAAAATTGCAACACTTAGTGAACAAGTATTCCCTATGGGATTCGACACCCAACCCAATTGGGTTCTATATTTGACAGCGACCGCTTACACTCTTACGAGAGCTGTAGTTTGGGCGATATCAAATTTTAGCGCCGTTGCCGAGGAATACGGTTGTCAACTAAGTTTGTGATAGTTAATAGACCCTTTGGTCAAAGATTCTCAAATTTTACTTTTCGTCTGTTGTTTTTGTTTTATTCAGGTTTTTTTCAGTGCATGCCAAATACTCGAAGTTTGGGTCAGCCATTATTACCCATAAACCCTGAACCGCAACTTATTGGCAGGATGAAGGCGCAATGAGACATTAAAAGAAGGGTTGCTCAATAGAAGCAGGCTAGATTAGCTGCATTGGCCGCTGCTCAAGTGCATCAACAAAATATTGATAACCCGAGTAACAAATCCTGATGATGAGGACCTAGCTGATGATGAGTTACTAAACCCAAGGCATGCTGATGAGGTGGCGACACCTGTGAATAGAAGAGATCGACAATCTAGATTGAGACCTGAACGCCAAGCTGTGCAGATTCCTTTTGATGATGATGATGACGATTTGGATGGGGATGGTGCCACAGGGGCTATTATCCCTCCACCCTTGGCACCTGGAGCCAAGTTCAATATCACTAGCACCATGATTCAACTATTACAGCTAAAGGGGTTATCTGGTGGACTTACAGGCGATGATCCGAATATGCATCTGATCAATTTTATCTCTACATACAAGTCATTCGACAATCTAGGCATTGGACAGAATGCAATTTGGCTGTGCTTATTTCCATTGTTTCTTTTTGGGGAGGCAAATCTATGGTTGAACAGGCTAACTCCTGATTCTATCACTAATTGGAGGCAATTGAAAGATGCTTTCCTAGAAAGGTTCTTTCCGCCATCCAAGAGAGCACAATTGAGAGATGAAATAAAAAATTTTCGACATCTTCCAACTGAAGCTCTCCACGAAACATGGGAGAGGTTCAAGAAGAAGCTTTTGCAGTGCCCAAATCATCATATGACCAATGTCTACTTGATGGAGATATTATACAGGTCTTTGAATTCGGTGACTAAGCCAGTGGTTAATAATGCTGCATGAGGGTCATTCATGGACCTTACTTTTATATAGACAAGTGATATGCTAGATCGTATGACAAAACAGAGTAGAGCTTGGCATACTAGGGATTTTGAGGTAGCAAGCTCTACTATATCTATTGGCATGACTGCAGAACAAAGTCGAAGAGAAGAGGAACATGATTAGGATATGACGCACATGAAAACACAGATGGATCTTCTTACCAAGCATTTATTATTAGGGAAGATCGACAAAGTCAAGGCTATCGTATCACAGGGAAGAGATGAATCCAGTTCTGAGGAAGAGGCGAACTACTTGAATAATCAGGGGGGTTTCCGAGGCAATGCCCAAGGAAACCAAGGTCGTATCTATTATGATAAATCTGGAAACAAGGACCGTGATCAAGGTAGTTGGAAGAATAAGATTAACAGGAGTGGTTTGTATGTTCCTCCTAGAAACCGTGAGGCTATGACGTCTGGCTCTGGGAAGATGTCCATGGAAGATATGATGGCCAAGCTATTGAAAGGAGTGGAGGCAACCAATACGGGAGTAAATGAGGTAAAGAATGATTTGTCATCACTAAATCAATTGGTTGACTCGCATTCCACTTCAATAAAACAGCTGGAACAACAATTGAGTTAACTTTCAGCGGTATTAAATCAAAGAAAGGCTAGCACTTTACCTAGTGACACTGTGTAAAATCCAAGGAATGACGGATCATGTATGGCTATTACTACCAGGAGTGGTAAGGTGTTGGAGAATCCATCCAAGGGTAAGCAGGTGGTTGATGATATAGCAGATAATGTTATTAATGCAGAATGTGAAGATGCCAAAGAAGCTGAAGAGTGTGTTAATGACGTCACCCCTAGACGTCTGCAGCCTGAAAAGATTGATCATCGAAAGCGAGATACAAAGGAAGCGGTGGAGAAAACTATTCCCCTTCCACCACCACCTTTTCCTCAGAGACTGAAGAAGAAAGATGATGATACCAGGTTCAATAAATTTATGACTATGTTGAAGCAGCTGACTATTAATGTTCCTTTGGTAGAGGCGCTGGAATAGATGCCTGGGTACGCGAAATTCATGAAGGATCTTACGCGAAATTCATGAAGGATCTTTTTAAAAAAAAGCGGACAGCAAGCTATGAGCTGGCAGTAATGTTCATCATTGCAGTGCAATCGCTACCAGATCACTAGTTCAGAAGAAGGCAGATCCTGGTGCTTTCACTATTCCTTGCACGGTTGGATCTTTGGATTTTACCAAGGCATTGTGCGATTTGAGAGCTAGCATCAATTTGATGCCACTATCTATTTATAGAAAGGTGGGGTTAGGCGATCCTACACCAACCAATATGCGGCTCGTAATGGCAGATAGGTTGGTAAAATGACCTGTTGGTATCTTATATGATGTATTGGTGAAGGTTTCTTCCTTCATTTTTCCTGCCGACTTTGTTATTTTGGATTGTGAGGTGGACTCTGAAGTTCCTAGAATCTTGGGGCGTCCTTTCCTTGCAACAGGAAGTATGCTTATTGATTTAAGAGCTAATGAGCTTTTATTCTGAATGAATGACGAAGTGGTCCGTTTTAATGTATGCAAATCAATGAAGCAGCCCAAAGATATAAATGTGTTCTCTGTAGCTGATGTGTACTATGAGGATGAGAAAGAATTGTCTGTAGAGAAGCAGCTTATTGTTGAGCCATTGGCTGCTGTGCTAATGAATTTTGAGCGTGAGGATGTTGAAGATTATGAAGAAACTATTTGTGCTCTAACAGGAATAGGGTCGTATTCTCATGCTCCCAAGAAGCTGGACCTTGATCTCAAAAATTGACCTACGCCACCAGCTAAACCATCCATTGAAGAGCCACCAATGTTAGAATTGAAGGAGCTGCCCAGTCATCTAAAGTATGCGTTCTTGGGAAGTGGAAACACCTTTCCGGTTATTATTGCGACGGATTTGGGAGAGCAGCAAGTTGCAGCTCTTATCTCTGTTCTGAGGAGATACAAGAGAGCCATCGGTTGGACTATCACTGATATTATTGGTATTCCGCCTAGGATATGTATGCACAAGATTCAGCTTGAAGAAAAATGCATACCCACTATTGAGCATCAAAGGCGTTTGAATCCACCTATGCAAGAGGTGGTGAAGAAAGAAATTATTAAGTGGTTAGATGCAGGGGTAGTGTATCCAATCTCTGATAGTAAATGGGTAAGCCCGGTGTAGTGTGTGCCCAAGAAATGGGGCATGACTATAGTTGCAAACGAAAAGAATGAGCTAATTTCACTCAGACCTGTCACAGGGTAGAGAGTGTGCATGGACTATCGGAAGCTGAATTCGTGGACGCTTAAGGATCACTTCCCAATGCCATTTATAGACCAAATGCTTGATCAATTGGCAGGTAAAGGATGGTTTTGTTTCTTAGATGGGTATTCCCGCTATAATCAGATTTTTATTGCTCCCGAAGATCAAGAGAAGAAAACATTTACAGGCCCATATGGTATGTTTGCCTTCAAACGTATGCCATTTGGGCTATGTAACGCACCTGCCACTTTTCAGCGTTGTATGATGTCCATTTTTTCCGATATGGTTGAAGACACCTTGGAGGTGTTCATGGATGATTTTTCAGTTGTAGGTGAGTCGTTTGAATCGTGCTTGGCGAATCTAAGTATGGTGTTGCAGAGATGTGTTGAATTTAACTTGGTGCTGAATTGGGAGAAGTGCCACTTTATGGTTAAGGAAGGTATTGTTCTTGGACAAAAAGTTTCTAAAAAAGGAATTGAGGTCGATCAAGTGAAGATTGAAGTTATCGAGAAACTACCACCTCCAATTTCTGTAAAGGGAGTTCGTAGTTTCCTCGGTCATGCAGGTTTTTATCGAAGGTTTATTAAAGACTTCTCCAAGATTGCTAGTCCGTTATGCAAACTTTTGGAGAAGGATACAAAGTTCGACTTCGGTGAAGATTGCTTGAAGGCATTCGAATGCCTCCAAGGGAAGCTAGTTGAAGCTCCTATAATTGTAGTGCCTAATTGGTCTCTAGCATTTGAAGTTATGTGTGATGCAAGTGGGGTAGCTTTGGGCACTGTACTTGGTCAGAGAAGAGAATGGTTATTTCATCCAATCTGCTATGCGAGCAAGGCTTTGAATGGATCCCAGAAGAACTATACCGTCATGGAACAAGAGCTTCTAGCGGTTGTTTATGCGTTTGAAAAGTTCTGTGCTTACTTTTTGGGAACCAAAGTGGTGGTTCATACAGATCATGCTGCCCTGAGATATTTAATGGCAAAGAAGGATGCAAAGCCGAGGCTAATTCGATGGGTATTATTGCTACAAGAATTTGACTTCGAGGTAAAAGATATAAAAGGTTGAAACCAAGTAGCTGATCATCTATCTAGACTTGAGAATGAGCATATAGCGCAACCCGATCTTGAGATTGATGATGCATTTCCCGACGAAGAGATCCTAGCCACGATGGTAGAAGAGTTACCATGGTACGTAGACTTCGTAAACTACGTGGTAAGTAATGTGATGCCTGAGAATCTCTCATTTAATCAAAAGAGGAAGTTCATGCATGACGTGAAACACTACTTCTGGGATGAACCATATCTTTTTCGACAATGTGCGGATGGTGTTATTAGGCGATGCATATCTCATGTGGAGGTGCCTAGCATATTGAAAGCAAGTCATGCTTCCCAAGTTGGGGGTCACCATGCAGGTGATCGGACAGCCAAGAAGGTATTGCAAAGAGGCTATTATTGGCCTTCATTATTTAAGGATGCCTATGATTTTGTGAGAAGATGTGATAAGTGTCAGAGGCAAGGTGCAATTTCAAAACACCATGAGATGCCCATGTCTAAAATTCTTGAAGTAGAGTTATTTGATGTATGGGGTATTGATTTCATGGGCCCATTTGTGAGTTCGTTTGGGATGAAATATATCCTAGTTGCTGTGGATTATGTATCCAAATGGGTCGAAGCAGTAGCGCTGGCTGATAATGAAGGTAAGCGTGTTGTAGCATTCTTGAAGAGAAATATCTTCTCTCATTTTGGGGTACCACGTACCATCATAAGCGATGGGGGATCACACTTTTGCAACAAGCTGTTCAGAGCCATGTTGGTGAAATATGGGGTCAAGCAACATAAGGTATCCACACCTTACCACCCACAAACTAGTGGGCAGGTAGAGGTTTCTAATCGGGAGATCAAGCTAATCCTTGCTTAGACTATAAATGCTAGTAGGAAAGATTGGTCTTGGAAGCTGGACGATGCCTTATGGGCTTATAGGACTGCATTCAAGACACCAATTGGCATGTCCTCGTACCAACTAGTTTATGGGAAGGCTTGTCACTTGCCAATTGAGCTCGAACATAAAGCATTGTGGGCGTTGAAGTGGCTTAATTTGAATTGGGATGATGCTATTAATCTGAGATTGGAGCTGCTGAATGAGATGGATGAATTCCGCCTACATGCGTATGAAAGATCATACCTCTACAAGGAATGGATGAAAAAGTATCATGATCGGCGGATTATCCAACGAAACTTTCAGAAGGGTGATATGTTACTTCTTTTTAACTCCAGACTGAAGCTATTTCCAGGTAAGTTGAAGTCTAAATGGTCTGGTCCGTTCAAAATTAGCCAAGTCTACTCATCTGGAGTAGTAGAGTTAGAAGACAATAATGGTGGTGTCTTTAAGGTGAATGGCCAACAAGTGAAGCCATATATTGGTCCTCTTGACTCCATAAAATGCATGGCCACCATCTATCTCGACGAAGTCTAAGTAATCGAGATAACTATGTCGTGCCGCGACAATAAATCAAGCACTACATGGGAGGCAACCCATCATTTTTAATCGTTTTGTTTGACTAAGAGTTTGTTTTTGTTAAATAAAAATTCAAAAAGAAGAGTCGAGCCACGACCAAAACTAAGGCGCTTGGTGGGAGGCAACCCATCGTTCTAATCATTTTTTTTATTTTTAAGTAAGTGTAGGTGCAAGACGTATAAAGGAGGAGATCTAGCCCAAATTTTGATTTGGAAGTGTGCCATGTTGAAGGTGGTAAGTTAGGAATGAAGGAGCAAAGGCTATAGGTTAGGCATTGCCTATGCAAATCTTGGCAACGAACAAGGCAAGGCCTATGTAAATCTAGGCAACGAACAAGGCAAGGCCTATGCTATGGCCTAAGCTCTCTGAATCTACAATGCCATAGCATAGGCGCCGCCTATGCTCAACTAGGCAAAGCTAAAGGCGCCGCCTATGCCATTGCCTAAGCTCTCTGAATCTATAATGCCATAGCATAGGAGCCGCCTATGCCCAACTAGGCCATAGCATAGGCGCCGCCTATGTCCAACTAGGCTTTGCTAAAGGCGCCGCCTATGCTAAGCATAGGCAAAGCATTAGGCCCCGCCTACTTATCCTTTTTGGTCTCCTAACCCGATTTTACATGGGTCAAACCCGATCCATAGCTTGTTCTATAAATAGATCTTCAACATTAGAACAAAATACACTTGTTTGCTCAACCTAGGCGCCGCCTTTGCTTCCCATACCTCTCAAAACTTTTCTTTTTTTTCATCTAACCTTGCAAGATCATCTTCCGAATCCATCACCAAGTAAGTTCTTCTTTTATATTCCGTAGTTGTTACATTACTACGCTTATAATGGTATTTTAGATTTTAAAATGGTGTTGATGATTAGAATGTGGTTGATTTGGATACATCTAGTTGAGTGAAAGAATACGTGTGGGTGTTCTTGACTTGGTTCCGACTTGTATTTGATTTTGATACACTGTCATACTTTTGCGGAATCGACATGGTGAAGTTAATTGCATAATCTAAAAGCTTGAATGTTTGAATGACTCGTCCATCGAGATAAAGATCATGATTGAATACAAGCATGAGATGTTGTGATTACTTCCCTACAATAACTTGATATGATCTCTATGTAGTAGTCTTGTTCAAAAAGTGCATCAATTCAAACATGAAAGTATTGTCAAGATTACATGAAATAGAGTTGGAAAGGATAGTTAACATGACATGAAAGTATGACTGTGCTAAACTTGTTGTTGGAACATATCGCCTATCTGTATGTCGATAAAGTCTGAGTAATTGACATCACTCACTTAATTAGTTTGTACCAACAAATTAAGTGTGGGGTGGTGCCACTATTGTTTGTTTGTCGATTAAATCTTCCGAGATGAGCTAACATGAATCTATTTTAATCTTAGGTAGAATGGCACCAAAAGGACGGCAAGGAAAAGAAAAAGGGTCCACCTCACAGAAAGGTCAGAAAAGGGGAAGAAAAGAGCAAGCTGAATCCTCCTCGCTGCAAATACCTCGACGCATGTTCAAGATAAAGTGGGTCCTAGAGGAGGAAGGAAAGGAGTGGTACAAGAACAACAAAGTGAAAAAATATGTTCACGTGGAGTTGATACAAAAGGAGAGTCTAGCGAAGAGAGAACCTCGTATTTTGGCTAAAATCATGGCGCTAAATCTTGATTTCATTTTCCAAGATATGGGAGAATGCAATCTTGATCTAACGCAAGAGTTTTATGAAAATTTGTCCCCAAAGACTACCGGAAGTGAAGTAAAGATTCGGGGCCAAGTCTTGCAACTGAATGCAGAGTTTTTCAACACTTTTTGGGGTTTTCCATCTGTAGATCCATCACCGCTCAAGGAGCTTTATAACAGACCTCCGTACAGGGCAATCAGACACACACTGTGCGGAACTAGATCAATGGCATGTTGGAATCTTCATAGGGATACCGGTCGGCACAATACCTTCCCGTATGCTTCCCTAAACAAAGAAGCTCGTATATGGTTAAGGATAGTCAACTCTTGCTTCATTCCTGGGACACAGTACACAAAGATCACACGTGATAGAGTATGCTTGGTGTACGCTCTGATGACTAATATTCCCATCAACATTGGTGCGGTTATATGATCGTTAATGCGTAAGGCTAGGCTTCACAAAAGGTCCCACTTCAGCTTTGGCAATTTGTTGACTGCGATATTAAGGAAGGAAGACAGTGAACAGGAACCTGCAGATCATAAGATTCCACACAACCCGAAAAAGGTTTATCTGACAAAGGTTAAAGATCCTGAAACTAGGCATGGCGTCAACCTGACCACTGCAGAAAGACATGCTCGGGATGAAAGTTTCTTTCGCCATCTATATGGCATGACTCGGTTTACCATGATGAGTGGGGTTCAAATTTCGACTGATGCAGAGCTCCAGCAGTTGGATTACGAATACCCGATGAATGAGCATGCGTGGGCTATGTGCGGAGTAGGGGTACATTTTGAGGAACCTCTTGATGATGACGTGTCGACTGATAATGATTGCCGAATGCCAGACTCAGACATGGAGGAGAACTCTGGTGACGACGACTCTGATGATGATTCCGATGCAGGGGGTATGACCCCAGACATAGAAGAGGGGTCCGACTAATCAGGTTTTCCTTATTTATTTTCCACTAAGGGTAGTGTGTCCCGTCTAAGTGTGGGGTGTTGGTATTTGTATGCTGTACTTCTTTGCCTACATTTATTTATGTTTGTTTGTTTTAATTAGTCGTAATTAGTTAGTAGTAGTTAAATTTTTGAATTTTTTTTGTGATTTTGCATGAAGTGCATGAAATTGTTCTGATAGATGGCATGGTATTATGACAAGAGTTTGTGCTAAAATCATTACTATTGAGACTTTTAGGCTCCAAGTGTGACTCACTGTGTGATAATTGTGTGGTTTAATTCATTCATCTGTTAGGTCAAGAGTCTATACTTCTCACAATAAAGTTGACCATGTGCCTTGTGTGTAAGGTTGTAGTATATTCTGTGTTGTGACTGCTGCTAGAACTTTCCTGGTGTTTGTGTAAAGCGAAATAAAGAGTGTGAGTTTAGGAGATGATTTAGGCATTTCTTTGGCAGCCTGTGATTGCTTACCTTCTTTTTACCTACCTGTGTACATTATCCTAGTTAACCCCCTTTGAGCCTTTAGCTATTTTCTTTGACAGCCTCATATGTAGCCTAATCCATTTTTTTAAGACCATAATTTGATCCAAATTCCCAAGCGCTTTAAATTGTGGAGTCATGTATAAAATAAGAGGAAAATGGTGAGAGTGATATCTCAGAGTATATTGGTACTTGAAATTGTTGTGAAAAAAGAGTGCTATCATAGAGGTGCTTTAGAAAATATGACAAAAAAAGAAAAAAAAGGAAAAGAAATAGAAAAATAAACAGATAGTTGTTTTTATGTTTGAATAAAAAAATAGGTGAAAAGGGGTGGTAGATGAAAGAAAGGTAGCAAGGTTGTTCAAAAGAGAGTGTTAATGGCATAATGTGATGTATTAAAGCGCTTAGGGAACATAGTCACTATTTCTGGCCAAAATAGTCCTACCTGTCCCTTAGCCTACATTACAACCTGTAAAAGACCTATTTGATCCTAAGCTTAGCATTCTGATATTAGTGGAGCATTACATTAAGGGAAAGCCTATGGTCATCAGTTGCAACCTATGAATTCTTTGTGAGAGGGAGAGCAAGGACAATCTTGTACCCATGTTTTGAAAAATGCAAAACTTGTGAGTGATTATGGGTGATATCTTGTGTGAGACACACATGGTTGATGAGTCTTGGGTAGTGTTATATGATTCTCTTTGGCTTAACTTGTGGATATGAATTAACCATCATCACGAGTCTATGTTGGAGGTTGAATTGTTTCTAGTAGGGATCAAGAAAACTACTCTTTGTTAATGATTGCCGTGCATGTCTTGTTGAACATTTTGTGCTGTTACTGTGAAATTCTAAGTAAATGTTTGCATGGACGTAATATTTTGTTCGAGGACGAACAAAGCTTTAAGTGTGGGGTGGTGATGTTGGGCGTATTTATACCCCTAAGAGCCAAAATTTACCCAAATTTTAGGCTATGTTTGGAGGATAAAATATATAATTCCTGCACTTTTAGTCCATTTTCCTGTAAGTGAGCTAACCTATGTGATTAGCATGTTTTCAGGTATTAATGATGAAGATTTCAGCACTTTGTGGACCTTTGGGTAGCAAAGGAAAACTTCACGTAAGAAGGAAGGCAGCTTTTGGAAGCTTGTGGACTGAATGTGATGCATGGAGAATCTGTTCCGGGCAAAATCAGTATTTCTTAATACTTAGGGGTGCAACAGTAACCTAGTAGGACTAGGACAAGGATGTTATAAAAACCTTATTTGCTGAATTTTTCAGCATTCTACTCGATTGATTCATTCGATATTATTCATTCGACACTTTTGGACAATTCACGTTACAATTTCTGTAAGTCTGAGAACAGAGAACTCGACTCTCTTGAGGAACGACATAAGGGCAAAGCGTCAACCCTTGTTTGACGCAAAACATTATCCCATCGCGAAGATTATTCTAACTTTGGTATGATGATGATGTCTTCGTTGATCTCCGTTGTAATCATGAGTAGCTAAACTTCTCTGTTAGGGTTATGGAAGCTTTTGATATACTATCTATTGCTATGAGTTTGTGAATTCTTGATCTGTATGCTACTTATATCATTACTCTCTTCGTTTTAATTAAATTCTTGTGGTTGCAAACATATAGAATACGCCATTGTAGCATTAAATTGTTCAAGAGAAAAGTTACATGTTTGAAAAAGAGAGTGTGACAAGGAAATAGGGCTACCAACCCCTGTTTACACGTTAATGACTTAACCAGATTAACCTCTTGGAGAGTTTGTACCGTTAGTTATACACTTTAAGCTCGAGAGAGTTAAAGTGAAATAATCCTTGATGGTTGAGAAACACTAGGATTTACCATTAGAATACGAATCTCTATAAGTGCATGTATGTCTGAATTCTGCATTACTCATAGTTAATAGATACGTAGAACTCATAAGGTGGACATAACCCTAACTTACTATTCTCTGTGTTTAAATCTTACAAAACAAAGCCTTCCATTTTTACTTTGATATTATTAAATCATGCATAAATCAAATCCCCCCTTTTCCGTAGAATTTTTGACCAACAGTCTGCTAAAAATTGCAACACTTAGTGACCAAGTATTCCCTGTGGGATTCGATACCAAACCCAGTTGGGTTCTATATTTGACAACGACCGCTTACACTCTTACGAGAGCTATAGTTTGGGCGTTATCAATACCGTTACGTAAATTTCAACTAGCTGACCTCTTCTTCCTAAAATCTTTGTTAAATAAAAGTTCCTCTTTTACGAGTCCCGTTTTTCCTCTCTTTTCGAACCTAGCTTTTCCTAGAAAAATTTCATGCACTCAAATTTTCCAACCCCAGAATTTCAAAACCTCCTTCCTGAACCCTAAAAATTTTGAACCCTAATTCTCCAACCTTAGAATTTTGAAAACCCTCCAATTTTCCCCCTCCAAGAAAAATCCCCTAACAGTGACCCAAATGAGTCTTTATAAAGAAGATGAATTAGGGGTAGGTTAGGAACTTAAAAAAAAGGAATTCAAAATCTTTCAAAATTTGATTACCCTCAACAAATTATACCGATTGTACCAATTTTGAAATTGGTGGACCAATAAGATTTAGGAAAAATGAATTTCTGCCAAGAGCCAATGAAATTGTGACATACATGTATGAAATTGTACCCTTGTTACCGAGATTCACGGATTTGAGCCATTGTGGTGCGTGAGGTGTCCAGTTTCTAGAACTCTCATCAAAGAAAATGGGTTAATCGATGGGTCGAGTTGAAGAGAGAGACGAGTTAGTTAGGTTCGCGGGTATGGTAAGATTGCCAGGATAACATTATTACTGTTGTGATGGTTGAGAAGAGTTGTCCTTTATTGATGAAGGTCTTTGATGTTGTTGTTGTTTTCTGATGGTTTATGTTTGAAGAGGAGAATGGAATTGGGCCGGGTTATTAATGGAAGTGGGATGGTGTGTCTTGGGCCGTTGTTGATGATCCATTGAAGGGTAATTGGGCTGCTACTGATTTGCTAATTGAGTCCAAATTGGGGATTTGGCCATTCATTTAAGTTTTGGCCAAATTGAAGATCAATTGGCCAATTGCATCGCAATTGTGGCCAATTTGATTTCAATTATGGCCAAATAAAATGAAAATTCAAAATGGATTAATATCCCAGTTAACTCTGAGCTTCTTGATTCGATAAAATCAAACATATATTTATTCGAATAAGTTATTTTCAAGAATAAATTGTACTTAAATCAAGATTTTAGTCATTATAATTTATTTCAAGACAACCTTGATCAAAATTCGATATTTTTATAAAAATAGATATTTAAGTAACACATTACAACTTCGTACAACTGAATACGATAATTTAGAATCGCTACTTAAAATAACAAAATTACCCCAATAAATACTTTTGAAAAGTTTCTTTATTCAATAAAATAAGTATTGTTATTTTATTAAAAATCGAAGAAACTCGAGATTAAATGTAGTTGTAGAGGGCAAAAATTAGGTGTCAACAACAAAGGGAGGTTGACATTCCTAACTTTTGTCCGACCACAAATTCGTATGTAAGAGAGGTTGGTTTTTCGCACGAGTTCCATGGAGTTATAGCCGACCCTCGGTATCAGTTTTCCTACATATCTAAGGTTGAATGAGAATTCAGGCCACTTGTAGTTCATAAAGCTTGATTTTAAGCATGATTTTCAAGAAAATTCACCAACTATCACGGTTTTAGATCTTTTGATAAACCGAGAAGCTGGGGAATAAAGGAATTTGGTGGGGAGGTTGGAATGCAGTCTAGTTTTCTACGTAGAGCCCAGCCTACATATCCCAGAGACTTTAGGGAATCAGATTGCTTGTAGTTCGACTTGATCGACAGAATTGATAGACTTCTATTTCAGACGTTCTTTGGCTCGGAATGAGTGAAAAGTTAATGATTGAGTTATGGAAAAGAGGCTTGTAACCTCTTAACCATGAATGTGGGATCCTTCACATCCATAGGCAAGAATTTACCTGGACATAATTGTCACGCCTCAAATCCTATTAGGGTAGACAGGCACTCGTAGCCGTGAAGGCCCAAGAGAACCAACCCATAACCTTGGAATTCACATGCATGCAACTATAATAGGAAAAGGTTTTTCCATATACGGATATAATGCCTTAATAAAAAAAAATATAAATGACAATCCCTAAAACCATATACATAATAGACTTGGCCGTTGGGTCCATAAAATCTACAAGATAACACACTACCATGCTTAACTTTACATTGGTCTACAAAGACTCTAGACGATACATAGAACTTAGCTAAGGTCGGGAAAAATCCCCGCCATACTATTAACTTTTATAAAATACCAAAAATATATAGAACTGACTCGGAAAGCCCCAAAGCAAACTGGAGCTCACCAATAGTTGATGGATATCCTGGGATCCTACTGAGGAGGCGTGTTTACCGAAGCACCTGTGCCTGTAGCATGAAATATAGGTCAGTACAAAAATATGTACTGAGTATGCAAGGCTAAAAGTAACAATACAAGATACAAAGGTTCAATAAAAATCTGGAGCAAGTGTAAAAATAGTGCTAGAGACCACCTTTACATTTACTTGTGGAACAGGGTACATTACATTTCTTTCCTTATTTTAACTACTTACATCATTATCTTTGTAATCCATATGATATGAATGACCAGCTGATCAGTGGTAAATAACAAATCAGGATCGGCCCATGCTAGGCTTATGCCCCTGAGCTGCCACCTGGAAATAAACATTGGGATCGGCCCATGCTAGGATTACACCCCTGAGCTTCCACCCACATATAAAGTATTGGGATCATCCCATTCTAGGCTTATGCCCCTAAGCTGCCACCCGTTTTATAGATTTCTATTACTTAGTTTAATTAGACTTTGAGATTGTTACTTCGGTGGTCATAACATTATGGTACCTTGAAACAATAATCTATTAATAACAGACATGTAAATAAGCAATAAATGCAATAAAAATGAAGTAAGGAGTTGTCGGCATGCTAATGAAGTGTTTAGAAGCTAAAAATAACACATGGGTCTTATTTGAGTAACCGGAGAAATTCTAAAATTTACTAGTGAAAATAGACATGTAGGATTGGTAGCAAGCATATGTTGAGGTGTTTTAACTCATTAGAGAGTTGGATCATGTTCATTAGTAACATGGGATATCATACGGTGCTATTATGTATCACGTGTTATAGGATAATCTTGGAAGCTTGCTCGATGGAACAAGTGTCCATTTTCATGCCAAGAGTGCAAAATAGAGTATGCCTTACATACTTGGTTGTAAAACTCCAATACCAAACCAAATCGAATCTCCGACCTTTTAGATTACTTAGCTACAATGAAATATATGGCAAACTAATATTAGCAACCAAACGTCACATTTTGGCTATTTAACTTCACCAAACTAGTGGCTGGCAAGTAAGCCCTTAATTTATCAATAAAGGGTGTCAATTTAACCCTCTTATACTCCAATTACATCCACATACCATACATATTCATATAATATCCCCCGATACAACTTTGGCTTCATTACACCTCCCAACCAAGATACAAAGCGAAATGAGCAATAGACGTACATAATCATTAATTCAGTGGTGTATCACCACATCCATCTTCTATAGTTCAATAAAAACTAATAACACCTTTTATCAATAGCAACAGGGAAGTACCCACCCCAAACACACAAAACAGTCCACAACAACACTCCAATCATCCTTTAATAGCAACAAAATATGTGTAATCCTCCATCAACACATGTATATGGAAAAAGGACAAAAGTGGACAGCAATCATACCTTGATTTCCTTAGTAGTTTATTCCTTAATGTGTATTTCTTCAATATCTTAATCCCTTCACACATACACCAAAAGAGAAAAGAGAAATCCCTTAATAACTAAGAACAATTGACTATCAAAACTTAAAGAGAGGGCTATCCGGAAATTAATCTTGAAGAACACATAGTTTCCTTAGTACAAGCTCATGAATTATTCACATACCTTTAGTTTGGAAGGAAGGTCAATCCGAATAACCCTTGTGGAACTATAGGGTTACTTCATAGCCAAGAGAGAACAAGAGAGAAAAACCTAGAAAGCTGAAATTTTTGTCTAGGTTGAAATGAGAAAAAAATTGCTGATTTCCAATCCATATAGAGAAGCTTCTCTTTGAAAACTTATTGACTATTTTTGGTATATGTTTTATCAAGTAAATGATGTATATACTTGCCCAATATATTGTGCTTTTGTGGATCCAAAACTATTGGACCTTTGTTGCCTAATCTCCCTCTTTTCTTTCCTTTAACTTGGGCCAAAGTTAATTCAAGTAGGTGGTAGTGTATTTTTACCAATAAATTGGTCAAAGGAAGTCTTAGTAGGTTATATCCATACTTATTTAATTCATAGTTGGGCTAAACTAAAATGAGCCTTTGTAGCTTAGAGTGTTTTTTTTTTTTTTTTTTTATTTCCTTCTCTTTTACTTAAGTTTGGCCCAAATGAGTACCTTAACATAGGATCAAATCTGGTCCATAATCTTGGGTCCATTAACTTGGTTCAAATAGCTCAACTAATTGATCCACCTACCAGCTTAAGTAAGTCAAGAAAGTACCTTAACAAAATACTCAATTTTTAGTTCTTAACTCTTTAATCTAACTTAAAATTTGTATATACTTGGTCACATTAAACCACATGGGAAGTATTTAGAACTCCATCTACACCAAAAAGATATATCAAGTTCCATATAAATAGAACAAGTACACACAAAAATATGGGGTTTTGCATCCTTCCGCCCTTTAGAACATTCGTCCTTGAATGTTAGCATAATTGTCCAACCGAAACAAGTTCAAGCCTAAGGTTAATATTCCTATCATTACACAGTACTTATATATATATATACATACATACATACATATATATATATACATACATACATACATACATATATATATATATATATATATATATATATATAAACACTTACTTGTTATTGCTCTAATTTAGCATCTTGGACTTTCTCTTCGTATTTGAATAGATGAGGGTATTTGGATTTCATTACTTCCTCAGCTTCCCATGTGATCTCCTCTACTTGTTGGTTTCTCCAAAGTACTTTTACAAATGCTATTTATTTATTCCTTATGTTCTTAACTTGTCGATCTTGAATGGTAATAGGTATTTCCTCATAGGTGAGATCTTCCTTAACTTGTATGTCTTCTGTAGAAGTGATATGTGATGGATCTCCGATGCACTTTTGAAGCAATGAGACGTGAAATATCGGATGTACTGCTGAGAGCTCTTGGGGTAGCTCTAACTCATATGAGACCTGGCTAAACCTTCGAATAATCTTATATGGGCCTATATAATATGGACTTAGTTTTTTTTTCTTACCAAATCTCATCACCCCGTTCATTAGTGATACATTCAAGAATACCCAATCACTGATAGAAGACTCTAGCCTTCTTCTTCTAATATTTGCATATGACTTGTGTCAACTTTGGGCTGTTTCCAGCCGTTGTTGAATTACTTTAACCTTTTCCATAGCTTGATAAACAAGATCTGTTCCAAATAAGGCAGTTTCACCCACTTCAAACCATCCAATTGGTGATCTACACTTTCTTCCATACAAATATTCATATGGTGCCATTTTGATACTTGAGTGATAGCTATTGTTGTAGGCAAACTCGATAAGAGGAAAACAATCATCCCAACTACCCTTAAAGTCTAATACACAAGCTCGTAGCATGTCTTCAAGTGTTTGGATGGTACGTTCTGCTTGTCCATCTGTTTGAGGGTGAAAAGTTGTACTCATATTCACTTGTGTTCCCAAATTCCTCTTAAAAGACTTCCAAAAATTTGCAGTAAATTGGGCTCCCCGATTTGATATAATAGAGATTGGCACTCCGTGTAGTCAAGCTATCTCTTTAATGTACAATTTCTCATACTTTTCAACTGTGTAAGTGGTCTTAACTGGTAGGAAGTGTGAAGATTCGGTAAGCCTATCAACTATCACCCATATGGAATCAAACTTTTGATATGTACGAGGCAAACTAGTGACAAAATCTATGTTGATCATGTCCGACTTCCAGATTGGAAGATCTATGCATTGCATATAACCCCAGGCTTTTGGTGCTCTAATTTAACTCTTTGACAATTTGGACATTCGACTATAAATTCTGCAATGTTCTTCTTCATGTCACTCCACCAATATATTTCTTTCAAATTTGGATACATCTTATTGACCCTGGATAGATGGAATACCTCAAACGATGTGCCTCTGTCATAATCCTCTTTCTTAGCCCGTCTACATTAGGCATACATAATCTATTTTGGCACTAAAGTACTCCTTCTCGCTTAAGCTCAAATGCCTTAGTCATACCACATTGTACATTCTCCTTAAACTGTGATAAAATTGGATATACATATTGCTTCTCTTTCACTTTAGCTACTAATGAAGATTCCGCTGCATTATGCACAATAAGCCAATCATCTAGAGTTTCAAGAAGGCGAACCCCCAAATTAGCTAGTTGGTGGAGATTTTTAATCATCCCTTTCCTTTATATAGACGCCATCATAGCCTTATGACTTAGCGCATCAGCTACCATATTTGCTTTCCCTGGATGATACAAGATATCAATATCATAGTCATTTAATAGTTCAAGCCACCTCCACTGCCTCAAATTTAGATCCTTATAGATAAAGATAAATTACAAACTTTTATGGTCAGTATATATGTCAACATGAATCCCATACAAGTAGTGGCGCAATATCTTTAAAGCAAATATAGCTGCTGCTAGCTCGAGATCATGCGTAGGATAGTTTTTATCATATGGCCGCAATTGTCTGGAGGCATATGCTATTAATTTACCATGATGCATCAATACATATCCTAAGCCAATTCTTGAAGCATCACAATACACCTCATACCCTTCTGTGCCTTTTGGAAGTACCAATATGGGTGTAGAAGTCAACTTATTCTTCAGATCTTGGAAACTCCTTTCACAGGCATCATTCCAATAAAACTTGGATGCTTTGTATGTTAGATTGGTTAAAGGTGCAGAAATTGAAGAAAAACCTTCAACAAACCTTCTATAATATCCTGCCAACCTAAGAAAACTATGAATCTCTGTAGGCGTTATGGGCCTTGGCCAACTCTTCACGACTTCTATATTTTGAGTATCAACCTTTATTCCTTCACTAGATACAATATGACCCAAGAATGCCACCGATTTTAACCAAAACTCACATTTAGAGAACTTTACATATAGCTTACAATCATGAAGAATCTGCAACACCTGTCATAAGTGATTGGCATGGTCCTCTTCTGATCTAAAATAAACTAGAATAGCATCTATAAAAACTATCACGAACACATCTAAGAATGGATTAAACACCCTATTCATCAAATCCATAAAAGCTGCGGGTGTATTTGTTAGTGCAAATGACATGACTAGAAACTCATAATGAACGTATTGTGTTCGGAAAGATGTCTTGGGTATATCCTTCTCTTTGACCCTCACTTGGTGGTAACCTGACCTCAAATCAATCTTTGAGAAGCACTTGGCGCCTTGTAACTGATCAAATAAATCATCAATTCTTAGGAGGGGATATTTATTTTTAATAGTCACCTTATTCAGTTGACGGTAGTCAATATATATTCTCAATGAACCATCATTCTTACGAACAAATAACACTGGTGTGCCCCAGGGGGACATACTAGGCCTTATGAATCCTTTCTCTAGAAAGTGTTTCAATTGCTCTTCCAATTCTCGTACTTCTGCCGGGGCCATTATATATGGAGGAACTGAGATTGGTTGTCTGCCTGGAATCACATCAATACCAAACTCCACTTCTCGTTCAGGAGGTAAACCTGGAAGGTTTTCAGAAAATACATTAGGAAATTCATTTACCACTGGAATAGTTTAAAGAGTTGGTGGCTCCGCATCTGTATCCTTCACTCTAACTAGATGATATATGTAACCTTTGGAAATCATTCCTTTTTCCTTAAAATAAGAAATAAATTTACCTCTTGGCGCACCAATATTACCTCTCTATTTAAGGACAATCTCCTTTGGAAAATGGAAATACACCCTTTTAGTTCGGAAATCTACTGTGGTATAACAAGACGCCAACTAGTCCATACCTATTATAACATCAAAATCTACAATTTAAGAAGATAATGGCCTAGGTGTTCTATTAGAAAAAACAAGGCATAAAATCTCCTTATGATGCCATAAACTACCCCGTAGATCTGGCCCTCTTGGAATATCCTCTTTCCAATTCTTGTGTTCTTCTCTTTAGCCTCTGATACTACATTTTTTGTGCAAAAGCTTGTATCCTTGCTATGTCCATGTGTTTGTTCAAAGAAGCAATAGTACAACCTCTAACCAAATATGGATCCAACCTATTCATATATCGATGAACTCTATCATCCATAGTAGCTACAACATTAGGAGCATACCTAGACAAGGAGTTAAATCGGAGGCTGTACTCACTCCTGCTCATATTCCCCTTGAGAAGATTCAAGAACTGATCTGCACGGGCCTGTCGAATCTCAAATGGAAGGTAATGACCAAGAAATGCCTCTTTGAACTCATTCCAAGTAGCTAAAGGTGCATCAATACCTCTAGATCGTTTCCAATCTTCGTACCAAAATATAGCCTCCCCTTTGAATCTATATGTTGCTAACTCAACTGTCTCCTTACCTGATATATGCATTACATCTAGATCCCTTTGGATTTGATCAATGAAGTCTTGTGGTTCTTCATTAATATCTGATCCGGTGAAGGTGGGAGGATCCAATTTAAGAAAGTCTTACATCCAAAGGCTAGCTGCCCTATTTGCACTACTAGAACCTATAGTAGGAATGGCTTGCCCTTGATCTTGTCCAGCGACTATACGATCCAAAAGATGCACCACATTTCTAAGATTTTGATTAGTAGCATTAATAGGTGGCTCTGAGGATGTGGTTCTTCTCCTTCTTAGCTCTTATAGAGTGAAAGAAGTTTCTGATACATACTCAGCTTCAGCCTCACTTTGATTAGCTTGTATAGGTGGTGACTTGCTAGTCCCTTCTCCGGTAGCCACATTTACTCGCTTACTTGTATTCTTAGTCCTTCTTGCAACTGGCATCCTTACTATAATAAGAGAAACAAAGACATTCAATGGTTAAATATGACTTCATCTACAATATCGTCTTTATTGAACGATCTAAGATAAGAAGAAAAAGAGACAACCCCTAAATGTCCCATATCCTCCTATTTATAGATGTGGTGCACAACACACCCACAAATAAGAATCTACGTAGACACGTCTTTGTAGACTTCCTAGGACGACCCGCTCTGATACCACTTTTGTCACACCTCAAATCCTATTGAGGCGGACAGGCACTCGTAGCCGTGAAGGCCCGAGAGAACCAACGTATAACCTTGGAATTCAAATGCATGCAACTATAATAGGAAAAGGTTTTACCATCTACGGATATAATGCCTTAATAAAAAAATATAAATGACAAGCCCTAAAACCATATACGTAATAGACTTGGCCGTTGGGGCTATAACATCTACAAGATAACACACTACCATGCTTAACTTTGTATTGGTCTACAAATCCTCTAAACGATACATAGAACTTATCTAAGGTCGGGACAAACCCCCTCCATACTATTAAGTTTTATATAATACCAAAAATATATAGAATTGACTCGAAAAGCCCCGAAGCAAACTGGAGCTCACCAATAGTAGATGGATATCCTGGGATCCTATAGAGGAGGCGTGTTTGCCAAAGCACCTGTTCCTGTAGCATGAAATATAGGTCCCCCAAAAGTGGAGTCAGTACGAAAATTTGTACTGAGTATGCAAGGCGGAAAAGTAACAATACAAGATACAAAGGTTCAATAAAAATCTGGAGCAAGTGTAAAAATAGTGCTAGAGACCACCTTTACATTTACTTGTGGAACAGGGTACATTACATTTATTTCCATCTTTTACCTTCTTACTTCATTATCTTTGTAATCCATATGATATGAATGACCAGCTGATCAGTGGTAAATAACAAATCAGGATCGGCCCATACTAGGCTTATTCTCCTGAGCTTCCACCTGTAAATAAACATTGGCATCGGCCCAAGCTAGGCTTACGCCCCTGATCTTCCACCCACATATAAAGTATCGGGATCGGCCCATGCTAGGCTTATGCCCCTAAGCTACCACCCATTTTACAGATTTCCATTACTTAGTTTAATTAGCCTTTGAGATTGTTACTTCGGTGGTCATAACATTATGGTACCTTGAAACAATAATCTATCAATAAGAGAAATGTAAATAGGCAATCAATGCAATCAAAATGAAGTAAGGAGTTGTTGGCACGCTAATGAAGTGTTTAGGAGCTAAAAATAACATATGGTTCTTATTTGAGTAACCGGAGAAATTCTAAAATTTACTAGTGAAAATAGACATGTAGGATTGGTAGCAAGCATATATTGAGGTTTTTTAACTCATTAGAGATTTGGATCATTTTCATTAGTAACATGGGATATCATACGGTGCTATTTTGTATCACGTGTTATAGGATAATCTTGGAAGCTTGCTCGATGGAACAATTGTCTGTTTTCATGCCAAGAGTGCAAAATAGAGTATACCTTACATAATTGGTTGTAAAACTCCAATACCAAACCAACTTAACTCTCTGCCCTTTTAGATTACTTATCTACCATGAAATATATGGCAAACCAATATTAGCAATCAAACGTGACATTTTGGCTATTTAACTTCACCAAACTAGTGGCTGGGAAGTAAGCCCTTAATTTATCAATAAAGGGTGTCAATTTAACCCTCTTATACTCCAATTAAATCCACATACCATACATATTCATATAATATCGCCTAACACAACTTTGGCTTCATTACACCTCCCAACCAAGACACAAAGCGAAATGAGCAATAGACGTACACAATCATTAATTCAGTGGTGTATCACCACATCCATCTTTTATAGTTCAGTACAAACTAATCACACCTTTAACAAATAGCAACCGGGCATCCCCCAACCCAAACACACAAAATATTCTGCAACAACACTCCAATCATCCTTTAATAGCAACAAAATATGTGTAATCCTCCATCAACACATGTATATGGAAAAAGGACAAAAGTGGACAGAAACCATGCCTTGATTTCCTTAATATTTTAGTCCTTAATTTGTATTTCTTCAATATCTTAATACCTTCACACATACACCAAAAGAGAAAAGAGAAATCCCTTAATAACTAAGAACAATTGACTATCAAAACTTAAAGAGAGGGTTGTCCGGAAATTAATCTTGAAGAACACATAGTTTCCTTAGTACAAGATCATGAATTATTCACATACCTTTATCTTGAAGGTCAATCCGAATAACCCTTTGTAAAACCCCGTAAATTTTTTCGTACACTTATCGCGATTATATGGAGTCCTAAAGGCTTGCGTATGGGTTAAATTAAGTTTATGGTGTTCGGAAGTATCCCGTCAATAGTTGTATGGGTAGGTATTGGAATAAGATTTCCAAAGATATAAAGTTTGCCCAAAATAGAGGAGTATTTCATATAAGCGAGCACATTCGAAATTTCAAAACGGTGGCCGGGAAGCCTGTGAACAGTAAATCTGCAGGAAAATTACTGCAGCTAGGCAATTATTTTTTTGGATCAACTTTAGACAATCATAACTCCTTGTACAAAAAGAACTGTGTGAGCTGCTATATATCGACGAAAAGATCCAAGAGTCTTCTTTCCGATGAAATTGGTTTCATCCAAATCAAATGCCTGAGTAAGGAGCTATACCCGTTTTACTACAGCCTATCAAAAAAAGAACAGAATTGTGGGACAGATTATTGGGTCAACTTTAAACGACTGTAACTCCTTGTACAGGAAGAACTGGGTGGTATAATTTATATGAAAATGAAATCCCTTTGAATTATATTTCCAATGCAATTTGTTTCACCCAAATCTGATACCGGAGCAAAGATTTATGATCGATTTACTTCAGCCTGTCAAAACTGTCCACTGGGGACAGATTCGGATTTATTTAACTTTTTAGGGCAAAATGGTCATTTTCTATTACCTCTTGGATGAAAATGGGTCTTTATAAACCTACACTTAGCCTCATATATATCATAGATCATCCAATTATTAAGATAAGGTGAAACCCTAGCCTAATTTCAACTTCAAATATTTTGTGATTCAACCGTAGAAAATTCGAATTGGTTCCGTAGTTGTGTTCACCATCTCGAAAGCTTCGAGAACCACCCCATGGTTATGTAAGGAGAATTCTAAATGCAAGAGTTCATTTTTAAGGTATGAATATTGTTTATTCTTGATTCTTATCCATGAATAAGTATTGATAAAGGATTATGAGTATTGTCTTGATGTTGGAAGATAACCAGAAACATAGTTATGAATTGTTTTGTATAAATTGTTAGTAGTAAATTATGGAAGTTGTTGTATTGGATTATGGAGGATGAATTGTGGTGATATATCATTATATTAGTGGTTATGTATGCCCAGTGATCATGTTGGTATTGGATGGTGATTAAGAAGGGAAATAAAGGCTAAGAGTGATGTTGAGGGATATTTCATGAAAATGTATGATAGGTGAATGTAATAAGAGTATAAGAGGATGTATGTAGCACTCTTATTGATGAGTTAAAGGATTACTTCCTAGACATTATTTGGTGAATTTAATACCTAAATGGTAAGGTTTGGTTGCTAATACTAGTTTGCCACAAATGACTTATTGTAGATAAGTGTTCGAAGAGTACGGAAGTCAAGTTGGACTTGGATTGAAGTGGTTATATCAAGGTATGTACGACATACTCTATCTAATCTTTGGCATGAATAATGACCCATGGCACTCTCAAGTAAGCTTCCAACATTGTCCTACGACACATGACACATAATAACATCATATGATCTTCGACACTACCAATTGAACTTGTTTTCACTTTTAAGATGTCCGGCTAGTCAAAAAAAATGTCCATATACTATTGTTGACTCCGAAATGGTTTAATGAGGTATCCATGATTCTCTACTTCATTTTCATGATATTGATTACCTATTTACATGTTTTCCTATTGAGATATAATGGTTTCAAGTTCCATAAGGTGTGACCACAAAGTAACCAATCTCAAAGATTAATTGAATTAAGAAATGGAATGTCTGTATTTTAAATTGATGATATGACGTATTGTATTAGTACCACTGATCAGTTGGCCATTGTATTATAAAGTTTATGTATATATGCTATTCCAGGGGTGGTTCCTGATGTATTGTATTAGTACCACTGATCAGTTGGCCATTGTATGACATATGTTATGTATTGATAAGGATTACGGGAAGTAATGATATGAAAGTAATGTGCAGGTATCCCATCAGCTCTTTTAAGTGTGGTCTACTCATACTGTTTATTCACTGGTATCTGGGTTCTGTTGATATTTTGTATCTCATCTTGATAATCACTGCCTTACATACTCAGTACATATTTCCATACTGACGTCCCTCACGGGGGACCCGTATTCATGCCTGCAGGAACAGGTACTTCAGGTCGTACACCTCCGCAGTAAGAGCCAGGATATTCTGTTGTTAGTGGTGAGCTTCAGTTGTTTCGGGGCATCCCAAGTCGTGTCTATATGTATTTTTAGTATTTGTATAAAAGTCTTTTGTGGGCGGGAGTTTGTCTCGACCCTAACTCTGTTGTGTATCTATGTAGAGGCTTTTGTAGACATATTGTACAGCCATAGGAGTGTTTGGTTGATAGACGTGATGACTCTGACGGCCAATTACTGTTTATATATATATTTATGTGTGTCTGCTGGGCTGATACAGGTACTGTTTTCTTCTATTTACAACGAAGTGCTGCCCAAATTTCTAATTTTCAAAAGTAATGTAAATATGAAAGTATAGGTTATGAATGGGTTCTCCCGGGCCTCCTCGGCTACGGGTGCCAGTCTGCTCCAATGGGATTTGGGGTATGACAGAAGTGGTATCAGAGAGTTCGTCCTAGTGAGTCTACAAAATCGTGTCTACGTAGAATCTCGTTTATCGGTGTGTTGTGCACCACATCTATAAACAGGAGGCTATTGGACATTTAGGGATTGTTTCCACTCTCCATTTCTTAGATCGTGCAATAGAGCCCATATTAGAGATAAAGTCATAATCGATCGCTTAATCCAATTATTTTTTTTATAGTAACGATGCCGGTTACAAGGAGAAAGAATAAGTGGAAGAGAGTGGATGTAGTGGCCGGAGAAGGTACTAGTAAGTCACTTGTCATACCCCAAATCCCATTGGAGCGGACTGGCACCCGTAGCCGAGGAGGCCCGGGAGAACCCATTCATAACCTATACTTTCACATTTACATTACTTATGAAAATTAGAAATTTGGGCAGCACTTCGTTGTAAATAGAAGAAAACAGTACCTGTATCATCCCAGCAGACACGCATAAATATATATATGAACAGTAATTGGCCGTCAGAGCCATCACGTCTATCAACCAAACACTCCTATGGCTGTCCAATATGTCTACAAAAGCCTCTACATAGATACACAACTGAGTTGGGGTCGGGACAAACTCCCGCCCACAAAAGACTTTTATACAAGTACCAAAAGTACATATAGAGACGACTTGGGATGCCCCGAAACAACTGGAGCTCACCACTAACAGTAGAATGTCTTGGCTCTTACTGCGGAGGTGTACGACCTGAAGTACCTGTTCCTGCAGGCATGAATACAGGTCCCCCGTGAGGGACGTCAGTACGGAAATATGTACTGAGTATGTAAGGCAGGGAGTATCAAGATGAGATACAAAAGATCAACAGAACCCAGATACCAGTGAATAAACAGTATGAGTAGACCACACTTAAAAGAACTGATGGGATACCTACACATTACTTTCATATCATTACTTCCCGTAATCCTTATCAATACATAACATATGTCATACAATGGCCAACTGATCAGTGGTACTAATACAATACATCAGGGACCACCCCTGGAATAGCATATATACATAATCTTTATAATACAATGGCCAACTGATCAGTGGTACTAATACATTACATCATATCATCAATTTAAAATACAGACATTCCTTTTCTTAATTCAATTAATCTTTGAGATTGGTTACTTTGTGGTCACACTTTATGGAACTTGAAACCATGATACCTCAATAGGAAAAACATGTAAATAGGTAATCAATATCATGAAGATGAAGTAGAGAATCATGGATACCTCATTAAACCATTTCGGAGTCAACAATAGTATATGGACATTTTTTGACTAGCCGGACATCATAAAAGTGAAAACAAGTTCAATTGGTAGTGTCGACGATCATATGATGTTATTATGTGTCATGTGTCGTAGGACAATGTTGGAAGCTTACTTGAGAGTGCCATGGGTCATTATTCATGCCAAATATTAGATAGAGTATGTCTTACATACCTTGATATAACCACTTCAATACAAGTCCAACTTGACTTCCCGTACTCTTCAAACACTTATCTACAATAAGTCATTTGTGGCAAACTAGTATTAGCAACCAAACCTTACCATTTAGGTATTAACTTCACCAAATAATGTCTAGGAAGTAATCCTTTAGCTCATCAATAAGAGTACTACATACATCCTCTTATACTCTTATTACATTCACATATCATGCATTTTCATGAAATATCCCTCAACATCACTCTTAGCCTTTATCTCCCTTCTTAATCACCATCCAATACCAACATGATCACTAGGCATACATAACCACTAATATAATGATATATCACCACAATTCATCCTCCATAATCCAATACAACAACTTCCATAATTTACTACTAACAATTTATACACAACCAGTCATAACTATGTTTCTAGTTATCTTCCAACATCAAGACAATACTCATAATCCTTTATAAATACTTATTCATGGATAAGAATCAAGAATAAACAATATTCATACCTTAACAATGAACTCTTGTATTTAGAATCCTCCTTACATAACCATGGGGTGCTTCTCGAAGCTTTTGAGATGGTGAACACAACTACGGAACCAATTTGAATTTTCTACGGTTGAATCACAAAATATTTGAGGTTGAAATTGGCTAGGGTTTCACCTCTCCTAATATTTGGATAACATCTGAAACAAATGAGGCTAAGTGCAGGTTTTTAAGACCAATTTTCGTCCAAAGGTAATAGAAAATGACTATTGTGCCCTAAAAATTGAAATAAATCCCGAATCTGTCCCCAGTGGACAGTTTTGACAGGCTGAAGTAAATCGATCATAACTCTTTGCTCCGGTATCGGATTTGGGTGAAACCAATTGCATTGGAAAGGTAATTCAAAGGTATTTCATTTTCATATAAAGTATACTACCCAGTTATTCCTTTACAAGAAGTTATGGTCGTTTAAAGTTGACCCAAAAATCTGTCAGACAATTCTGTTTTGTTTTTGATAGGCTGCAGTAAAACTGGTATAGTTCCTTACTCAAACATTGGATTTGGATGAAACCAATTACATCGTAAAGGACACTCTCGGATATTTTCGTCTATATATTGCAGCTCACACAGTTCTTTTCGTACAAGGAGTTATGATCATCTAAAGTTGGATTGCCTAGCTGCAGAAAGTTTCCTGCAGAATTACTGTTCACAGGCTTCCCGGCCACCGTTTTGAAATTTCGAATGTGCTCGCTTATATGAAATACTCCTCTGTTTTGGGCAAAATTTATATCGTTGGAAAGCTTATTCCAATACCTACACATAAAACTATTGACGGGATACTTCCGAACACCATAAACATAATTTAACCCATACGCAAGTCTTTAGGACTCCATATAATCACGATAAGTGTACGAAAAAATTTACGGGGTGTTACATCACCACCGGCACAAACTGAACAAAGTGAGTCTCAAGCTGAGCATATAGCAGGAACTTCTTCTCCTCCGGAAGGGCCATCTATTAATGCTGTTGATCGAGATTTGAGGGATGCACTACAACTTCTGACGCGTATAGTTGCCGGTCAAGTTCAAGGGCAAGCTATTCCTACCACGGGTTCTAGTGGTACGGATAGAGCAGCTAGCCTTCGAACACAGGATTTTTTGAAACTGGATCCTCCTACTTTTACCGGATCATATATTAACGAAGACCTACAGGACTTTGTCGATCAAACCGAAAGGGCTCTAGATGTTATGCACATATCCGGTAAAGAGATGGTTGAGCTAGCAGCATATAGACTGATAGGAGAGGCTATATTGTGGTACGAGGTTTGGAAACAATCTAGGGGTATTGATGCACCTCCAACTACGTGGGGAGAGTTCAATTTGAGACTAGGGGTATCTTCCATTTGAGACTCGTCAGGTCCGTGCAGATCAATTCTTAAATCTTCGTCAGGGTAATATGAGTGTAAGGGAGTATAGTCTTCGATTTAACTCCTTGTCTCGATATGCTTCTAATGTGGTAGCTACTATGGATGACAGAGTTCATCACTATGTGGATAGATTGGAACCATACTTGGTTAGAGATTGTACCATTGCTGCTTTGAACAAGGACATGGATATAGCGAGGATACAAGATTTCGCTCAGAAGATGGAAGATCAGAGGCAAAGAAGAAGAACCCAGGAATCAGAAAAAGGATATTCTAAGCGGGCCAGAGCTATAGGGCAGTTTATGGAATCTCAGGGAGGTTTTAGGCCTTCGTTCTCTCATAGATTGCCTAGCCCGTTATCTTCTTATCCGGAAATTAGTGATCCACCGCAATTTCAAAGGTTCAGAGGTAATCAATTCGGGAAAAGTAGTGAAAATCAAAGTTCGCGAACAGTGGGGTATCAAAGGCAAGGGAGTATGAGTCAATTGAGACCTCCACGACACCCATGCCCCATATGTAGAAGATTTCACTTTGGCGAATGTCGGCTTGGAACGAACAATTGCTTTTGGTGCGGTAGGCCGGGGCATATGGCTAGGGATTGCCCACGCAGGACCACAGGTGGTATAACACGACCTACCGGATCAGCTGTTAGGTCATCATCGGTGCCTCCTTTGAGTAGGGGTGCACAACCTATGGGTCACTGTAGAGGTGATAGAGGAGCAGCTAGTTCTAGCGAAGCTAAGAACCGTATGTATGCCCTAGCAGATCGGCAGAATTTAGAGGCTTCTCCAGACGTGGTTACAGGTACGTTGTCCATCTTTGTATTTGATGTGTATGACTTAATTGATCCTGGTTCTACATTATCGTATGCTACTCCTTTGGTTGTGGGGAGGTTCGGGAGAACACCCGAATTATTAGCCAAGCCATTTGAAGTATCAACGCCAGTGGGGGAATCTCTTATAGCTAGGAATATTTATCAAAATTGTGTTGTGAATATTTGTGGTCGTGATACGATGGCCGATCTTGTTGAGTTTGAAATGGTAGATTTTGATGTTATTATGGGCATGGATTGGTTAGCGTCTTGTTATACTACAGTAGATTGCCGTTCTAAGAAGGTGTATTTCCATTTCCCAAATGAGGCAGTCCTTGAATGGAAGGGTAATGTTGGCACGCCGAGAGGCAGATTTATTTCTTACTTTAAGGCAAGAAAAATGATTTCCAAGGGGTACATATACCATTTGGTTAGAGTAAGGGATACAGAGGCAGAGCCGCCAACTTTTCAGACCATTCCGGTTGTGAATGAATTTCCTGATGTATTTCCTGAAGAACTACCAGGTTTACCTCCTGAACGAGAAGTGGAGTTTGGTATTGATATGTTGCCAGACACACAGCCAATCTCAATTCCGCCTTATAGAATGACACCAGCAGAGTTGCGAGAATTGAAAGAGCAACTGAAAGACTTGCTAGAGAAGGGATTCATCAAGCCTAGTATGTCCCCTTGGGGAGCACCAGTATTGTTTGTGCGTAAGAAAGATGGTTCGCTGAGGATGTGTATTGACTATCGGCAATTGAATAAGGTGACTATCAAGAATAAATACCCTCTCCCCCGAATTGATGATTTATTTGACCAGTTGCAGGGTGCCCAGTGTTTTTCCAAGATTGACTTGAGATCAGGATATCATCAAGTGAGAGTCAAGGATAAAAATATACCCAAGACAGCTTTCCGAACACGGTATGGTCATTATGAAATCCTGGTTATGTCATTCGAGCTGACAAATGCACCCGCAGTTTTTATGGATCTGATAAATAGGATGTTTAAGCCGTTTCTAGATGTGTTCGTGATAGTTTTCATAGATGATATTCTGGTCTACTCTAGATCAGAAGAGGACCAGGTTAATCACTTGAGGCAGGCGTTGCAGATTCTTCGTGATCGTAAGCTGTGTGCGATGTTTTCTAAATGTGAGTTTTGGCTGAAGTCAGTGGCATTTTTGGGCCATATTGTATCCAGTGAAGACATAAAAGTTGACACTCAGAAGATTGAGGCTGTGAAGAATTTGCCAAGACCCACGATGCCTACGGAGATTCGTAGTTTCCTCGGGTTGGCAGGTTATTATAGAAGGTTTGTTGAAGGTTTTTCTTCTATTTCTCCACCCTTGACTAAGTTGACGCATAAAGCCTCCAAGTTTCAATGGAATGATGCCGGTGAAAAGAGTTTCCAAGATTTAAAGAGCAAGTTGACTTCTACACTGGTATTGGTACTTCCTGAAGGCACAGAAGGGTATGCAGTGTACTGTGATGCTTCGATAAGTGGCTTAGGATGCATATTAATGCAACATGGTAGAGTAATAGCCTATGGCTCTAGACAATTGCGACCGCATGTGAGGAATTATCCCACACATGATCTTGAGCTAGCTGCAGTTGTATTTGCTTTGAAGATATGGCGCCACTACTTATATGGGGTTCATGTTCACATATATACCAATCATAAGAGCCTGCAATATATCTTCAGTCAGAAAGATCTAAACATGAGGAAGCGGAGATGGCTTGAATTGTTGAAAGATTACGATGTTGATATCTTGTATCATCCAGGGAAAGCGAATGTGGTAGCGGATGCACTGAGTCGTAAGTCTAAAATGGCATCTATATAAAAGCAGGGGATGATTAAGGATCTTCACCAACTAGCTAATTGGGGAGTTCGACTTCTCGAAACTCCAGATGAAGAGGTTATTGTACGTAATGCAGCGGAATCTTCATTGATAGCTGAAGTGAAAGAGAAGCAGTATGCAGATTTAATTTTATTACAACTTAAGGAGGATGTGCAGAGTGGCATGACAAAGGCATTTAAGCTTATGCGAGAAGGAGTGCTTCAGTGTCAGAATCGTTTATGTGTACCTGATGTAGTTGAGCTAAGAAAGAGAATTATGACAGAAGCACATTGTTCAAGGTATTCCATCCATCCAGGGTTGACTAAGATGTATCAAGATTTGAAAACAATATATTGGTGGAATGACATGAAGAAGAATATTGCCGAATTTGTAGCTGAACGTCCGAATTGTCAAAGAGTCAAAGTAGAGCACCAGAAACCCGGTGGTTACATGCAATGTATAGATCTTCCAGTCTAGAAGTGGGACAAGATCAATATGGATTTCATCACGGGTTTGCCTTGTACATATCGGAAGTTTGATTCCATATGGGTGATCATTGATAGGCTTACCAAATCTGCGTACTTCTTACCAGTTAAGACAACTTATACGGCGGAAGAGTATGCGAAGTTGTATATTAAGGAGATCGTTCGGTTACATGGAGTTCCAATTTCCATTATATCCGATTGAGGAGCCCAATTTACCGCGAATTTCTGGAAGTCTTTTCAAAGGAGTTTGGGGACACAAGTAAATCTAAGTATGGCTTTTCATCCTCAAAAGGATGGACAAGCGGAACGTACCATCCAGACACTTGAAAATATGCTACGAGCATGTGTATTAGATTTCAAAGGCAACTGGGATGATCACCTACCTCTTATCGAGTTTGCCTACAATAATAGCTATCATTCAAGTATCAAAATGGCACCCTATGAAGCATTGTATGGAAGAAAGTGTAGATCGCCAATAGGATGGTTTGAAGCAGGTGATGCGGTCTGGTTTGGACCGGATCTTGTTTATCAAGCAATGGAGAAGGTTAAAGTGATCCAACAACGGCTTGAAACAGCTCAAAGTCGACACAAATCTTATGCGGATGTTAGAAGAAGAGGACTTGAGTTTTCTATCGACGATTGGGTATTCTTGAAAGTATCATCAATGAAAGGAGTGATGAGGTTTGGCAAGAAAGGAAAGTTAAGTCCACGATACATAGGTCCGTACAAGATCATTCAAAGATTTGGACAAGTTGCTTATGAGTTAGAGCTACCTCAAGAGCTCTCAGCAGTTCATCCCGTATTTCATGTTTCGATGCTTCGCAAGTATATCGGAGATCCATCGCACATCACTACTATGGAAGATGTACAAGTTACAGAAGATCTCACTTTTGAAGAAATGCCTATTGCTATTCTTGATCCCCAGATTAAAAAGATAAGGAATAAAGAGATAGCATCGGTAAAAGTACTTTGGAGGAATCAACAAGTTGAGGAGATCACATGGGAAGCCGAGGAAGCGATGAAGATTAAGTACCCTTACCTATTCAACGATGAGGAGGAAGTTCATGAGACGGAAGAAGAACAATAACAAGTAAGTGTTTATTTTTATGCAAGTATGTTATGATGATGAATATGTTAATTGTAAGCTTGGACATGTCTTAATTGAGTAACTATGCTAACATTCAAGGACGAATGTTCTTAAGGGGGGGATAATGTAACACCCCGTAAATTTTTTCGTACACTTATCGCGATTATATGAAGTCCTAAAGGCTTGCGTATGGGTTAAATTAAGTTTATGGTGTTCGGAAGTATCCCGTCAATAGTTGTATGTGTAGGTATTGGAATAAGCTTTCCAACGATATAAAGTTTGCCCAAAACAGAGGAGTATTTCATATAAGTGAGCACATTCGAAATTTCAAAACGGTGGCCGGGAAGCCTGTGAACAGTAAATCTGCAGGAAAATTACTGCAGCTAGGTAATTATTTTTTTGGATCAACTTTAGACAATCATAACTCCTTGTACAAAAAGAACTGTGTGAGCTTCTATATATCGACGAAAATCTCCGAGAGTATTCTTTCCGATGAAATTGGTTTCATCCAAATCCAATGTCTTAGTAAGGAGCTATACCCGTTTTACTACAGCCTATGAAAAAAAAAGAACAGAATTGTGGGACAGATTTTTTGGTCAACTTTAAACGACCATAACTCCTTGTACAGGAAGCACTGGGTGGTATACTTTACATGAAAATGTAAGACCTTTGAATTATCTTTCCAATGCAATTTGTTTCACCCAAATCCGATACCGGAGCAAAGAGTTATGATCGATTTACTTCAGCCTGTCAAAACTGTCCACTGGGGACAGATTCGGATTTATTTAACTTTTTAGGGCAAAATGGTCATTTTCTATTACCTCTTGGACGAAAATGGGTATTTATAAACCTACACTTAACCTCATATATATCATATATCATCCAATTATTAAGAGAAGGTGAAACCCTAGCCTAATTTCAACTTCAAATATTTTGTGATTCAACCGTAGAAAATTTGAATTGGTTCCGTAGTTGTGTTCACCATCTTGAAAGCTTCGAGAAGCACCCCATGGTTATGTAAGGAGGATTATAAATGCAAGAGTTCATTTTGAAGGTATGAATATTGTTTATTCTTGATTCTTATCCATGAATAAGTATTGATAAAGGATTATGAGTATTGTCTTGATGTTGGAAGATAACCAGAAACATAGTTATGAATTGTTTTGTATAAATTGTTAGTAGTAAATTATGGAAGTTGTTGTATTGGATTATGGAGGATGAATTGTGGTGATATATCATTATATTAGTGGTTATGTATGCCTAGTGATCATGTTGGTATTGGATGGTGATTAAGAAGGGAAATAAAGGCTAAGAGTGATGTTGAGGGATATTTCATGAAAATGTATGATATGTGAATGTAATAAGAGTATAAGAGGATGTATGTAGCACTCTTATTGATGAGTTAAAGGATTACTTCCTAGACATTATTTGGTGAATTTAATACCTAAATGGTAAGGTTTGGTTGCTAATACTAGTTTGCCACAAATGACTTATTGTAGATAAGTGTTCGAAGAGTACGGGAAGTCAAGTTGGACTTGTATTGAAGTGGTTATATCAAGGTATGTACGACATACTCTATCTAATCTTTGGCATGAATAATGACCCATGGCACTCTCAAGTAAGCTTCCAACATTGTCCTACGACACATGACACATAATAACATCATATGATCTTCGACACTACCAATTGAACTTGTTTTCACTTTTAAGATGTCCGGCTAGTCAAAAAAAATGTCCATATACTATTGTTGACTCCGAAATGGTTTAATGAGGTATCCATGATTCTCTACTTCATTTTCATGATATTGATTACCTATTTACATGTTTTCCTATTGAGGTATCATGGTTTCAAGTTCCATAAGGTGTGACCACAAAGTAACCAATCTCAAAGATTAATTGAATTAAGAAATGAAATGTCAGTATTTTAAAATGATGATATGATGTATTGTCTTAGTACCACTGATCAGTTGGCCATTGTATTATAAAGTTTATGTATATATGCTATTCCAGGGGTGGTTCCTGATGTATTGTATTAGTACCACTGATAAGTTGGCCATTGTATGACATATGTTATGTATTGATAAGGATTACGGGAAGTAATGATATGAAAGTAATGTGCAGGTATTCCATCAGCTCTTTTAAGTGTGGTATACTCATACTGTTTATTCACTGGTATCTGGGTTCTGTTGATCTGTTGTATCTCATCTTGATACACACTGCCTTACATACTCAGTACATATTTCTGTACTGACGTCCCTCACGGGGACCCGTATTCATGCTTGCAGGAACAGGTACTTCAGGTCGTACACCTCCGCAGTAAGAGCCAGGATATTCTGTTGTTAGTGGTGAGCTCCAGTTGTTTCGGGGCATCCCAAGTCGTGTCTATATGTATTTTTGTTATTTTTGTAAAAGTCTTTTGTGGGCGGGAGTTTGTCCTGACCCTAACTCAGTTGTGTATCTATGTAGAGGCTTTTGTAGACATATTGTACAGCCATAGGAGTGTTTGGTTGATAGACGTGATGACTCTGACGGCCAATTACTGTTTATATATATATATTTATGCGTTTCTGCTGGGCTGATACAGGCACTGTTTTCTTCTATTTACAACGAAGTGCTGCCCAAATTTCTAATTTTCATAAGTAATGTAAATGTGAAAGTATAGGTTATGAATGGGTTCTCCCGGGCCTCCTCGGCTACGGGTGCCAGTCCGCTCCAATGGGATTTGGGGTATGACACCCTTGTGGAACTATAGGGTTACTTCATAGCCAAGAGAGAACAAGAGAGAAAAACCTAGAAAGCTGAAATTTTTGTCTAGGTTGAAATGAGAAAAAAATTGTTGATTTCCAATCCATATAGAGAAGCTTCTCTTTGACAACTTATTGACTATTTTTGGTATATATTTTGTCAAGTAAATGATGTATATACTTTCCCAATATATTGGGCTTTTGTGGATCAAAAACTATTAGGTCTTTGTTGGCCATTCTCCTTCTTTTCATTCCTTTAACTTAGGCCAAAATTAATTCAAGTAGGTGGTAGTGTATTTTTCCCAATAAGTTGGTCAAATTAAGTCTTAGTAGGTTATGTAAATAGTTATTTAATTCATAGTTAGGCTAAACTAAAATGAGCCTTTGTAGCTTTGAGTGTTGAGCCTTTTTTTTATTTCCTTGTCTTTTACTTAAGTTAGGCCCAAATGAGTACCTTAACATAGGATCAATTCTGTTCCATAACCTTGGGTCCATTAACTTGGTTCAAATAGCTCAAGTAATTGATCCACCTACTAGCTTAAGTAAGTCAAGAAAGCACCTTAACAAAATACTCAATTTTTAGTTCTTAACTCTTTAATCTAACTTAAAATTTGTATATACTTGGTCACATTAATCCACATGGGAAGTATTTAGAACTCCATATACACCACAAAGATATATCAAGTTCTATATAAATAGAACAAGTACACACAAAAATATGGGGTGTTACAATAATTTCCAAAACTCTAGGTGTGTTGTCACTTGGATTTGAAAGAAAGAAAAGTTTACCCTCAGTATGAGTTTAGGAATATCTCGAAGGTGAAGCTCAAATGAGAATATCCCATAATTCCCACACGCCTTCTAATGGTGGTGTGGTTGGATGCTGATGGTGATCATCCTTTAGCTCACGTTCAAAGAGTTTGACATCTCTCTTTAGACTATGTCCCATTTTGCTGTTCAGAAAGAGTTCCACGTTGTGCTGCGTCCTATCTGAAGTCGTCTGTACCTGTAGTTTTGATTTGAGATTCGCATCTTCTCGGATGCTCTCGACAATGCTTCAAGCAAAAAGTGTTAGTGCTAAACATAATTCACGAAAGAGGTATGTAGTTTTTACCATATCTCCACATGAGTTGTGGCCTGAAAACGTAGTCATATCTTCATGTACCTGTTTGGAATGAAATAATTGGCAAAAACACAACAACCCTCTTGGTTGTTGTATAATTATGACATTTGTTGATTGAATACGTCTTCAAAGTGGGGTGGCCTTTTTTAACACCGGTGGTACTTTATGCAGAACGGTCCCTATAACTGTGTAATCTTGTGTTGGTATGGAAATCCTCATGGTTACCTATATCAGTTGTTGTATGTGAAATGATAAATTTTTCGGTTATAGCCGATGATTGATTTATAAATTTTTCTTGAATTATCAATATTTGGATAATCTTGCACATTATTTGACGTTGGATATGAGGCGACTTACAAATATCCTTTGAATTTCTAGCTTTTAGGTAATCCTGCACATTATCTGACTTTGGATAAGAGATGGCTTATAGACATCCCTTTAATCACTAGCTTTCAGGTGTTCCTGCATATTATCTGACCTTGGATACAATATGACTAATAGATAATCTTTCAAATTGTTAGTCTTTGGGTAATCTTGCACATAATCGATCTTGGATATGACGCGGCTTATAGATAAACCTTGGATGTATCAATTTGATAATCTTGCATATTATCCGGTAAGAATTTAGTTGCGACTTATGGATAACCTTTGAACTATAAATTTTTGGGCGATCTGGCACACTATCTGGTTAGGATGTTGTTGTGGCTTACGAATGACCTACAGGCTATCAAATCATAGGTGATCTTGCACACTATCCTATTTTAAATAATTTGTCTTATATATGACCCTCAAATTGTCAATTTCTAGGAAATCTTATATATCATTCATCCTTAGATAGCGACTTAAAGGAGTCCTTTCAAATTGTGTGCTCTTGATGTATTCAAATGCTGATTCATAAAATGAGGAGATATCCTCGATGCCAGCATTTATGTATTGTGTATCAACAACTATAAAATGATTATGATATCCTCTACGCTAGCGTTGTGCCTTATATGTGAACAGATATATTGAATGCTGATGATATCTTCAATGCCAGCATTTTGTCTAGTGCATCAGCAGATATTGAATGATGATGATATCCTCGACGCCAGCGTTGTGTCTTATATGTCAATAGATATATTGAATGCTAATGATATCCTCGATGCCAGCATTGTGTCTAGTGCATCAATAGCTATTGAATTATGATGATATCCTTGATGCCAGCATTGTGTCTTGCGTGTCAACAGATATATTGAATGATGATGATATCCTCGACACCAGCATTGTGTCTAGCGTGTCAACATATATTGAATGATGATGATATCCTCAATGCCAGTATTGTGTCTTATGTGTCAGTAGATATATTGAATGCTGATGATATCCTCGATGCCAGCGTTGTGTCTAGCACATCAACAAATATTGAATAATGATGATATCCTCGACGCCAGCATTGTGTCTTGCATGTTAACAGATATATTAAATGCTAATGATATCCTCGACGCCAACATTGTGTCTTACGTGTCAATAGATATATTGAATACTGATGATATCCTCGATGCCAGAATTGTGTCTAACGCATCAATAGATAATAAAAGCCTTCTTGGGTGATGGTATCAGATAGCCCTCTTGGTAATGATATGAAATGGCTCTTTTGGCAATAATATGCAATGGCTCTCTCAGCAATGATATGCAATGACCTTCTTGTCAATGACATGCAATGGTTCTTTCGGTAAATTAAAAACTGTTTCACCTGAAATTATTTATCAGGGTCTTGCTTTCTGCATATACCTGTACTCAAGGTAGACGATTAGTAGATACAAAGTCGCTTTTGCTAGCGACTATTTTTTTAGAAAAATTCTAAATATAATTTTTGTAAAGAAGACAAGACACATTTGTTTGTCCTTTATGATCTCAAGAAATGAGATGGACACTTCAAAAGGTCTGCAATTTATGGGTACTAAACCCATTTTTAGGGCTAACCAAAAATACCGTTCTTGAGTATTAGTGCTCTGGTGTGGATCCAAATTTTCTCGGGGATTTTTGAAAGACACTCTCATTTTTGTATATTGGTCCCTGCGCCTACAGAAAATGATTAGTTTAAGTGAAACTACTCCGTGTTGACATCCTTCGACCCTTGATTTTCCCTTCTCCATCTTTCAAGTATTTCGCTATGTTGGGACTTCCACCCATGACTCTTCGTCCTAATTGATGTCTAGGCAATCACTAAGTAGAAGATTTATATAGATTTTTTGAAAGTACTCTTAATTTTTAGAAAATAGTTTCGAGAACTCCTGCAAAACTTTGAAAAATCTCTGCCAGTCATGTCATGTGCTAGCTCAACGACCTTCTTTCTCTTGATTTTGACAATGTCTGACATTTAACGGAGGATAGCTAGGGATTCAGCATTGTCGAGGCTCTCTACCAGAGGTTTTATCAAAGATGGAGATTCAGTCTTCCTAGACTTTATCAAAGGTGGTTATTCTCAAATCTCAACTTTGACCACTACTGCTGGGGAATCTAAAATATACTCAAGCATTTGATTGAAATTTTGAGGCCTCCCATAAAATTTCTGCCCCAATTTAAAGTAGTCTGAGATGATATCATCTTGAGTGGATCTGAAGTCTTTGCTTATCGTCATTCTCTTTGCGGGATGTTGATCTTATCTTGTGAATTTTTGAGATTCCTTCTCAAAAATTCTGCCCCAGTTTCCATTTTTTGGGGTTATATGACCGAGCCGTTAGGGCACCTATGTATCCCGTTGAAGCAGGAATCAAGTCAAACGTAGTTCAAGACTATGCTAAGGATATATAGAAAATCTAATGGGTTGACCAAAGCCGACATAGGCCGCCTACGTATCTCATTCTTGGAAATTCAGGTCAAACGTAGTTTGTTCATAAAGGGAAAGGATAAATTTTCCTAAGAGGTTGACCAAAGCCGACATAGGTAGCCTACGTATCCCGTTCTTGGGAATTCAGGTCAAACATAGTTCATAAATAAAGGGAAAGGTGTTCTAGGAGATTACACGTCATAAAACACATTATTACACGACGATTATAGATAAACTAAGAACCACAAAACTAGAATGCCCTTCAAACATAGTATTTTTCACCGCATCAGAATTGATTGGTGTGGTCCACTCATGGCCATCCATCTCAGACAAAATCAGAGCACCTCCAGATAGTACCTTGCAAACTATGTATGGACCTTGCCAATTTGGAGCGAACTTTCCCTTGTACTCTTCTTGGTGAGGGAGTATGCATTTAAGAACTAATTGCCCAACTTCAAATATTCGAGCTCTCACTTTCTTGTAGAAAGCACAAATCATCTGTGATGATATAACTGACCATGACACATTGCAACCATTCTCTTTCCATCAATAAACATGAGTTGTTCACAACGAGCGTGAAACCACTCTTCATTACGTAGTCCAGCTTCTTGAATAATCCTCAGGGAAGTTATTTCAACTTCAGCAGGTATCACGACTTCATTCCTATAAACCAGCAAATAGAGAGTTGCCCCGATGGAGGTTCAAACTATTGTGCGATATCCTAGCAAAGCATAAGGTAACATATCATGCAATGATATATCATTTTAGACCATCTTTCTCAAGATCTTCTTGATTTTATTATTGGAAGGTTCTACGGCTCCATTCATCTGCGGACGATATACGGTCAAGTTGCGATGCACGATTTTGAACTGATCACAAATTTCTTTCATCAAGTGACTGTTCAAGTTTTCCCCATTATCAGTAATGATTTATTCTATCACTCCAAATCGGCAAATCAAGTTATTCCTGATGAAATCTGCAACTACTTTCTTAGTGACGGCTCTGTATGATGCATCTTCGACCCACTTAGTGAAGTAGTTGATGGAAACCAAAATAAATCTGTGCCCATTCGATGCTGATGGTTCTATCGGTCTGATAACATCCATTCCCCAAGCTATGAAAGGCCAAGGTTAATTCATTGCATGAAGCTTGTGTGGAGTCATTCAAATCAAATCTCCGTGTGTCTGACATTTTGGACATCTCTGCACATACTTACTACAATCATTCTCTATAGTCATCCAGAAGTAGCCGGTTCTCAGGATCTTTCTGGCAAGGATGAAACCATTCATGTGGGGTTCACAAAATCCTACGTGTACTTCTTTTATCAATTTATTGGCTTCTGCAGCATCGATGCATCTTAAAAATCCAAAATCAGGCCTCCTCCTAAAAAAAAATTCCCCACTTGGAAAGTAGTTTTTTGCCAAATGCTGAATTGTTTTCTTTTGGTTTTACTGGCCACTTCAATATATATTCTAGATTATAAATACTTTTTAATGTCATAGTACCATGGCTTCCCATCGGGCTCCTCTTTAACATGTGCACAATGCGCAGGTTGCTCCTTCAAGCTTATTTCCATAGAATCAATGTAACTCTGATTTGGGTGCCGAATCATGAAGGATATAGTGGGCAAAGCATCAGCAAACTCATTTTGTATCCTTGGGATATGTATGAAATCAGCTTCTTTGAATTTCCCACATAATTCCTGTACCATTTTAACCTAAGGAGTAATCTTGGAATTTTTTACCGCCCATTCTCCACGTACCTGGTGAATCAGCAAATCTGAATCCCCGATGACTATCAATTCATGAACACCCATATCAATTGCCAATTTGAGACCCAGGATGCAAGCTTAATATTCGTCTATGTAGTTGGTGCATGTGAAACGCAACTTAGCAGTTACTAGATAATGTTGACCCATTTCTGAGACCAACACTGCTCTGATTCCTCAACCTTTGAAGTTGACCACTCCATCAAAGAATAACCTCCATCCATGGTAAATTTCTGTAATGTCTTCTCCCACGAATAGAATTTCCTCCTATGGGAAGTAAGTTTGAAGTAGTTCATACTCATTAATAACGCTCAAACTACAGCTCTCGTAAGAGTGTAAGCGATCGTTGTCAAATATAGAACCCAACTGGGTTGGGTGTCGAATCCCATAGAGAATACTTGGTCACTAAGTAAGCAACGATTATTAGACTTTTGGTGAAAGTTTCGTAAAAGGGGGGATTGTAGCGTGCAACTAATGTAAACGAAATAGTAGAGTAAAAATAGAAAATAGCAACGTGAAAAGAAAGAATGTTTAGTAAGATGTTAATCAATGAGAATTGAGAGTTGGGGTTATGTCCACCTTATGAGTTATACGTCTCTATTGGCTATGAGTTATGCGGAATTCAGACATGCATGTGCTTATAGAGAATTGTATTCTATGGTAAATCCAAGCGTCTTTCGACCTAACAAGGACTATTTCACTTTAACTTTTTTGAGCTTAAAGCGTATCTAATGGTACAAATTCTCTAAGAGGTTAATCCAGTTATGACACTAGCTTTTTAACAGGGGTTGGTGCCCTATTACCTTGACATTATCTCTTTTCCAGACATGTAACTTTTCTTTCGAACAAGTTAATGCTATACTGGCGTATCCTATATGTTTGCAACCACAAGAATTTAAATTAAGATGAAGAGCATAATGATATAAGCAGCATACGTGTCAAGAATTCACAAACTCATAGCAATAGATAGTATCTCATAAGGCTTCCATAACCCTAACAGAGAAGTTTAGCTACTCATGATTGCAACGGAGATCACAATAAACATTATCATGATCTCACGTTGGTCACAAGGGCCGTGCTTTCTCTGTCAGAAAGTGTAACGTTAATTAGGATCCAACGTTGAATGAAAAAGACTTGAATTAATTAATGAGTGAATAAGAATTTATTAGAATGGGAAGGAATAGAAGGGGGAATAAGAAGAGAATGCTTAAAAGTTTTAGCAAAATAGGGTATTTATAACACCCATATCCTATTCCTACTAAGCTACTGCATTACTTATCCTAATCCTACTATGTTACTGCTGATCCCCAAGTCTTTGTAAATGCTGTTTTTGCCCGGGACAAGTTATCCATGCATTACTTTAAGTCCATAGGCGTCCAAATGCTGCTTTCCTTCTTTTGTGAAGCTTCCTTTGGCGTCAAGTTATCCATAAAATACTGAAATCTTCATCATTTATACCTGAAAACTTGCTAATCATGTTTGTTAGCTGACTTACAGGAAAAAGGACTAAAAGTGCAGGAATTGTATATTTTGTCCTTAAAACCTAGCTAAAATATGGGTAAATTATAGTACGTTAGGCGTGTAAATACGCCTATCATCAACACCCCACACTTAAAGCTTTGTTCTTCCTCGAACAAAATATCATGTCCATCTAAACATCTACTTAGGGTTTCACAGTAACAACACAAAATATTCATCAAGACAGGCACGACAATTGTAAACAAAGAGTAGTTTTCTGATCACTACTAGAAACAATTTAACCTCTAACATAGACTCATGATGATGGTTAATTCGTATCCATAAGTTAAAGCACAAAGAATCATACAAAACTTCCCAAAACTCATCAACCATGTGTGTCTCACAATATATCACCCATAATCACTCACAAGTATTATATATATTTCAAACATGGGTATAAAATTATCCTTGCTCTCACTCTCACAAAGAATTCATATGTTGCAACTGATGACTATAGACTTGCCCTTAGTGTAATGCTCCACTAAGTATCAGAATGCTAAGCTTAGGATCAAATAGGTCTTTTACAGGTTGTATTGTAGGCTAAGGGACAGGTAGGACTATTTTGGCCAGAAATAGTGACTATGTTCCTAAGCGCTTTAATATATCACATTATTCCATTAACACTTTCTTTCAAACAAACTTTCTACTTTCTTTTAATCTACCACCCCTTCTCACCTCTTTTGTTATTCAATTTTGAACAGAATTAAATTTTTATTTTCCTTTTCATTTTTATCTCTTTTTTTTTTATAACACACCTCTATGATAACCATTCTTTTTCATAACGAATTCAAGTACCAATTCACTTTAAGGAACTACTCTCACCCAATTTCCTCTTATTTTGTCACATGACTTTACATTTTTAAAGCACTTAGGAATTTGGATCAAATTATGGTCTTGAAAAAAAATGGATTTGGGCTTACATATGAGGTTGTTAAAGAAAATAGGCTTAAGGCTCAAAGGGGTTATCTAAGATGATGTCCATGGGTAGATAAAACGAAGGTAAACAATCACAGGTTGCCAAAGAAATGCCTAAATCATCTCCTAACTCACACTCTTTATTTCGGTTTACATACATACCAGGCAAGTTCTAGCCTCATCCACAAACATAGAATATACTATTATCTCACACACACAAGGCACATGGTCGACTTTATTGGGAGTAATATAGACTCTTGACCCAAACAGATGAATGCATTAAACCACATAATTATCACTCAGTGAGTCACACTTAGAGACTAAATGTCTCAATATTAATGATTTTATCACAAACTCTTGTCATAATACCATGTCGCCTATCAGAAAAATTTCATGCAAGGTTACGAAAAAAAAATCTACGAACTACTAACAAAAATCTATGAACTACTAAACCAAACAAACAGACATAAATAAATGTAAATGTAGGCAAAGAAGTATACTTCAGCACACAAATACCCTCACCCCACACTTAGACGGGACACACTGTCCTCAGTGGAAAATAAATAAGAAAAACCTAATTCCAAGAGTGCGTCGAGGTATTTGCTGCGATGAAGATTCAGCTTGCTCTTTTTTTCCTCTTTTCTTACCTTTCTGTGAGGTGGACACTTTTTCTTTTCCTTGTCGTCCTTTTGGTGCCATTCTACCTGAGATTCATGTTAGCTTATTTCCAAAGATATAATCGACAAATAAACTATAGTGACACCACCCCACACTTAATTTTTTTATACAAACTAATTAAGTGGGTGATGTCGATTACTCAGACTTCATCGACATACATATAGGCGATATGTTCCAACAATATATTCAGCACAGTCATACTTGCGTGTTGTCTTTAACTATTCTTTTCAACTCTATGTCATGTAATCTTGACCATCCCTTATGGTTTGGATTAATGCATTTTTGGAACAAGACGACCATGTAGATATTGAATCAAGTTTATGGTATAGAAATTATCACAACATCTCATGCTTGTATTCAATCATGTTCTTTATCTCGATGAATGAGTCATTCAAACTTTCAACAATTCAATTTTTAATATTATGCAATTTAACTTCCCCATGTCGACTCAGCAAAAGTATGACAGTGTATCAAAATCAAATACAAGTTGGAACCAAGTCAAGAACACCCACATGTATTCTTTCACTCAATTAGATGTATCATAACAAACCAAGCACATTCAAATCACCAACACCAATTCAAGATATAATGTATCATTATAAGCATAGTACTTACATAATATAAAAGAAGAACTTACTTGGTGATGGATTCGGAATATGATCTTGCAAGGTTAGATGAGCAAAAAGAAAATTTGTGAGAGATTTTTAAAGGGTAGGCGGTGCTTAGATTGAGTAAACAATGTGACTATGTCTTAAGGATGAAGTTCTTATTTATAGGATAAGCTTGGGTCGGGTTTTGACCCATTTGAAATTAGATTTGGAGACCAAAAGTGAGCATAGGCGGCGCCTAAGCCATGGCATTCTAGATTCAGAGACAAAAGGTGTTGTCATAGGCGGCGCCTATGCTATGGCATTGTTGAGCATAGGTGGCGCCTATGCTATGGCATTTTTGAGCATAGGCGGTGCCTATGCTATGGCATTGTAGAATCCGAGAGCTTATGCCATAGCATAGGCCTTGCCTTGTTCGTGGCCTAGATTTACATAGGCCTAGCCTTGTTCGTTGCCTATATTTTCATAGGCCATGCCTAATCCATAGCTTTGTGCTTCTTCATTCCGAACTTACCACCTTCAACATGCAATACTTCCAAATCAAAATTCGAAACCAATCTCCTCCTTTACATCTCTTGCACCTACATTTACTCAAAAACAACAAAAATGATTTCAAAGATGGGTTGCCTCCCATCAAGCGCATTAGTTTTGGTCGTGGCTCGACAAAATCCTAGGAAAACAAAAACAATATAAACAATTAAAAACAATGGGTTGCCTCCCACCAAGCGCTTGATTTATTATCGCGGCACGACATAGCTATCTCGATTACTTAGACTTCATCGAGATAGATGGTGGATCATTTTTTGAATGGATTTAGACGACAATGTGGCTTACTTGTAAGCATGCAATCTTCTTCGAGATGACCCTTGTGGATGCCTATCCCAGGAGGGATACCAATTATATCATCAATAGTCTAACCCATAGCTCTCTTGTATCTCTTTGGAGTAGAGATGAGAGCCTCTACGTGCTGTTCACTTAAATCATCCGCCACACTTACTGGAAGTATATTTCCACTTTCCAAGAACACATACCTTAGATAATCGGGGAGCTCTTTCGATTCTAGCATTGGTGGCTCTTCAATGGAAGTCTTCGCTGTTGGTGACGATTGATTCTTAAGATCAAGGTCCAGCTGTTTAGGAGTATGGGAATAGGACCCTATTTCTGTTAGAGAACACATAGTTTCTTCATAATCTTCATCATCCTCATGCTCAACATTCAGTAGCGCAGCAGACAATGGCTCAACAGTAAGCTATTTCGCTACAGATAATGCTTTCTTATCCTCATAATGAACATCATCTACAGACAACACATTCATATTGCTGGCCTGCTTCATTGCTTTGTATATATTAAAGCGGACCACTTCGCCATTCAACCAAAATAAAATCTCATTAGCTCTCATGTCAATAAGCACACTTTCTGTTGTAAGTAAAGGTCGTCCCAAGATTATGGAAACTTCTGAATCTACCTAACAATCCAAAATCACAAAGTCTGCAGGAAAAATGAAGGTGGACACCTTCCCCAACACATCATTTAAGATACCAACAGGTCATTTTACCGACCTATTTGTCATCACGAGCCGCATATTGGTGGGTGTAGGGTCACCCAACCCCAACTTTCTGTAGACGGATAGTGGCATCAAATTGATGCTAGCTCCCAAATCGCACAATGCCTTGGCAAAATTCATAGATCCAACCGTGCAAGGAATAGTGAAAGCACCAGGGTCTGCCTTCTTCTGTACTAAGGACCTTGTGGCAATTTCACTGCAATGATGAATATTATCTGCCGGCTCATAGCTTACTGCCCGCTTTTTTGTTAAAAGGTACTTCATGAATTTAGCGTACCCAGGCATCTGTTCCAGCGCCTCAACTAAAGAAACGTTAATGGTCAGCTGCTTTAACATCGTCATGAATTTATTGAACTTGGTATCATCAGCTCTTTTCTTTAGTCTTTGAGAAAAAAGTGGTGGTGGAAGAGGGATAGTTTTCTCTACGACTTTCTTTTCATCTTGCTTTGGACTGGTACTCTTTTCAGGCTGTGGACGTTGAGGGGTGACATCATTGATGCCTTTTTCAGCTTCTTCGACGTCCTCTGGTTTGGCATCATCTAATACATCATCGGCCACTTGCCTACCTTTGGCAGGATTTTCCAATACCTTACCACTCCTGGTAGTAATAGCCATGTATGTTCCATCGTTTCTTGGGTTTTGCATTGTGTCTCTCGGTAAGGTGCCAGCTTTTCTTTGATTTAATGTGGCTGAAATTTGACTCAATTGTTGCTCCAGCTGTTTTATTGAAGTGGAATGCGAGTCAACCAATTGCTTCATTGAGGACAAATCATTTATTACCTCAGTTACTCCCAAGCTGGTTGCTTCCACTCCTTTTAATAGCTTCGCTATCATATCTTCCATGGACATATTTTCAAAACCAGATGCAGTGGTGTCACGTCTTCCAGGAGGAATATACACGCCACTCCTGTCAATCTTGTTCTTCTAACTACCTTGATCGCGGTCCTTGTATCCAGATTTATCATAATAGTTCCGACCTTGGATTCCTTGGGCATTGCCTCGAAAATCCTCCTAATTATTCAAGTAGTTAGCTTCTTCCTCAGAATTAGATTCATCTCTTCCATGTGCTACAACGTCCTTAACTTTTTTGGTCTTCCCTGATAATAAATGCTTGGTAAGAAGATCCATCTCCATCTTCATGTGCACCATATCTTGGTCACGTTCCACTTCTCTTCGCCTTTGTTCTGCAGTTATGCCAATAGATATAGTAGAGCTTTCTACCTCAGAATCCCTGGTATGCCAAGCCCTACTTTGCTTTGTCATCCGGTCTAGCATATAGCTTGCCTGAACAAAGGTGAGGTCCATGAATGATCCTCCAGTCGCATTATCCACCACTGGTTTAGTTACTGAATTCAAGGATCTATATAGTATCTCCATCAAGTGGACATTGGTCATGTGATGGTTTGGGCACCTCATAAGCTTCTTCTTGAACCTCTCCCATGTTTCGTGGAGAACTTAGTTGGAAGCTGTTGAAAGTTGCTGATTTTATCTCTCAATAGTGCTCTCTTGGATGGCGGAAAGAATCTTTCTAGGAAAGCGTCTTTCAATTGCCTCCAATTAGTGATAGAATCAGGAGTCAGCCCATTCAACCATAGAGTTGCCTCACCAGATAGAGACAATGGAAATAGGCACAACCGAATTGCATTATGTCCAATGCCTGGATTGTCGAATGACTTGCATGTAGAGATAAAGTTGACCAGATGCATGTTCAGATCATCACCTGCAAGTTCACCGAATAATCCCTTGAGTTGCAATAACTGAATCATGGTGCTAGTGATATTGAACTTTGCTCCAGGTGCCAAGGGTGGAAGAATAATAGCTCCTGTGGCACCAGCTCCATCCAAATCATCATCATTGTCATCAAAAAGAATCTGCACAGCTCTGCGATCAGACCTCAATCTAGCTTGACGATCTCTCCTCTGCATGTGTGCCGCCATCTCAGCATGTCTTGGATTCAGTAGCTCCTCATCACCCAGGTCCTCATCATCAGGTTTTGTTGCACGACCTAGGTTATTAATATTCTGTTGATGCACTTGAGCAGCTGCCAATGCAGCTAACCTAGCCTGCTCCAGTTGAGAAGCCATTCTTTCAATGTCACGTTGTGCATCCATTCTGTCAACAGAACCTGAATAAAACAAAAACAAAAACTATAAGTAAAATACAACAATCTTTGACCAAAGGGTTTAGTAATTATCACAAACTTAGTAGACAACCGTATTCCCCGGCAACGGCACCAATTTTTGATAACGCTCAAAGTACAGCTCTCGTAAGAGTGTAAGCGATCGTTGTCAAATATAGAACCCAACTGGGTTGGGTGTCGAATCCCACAGAGAATACTTGGTTACTAAGTAAGCAACGATTATTAGACTTTTGGTGAAAGTTTCGTAAAAGGGGGGATTGTAGCGTGCAACTAATGTAAACGAAATAGTAGAGTAAAAACAGAAAATAGCAACGTGAAAAGAAAGAATGTTTAGTAAGATGTTAATCAATGAGAATTGAGAGTTGGGGTTATGTCCACCTTATGAGTTATACGTCTCTATTGTCTATGAGTTATGCGGAATTTAGACATGCATGTGCTTATAGAGAATTGTATTCTATGGTAAATCCAAGCGTCTTTCGACCTAATAAGGACTATTTCACTTTAACTTTTTTGAGCTTAAAGCATATCTAATGGTACAAATTCTCCAAGAGGTTAATCCAGTTACGACACTAGCTTTTTAACAAGGGTTGATGCCCTATTACCTTGACATTATCTCTTTTCCAGACATGTAACTTTTCTTTTGAACAAGTTAATGCTATACTGGCGTATTCTATATGTTTGGAACCACAAGAATTTAAATTAAGATGAAAAGAATAATGATATAAGCAACATACGTGTCAAGAATTCACAAACTCATAGCAATAGATAGTATCTCATAAGGCTTCCATAACCCCAACAGAGAAGTTTAGCTACTCATGATTGCAACGGAGATCACAATAAACATTATCATGATCTCACGTTGGTCACAAGGGCCGTGCTTTCTCTGTCAAAAAGTGTAACGTGAATTAGGATACAACGTTGAATGAAAAAGACTTGAATTAATTAATGAGTGAATAAGAATTTATTTGAATGGGAAGGAATAAAAGGAGGAATAAGAAGAGAATGCTGAAAACTTTCAGCAAAATAGGGTATTTATAACACCCATATCCTATTCCTACTAAGCTACTGCATTACTTATCCTAATCCTACTATGTTACTGCGGATCCCCAAGTCTTTGTAAATGCTGTTTTTGCCCGGGACAAGTTATCCATGCATCACTTTCAGTCTATAGGCGTCCAAACGCTGCTTTCCTTCTTTCATAAAGTTTCCTTTGGCGTCAAGTTATCCATAAAATACTGAAATCTTCGTCATTTATACCTGAAAACTTGCTAATCATATTTGTTAGCTCACTTACAGGAAAAAGGACTAAAAGTGCAGGAATTATATATTTTGTCCTTAAAACCTAGATAAAATATGGGTAAATTATAGTACTTTAGGCGTGTAAATACGCCTATCATCACTCATCATCAACTGGATTCTCTGCCAAATGATCTGCCAAAGCTTGCCCCTTTATTGCCTTTTGAGTTACATACGCGATGTCAAACTCGCTCTGCAACATTTGCCACTTGGCTAGCTTTCCTATGGCATGGCCTTCTGGAATATATACTTCAATGGATCCATTGTTGAGATGAGGTATGTCATGTACAAAGACAGATAATTCCTCAACTTTTGTGTGGCCCAAGTCAAAGCGCAATATATCCTTTCTACAAAAGTATAACAGGCTTCATATGGCGTAAACTTTTTAATAAAGTAGTAAATGGCTTTCTCTTTCCTACTGGTCTCATCATGTTTCCCGAGGACACATCCAAAAGCTTTTTCTGAGACTGACAGGTAAAGCAATAATGGAATTCCTTCTCTTGGTTTAACCAAAATCGGTGGTGCAGACAGATATTCCTTGATGCTGTCAAAAGCTCTATGACAGTCTTTTTTCCACTCATTCAATGCATTTTTATTCAACATCTTGAGAATTGGATCGCATATGACTGTCGATTGAGGGATGAACCAGCTAATTTAATTCAAAATATCCATGGAACTCATAACTTCCTTCTTGATCCTCGGCGGTGTCAAGTCTTGGATTGTCTTGATTTTGGATGGGTCTAACTCGATGCCTCTTCTGCTGACTATGAACCCCAACAACTTCCCTGATGGCCTACCAAAAGAAAACTTAGCAGGATTTAACTTCAAACTGTACTTTCTTAATCTGTTGATAAATTTCTCTAGATGAGTCAGATAATCCGAACTTTCGTGGGGTTTGATAATTACATCATCCACGTACACGTCAATCTCTTTATGGATCATATCATGAAAAATCTTCATCATATCCCTCATATATGTTGCACCCGTATTCTTGAGACCAAACGACATTACCCTCTAATGATAAACACCCTAGGGCATAATAAAAGTTGTCTTTTCTGCATTTTCCTCATCTATCAATATCTGATGATATCGGGAAAAACAATCAACGAATGACTGCATTTCATGATTTTCACAGTTATCGATGAGGATGTACATGTTGGCAACGGAAAATTATCTTTAGGACTGGCTCTATTGATGTCTCTATAGTCAACACAAATTTGAATCTTGCCTTCCTTCTTCGGCATAGGGACGATGTTGGCCAACCACGTCGGATATTTTGTGACCTCCATAACCTTAGATTGGATTTGTTTTGTCACTTCTTCCTTGATCTTTAGACTTAAATCTGGCTTGAATTTCAGCATTTTTTTCTTGAATGGATCAAACTCTGGATTTATCGGCAACTTATGCGACACAATACTGGTGCTCAATCCCGGCATATCATCATAAGACCAAGGCAACATGTCAATATATTCCCGCAATAGGTGAATGAGATCTCTCTTTTGTGATTCCGCCAGTTGGACGCTGACACTTGTTTCTTTGATTTCATCATGATCTCTGAGGTTGACTACTTCAGTTTCCTCTAGGTTAGGCTTTTCTCGGTTCTCAAACTCCTCTATATCTTCAACTAATTGTTCCTTATCACTGTCCTTCCAATCATCATCATTCCTTTCATTTTGTTCGTCTAAGCTTTTATATGACATGACATTGGTAGATTTTAAGTTACTACTGTAATGGACAAACAAACCAAGTTAGATGATAATGAGATAATAATAAAATATGTGAATAGGAATGTTTCAGGAATAATAATTTTTTTTATATGAATGAAGGCCTTTTCAATGAATTTTTCAAGATAATTACAAAACCAGGGCTCATGACTCACGCAAATACAAGTCCATGCCATTTTGAAAGTAGTAAAATACAAAAAGAAAGTTTTGAGATATAAAGGGTGGATCGCGGGGCCTCTTCTGGATCATCACAGATTTTAAAACTATTAGTATTTTCCCTTTCATCTACCACGACGGGCGATGGGTTATGAGTGGAGTGGAGGTCCAGTTTTGCAAGTCCTCCTCTGGCACAATCTTCTTCACCCCGTCGGACTTTTGGAAATCTTCTGGTATAGCATTGCATCCCTCAAAAAAATGTCCCATCCCATCCTCAATACCATCATCATTTGATACCTCATGTACAGGAAATGACTGGTACAGGAGCGGAAAGGGCCTACACAGACTCTTCTCTGACTTATCCTCAACCATATACTTCTCGGTAGGCTGATATCCTAAACCATACTTAGAGGCTTTCTGTGGGATCATAACAGGTTCAATAATTCATTGTAGATTCATACCCAAACCTCGACTAGGATCGAATCTATTTCTTAACATCACCATCATAATTATTTTATAGACAGAAGGCATTGGCGCTTTGAGCGTCAGATCCTTCTCCACAGTATTTATAATTTCAATCGTATAGAAACTACTACCCTTTGGAACATCTTCAATCACTGACACATAACCATTGGGATGATCCACTCCACTTCCTTCCCCTTGGATGACTACTTCATGATCCTCCCAAATGAACCTTCAATAGTTGATGAAGGGGTGATGAAACGGCCTTTGCACCATGTATCCATGGTCTTCCCAAGAGAAGGTTGTATCTAGGATGAATATCCATATCATGAAACTTAGTTTTAAACTCAGCAGGTCCTATTTGGATGTACAAATCAATTTCTCCTATGGTATCTCTCTTCCCTCCATCGAATGCTCTCACATTAACGTGGCTTTGACAATTTTTTCCAAAATCATAGCCCATTTGAACCAACGTGGAGAGGGAAAAAATATTCACACTAGATCTGTCATCTATTAATACCTGATTAATCGCATAATCTCAACGCATAAGCTCAACAAATGACAGTGACATACAAGGATTTATTATGCATCGCTCCTTTAAACAACAACTCTTCATCACTAAATGATATACGATGATTCCACACAATGTTTCCTATCATCACATCCAGGTTCTCAACACTCATTCCTGCGGGAACATACGCTTCTTCCAAGACCTTCGATAAATCTTATTGATGGTATTGCAAACTCATTAATAGTGCCAAAATAGAGATTTGGGTTGGCATATTCTCTAAATATGTAACAATTGAATAATATTTGGGTTGCATACGCCTCCAATATTCCTTTGCCTTTCCTTCAGTAATTGACCTTTTCTGTGAATCTTTTTTGTTGGTCAATTCTTCAGGGATGTAGCATCGTCCCGATTGCATCATCCCTTGGGCAGTAGTGGTCTGTACAATAAATTCCTTCTTTGGTGGGGGAGTGTACTCTTGGATTGGGGCCTTCATCACTATAAATGGGCGTTTTTATTGACACTTAAGGTAGCCACAGTTCTCTCTATCTTTTCTACCTCTTCTGCTCTTTTGCACTCTTCTGAATTCACCTTAGTAATAGTCTTGCCAGACGCCCATTCTCCTTCCATTTCAATCATGTTAACTTTAGGTCCCCTATGATTAGGCAATGGGTTACTGTTGATATTTGGCATTGGTGACTGAAGCGAGATCACCTTTTGATCAATCAGATCTTGGATCCTATGTTTTAAGATAAAACACTCCTCGATACTATGCCTTGCTGCTCCTGAATGATAAGCACAATTTTGATCAGGATGATAAAATCGGGAGTTAGGATTGACAGGCTTTGGCTGGATTGGTTGTAAGTGACCGTCATTCTTTAATCTTTCAAATAGTTAGGTGTGACTTTCAGCAAGCGGCGTGAAGTTTCGGGGAGGTTTATTTTTGATGTTTGGATGCAGAGTGTTATAATGATTTTGATTTGAAGGAGGAGGCACTTGATGATAATTTAGAGGTTCTTGGATGTTTGTTCGGATGTTTGGAATACTGGATTGGACATTAGGATGATAATTCGGCCGTAGAACTTGACATTGGGGAAAAATATTTGGCTGTGAAACTTGGAAATGGTATTGGACATTTGGGAATAGAGCTTGGTACTAGGGTTAACTATTTGGGAGTGGAGTTTGGTACTGGGGTTGGACATTTGGAAGTAAAGCTTGGTATTGGAGTTGGGTGTAGAATACATGTTGAAAGTTTGGTGATGGTGGAGAAGAGAAAATATTCCTAGATTTGAACCACTTTTTTCGTTTTTGCAATAGAATTAGTAGAAACCGTGCCTACATCCTCCTTTTTCTTCTTTGAGAACATAGCAGTTCCGGACGATGTTGGGGTCTTGGAAATTTTTCTTGTACGAATACCTTCTTCCAGTGATTCCCCAATTTTTACCAAATCTGCAAAAGTAGCCCTGACAGCGAACACCATCCTGGTATAATATTTTCCTTCTTCAGCTCGAGAAAACACGGGTACCATTTCTTCCTCGAACATGGGGGGTTGCACTTTGGAAACTTTCTTCCTCCACTGAAAAACATAGTCTCAAAAACTCTCATCACTCTTCTGTTTCATCCGAACTAGTGAATACCGGTCCGGGATAATTTCAATGTTGACTGCAAAACTATCTAGGAAACCCTTGGCCAATGCTTTCCAACCAGTCCATTTTTTCGGCTGCTGAGACATGAACCACTCTAAGGCTTCACTGCTTAAACTTTGGCTAAATAGGCGCATCAATAACTCCTCGTTTTTCCTGATCCCTACTAGTTGCTCATAGTACCTCCTCAGATGGGCCATTAGATTCCCATCACTGTCGAACACTTCAAACTTCGGGTCCTTGTACCCTTCTGGTAGATCTACTCCAGGGTGAACACATAAGTCATCGTACCCTAAACTATCGTAGTCCCTCACTCCATGAGATTCTTTGATCCTCATGATCTCTTCATTCATAGCTAGCAACCTCATTTCATTCTCGGTCCTCAACTCTTTCTCCTTCTCTTTGTAATGGTCCATCTCAGGATTAGAAAGGGGATTATAGATGTCGGGGAATATGATAGCATGCGGGGGCTTTGGAAAAGAGGCTTGATTTTGCGGATGAAAGGAAGTTTTTTGGTAGGTGGGAGGAAGTTTTGAAATTTAGAAAGGTTTTGTGGAATTGGAAGAGAATTCTGCGGATTTGGAATCGAATTTGATGGATTCAGAAATAGATTTGATGGATTTTGCAGGTTTGGAAGCGAATCCTGTGGGTTTGGGAATGAATTTTCTTGATTTGAAAATGTGTTCTGGGGATTTGGGAATAGATTCAGAGATGGGTTTTGTGGGGGTTAGATATGGATTTTGTGGATGGTAGGCATCTGGTTTATTTAGACAAGTGAAGGGGTAGAGACGGATGAATGTTATTTGCTGATCCCCGAGAATAGGCGTACTAAGGGAAGGGATTTGGAGTGGAGTCCCGTGTCCTCCTAGAGCGGGAGCATTAATAGTGATGGCCAGGTGAGCAGAATCTTGAGTACAATTTATTTCCTCCTGAAGAATTTCAAGCTTTCTTGCGAGTTTTGTAATCATCTCATTCTGTTCCACTATTAGATTGTCCCTTATGGTCAATGCATTTTCTTCATTATTTCAAGTCATTATTGAATAATGGTCAGAGGATGGGATTTTGTGCGATTTTGACCGGGTGAAGTAGGGATGTTCTGTGAGCTTATATCAACACGGAGTAGTTTCTACTATCTATTAAGTAAAACAACTCAAAGGTAGATATGTTAGTTTCCGTATGTGATAAGTAATGCAAAATATTTGACAAGAAATAATCACATAGAGTTGTTTGAGTCATATACAAATTCATCCATTGGAGTATAGCGGATAAACTTGCCTTTGATCCAAATAAACGCTCATTAGCACATAAGGCAATTATATCACAGAAAACATTATAATAATGTGTATCCTAATTGGGGTGACCCTTTTTGAGCCAAGGGTTCAGGCCTAATGATTTTGAAGAAAATATATGCTTCCTTAAAGTCAATCCATTATCCCCTAACTTATATAGACACTAAAAATGGCATAAATGCCTACAAAAAATAACAAAAGAGGGACATAATCTTTAGGAAAAAAGGGAAATAACATGAAAGAAAATACGTTCCCGCGCAGGGGAAATAGAAATACTAGCTACTGGAGGATCCTTCGTCTGTCTTTTCCTTGTTCACCTCCTGTGCTATTTGATACCTATTGATGATCATATGACTCCCACATAACTGTGCCTTGCTATCATAAGTTATTTTTCCAAAACTATCGAGTTGAGAGGACATGCTATCATCCAAATTGATTAAACATTGCCTAGCATCATCAGCCTCTTGCCTAGCTCTTTTCAACTCTTCCCTCAACATACATATTGTTAAAGTATCTTCTATATGCGTTTGTCGGTGCGCTATTTCAATTTTCTGAAATTCATCCTGAAACCTATAGAGTCGGATCTGATGCTCAGATTCTACATCCACAAACCGAGTGGGCATATTCGGCCCCAGAATCAATGCTCCGGTGAGGCTCTTTTTTAACCACTCCTTATAAGTGTCACTGACTTCAGGTTTATACCCTATACGGAAAGAGACTTTCGTCCACCTTCTCCTTTTCCATCTGTTTATCATGTAGTCTTTGAGAGGGGGCTCACTTTCATCATATTCGGTGAAGAATCTGAGCATAGAATCGATTTGAGGCATCTCCTTCTTGATCTCTAATTCCCTAAGAACTCTGCCAGGATTGTAGGGACGGGTTCCCCTGAGGCTCAGAAACACTAGAAAAGTCCACTCGTCCCCTCGAATAATGTATTTTCCTTAATGAAGATAGTTAAGGGACCATTGTACATCGTCATCTCTTTAAACTCCAAGAGTATTAAACCAAAATTCATGAGATGCTTACCTTTTGAACCTTTGTAAGAAAAACCACATGTCATGCAATTCTAGCAGATTTCACCTTGTTTTGTGGTCAGGTTGTGCCATTCTAGGATTTTTTTACCAAATGCATCATTATCCACCATTGTAATATGAGGTTGCAGCCTTGAAAGAAATGATTTTCGACTTGACACCTTCCCAAAGCTTGATATAGGTCGGCGACAATCATAGGAGCTAAGTTTTTGAATACCTTTTTGGAATTGTACTCTATTCGAAAGAAGAGTGCATGGGTCACTGAGACAACCCTCGGATGAATAGTGCCATTTTCCCCCTGTGGGAACACCATGGTTCCAAGTAGTCCTACCACAAACACAAAGGCTCTCGTCTCCTTCCATTTTGCTTCTGACTCATACTTATGCCCAAATTTGTGAAATGCATTGAATCTCCCTAACCGACGATACAACTTATAAAAAGTGATATTTGCTCCATTAGGTTCTCCTAGCTAGGTGTCATCGTCAGTTAAAAATACCTCCTTGATCTTTTGACGAGCCCACACAACCAGGACTAAAATGTTCTTATCAGGTATCTCCCTTCTCTTAAAACACTTTTTTGTACTCTCATAAAAAATCAATACCTCTTCAATGGTAGGAGTCAATTCAACATCCCCAAAGCGAAATACCATATTCTGATCATCTCAAAAAGTTGTTAGTACATGGATAATTTTGGGCCAAGCATCCATCTCGATCAAAGAAGGAAGATGCCCAATGTGTGTTCTAACAATCTATTTCTCTTTTGCGCTCATGTGATCCCACCATAGTTTCAAGAAATCATCAGGTTTAGTAACCATCTTAAACTTTTCGTGGGAATGTAGTTGAGCCATATCCTACATGAAAGCAGACAAAGATAAACCTTCCCCGGACCCCAAAGGATAATGGATTGAATTAGAAAAGCATGCATTTTTTTCAACACATAAATATGATTCATTTGTAATTGACTTAGGGTCAATAGACGTAAGGTAGGTTTTCTAATGAGCCCAATACCCCAGTCGGGTACTGGGTCGTCCTAGGCTCATGCCTAAAATATGGTTTTGGTTTAGTTCTATCCTCGGTGTCTAGAGTGCGTTTGAAAACTGGTTCTCTAGCGGACAACTTGAGTTTGAAAATACGAACAACGTCAGACGACTCACGTGCTAATAAGCCGTTCGTATTTCCAACACATTTTGGAATTGAACAACAGGGGCTAGGAGATCCATGAAACCCCAAAATAGTTTAAATAATGTAGGGATATGCCATGCGATGCGATAGTTAATATTTACATAATCGAAACATTTAAATACATAAACAATTAATCAAAAGACGAAATCGAACATTTGGTTAGAACCTAGTTTGAAAACACCCCCGGCAGAGTCGCCATTTCTATTTTGCGGAGAAATCTGACTTCTTGAGAAGATTCGCCACTTAATTTTGAAAAGGAATTAAGAAACCTTTAGAGAGTTACTTCAAACGATTCAAAATGAAAAAATTATTTTAAGTTAGAGATTCTAGATAAGAGGTTCCTATTAACATTTTAGGAAGGTGTTAGGCACCTAAAACGTCCGCTAACTTGCAGTTATCTAGACTGTTTGAAAATCGTCTTTTGATTAACTTTGAAATTTTTATTTTTTTTTAAAAGAAAAGCGATTTTAGGAATATTTTTGTGTTTATGCAAAACTAGTTTTTTAGCGACTTAACTAAGGATTTAACTAGATTCTCCAAGCACACGTAAAGCAAGTAAGAAAATAGAAAAAAGGAAAAGGGGAGAAGTAGTAATTTAGGATTTTAATCCCAAACCATCGACCCTGTCCTAATCTAGTGGGTTTTTGACCCATTCTTTCACTTTCCTAATTCTATATTTTCGAGCCCCTTTTCGGCTCGAGTTTTCACTTCACCTATATTAAATACAACTTTTCCTTTGAGTTCCAAATGAAAAAATAAATAAAATAAATAAAGAAAACAATAAATAAACTAAAATAAAAATAATAGATGAGAATTTTGTCTCTTGGCCGCTTCGAACGTAGGACTTTAATCCATTTCTTCTTCTTTAGACTTCTTGGTTTCGGTATGCCACGAGGTCGAACTTTTGAAAATTTTTCCTCAAAGTTTGACTCAAAAAGAGAGGCCTCATTGGCCTCTTAGCAATTCAAAGGAAAGGAAGCCCATTCGGAATCCGGATGGAATTTCCATGAAAAACAAGAAAAAAAAAGGTAACATTAATACATATCCGATTGAGAAAGAAAAGAAGGAAAATGAGTAACTAAAAAACTGAATCTTTTATTATGAATACATTCAAAATCGCATAGGATTAGTTGGAAAAGTAACAAAAGATTAGAAATATAGAGCAAAAGAAAGATAAATAAAGACAATCGGCTCAAGAAAAGGTCATGCTCTGAGCAAAATAGGAAAAGGTACAATCCTGAGTAAACAAGTGACAAGAAGCAACAAGAATAGAAGGGGAAAAATCCATTTTTTGCAATTTAGACACAAAAATAAAGCCAGTAAATATGGAAAGACTAAATTTTTTCAACGAACATACAAAAAATCCACAAAATTAGTTAACACAAGTATGATGTACACAACAAGTGGACAAGATCTCAAATATTATGAACCAAATGAATGAATCTTTTTTGTAAATACTCAAAGAACCCACAAAACTATTTGACAAAAGTATGATTTACTCGATAAGTGTCCACACGCCCAAATATCCAAAGTAAAAGAAAGGAAAATCAAGGGAATCAACCAATAAGAGTTCACAGTCTTACAATAAAAAGGAAAGGGAAAAAAATTGACCAAGGTAATAACTGTAGAAATCAACAAGAATTCCAAAACTTCCCATGATATCATTTTAACAGGCACTAACTACAACACTAGAACAATCAAAACAAAATTAAAATGAGATGAAACAAAATAAAACACTAAACCAGAATATCAAATATCTCAGCAGCACAACCGATTTTTGTAGATCACAATTATCAACTTTAAAGTAGTACAACACTCAACACGCCTCTATAAAATCCCAAAATGCTATGTCATCAAATGTATAACATAATAAAGCTGTAAGTAAACAGAGAAAAGTAGAGATTAAAGATATCACGAAGTGAAGCATACAAGCAAGGAAAGGAAAGAGAACAACACTCACTGTGACCAAACAATACCCACAGGTAGATTTGGATTAAGAACTTTCAAAGATGAAATTATATCATGAGTGTTTCGTCTTTAGTTCTATTTTCACAAGATCGCGAGTTTTCAATTTGGTTAAGCCTCTCAGACATCGTAAACTAAAGAGACTTAACAAAACTTTTACTTCAAAGGCAAATTGAGTAAACTGATTTCAACGATTTATCAAAATAACTTCAAATAAGGGATACAAGACTAACAACAACGAGGGAAATAAAACTTTATTTCAAAGATTTAGAGACAGTGACGTCCAAATAGAAACGAGGAAAATGAGACTAACAACAACCCTAGAAAACTACAGCAAGGATGAATATTATTCCAATCCTTCTCACTATTCTGACAGATTCGAATGAAATGGTCTTTAAAAGAAATCGTACATGTACAAAATTGTACCATTGTTACTGAGATTCACAAATTTGAGCCGTTGTGGTGCGTGAGGTGTCCAGTTTCTAGAACTCTCATCAAAGAAAATAGCTTAATCGATGGGTCGGGTAGAAGAGAGAGACGGGTTAGTTGGGTTCACGGGTATGGTCGGATTGCCAGGATAACATTGGTACTGTTGCGATGGTTGAGAAGAGTTGTACTTTATTGATGAAGGTCGTTAACGTTGTTGTTGTTTTCTGATGGTTTATATTTGAAGAGGAGAATTGTATTGGGTCGGGTTATTAATGAAAGTGGGCTGGTGTGGCTTGGGCCATTGGTGATGATCCATTGAAGGGTAATTAGGTTGCTACTGATTTGCTAATTGGGTCCAAATTGGGGATTTGGCCATTCATTTAAGTTTTGTCCAAATTGAAGATCAATTGTCCAATTGCATCGTAATTGTGGCCAATTTGATTTCAATTATGGCTAAATTAAATGAAAATTCGAAATGGATTAATATCTCATTAAAATCCAAGCTTCTTGATTCGATAAAATCAAACATATATTTATTTGAATAAGTTATTTTCAAGAATAAATTGTACTTAAATCAAGATTTTAGTCATTATAATTTATTTCAAGACAACCTTGATAAAAAATTTGATATTTTTATAAACATAGATATTTAAGTAACAACATTACAACTTTGTACAACTGAATACAATAATTTATAATCGCTACTTAAAATAGCGAAATTACCCCAATAAATACTTTTGAAAAGTTTCTTTATTCGATAAAATAAATATTGTTATTTTATTAGAAATCGAAGAAACTCAAGATTAAACGTAGTTGTGGAGGGCCAAAATTAGGTGTCTACACTAGGCCATGATATCGAGAAATGTTGGTATTTAAAGAGAGTTGTCCAAGATTTAATTGACATAAATTAAATTCTAGTCCAAGCCTTGGAAGCTCCAAACATTAACCAGAATCCGTTGCCAACCATGTTGAAACCAATATGTTAGAACTGATATATGATGGGAAAGAGTCGTCAAAGTGTTATAAGCCTATTGTCTGAATACAGACCAATGAGGAAAAATTTGTGAATATGGCAGATTTATTGAAAGCAATGTCATTAAGCCAGGAAGGAATGGGAGAAGATAAAGCCCAAGAAAGCACAAAGAAACCCGTGATCACAGTGAAAGGTTCCAAAAGATATGTTGATTTAAGTCAGGATAAACCTAAGTTGACGGTGGTAGGAGCTCCGGGTAAGCCTATCTTAATGGTGAAAGGAGAACTGGCAGCGCCTATTATTCTTAAACTGATGACCCAACCTTCGATAGTTGATACAAAAAAGGTTCCCTGGAACTATAAACGAACTGTGATGACCTATCAAGGGAAGGAAGTAGTGGAAGATGTAGATGAGGTAGGGGGTTTGACTCGGTCAGGAAGATGCTTCGTGACTGAAAGTTTAAGGAAGTCCAAGCTAATTATGAGTGGACCTTCATCTATCAAAAAGCCTGTCATCGAAGAAGAAGCCGAGGAATTTTTAAAAATGATGAAGTTTACATAGTATTCAGTAATAGATCAGTTGAAGAAAAACCCTGCTAAAATTTCCCTCTTATCTTTGTTGTTGCATTCCAAGGAACATCATGATATTATATTGAAGGTATTAAATTAAGCATATGTTCCTAGGGATACTACAGTAAATCAGCTTGAGAAAATGGTTGAAAAATCTTTGAGGTCAATTGTATCAGCTTCTTTGACAATGAATTACCTGTTGAAGGTACGGGGCATAACCGGGGTCTTTATATTACAGTGAAATGCAAAGATTTTTACGTCACTCATGTAATGATTAATGGAGGTTTATTTTCAAATATCTGCCCTATTTCTACTTTGCAAAAGTTGAATATTGATGTTGAGGGGATCTTGCCCAATAATGTATATTTCAGGGCTTTCGATGATGGAAAATCAAAATCCATTGGCAAAATAGAAATAATGTTGATTATAGGGCCTGTTGAGTTCACCATAGAGTTTCAAGTGTTGAATATAGACTCCTCTTACAATATGTTGTTGGGAAGACCGTGGATCCACAAGGTCAAGACGGTTGCATCTACATTGCACCAAATGATCAAGTTTGAGAATGATAGGCAAGAAGTGGTTATTCATGGTGAAGGGCATTTTTCCGCCCATGAAGATTCTCCTTTGTCCCTTATTAAAGAAAACAATGTAGAAGAGACATTTGTCTATCAAAATTGTGATACGATGTCAGTGAATCATGTCATTGAAGGGTAGGTTATTCCACGGCCATAACTGTCTCTCACTTCTATCATGATGATAAATGAAATTTTAAAATATAGATTTGAGCCAGGAAGGGGTTTGGGAGTATCTCTTCATGGTATGGTTTGTCTTGTCCTATATGTCCGAATGAGAACATGGGTACTTTTGGTTTGGGATTTGAACCTCCGGCTGAAGATCTGAAGAATGTCAAGGGAAGGAGAAAGGAAACATGGTCACTCCCTCTCCCAGTGCCCCTACTGAGTAAGTCATTCATCAAGGGAAGTGTCATGGCACCTATAGATTTTGGATCTAAATTAGTTGACGACTTCCAAAACCTGTTGATTGAAGTTGACATAGTTGAAGAAGCAGAAGGTACCAATAAGGCAGATGTGCAATTCCTAGGTCCAGATGCCCGTCTCAATAATTAGGAAGTCACTCCTCTCCTCGTCAAGAGGGAGTTTTGGTAGTTTGTTTTGTTTTTCTTTCTTTTTATCCGAGTTATTTTGGGGTTGTAATTTATATTTTAGTTTGTTTATGTTACGTTGTCATTTATGTTTAAACCCTCTTATCTTTCCCTTGTAATGAAATGTAATGTCCTATTATTTTGTGTCTAATATATTTGGATTGTCATTTTGTTTATACAGTTCTCTTTATACTGATTCTAATGACATAACATGCATGTGGAATTTTCAGCCTAATCTTAAAATCTAAACTAATCAAGATATAATGAAGCAAGAGGGGGAATATGATGAAGAAGAGGCACTAGAGGAAATAAGCAAAGAGTTGGAACAGTTTGAAGACAAGCCGAATCCTAATTTGAATAAAACTTAGCCAATCAATCTAGGGAATCAAGAAGATGTTAGGGAAACTAAAATCAATGTACATGCTTTGCCACAGCTAAAAGTTGGAAAGATTCAAGAATTAGTTGATTTTAAGGATGTTTTTGTATGGTCTTATGATGATATGCCTGGTTTCAGCACTTAATTAGTGGCTCATAAATTGCCAAATGATCCCATATTCCCCCCTGTGAAACAGAAGTTGAGGAAGTTTAAAACTGATGTAAGTATCAAAATCAAAGAAGAGATCATGAAATAACTTGAAGCCAAAGTCATTCGAGTGGCTTGAGTATGTGTTGATTACCGTGATTTGAATAGAGCAATTTTAAAGGATGATTTTTCATTGCCTAACATCCATATTTTGCTGGACAATTGTGCTAAACACGAGGTTGCCTTTTTTGTGGATTGCTATGCTGGATACCACCAGATCATTATGGATGATGAAGACGCGGAAAAGACTTAGTTTATCACACCATGGGGGACTTATTGCTATCGAGTGATTCCGTTCTGTTTGAAGAATGCTGGGGCAACATACATGAGAGCCATGACCACTATATTTCATGTTATGATGCATAAGGAGATTGAGGTCTATGTAGATAATGTGATTATTAAATCAAAGAGTCAGGCTGACCGTGTTTAAGATTTAAGAAAGTTCTTTGAAAGGCTTCGCAGGTATAATCTCAAACTCAATAAGGTAAAATATGAATTTAGAGTTCCATTTGGAAAGCTGTTAGGGTTTGTAGTTAGCCATCGAAGAATTGAATTGGATCCTTCAAAAATCAAAGCCATCCAGGATTTGCCTCCGCCCAAGAATAGGACAGAGGTGATGAGTTTGCTGAATAGATTGAACTACATTAGTAAGTTTATTGCTCAACTCACAACCACATGTGAACCTATTTTCAAGTTGCTGAAAAAGAGTGCTGCGGTAGAGTGGATTGAAGAATGTCATGAAACGTTCAACATAATCAAAAGATATCTATCAAATCCGCCTGTTCTGGTACCACCGGAGCCTGGTAGGCCTTTGATCTTATATTCATCGGTCATGCATAATTCTTTCAGTTGTGTCCTAGTTCAATATGATGTAACGAGCAAAAAGGAGCAGGCTATTTATTATCTTAGTAAAAAGTTCACTGCATATGAGGCCAGGTACACTCTTCTTGAAAGGGCGTGTTGTGCCCTAACTTGGGTAGCACAGAATTTGATGCACTATCTTTTGTCCTATACCACTTATCTAATCTCTCGCATGGATCCTTTGAAGTATATCTTTCAGAATCCTATGCCGACTGGCCACTTCGCAAAGTGGAAAATATTGCTTACCGAGTTCGACAACGTATATGTGACTCAAACCACCATGAAAGCCCAAGCCTTGGCAGATCATCTTGCTGAGAATCCCATTGATGAAGAGTATTATCCATTAAAGACATATTTCCCTGATGAAAAAGTGTTGTGTGTCGATAAAGTCATTATAGATGCTAATCCAGGTTGGAAGTTGTTCTTCGATGGAGCTGTCAACATGAAAGGAATCAGAATAGGTGCAATTCTTACCTCCGAGGTAGAGCAATATTTTTTGGTAATAGTGCAACTTCAATTTTATTATACCAATAACATGGTGGAATATGAAGCTTACATTCTGGGTTTGATGCTAACTATTGATATGGGAGTCCAGGAACTATTAGTGTTGGGGGATTTAGATTTTCTCAACCATCAGATTCAAGTTGATTGGGAGACATGAGATTTAAAGTTAACACCATATTGAAAATGCTTGAAGGATCTATGTCAACGGTTTGTGTCTATAAAGTTTAGGCATATCCCAAGAATTCACAATGAGATTGCTGATGCTTTGGCCACTTTCTCTTCAATGCTCCAACACCCTGATAAGGACTACATCGATCCAATGCATATATAGAGTTGTGATCAACACGCTTATTATAATGTAGTTGAAGAGAAGCTCAATGGCGAACCTTGGTTCTTTGATATCAAGAAGTACATCTAGTCAGGAGAATACCCAACACATGCCACTAATGATCAAAAGAGGACAATTAGGCATTTGGCTAGTGGATTTTTCTTAAGTGGGGGAATCTTATATAAGAGAACCCTAGATCTGGGACTTTTGAGGTGTGTTAATGCAAAAGAAGCTTCGAAAATCATGGTTGAAGTTCATTTCAGAGTATGCAGGCCTCATATGAATGGTTATGTCTTGTTTAAGAAGATTCTCAAAGTAGGTTATTATTGGCTTACTATGGAGAGGGATTCCATTCGTTTTGTTCTAAAATTTCATCAATGTCAGGTACACGATGATCTGATATGTTATCCTCCCACTGAATTGCACGCAATGTCTGTTCCATGGCCTTTTGTAGCTTTGGGGATGGACGTGATCGGGCTAATTGAGCCGAAAGTGTCAAATGGGCAAAGATTCATTTTGGTGGCCCTTGATTACTTTACAAAATGGGTAGAAGCAGTAACTTTCAAGTCAGTGACAAAGAAGGTAGTAGTAGATTTTGCTCATGCTAACATCATTTGTAGGTTTGGAATTTCTAAGATGATCATTACAGATAATATTGCCAATCTCAATAGTCATTTGATGCAAGAAGTGTGTCAATAGTTTAAGATCGCACATCAAAATTCCACTCCATATTGTTTGAAGGCTAATGATGTTGTGGAAGCCGCCAATAAGAATATCAAGAAGATACTGCAAAAAATGGTACAAGGGTCTAGACAATGGCATGAGAAGTTGCCTTTTGCATTGCTAGGTTATCACACTTCTATTTGTACTTTATCAGGGGCAACTCCATATTTATTGGTCTATGGTACAGAAGAAGTCATCCCTGCAGAAGTTAAAATTCCCTCTCTTCGAGTCATTGTGGGAGCAAAGATTGATGATGACGAGTGGGCCGAAACCCGACTGGAACAATTGAGTTTGATTGAGGAAAAAAGGCTAACGTCAGTATGTCATGGCCAATTGTATCAGAAGAGAATGTCTCGAGCGTATAACAAAAAGGTACGACTAAGGAATTTTAAAGTTGGTCAGTTGGTATTGAAGCGTATCCTTTCTCACCAGGTTGAAGAGAAAGGAAAGTTCTCCCTGAAATGGAAAGGTCCCTTCATTGTGAATAAAGTGTTGCCCAATGGAGCCTTATATTTGACAGATATTGAAGGAAAAATGGCAGAAATGGCTATCAATGTTGATGCGGTCAAAAGATATTATGTATGATAGTTTATCCTTTGTTGATTTTATTGCATGTTTAGTACTTGCATTTTTTAAGATTGATATGATGAAGGCATTTTATTCTTCTATCCAAACATTGTGTCATCCTTTGTTTACCCCGTTTAAGCTTAGTTTTATTTTACTTTCATATCCCTCTGTTGGAATCAAAATACAGTCAAAGATAAATGTCAGGAAAATAAGAATAAAAGAAAGAGTTTGAAAATAAAAAAAGAAAAGAAAAAAAATCAAATCCAAACAAAGAACAAGCAGATGGAACTATGTGTGACCTGATTCTCCTCTCTTGGGAGTGAGATATATAGGCTGCCCTATTCAGTGCTTGGTCCAACCAAATAAAGATTTTAGAGTCACCCAGTCAACAAAAACTAGGGCATAAGTTAATGTTTGTTTGAGTCGATTCCAAAAGTTGTAAGTCCCACCCCCACTTCAAGTGTCGTTTGAGCCTCTTGCCATCCTTTTCTAACCTTATCCAAAAGCCAAGTTACAACTAAAGAAAGTCCTTCAGATCAATTTTTGATAATGTTAAGGTTAAGCATGCAATGGATATGATGATACATTGTGGGGTACTACTTGTCTTCCTCAGCATAAGAAATCAGAAAAGTAATAAAAAATGAGAGAGTCTTATTGGTGAAAACCCACGCGGGCACCATAAGGTGATGGTGAGTCGAGAGAAATAAAAATAAGAGTCTTACTGGTGAAAACCATCATGGGCACCATAAGGCGATGGGGAGTTGAGACAAATAAAAATGAGAGTCTTATTGGTGAAAACCCTCATGGGCATCATAAGGCGATGGCGAGTTTGAGAGAAAAGTGAAAAAAAAAAGATTTTTTGGCGAAAATATTTTAAGATGGCATCGATTGAATGAGATATATGAGTCCAATGGATTTGAAGAAGCGGCTCAGTGGAAAGGGCATGAGCTCAACAACAAAAGGGAAGTTGGGATAGGAAGATCGGGAAGCTTAATCCAAAGTTCATGTCATACTCATTGGAGTTGGTTGCCGTATTCAGATAAGTTTTCTTTTTGAATAAGGGACATTCCCTTTTCTTTCATTTACATATTCATATTTTGTATTTTTATGCCATTTATCAAAATAAAAGTCACCATAATTTCTTTACATTGTAAGTCAAATCTGTGTCAAATCAAGCGAGAAAGGATTTCAAAACTTGCTACCAGTCTTTCCAATTGTATGAGAAAAAGCCAAGGAACAGCACATGAGAGAAACATGATCATAATTCAAAACAACGAAAAGGTAGTCTATCTACTGACAGGTTGCTGGATTCATGGAAGTATCAGATGTCAAAAGGTGCATCTCAAAGGCATGGTAAAATAGAATCTTGGTATTTGAGTCAAAGGCATTTTCCCGATCTGGTCTAGGTTAACAATGCGACAAGATAGGGGCATGTTTCAGCAATTTGAAACAAAGATGAAAGGAACAACTACTGGAGCAGATGCCTGGAAATCCAAGTTTTGCAAGCCACCCTTAAGTTAACTGAATAATTTTTCTTTCTTTGATGAAACAAGGGCGAAGTTTTTGTTCAATAAATTCAACTATCAATGGGAAAGAATATCTTGAGATTTTAATTTCTGTTCAGGACCATCCTGAGAAATGAGATTTCACTTTATGTTCAGGACCCTCCTGGAAAATAGAATTATACTTTCTGTTCAGGACCCTTTAGAAAAATGGGATTTTATTTTCTATTCAGGACCCTCCTAAAAAATGGGAATTTACTTTCTGTTCAGGACCCTCCTGAAAAATAAGATTTTACTTTTTGTTCAGGACCCTCCTAAAAAATGGGAATTTATTTTCTGTTCAGGACCCTCCTAAAAAATGAGATTTTATTTTCTGCTCAGGACCCTCCTGAAAAATGGGATTGTTCTTTCTGTTCAGGACCCTCCTGAAAAATGGGACATTAGTTTCGGTTCAGGACCCTGCTGAAAAATGGGATTTTACTTTTGTTCAGGACCCTCCAGGAAAATAGAATTTCACTTTCTGTTCAGGACCCTCCTGAAAAATGGGACTTTAATTTCTGTTCAGGACCCTACTGAAAAATGGGATTTTACTTATGTTCAGGACTGTCCTGAAAAATGGGATTTTACTTTATGTTCAGGACCCTCCTAAAAAATGGAATTTTACTTTTATTTGGGACCCTCCTAAAAAATGGGATTTTACTTTTGTTCAGGACCTTCCCGAAAAATGAGATTTACTTTCTGTGTAGGACCCTCCTAAATATGGGACTTTACTTTCTGTTTAGGCCCCTCCTGAAAAATGGAATTTTACTTTATGTTCATGACCATCCTGAAAAATAGAAATTTACTTTTTGTAAAGGACCGTCCTAAAAATGGGATTTACTTTATGTTCAGGACCCTCCTGAAAAATGCGACTTTACTTTCTGTTTGGGACCCTCCTGAAAAATAAAATTTTACTTTATGTTCAGGACCTTCCTGAAAAATGGTACTTTACTTTTGTTCAGGACCCTCCTGATGATAGGCGAATTTATACGCCTATATCAATATATTTTGCCCATATTTTAGCCTAGTTTTGAGAACAAATTATATATTTCATGCACTTTTAGTCCTTTTTCCTGTAAATGAGCTAACGAACATGATTAGTAAAGTTTCAGGTATAAATGATGCAAAATTCATCATTTTATGGCTTACTTGACGCAAAATAAAGCTCACGAATGAAGGAGAAGGAAGCTGGACGCCTAAAGGACCAAAACTGCTGCATGGAAAATCTGTCCCGGGCTAAAACAACAATTCTGAAGACTTTGGGGACTTACAGACACAAAGCTGGATTTTGACAAAGATACATTAACCTAGTACAATTGGGTTATGTATTTCATTAGTTTATTTGGATTATGATAATGTTACATTAACCTAGTACATTTAGGTTAAGTGTTCCATAGGCCTAGTAGGATTTGGTTATTTATTCCATTAGCATAGTAGGAGTAGGATAGGAGTATTATAAATACCCTATCATACTAGAGATTTTTATTCATCTTTCTATTCTTCACTTAATTCAACAATTAATTTTCTTCCATCCCTCTCATCTTCCACTACAAACACTTCTAATCTACTCTTCTATTCTTAAATTCCACAACAAGAGAATCGTTACCAAGCTAAGGAAACACGCCTCACGCTTATCACTTGATCTACACGCCATTACTCAATATCGTGATATAATAACAATGTCAATCGTGATCTCCTTCGCATTCATGGGTAACTAAACTTCTCTGTTGGGGTTATGGAAGCCGAATGAGTTACTATCTATTGCTGTGAGTTTGTGAGTTCGAGACACGTATATTGCTTATATCATTATTCTCTTCATCTTAATCCACATTCTTTGCGGTTGCAAACGCAAGACTACGCCAGTCTAACATTTAACTTGTTCGAGAGAAAGGTTATTTGTCTGGAAAAGAGATAATGTCAAGGTAGTAGGACACCCTTTCCTATTAAAAAGCTAGTGCCGTAACTGGACTAACCTCTTGGAGAATTCGTACCATTAGACACGCTTTAAGCTCAAGAGAGTTAAAGTGAAATAGTCCTTGTTTAGGTCGAGAGACGCTTGGATTTACCATCGAATACAATTCTCTATAAGCAATTGCATGTCAGAATTCTACACACTCATAGCCAATAGACACGTATACCTCAGAAGGTGGACATAACCCCAACGCTTCAATTCTCATTGTTTACAACCAACGTAACAATCTCTCTCTTTTTATTTTATTATTTTCAGCCTTTGTTTACATTACTTGCAAGACAAGAATCCCCCCTTTTTATGAGACTTGCACCAAAAGTTTAGTAATTTTACTTACTTGTTGGCCAAGCTATTCCCTGTGGGATCGACACCCAACCCAGGTTGGGTTCTATATTTGCTAACAACCGCTTTACACTCCTACGAGAGTTGTAGATTGAGCGTTATCAAAAATTGGCGCCGTTGCCGTGGAATACGAGTGTCAATCAAGTTCGTGATAATTACTAGACCCTTTGGTAAAAAATTCTCGTACTTTTACGTTTAGTTTTTTTTTGTTTCTATTTACTGCAGATTTTTATTCAGTGCATGCCCCATACTAGAAGTTCTGGTCAACCGTTATTACCTATCAATCCTGAACCACAACGCATTGGAAGAATGGAAGCACAAGCAGAAATTGAAAGGATGGCTGCTCAACAAGAACAAGCAAGATTGGCTGCCCTTGCCGCTGCCCAAGTACACCAACAAAACATTGATAACCCTGGGCGAGCAACAAATCCTGACGATGAGGATTTAGGACATGACGAGTTACTAAACCCTAGGCGTGATGCTGAAATTATAACACCTGTCAACAGAAGAGGTCGACAAGCTCCGTATAGGTATGATCGCCAACCTTTGCAGCCAGCTTTCGACGATGATGATGATGATCTTGATGGTGCCGGAGCCACTGGAGCTATAATTCCACCACCATTAGCGCCCGGAGCCATGTTCAACATCATAAGCACCATGATTCAGTTATTGCAACTCAAGGGATTATTTGGTGGACTAGCAGGTGACGATCCGAATATGCATCTCATCAACTTTATTTCTACATGCAAGTCCTTTGACAATCCTGGTGTTGGTCAGAATGCTATTCGATTACGTCTATTCCCATTGTCTCTGTCTGGGGAGGCAACACTATGGTTGAATGGGTTGACTCCTGATTCAATTACAAATTGGAGGCAATTGAGAGACGCTTTCCTAGAAAGATTCTTTCCGCCATCTAATAGGGCTCAATTGAGAGATGAAATCAGCAACTTTCGTCAGCTTCCCTCTGAAGCTCTTCATGAAACATGGGAGAGGTTCAAGACAAAGCTAGCGAGATGCCCAAACCATCACATGACTAATGTTCACCTCATGGAGATCTTGTATAGAGCCTTGAATTCAATAACTAAACCAGTGGTGGACAACACAACTGGAGATTCTTTTATGGACCTCACCTTTGGTCAAGCAAGAAATATGCTAGATCGCATGACGAAACAAAGTAGAGCTTGGCATACCAGGGATTCTGAGGTAGCAAGCCCCACTTTATCTATTGGCATGACTGCAGACCAAAGAAGAAGAGAAGAAGAACGTGATCAAGACATGGCGCACATGAAAACACAAGTGGATCTTCTGACAAAGAATTTATTATAAGGGAAGACCGAAAAAGTGAAAGTTGTAGCGCTAAAAGGAAGAGACGAATCTGATTCTGAAGAGGAGGCCAACTACTTGAACAATCTGGGAGGTTTCCGCGGGAATGCCCAAGGAAACCAAGGTCGGAACTATTATGATAAATCTGGAAGCAAAGACCAAGGTAGTTGGAAGAAAAACAATGAAAAAGTGGTTTGTACGTTCCCCCTGGTAGACGTGACACCACCACATCTAATTCTGGAAGTATGGAAGACATGATGGCTAAGTTATTGAAAGGAGTGAAAGCAACGAGCGCGGGAGTTACGGAGGTGATTAATGATTTGTCCTCCATGAAGCAATTAGTTGATTCTCATTCCACTTCTATCAAGAAAATAGAGCAGCAATTAAGCCAACTTTCAACAGCATTCAATCAAAGAAAGGCTGGCACCTTACCGAGCAATACGGTGCAAAACCCAAGAAAAGATGGGTCATGCATGGCCATCACTACCAGAAGTGGTAAGGTGCTGGAAACTTCAGCAACAGGCAAGCAAGTGGTTGACGAAATTGCGGACATGGACGTTACACCTAGTGACGTTGCAAAAGGAGATGATGCTGCAACAACTACTTCCAACGTCAAGGACGTTACACCTAGTGACGTGCAACCTGAAAAAAGGGAAAAACGGAAGCAAGAGGAGAAGAAAGCCACGGAGAGAACACTTCCATACCCACCACCACCTTTTCCCCAAAGATTGAAGAAGGTGGCGGATGACACTAAGTTCAGCAAATTTATGACTATGTTGAAACAGCTGACCATTAATGTTCCACTGGTAGAGGCACTTGAACAAATGCTTGGGTATGCGAAGTTTATGAAAGATCTTTTGACTAAGAAGAGGGCAGCAAGTTATGAGCTGAAGGATGATGTGCATCATTGTAGTGCAATTGCTACCCGATCGATAGTTTAGAAGAAGGCCGACCCTGGAGCTTTCACTATTCCTTGAACCGTCGGATCTTTGAACTTTACCAAAGCATTATGTGATTTAGGAGCCAGCATCAACTTGATGCCATTATCGATCTACAAAAAGTTGGGGTTATGAGATCCTACACCAACCAATATGAGGCTTGTCATGGCGGATAGGTCGGTAAAACGACCTGTTGGTATTTTATGCGATGTCTTGGTAAAGGTTTCTTCATTTATCTTCCCAGCAGACTTTGTCATCTTGGATTGTGAAGAAGATTCTGAGGTTCCCATAATCTTGGGGCGCCCTTTCCTTACTACAGGAAGTGTGCTCATTGATTTGAGAGCTAATGAGCTTTCATTCCGAATAAATGACGAAGTGGTTCATTTTGATGTTTGCAAATCAATGAAGCAACCCAAAGATCTGAGTTTATTTTCTGTGGCTGATGTTGTCCTTGATGATGAGAAAGAACGACTTGAAGAAGAGCAAATTCTTGATGATCCTTTGGAGGTTTTGCTCATGAAAGGAGAGATTGAGGATGCTGAAATTTCTGAAGAAGCTATTTGTGCTCTATCGGGATTAGGGACCTATCGCTATACTCCCAAAAAGTTGGATCTTGATCTCAAGAATCGACCCACACCACCAGCTAAGCCATCTATTGAAGAACCACCCACGTTAGAATTGAAGGAGCTGCCAAGTCATTTAAAGTACGCATTCCTAGGAAGCGAAAACACTCTTCCAGTCATAGTGGCAGCCGATTTGGGTGAGCAACAAGTTGCAGCTCTTATTGCAATCTTACGCAAGCATATTAGAGCCATTGGATGGACCATTGCGGATATTATTGGTATTCCACCTGGGATTTGCACACATAAAATTCATCTTCAAGAAAAGTGCACACCCACCATTGAACATCAAAGGCGTTTAAACCTACCTATGCAAGAAGTGGTGAAGAAGGAGATTATCAAGTGGTTAGATGCAGGAGTTGTGTATCCTATCTCTGATAGCACATGGGTAAGTCCTATACAATGTGTTCCTAAGAAAGGAGGTATGACGGTGGTCGCAAATGCGAAGAATGAGCTTATTCCACTCAGGCCCGTTACTGGATGGATAGTATGCATGGACTACCGCAAGCTGAATTCTTGGACACTCAAGGATCACTTCCCCATGCCATTTATGGACCAAATGCTAGATCGATTAGCGGGGAAAGGATGGTTTTGCTTCTTGGATGGTTATTCAGGTTATAATCAGATTTGTATTGCTCCCGAAGACCAATAGAAGACAACGTTTACATGCCCATATGGTACGTTTGCCTTCAAACGTATGCCATTCGGGTTATGTAACGCACCATCCACCTTTCAACGTTGTATGATGTCTATTTTCTCTGATATGGTTGAAGACACTTTGGAGGTATTTATGGACGACTTTTCAGTTATTGGTGAGTCTTTTGAAGTGTGTTTGGCAAACATGAGCATGGCATTGCAAAGATGTGTAGAGTTCAACGTTGTGCTGAATTGGGAGAAGTGCCACATTATGGTAAAAGAAGGAATCGTTCTTGGGCACAAGATCTCCGAAAGAGGAATAGAGGTTGATCGAGCAAAAATTGAGGTTATTGAGAAGCTACCGCCTCCAATTTCGGTGAAGGGAGTTCGTAGTTTTCTTGGCCTTGCTGGGTTCTATCGTAGATTCATCAAAGACTTTTCTAAAATTTCTAGTCCATTGTGCAAACTACTGGAGAAAGATGCGAAGTTTGACTTTAATGAAGATTGCTTAAAGGCATTTGAATGCCTTAAAGGAAAACTCATTGAAGCCCCTATCATGGTAGCACCAGATTGGACGCTCCCGTTCGAAGTCATGTGTGATGCTAGTGGTGTAGCCGTTGGTGCTGTTCTTGGACAGAGAAAGGAGAAACTATTTCATCCTATCTACTATGCGAGTAAGGTCCTAAATGAAGCCCAAAGGAACTACACTGTTACTGAACAAGAGCTCCTAGTGGTTGTGTATGCATTTGAGAAGTTTCGTGCCTACCTATTGGGTACTAAGGTGATCGTCCATACAGACCATGCAACTCTTAGGTATCTAATGAAGAAGAAGGATGCAAAACCAAGGTTGATTTGATGGGTATTGATGCTGCAAGAGTTCGATTTTGAGGTCAAAGATAGAAGAGGTTGCGAGAACCAAGTGGCCGATCATCTATCTCGACTTGAGAATGAACATGTGGCACAACCTAAAATTCAGATTGATGATGCATTCCCTGACGAGGAGATATTAGCAATAACAGTGGAGAAATTACCATGGTATGCTGATTTTGCAAATTTCGTGGTGAGTAATATGCTACCTGCCAATTTATCCTACCATCAAAGAAGGAAGTTTATGCATGACGTTCAGCACTACTATTGGGATGAGCCTTATTTGTTTCAAAGATGCGCGGATGGTATCATTCGACGATGTATATCCCATGAAGAAGTGCCTACTATATTAGAAGCATGCCATACTTTGCAAGTTGGAGGACATCATGCAGGCAATCGAACGGCAAGAAAAGTTTTGCAAAGTGGTTATTATTGGCCTTTGATATTCAGAGATGCATACGACTATGTTAGAAGGTGTGACCAATGCCAACGTCAAGGTGCTATTTCAAAACACCATGAAATGCCCCTGTCCAAAATTTTGGAGGTAGAACTCTTTGATGTGTGGGGTATTGATTTCATGGGTCCATTCGTGAATTCGTTTTGAATAAAATACATCTTGGTTGCGGTGGATTATGTTTTGAAATGGGTTGAAGCTGTAGCATTGGCCGAAAACGAAGGAAAGCGTGTTGTAGCGTTCTTAAAGAAGAATATCTTCTCTCGCTTTGGAGTACCTCGTACTATCATAAGTGATGGAGGATCTCACTTTTGCAACAAGCTATTCAAATCTGTATTGGCTAAGTATGGTGTCAAGCAACATAAGGTGGCTACGCCTTATCATCCCCAAACTAGTGGACAAGTAGAGGTTTCCAATCGTGAGATCAAGCAAATCCTTGCAAAGACGGTTAATGCTAATAGGAAGGATTGGTCTAGGAAGCTAGATGATGCACTATGGGCGTATAGGACTGCTTTCAAGACACCCATTGGTATGTCACCTTATCAGCTAGTTTATGGGAAGGCTTGTCATCTACCCATTGAGCTCGAGCATAAGGCATTGTGGGCATTGAAGCAATTGAACTTGAATTGGGATGATGTGAAGAATCTGAGGTTGGAGCAGCTGAACGAACTAGATGAATTCCGTCTCCATGCATATGAGAGATCGGATTTATATAAGGAGCGCATGAAGAAGTATCATGATCAGCGGATTGTTCGACGAAACTTCCAAAAAGGTGACATGGTACTACTCTTTAACTCTAGATTTAAGCTCTTCCCAAGTAAGTTAAAATCGAAGTGGTCTGGTCCATTTAAAGTCATCCAAGTCTACTCGTCTGGAGTAGTCGAATTGGAAGGCAATAAGGGTGTTGTTTTCAAAGTGAATGGCCAATGTGTTAAGCCTTATATCGGTCCTCTTAACTCTATAAATGACATAACCATCACTTATCTCGATGAAGTCTAAGTAATCGAGGTTATTACGTCGAGCCACGACAATAAATAAGGCGCTAGATGGGAGGCAACCCATCATTTTATCGTTTTATCATTTTGTCATTTTGGTACTTGTTTCGTTTTTGATAAATGAAAATCCAAAAATAAGAGTTGTGCCACGACCAAAACTAAGGCGCTTGGTGGGAGGCAACCCATCGTACTAATCGTTTTCATTTGTTTTGAGCAAAAATAGGTGCAAGAAGTATTCAACGGGGAGATTGATTTCAATTGACGATTTGGACGCATTGTATGGTAAAGTTGGTAAGTTAGGAATAGTGATGCATAAGGCTATGGATTGAGCATTCCTCATGCCCAAATAGGCATCGAGGAAGGCTAGGCCTTGGAAAAACTAGGCCACGAACGATGCACAACCTATCCTATAGCCTAAGGTCTTGGAATCTAGTGTGCTATACACTATGCGCCGCCTATTCCTAAGTGTGCTTTTGACTATGCGCCGCCTATGCTATGGCATTTGGTCTCAGTATCTCATATGCCATAGACTATGCGGCGCATATGTCTACAAATTCCATAGACTATGCGGCGCATATGTCCCATTATGCTATAGACAATGCGCCGCATATGTCATTGTTATGCCGAGCATTATGCGCCGCATATGTGGTATTTTTGTCTCCAAAACTGATTGTAAATGGGTCACAACCCGACCCATTCTCTTCCTATATAAAGGGGACTTAGTTTTATAACACAACCACACTAGAATATACCCTAAAGGCGCCGCATACTCTTCCAAATCTTCTCAAAAATTTTCTTCTTTTTCTCCTCCAATTCACAAAACCATCTCCACAAGTTTCAAGCAAGTAAGTACTCTCTTATTCTTCATTTATTTATCGTAAGTACTACGTTGCTATGTCTATTATGAATTGCTAAATCGTATAAGATTGTTGGTGATGTTTATGTGTTTGGATAGTTGATACAAAATCATGTGAGTGAACATATACGTAGGAAAATCTTGACTTGTTTCTGACTTGAATTTGGTTTCAATAGCATTGTTATGATATTTACGGAATTACTATGGCTATGAACATTGCTTAAGATTGCTGTTTGGATACTTACATGTTAGACTACCCGGCCATTGGGATAAGACTTATAGTGCCTACCAGCATAAGAGGTTATGATTGTTGTAAGAATAACTATTCCATGTGGTAACCCCTATGTAGTAGTGTTATTATATCTACCATGAAAGTAGTCCAATGGCTGCAAGTAAGTGATGCATTGCTGATTTTCTTGTCGGAATACAATCCTAAAACATATGTCTACGAAATCTGAGTACTCGACCACTTTCACTTCACTGATTTGTGTTAACAAAACTAAGTGTGGGGTGGTACCCCTAATGATTGTTTATAGATTGTATCGATTGAGATTGTTCTGCCACTAACACTATTTCTAGTCTCAGGTACAATGGCACCTAAAGCGAGGCAAGGCAAGGAGAAAGCTACCACTTCCCAAAAGGGCTAAAAGAGAGGTCGCAAGGACCAAGGAGAATCATCCTCAGCACAACTACCCCGCAGAATGTTTGGATTAAAATGGGTTCTTGAGGAAGAAGCCAAAGCTTGGTACAGCAACAACAAAGAAAGAAAATATGTGCACGTCGACTTGATCGACAAGGAGACCTTATCAAAGAAGGAGTCGCGCATGTTGGCAAAAATAATGGCATTGAAGCTGGATTTCATCTTCCGCGACATGGGAGAATGCAACCTTGATTTAACAAGAGAATTTTATTCCAACTGGTCGCCGAACACAACAGGCAATGAAGTCAAAATTCGGGGCCAAGTGTTACAGCTCACCGCGGATTGGATCAACTCTTTTCTTGGCTTACCTTCGGTCGACACAGCACCATTCAAAGAGTTGTACAGCAGGCCTCCTTATAGAGCAATACGACACACACTTTGTCGAAGCAGATCGATGGAAAGGTGGGGCAGACATAAAGAAACAGGCCGACACAACACCTTCCCCTATGCTCCACTAAATAGGGAAGCAAGAATCTGGATGCGCATTGTCAACTCATGTCTTATTCCTGGGACTTAATACACCAAGATATCAAGAGATAGAGTGTGTTTGGTCTATGCTTTGATGACGAATGTCTCTATCAATTTTGGGGCAATCATTCGCTCTACCATGAGGAAGGCCAGACTCCACAAAAGGTCCCATTTCACATTTGGAAATTTGTTGACAGCAATCTTGCGGAAGGAGGATATCGAAGAGGAACCAGCTGACCACAAACTCCCACATAACCCAAAGAAGGTTGACCTCACCCAGGTCAAAGATGCTGAAACAACTCATGGTGTCAACCTTACTACTGCGGAGAGACATGCTCGTGATGAGAGTTTCTTCCGTCATCTCTATGGCATGACACGATTTACTATGATGAGTGGTGGACGTATTCCAACTGCTGAAGAGCTCCAACAGCTGAACCATGACTACCCAATGAACATGCATGCATGGGAGATGTGTGGAGTGGGCGTATAGTTTGAGGAACCTCTAGATGATGATGTGCCGACTGATGATGATCGACGCTTGCCTGATTCTAACGAGGAGGAGAACTCTGACGATGACTCTTATGATGATTCAGACGAAGGGGGTATAACCCCCGACATTGAGGAAGAGTCTGACTAACCAGGTTTTTCGTATTTATTTTCCACTGAGGGCAGGGTCCCATTTAAGTGTGGGGTGGCGGTATCGCATGCTATACTTCTCTATTTGCATCTATGTTTGTTTATTTTTTTTTTGTGTGTTTTCGATTTTTTTTAGTTAAGTTAAGTTTTTTTTAGGAGTCAAATTTTTTTCTAGCTTCGCATGAAACTATTTTTGATAGGCAGCATGAGATTATAACAAGAGTATGTGATACAATTAGGACTATTGAGACGTTTAGGCTCCAGTTGTGACTCATTATGTGATATTGTGTGGTTCAATTCCTTCACTTGTTGGGTCAAGAGTCTATATTACTTCCAATCAAGTCGACCATGTACCTTGTGTGTGTGAGATAATAGTATATTCTATGTTTGTGACTGATGCTAGAACTTGCCTGGTATGTATGCAAAGCGAAAATAAGGAGTGTAAGTTTAGGAGATAATTTGGGAATTTCTTTGGCAACCTATACATGTTTACCTTCGTTTTACCTACCCATGGACATCATCCTAGTTAAACCCTTTTGAGCCTTTAGCCTATTTCTTTGACAACCTTGTATGTAAGCCTAATCTATTTTTTTTCAAGACCGTAATTTGATCCAAATTCCTAAGTGCTTTAAAGTGAAAAAGTCATGTGACAACATAAGAGGAAATTGGGTGAGTATAATGCTATAAATTGTAATGGTGCTTGAATGTGTTATGAAAAAGAAAGTGCTATCATAAGAGGTATGTTATGAAAAGAAAAAGGAAAAGAAAGCTGAAAAGTGAGTTATGCTTAAAATTGAAAAACAATAGAGGAGAACAAGGGTGGTAGAATTGAAGAAAGGTTGAAAGAAAAAAGTGTCAATGATACAAAGTGATGTATTAAAGCGCTTAGGAACCTAGTCACTATTCTTGGCCAAAATGGTCCTACCCGTCCCTTAGCCTACATTACAACCATCAAAAGACCTACTTGATCCTAATCTTAACATTCCGACATTTAGTAGAGTACTACATTAAGGGCAAGCCGATGGTCATCAGTTGCTACATATGAATTCTTTGTGAGAGTGAGAGCAAGGATATGTTGATACCCATGTTTGAAAAATATGATATATTTGTGAGTGATTATGGCTACTATATTGTGAGACACACATGGTTGATGAGTTTTGGATAGTTGTATATGATTCTACGCACCTTAACATTTGCATGCGAGTTGATCACCATCACGAGTCTATGCTAGAGGTTAAATTGTTTCAACTTATAATCGAAAAGCTACTCTTTGTTGATAATTGTTGTGCTTGTCTTGATAAATGTTTTGTGTTGTTGTTGTAAAAACCCTAAGTTGATGTTTAGAAGGACATGATATGTTGTTCGAGGACGAACAAAGCTGCAAGTGTGGGGTGTTGATGATAGGCGAATTTACATGCCTATATCAATATATTTTGCCCATATTTTAGCCTAGTTTTGAGAACAAATTATATATTTCATGCACTTTTAGTCCTTTTTCCTGTAAATGAGCTAACGAACATGATTAGTAAAGTTTCAGGTATAAATGATGCAAAATTCATCATTTTATGGCTTACTTGACGCAAAAAAAAGCTCACGAATGAAGGAGAAGGAAGCTGGACGCCTAAAGGACCAAAACTGTTGCATGGAAAATCTGTCCCGGGCTAAAACAGCAATTCTGAAGACTTTGGGGACTTACAGACACAAAGCTGGATTTTGACAAAGATACATTAACCTAGTACAATTGGGTTATGTATTTCATTAGTTTATTTAGATTATGATAATGTTACATTAACCTAGTACATTTGGGTTAAGTGTTCCATAGGCCTAGTAGGATTTGGTTATTTATTCCATTAGCATAGTAGGAGTAGGATAGGAGTATTATAAATACCCTATCATACTAGAGATTTTTATTCATCTTTCTATTCTTCACTTAATTCAAAAATTAATTTTCTTCCATCCCTCTCATCTTCCACTACAAACACTTCTAATCTACTCTTCTATTCTCAAATTCCACAACAAGAGAATCGTTACCAAGCTAAGGAAACACGCCTCACGCCTATCACTTGATCTAAACGCCATTACTCAATATCGTGATATAATAACAATGTCAATCGTGATCTCCTTCGCATTCATGGATAACTAAACTTCTCTGTTGGGGTTATGGAAGCCGAATGAGTTACTATCTATTGCTATGAGTTTGTGAGTTCGAGACACGTATATTGCTTATATCATTATTCTCTTCATCTTAATCCACATTCTTTGCGGTTGCAAACGCAAGAATACGTCAGTCTAACATTTAACTTGTTCGAGAGAAAGGTTATTTGTCTGGAAAAGAGATAATGTCAAGGTAGTAGGACACCCTTTCCTATTAAAAAGCTAGTGCCGTAACTGGACTAACCTCTTGGAGAATTCGTACCGTTAGACACGCTTTAAGCTCAAGAGAGTTAAATAGTCCTTGTTTAGGTCGAGAGACGCTTGGATTTACCATCGAATACAATTCTCTATAAGCAATTGCATGTCAGAATTCTACACACTCATAGCCAATAGAGACGTATACCTCAGAAGGTGGACATAACCCCAACGCTTCAATTCTCATTGTTTACAACCAACGTAACAATCTCTCTCTTTTTACTTTATTATTTTCAGCCTTTGTTTACATTACTTGCAAGACAAGAATCCCCCTTTTTACGAGACTTGCACCAAAAGTTTAGTAATTTTACTTACTTGTTTGCCAAGCTATTCCCTGTGGGATCGACACCCAACCCAGGTTGGGTTCTATATTTGCTAACGACCGCTTTACACTCCTACGAGAGTTGTAGATTGAGCGTTATCACCTCCTGAAAAATGGGATTTCAATTTATATTTAGGACCCTCATGAAAAATAGGATTTTACTTTATGTTCAGGACCCTCCTGGAAAATGGTAATTTACTTTCTCTTCAGGACACTCCAGAAAAATGAGATTTTATTTTCTGTTCAGGACCCTCCAAAAAAATGGGATTTTACTTTATGTTTGGGACCCTCCTAAAAAATGGAATTTTAATTTCTGTTCAGGACCCTCCTGAAATATGGGATTTCACTTTACGTTCAGGACCCTCCTGAAAATGAAATTTTACTGTTTGTTCAGGACCCTCTTGAACAATGGGAATTTACATTCTGTTCAGGACCTTCCTAAAAATGGTATTTTACTTTATGATCAGGACCCTCCTAAAAAAACGGGATTTTTACTTTTGTTCAGGACCCTCCTGAAAAATGAGATTTTACTTTATCTTCAAGACCCTCCTGAAAAATGGAAAAATGGGAATTTACCTTATGTTGAGGATCCACCTGAAAAACAGGATTTTACCTTCAGTTCAGGACCCTTCTAAAAAATGGGATTGTACCTTATGTTCAGGACCCTCCTAGAAAATGGGAATTTACCTTATGTTCGGGACACTCCTGAAAAATAGAATTTTAGCTTATATTTAGGATCCTTCTGAAAAATGGAAATTTACTTTATGTTCTGGACCCTCTTGGAAAATGGAAATTTACTTTCTGTTCAGGACCATCCTAAAAAATGGAAATTTACTTTCTACTCAGGACCCTCCTGAAAAATAGGACTTTACTTTCTGTTTAGGACCCTGCAGAAAAATGGGATCTTTACCTTATGTTTAGGACCCTCCTGGAAAATGTGAATTTACCTTATGTTCATGATCCTCTTGAAAAATAGAATTTTACCTTATGTTCAGGACCCTCCTGGAAAATGAGAATTTACCTGTTGTACAGGTCCCTCCTGAAAAATGGGATTTTACCTTATGTTCAGGCCTCTTCTGAAAAATGGGATTATACCTTATGTTTAGGACCCTCCCGAAAAATGAAAATTTACTTTATGTTCAGAACCTTCCTAGAAAATGAGATTTTTACCTTACGTTTAGGACCCTCCTGAAAAATTTGAATTTACTTTATGCTCAGAACCCTCATGGAAACAAGGAATTACTTTCTGTTCCGGACCCTCCTTAAAAATAGGATTTTACTTTCTGTTCAGGACTCTCCTGGAAAATAGGTCTTTACTTTCTGTTCAGGACCCTCCTGAAAAATGGTATTTTACTTTCAGTTCAGGACCCTCCTGATGAATGGGATTTTACATTCTATTCAGAATCCTCCTAAAAAAATTTATTTTATTTTACTTTTTGTTCAGGACCCTCCTAAAAATTATAATTTCACTTTCTGTTCAGGGCCCTCCTGAAAAATATGATTTACTTTCTGTTCCGGACCCTCATGAAAAATGAGATTTTTTTTCTATTCAGGATCCTCCTAAAAAATGGGAATTTACTTTCTGTTGAGGACCCTCCTGAAAAATAGAATTTTACTTCCTGTTTAGGACTCTCCTGAAAAATGGGAATTTACTTTCTGTACAACACCATCCTGAAAAATAGGATTTTATTTTGTTTTCAAGACCCTCTTGAAAATTGGATTTCTCTTTCTGTTAAGGACCCTCCTGAGAGATGGGACATTAGTTTCTGTCGAGGACCCTCCTAAAAAATAAGATTTTACTTTTGTTTAGGACCTTACTGAAACATGGGATTTTACTCTCTATTGAGGACCCACCTGAAAAATGGGACTTTACTTTATGTTCAAGACCCTTCTAAAAAATGGGACTTTACTTTCTGCTCAAGATCCGCCTGAAAAATGGGATTTTACTTTATGTTCAAGACCCTTTTAAAAAATGGAAATTTACTTTATGTTTAGGATTTTCCTGAAAAATGGGACTTTACTTTATGTTTAGGACTCTCCTAAAAAATAGGACTTTACTTTCTGTTTTGGAGCCTCCTGAAAAATAGGACTTTGCTTTCTGTTCAGGGCCCTCCTAAAAAATGGGATTTCACTTTATGTTCAGGACCCTCCTAAAAAATGGGATTATACTTTATGTTCAAGTCCCTCTTGAAAAATGGAAATTTACTTTCTGTTCAGGATCCTCCTAAAAAAAAAGGATTTTACCTTCTGTTCAGGACCCTTCTGAAAAATAGTATTTTACTTTATGTTCAGGACTCTCCTAAAAAATGTGATTTTACTTTATGTTTTGGAGCCTCTTGAAAAATAAGATTTTACTTTCTGTTCAGGGCCCTCCTGAGAAATGAAATTTCACTTTATGTTCAGGACAAACCTGAAAAATGGGATCGTACTATATGTTCAGGACCCTCCTAAAAAATGGGAGTTTACTTTTTGTTCAGGACCCTTTGAAAAATGGGACAAGACCTACTGAAAGATGGGATTTTACTTTATGTTCAGGACCCTCCTAAAAAATGGAAAAATAGAAATTTACCTTACTTTCAGGACCCTCTTAAGAAATGTGATTTTACCTTCTGTTATGTACCTTCCTGAAAAATAGGATTTTACTATATGTTCAGGACCCTCCTGGAAAATAGGAATTTACCTTATGATTAGGACCCTTCTGAAATATGGTACATTGCCTTATGTTCAAGACTCTCCTGAAAAATGGGATTTTACCTTATGATCAGAATGATCAGAACCCTCCTGAAAATGGGAATTTACTTTATGTTCGGACTCTCCTTGAAAATGGGAATTTACTTTCTGTTTTGGAGCCTTCTGAAAAATAGGAATTTACTTTCTAACTTTACTTTTTGTTCAGAACCCTCCTGAAAAATGGGATTTTTACCTTTTGTTCAACACCCTCCAGAAAAATGAGATTTTACCTTATGTTCAGGACCTTCCCTGAAAATGGCAATTTACTTTATGTTCAGAACCCTTCTGAAAAATGGGATTTTACCCTATGTTTAGGACCCTTCTGAAAAATGTGACTTTACTTTATGTTCAAGACCCTACTGAAAAATAGGATTTTACCTTTGTTCAAGACCCTCCTGAAAAATGGGATTTTACTTTCTGCTCTGGACCCTCCTAAAAAATGGAACTTTAGTTTCTTTTCAGGATCCTCCGAAAAAATGGGACTTTACTTTTTGTTCAGGACCCTCCTGAAAAATGCAATTTTACTTTTTGTTCAGGACCCTCTTGAAAAAATTAGAATTTACTTTATGTTTAGGACCCTCTTGAAAAATGAGACTTTTCTTTATGTTCAGGGCCCTCCTGAAAATTGGGACCTTAATTTCTGTTCAGGAACTTCATGAAAAATAGGATTTTACTTTATGTTCACGATCCTCCTGAAAAATAAGGCTTTACTTTTGTTCAGGACCCTCCTAAAAAATGGGATTTCACCTTTTGTTCATGACCCTCCTGAAAAATGGGATTTTACTTTATGTTCAGGACCCTTCTGAAAAATGAGAATTTACTTTCTGTTTAGGATCCTCCTGAAAAATGGGATTTTATTTTCTGTTCAGGACCCTCCTAAAAAATGAGATTTTACTTTATCTTCAGGAGCCTACTGAAAAATGAGATTTCACTTTATGTTTAGGACTCTCTTGAAATAAGGGATTTTACTATCTTTTTCAGGACCCTCCTGAAAAATAAAAATTTACTTTTTATTCTAAACCCTCATGAAAAAATGGATTTAACTTTATATTTTGGACCCCCTTGAAAAAATGAGACTTTTACTTTTGTTCAGGACCCTCCTAAAAAATGGGATTTTACTTTATGTTTTGGAACCTCCTGAAAAATTGGATTTTACCTTCTGTTCAGGACCCTTCTAAAAATTGGATTTTACCTTATGTTCAGGACCCTCGTGGAAAATTAGAATTTACCTTATGTTTCGGACCCTCCTGAATAATGGGATTTTACCTTATGTTCAGGACCCTTCTAAAAAAATGGGATTTTACATTATGTTCAGGACCACCTGAAAAATGGAAATTTAATTTATGTTCAGGAACGTCCTGAAAAATGGAAATTTACTTTCTGTTCAGGACCCTCCTGAAAAATAGAATTTTACTTCCTGTTTAGGACTCTCCTGAAAAATGGGAATTTACTTTCTGTACAACACCATCCTGAAAAATAGGATTTTATTTTGTTTTCAAGACCCTCTTGAAAATTGGATTTCTCTTTCTGTTAAGGACCCTCCTGAGAGATGGGACATTAGTTTCTGTCGAGGACACTCCTAAAAAATAAGATTTTTCTTTTGTTTAGGACCTTACTGAAACATGGGATTTTACTTTCTATTGAGGACCCACCTGAAAAATGGGACTTTACTTTATGTTCAAGACCCTTCTAAAAAATGGGACTTTACTTTCTGCTCAAGATCCGCCTGAAAAATGGGATTTTACTTTATGTTCAAGACCCTTTTAAAAAATGGAAATTTACTTTATGTTTAGGATTTTCCTGAAAAATGGGACTTTACTTTATGTTTAGGACTCTCCTAAAAAATAGGACTTTACTTTCTGTTTTGGAGCCTCCTGAAAAATAGGACTTTGCTTTCTGTTCAGGGCCCTCCTAAAAAATGGGATTTCACTTTATGTTCAGGACCCTCCTAAAAAATGGGATTATACTTTATGTTCAAGTCCCTCTTGAAAAATGGAAATTTACTTTCTGTTCAGGATCCTCCTAAAAAAAAGGATTTTACCTTCTGTTCAGGACCCTTCTGAAAAATAGTATTTTACTTTATGTTCAGGACTCTCCTAAAAAATGTGATTTTACTTTATGTTTTGGAGCCTCTTGAAAAATAAGATTTTACTTTCTGTTCAGGGCCCTCCTGAGAAATGGGATTTCACTTTATGTTCAGGACAAACCTGAAAAATAGGATCGTACTATATGTTCAGGACCCTCCTAAAAAATGGGAGTTTACTTTTTGTTCAGGACCCTTTGAAAAATGGGACAAGACCTCCTGAAAGATGGGATTTTACTTTATGTTCAGGACCCTCCTAAAAAATGGAAAAATAGAAATTTACCTTACTTTCAGGACCCTCTTAAGAAATGTGATTTTACCTTCTGCTATGTACCTTCCTGAAAAATAGGATTTTACTATATGTTCAGGACCCTCCTGGAAAATAGGAATTTACCTTATGATTAGGACCCTTCTGAAATATGGTACATTGCCTTATGTTCAAGACTCTCCTGAAAAATGGGATTTTACCTTATGATCAGAATGATCAGAACCCTCCTGAAAATGGGAATTTACTTTATGTTCGGACTCTCCTTGAAAATGGGAATTTACTTTCTGTTTTGGAGCCTTCTGAAAAATAGGAATTTACTTTCTAACTTTACTTTTTGTTCAGAACCCTCCTGAAAAATGGGATTTTTACCTTTTGTTCAACACCCTCCAGAAAAATGAGATTTTACCTTATGTTCAGGACCCTCCCTGAAAATGGCAATTTACTTTATGTTCAGAACCCTTCTGAAAAATGGGATTTTACCTTATGTTTAGGACCCTTCTGAAAAATGTGACTTTACTTTATGTTCAAGACCCTACTGAAAAATAGGATTTTACCTTTGTTCAAGACCCTCCTGAAAAATGGGATTTTACTTTCTGCTCTGGACCCTCCTAAAAAATGGAACTTTAGTTTCTTTTCAGGATCCTCCGAAAAAATGGGACTTTACTTTTTGTTCAGGACCCTCCTGAAAAATGCAATTTTACTTTTTGTTCAGGACCCTCTTGAAAAAATTAGAATTTACTTTATGTTTAGGACCCTCTTGAAAAATGAGACTTTTCTTTATGTTCAGGGCCCTCCTGAAAATTGGGACCTTAATTTCTGTTCAGGAACTTCATGAAAAATAGGATTTTACTTTATGTTCACGATCCTCCTGAAAAATAAGGCTTTACTTTTGTTCAGGACCCTCCTAAAAAATGGGATTTCACCTTTTGTTCATGACCCTCCTGAAAAATGGGATTTTACTTTATGTTCAGGACCCTTCTGAAAAATGAGAATTTACTTTCTGTTCAGGATCCTCCTGAAAAATGGGATTTTATTTTCTGTTCAAGACCCTCCTGAAAAATGAGATTTTACTTTATCTTCAGGAGCCTACTGAAAAATGAGATTTCACTTTATGTTTAGGACTCTCTTGAAATAAGGGATTTTACTATCTTTTTCAGGACCCTCCTGAAAAATAAAAATTTACTTTTTATTATAAACCCTCATGAAAAAATGGATTTAACTTTATATTTTGGACCCCCTTGAAAAAATGAGACTTTTACTTTTGTTCAGGACCCTCCTAAAAAATGGGATTTTACTTTATGTTTTGGAACCTCCTGAAAAATTAGATTTTACCTTCTGTTCAGGACCCTTCTAAAAATTGGATTTTAACTTATGTTTAGGACCCTCCTGGAAAATTAGAATTTACCTTATGTTTCGGACCCTCCTGAATAATGGGATTTTACCTTATGTTCAGGACCCTTCTAAAAAAATGGGATTTTACATTATGTTCAGGACCCACCTGAAAAATGGAAATTTAATTTATGTTCAGGAACCTCCTGAAAAATGGAAATTTACTTTCTGTTCAGGACCTTTCTAAAAAATAGGAATTTACTTTCTGTTCAGGACGCTCCTAAAAAATGCGACTTTACTTTTTGTTCAGGACCCTTTGAAAAATGGGATAGGACCTCGTGAAAGATGGAATTTTACTTTATGTTCAGGACCCTCCTAAAAAATGGAAAAAAAGAAATTTACCTTACGTTCAGGACCCTCTTAAAAAATGTAATTTTACCTTCTGTTATGTACCTTCCTGAAAAATAGGATTTTACTATATGTTCAGGACCCTCCTGAAAAATGGGAATTTACCTTATGATTAGGACGCTTCTGAAATATGGTACATTGCCTTATGTTCAAGACTCTCCTGAAAAATGGGATTTTAAATTATGATCAGAATGATCAGAACCCTCCTGAAAATGGGAATTTACTTTATGTTCGGACTCTCCTTGAAAATGGGAATTTACTTTCTGTTTTGGAGCCTTCTAAAAAATAGGAATTTACTTTCTAACTTTACTTTCTGTTCAGAACCCTCCTGAAAAATGGGATTTTTACCTTTTGTTCAACACCCTCCAGAAAAATGAGATTTTACCTTATGTTCAGGACCCTCCGTGAAAATGGCAATTTACCTTATGTTCAGAACCCTTCTGAAAAATGGGATTTTACCCTATGTTTAGGACCCTTCTGAAAAATGTGACTTTACTTTATGTTCAAGACCCTACTGAAAAATAGGATTTTACCTTGGTTCAAGACCCTCCTGAAAAATGGGATTTTACTTTCTGCTCTGGACCCTCCTAAAAAATGGAACTTTAGTTTCTTTTCAGGATCCTCCTGAAAATACAATTTTACTTTTTGTTCAGGACGCACTTGAAAAAATTAGAATTTACTTTATGTTTAGGACCCTCTTGAAAAATGAGACTTTTCTTTATGTTCAGGGCCCTCCTGAAAATTGGGACCTTAATTTCTGTTCAGGAACATCATGAAAAATAGGATTTTACTTTATGTTCACAATCCTCCTGAAAAATGAGGCTTTACTTTTGTTCAGGACCCTCCTGAAAAATGGGATTTCACCTTTTGTTCAGGACCCTCCTGAAAAATGGGATTTTACTTTATGTTCAGGACCCTTCTGAAAAATGAGAATTTACTTTCTGTTCAGGATCCTCCTGAAAAATGGGATTTTATTTTCTGTTCAGGATCCTCCTGAAAAATGGGATTGTATTTTCTGTTCAGGACCCTCCTGAAAAATGAGATTTTACTTTATCTTCAGGAGCCTCCTGAAAAATGAGATTTCACTTTATGTTTAGGACTCTCTTGAAATAAGGGATTTTACTATCTTTTTCAGGACCCTCCTGAAAAATAAAAATTTACTTTTTATTCTAAACCCTCATGAAAAAATGGATTTAACTTTATATTTTGGACCCCTTGAAAAACTGAGACTTTTACTTTTGTTCAGGACCCTCCTAAAAAAATGGGATTTTACTTTATGTTTTGGAACCTCCTGAAAAATTGGATTTTACCTTCTGTTCAGGACCCTTCTAAAAATTGGATTTTACCTTATGTTCAGGACCCTCCTGGAAAATTAGAATTTACCTTATGTTTCGGACCCTCCTGAATAATGGAATTTTACCTTATGTTCAGGACCCTTCTAAAAAAATGGGATTTTACATTATGTTCAGGACCCACCTGAAAAATGGAAATTTAATTTATGTTCAGGAACCTCCTGAAAAATGGAAATTCACTTTCTGTTCAGGAACTTTCTAAAAAATAGGAATTTACTTTCTGTTCAGGACCCTCCTAAAAAATGGGACTTTACTTTATGTTCAGGACCCTTCTAAAAAATGGAAAAAAAGAAATTTACCTTACGTTCAGGACCCTCTTAAAAAATGTGATTTTACCTTCTGTTATGTACCTTCCTGAATAATAGGATTTTACTATATGTTCAGGACCCTTCTGAAAAATGGGAATTTACCTTATGATTAGGACGCTTTTGAAATATTGTACATTGCCTTATGTTCAAGACTCTCCTGAAAAATGGGATTTTACCTTATGATAAGAATGATCAGAACCCTCCTGAAAATGGGAATTTACTTTATGTTCGGACTCTCCTTGAAAATGGGAATTTACTTTCTGTTTTGGAGCCTTCTAAAAAATAGGAATTTACTTTCTAACTTTACTTTCTGTTCAGAACCCTCCTGAAAAATGGGATTTTTACCTTTTGTTCAACACCCTCCAGAAAAATGAGATTTTACCTTATGTTCAGGACCCTCCGTGAAAATGGCAATTTACCTTATGTTCAGAACCCTTCTGAAAATGGGATTTTACCCTATGTTTAGGACCCTTCTGAAAAATGTGACTTTACTTTATGTTCAAGACCCTACTGAAAAATAGGATTTTACCTTGGTTCAAGACCCTCCTAAAAATGGGATTTTACTTTCTGCTCTGGACCCCCCTAAAAAATGGAACTTTAGTTTTTTTTCAGGATCCTCCTGAAAAATGCAATTTTACTTTTTGTTCAGGACGCACTTGAAAAAATTAGAATTTACATTATGTTTAGGACCCTCTTGAAAAATGAGACTTTTCTTTATGTTCAGGGCCCTCCTGAAAATTGGGACCTTAATTTCTGTTCAGGAACTTCATGAAAAATAGGATTTTACTTTATGTTCACGATCCTCCTGAAAAATGAGGCTTTACTTTTGTTCAGGACCCTCCTGAAAAATGGGATTTCACCTTTTGTTCAGGACCCTCCTGAAAAATGGGATTTTACTTTATGTTCAGGACCCTTCTGAAAAATGAGAATTTACTTTCTGTTCAGGATCCTCCTGAAAAATGGGATTTTATTTTCTGTTCAGGACCCTCCTAAAAAATGAGATTTTACTTTATCTTCAGGAGCCTACTGAAAAATGAGATTTCACTTTATGTTTAGGACTCTCTTGAAATAAGGGATTTTACTATCTTTTTCAGGACCCTCCTGAAAAATAAAAATTTACTTTTTATTCTAAACCCTCATGAAAAAATGGATTTAACTTTATATTTTGGACCCCTTGAAAAACTGAGACTTTTACTTTTGTTCAGGACCCTCCTAAAAAAATGGGATTTTACTTTATGTTTTGGAACCTCCTGAAAAATTGGATTTTACCTTCTGTTCAGGACCCTTCTAAAAATTGGATTTTACCTTATGTTCAGGACCCTCCTGGAAAATTAGAATTTACCTTATGTTTCGGACCCTCCTGAATAATGGAATTTTACCTTATGTTCAGGACCCTTCTAAAAAAATGGGATTTTACATTATGTTCAGGACCCACCTGAAAAATGGAAATTTAATTTATGTTCAGGAACCTCCTGAAAAATGGAAATTCACTTTCTGTTCAGGACCTTTCTAAAAAATAGGAATTTACTTTCTGTTCAGGACCCTCCTAAAAAATGGGACTTTACTTTATGTTCAGGACCCTTCTAAAAAATGGAAAAAAAGAAATTTACCTTACGTTCAGGACCCTCTTAAAAAATGTGATTTTACCTTCTGTTATGTACCTTCCTGAATAATAGGATTTTACTATATGTTCAGGACCCTCCTGAAAAATGGGAATTTACCTTATGATTAGGACGCTTTTGAAATATTGTACATTGCCTTATGTTCAAGACTCTCCTGAAAAATGGGATTTTACCTTATGATAAGAATGATCAGAACCCTCCTGAAAATGGGAATTTACTTTATGTTCGGACTCTCCTTGAAAATGGGAATTTACTTTCTGTTTTGGAGCCTTCTAAAAAATAGGAATTTACTTTCTAACTTTACTTTCTGTTCAGAACCCTCCTGAAAAATGGGATTTTTACCTTTTGTTCAACACCCTCCAGAAAAATGAGATTTTACCTTATGTTCAGGACCCTCCGTGAAAATGGCAATTTACCTTATGTTCAGAACCCTTCTGAAAATGGGATTTTACCCTATGTTTAGGACCCTTCTGAAAAATGTGACTTTACTTTATGTTCAAGACCCTACTGAAAAATAGGATTTTACCTTGGTTCAAGACCCTCCTAAAAATGGGATTTTACTTTCTGCTCTGGACCCCCCTAAAAAATGGAACTTTAGTTTTTTTTCAGGATCCTCCTGAAAAATGCAATTTTACTTTTTGTTCAGGACGCACTTGAAAAAATTAGAATTTACATTATGTTTAGGACCCTCTTGAAAAATGAGACTTTTCTTTATGTTCAGGGCCCTCCTGAAAATTGGGACCTTAATTTCTGTTCAGGAACTTCATGAAAAATAGGATTTTACTTTATGTTCACGATCCTCCTGAAAAATGAGGCTTTACTTTTGTTCAGGACCCTCCTGAAAAATGGGATTTCACCTTTTGTTCAGGACCCTCCTGAAAAATGGGATTTTACTTTATGTTCAGGACCCTTCTGAAAAATGAGAATTTACTTTCTGTTCAGGATCCTCCTGAAAAATGGGATTTTATTTTCTGTTCAGGACCCTCCTGAAAAATGAGATTTTACTTTATCTTCAGGAGCCTCCTGAAAAATGAGATTTCACTTTATGTTTAGGACTCTCTTGAAATAAGGGATTTTACTATCTTTTTCAGGACCCTCCTGAAAAATAAAAATTTACTTTTTGTTCTAAACCCTCATGAAAAATTGGATTTTACTTTATGTTTTGGACCCCCTGAAAAAATGAGACTTTTACTTTTTTTCAGGACCCTCCTAAAAAATTGGATTTTACTTTATGCTCTGGACCCTCCTGAAAAATTGGATTTTACCTTCTGTTCAGGACCCTTCTAAAAATAGGATTTTACCTTATGTTCAGGACCCTCGTGGAAAATTAGAATTTACCTTATGTTTCGGACCCTCCTGAATAATGGGATTTTACCTTATGTTCAGGACCCTTCTAAAAAAATGGGATTTTACATTATGTTCAGGACCCACCTGAAAAATGGAAATTTAATTTATGTTCAGGAACTCCTGAAAAATGGAAATTTACTTTCTGTTCAGGACCTTCCTAAAAAATAGGAATTTACTTTCTGTTCAGGACCCTCCTAAAAAATGGGACTTTACTTTCTAGCTTTACTTTCTGTTCAGGACCCTTCTAAAAAATGGGATTTAACCCTATGTTTAGGACCCTTCTGAAAAATGTGACTTTACTTTATGTTCAAGACCCTACTGAAAAATAGGATTTTACCTTGGTTCAAGACCCTCCTGAAAAATAGGATTTTACTTTCTGCTCTGGACCCTCCTAAAAAATGGAACTTTAGTTTCTTTTCAAGATCCTCCTGAAAAATGAAATTTTACTTTTTGTTCAGGACGTTCTTGAAAAAATTAGAATTTACTTTATGTTTAGGACCCTCTTGAAAAATGAGACTTTTCTTTATGTCCAGGGCCCTCCTGAAAATTGGGACCTTAATTTCTGTTCAGGAACTTCATGAAAAATAGGATTTTACTTTATGTTCACGATCCTCCTGAAAAATGAGGCTTTACTTTTGTTCAGGACCCTCCTGAAAAATGGGATTTCACCTTTTGTTCAGGACCCTCCTAAAAAATGGGATTTTACTTTATGTTTAGGACCCTTCTGAAAAATAAGAATTTACTTTCTGTTCAGGATCCTCCTGAAAAATGGGATTTTATTTACTGATCAGGACCCTCCTGAAAAATGAAATTTTACTTTATCTTCAGGAGCCTCCTGAAAAATGAGATTTCACTTTATGTTTAGGACTCTCTTGAAATAAGGGATTTTACTATCTTTTTCAGGACCCTCCTGAAAAATAAAAATTTACATTTTATTCTAAACCCTCATGAAAAAATGGATTTAACTTTATATTTTGGACCCCCTTGAAAAAATGAGACTTTTACTTTTGTTCAGGACCCTCCTAAAGAATGGGATTTTACTTTATGTTTTGGAACCTCCTGAAAAATTGGATTTTACCTTCTGTTCAGGACCCTTCTAAAAATTGGATTTTACCTTATGTTCAGGACCCTCGTGGAAAATTAGAATTTACCTTATGTTTCGGACCCTCCTGAATAATGGGATTTTACCTTATGTTCAGGACCCTTCTAAAAAAATGGGATTTTACATTATGTTCAGGACCACCTGAAAAATGGAAATTTAATTTATGTTCAGGAACGTCCTGAAAAATGGAAATTTACTTTCTGTTCAGGACCCTCCTGAAAAATAGAATTTTACTTCCTGTTTAGGACTCTCCTGAAAAATGGGAATTTACTTTCTGTACAACACCATCCTGAAAAATAGGATTTTATTTTGTTTTCAAGACCCTCTTGAAAATTGGATTTCTCTTTCTGTTAAGGACCCTCCTGAGAGATGGGACATTAGTTTCTGTCGAGGACACTCCTAAAAAATAAGATTTTTCTTTTGTTTAGGACCTTACTGAAACATGGGATTTTTCTTTCTATTGAGGACCCACCTGAAAAATGGGACTTTACTTTATGTTCAAGACCCTTCTAAAAAATGGGACTTTACTTTCTGCTCAAGATCCGCCTGAAAAATGGGATTTTACTTTATGTTCAAGACCCTTTTAAAAAATGGAAATTTACTTTATGTTTAGGATTTTCCTGAAAAATGGGACTTTACTTTATGTTTAGGACTCTCCTAAAAAATAGGACTTTACTTTCTGTTTTGGAGCCTCCTGAAAAATAGGACTTTGCTTTCTGTTCAGGGCCCTCCTAAAAAATGGGATTTCACTTTATGTTCAGGACCCTCCTAAAAAATGGGATTATACTTTATGTTCAAGTCCCTCTTGAAAAATGGAAATTTACTTTCTGTTCAGGATCCTCCTAAAAAAAAGGATTTTACCTTCTGTTCAGGACCCTTCTGAAAAATAGTATTTTACTTTATGTTCAGGACTCTCCTAAAAAATGTGATTTTACTTTATGTTTTGGAGCCTCTTGAAAAATAAGATTTTACTTTCTGTTCAGGGCCCTCCTGAGAAATGGGATTTCACTTTATGTTCAGGACAAACCTGAAAAATGGGATCGTACTATATGTTCAGGACCCTCCTAAAAAATGGGAGTTTACTTTTTGTTCAGGACCCTTTGAAAAATGGGACAAGACCTCCTGAAAGATGGGATTTTACTTTATGTTCAGGACCCTCCTAAAAAATGGAAAAATAGAAATTTACCTTACTTTCAGGACCCTCTTAAGAAATGTGATTTTACCTTCTGCTATGTACCTTCCTGAAAAATAGAATTTTACTATATGTTCAGGACCCTCCTGGAAAATAGGAATTTACCTTATGATTAGGACCCTTCCGAAATATGGTACATTGCCTTATGTTCAAGACTCTCCTGAAAAATGGGATTTTACCTTATGATCAGAACGATCAGAACCCTCCTGAAAATGGGAATTTACTTTATGTTCGGACTCTCCTTGAAAATGGGAATTTACTTTCTGTTTTGGAGCCTTCTGAAAAATAGGAATTTACTTTCTAACTTTACTTTTTGTTCAGAACCCTCCTGAAAAATGGGATTTTTACCTTTTGTTCAACACCCTCCAGAAAAATGAGATTTTACCTTATGTTCAGGACCCTCCCTGAAAATGGCAATTTACTTTATGTTCAGAACCCTTCTGAAAAATGGGATTTTACCCTATGTTTAGGACCCTTCTGAAAAATGTGACTTTACTTTATGTTCAAGACCCTACTGAAAAATAGGATTTTACCTTTGTTCAAGACCCTCCTGAAAAATAGGATTTTACTTTCTGCTCTGGACCCTCCTAAAAAATGGAACTTTAGTTTCTTTTCAGGATCCTCCGAAAAAATGGGACTTTACTTTTTGTTCAGGACCCTCCTGAAAAATGCAATTTTACTTTTTGTTCAGGACCCTCTTGAAAAAATTAGAATTTACTTTATGTTTAGGACCCTCTTGAAAAATGAGACTTTTCTTTATGTTCAGGGCCCTCCTAAAAATTGGGACCTTAATTTCTGTTCAGGAACTTCATGAAAAATAGGATTTTACTTTATGTTCACGATCCTCCTGAAAAATAAGGCTTTACTTTTGTTCAGGACCCTCCTAAAAAATGGGATTTCACCTTTTGTTCATGACCCTCCTGAAAAATGGGATTTTACTTTATGTTCAGGACCCTTCTGAAAAATGAGAATTTACTTTCTGTTCAGGATCCTCCTGAAAAATTGGATTTTATTTTCTGTTCAGGACCCTCCTGAAAAATGAGATTTTACTTTATCTTCAGGAGCCTACTGAAAAATGAGATTTCACTTTATGTTTAGGACTCTCTTGAAATAAGGGATTTTACTATCTTTTTCAGGACCCTCCTGAAAAATAAAAATTTACTTTTTATTATAAACCCTCATGAAAAAATGGATTTAACTTTATATTTTGGACCCCCTTGAAAAAATGAGACTTTTACTTTTGTTCAGGACCCTCCTAAAAAATGGGATTTTACTTTATGTTTTGGAACCTCCTGAAAAATTGGATTTTACCTTCTGTTCAGGACCCTTCTAAAAATTGGATTTTAACTTATGTTTAGGACCCTCCTGGAAAATCAGAATTTACCTTATGTTTCGGACCCTCCTGAATAATGGGATTTTACCTTATGTTCAGGACCCTTCTAAAAAAATGGGATTTTACATTATGTTCAGGACCCACCTGAAAAATGGAAATTTAATTTATGTTCAGGAACCTCCTGAAAAATGGAAATTTACTTTCTGTTCAAGACCTTTCTAAAAAATAGGAATTTACTTTCTGTTCAGGACGCTCCTAAAAAATGCGACTTTACTTTTTGTTCAGGACCCTTTGAAAAATGGGATAGGACCTCGTGAAAGATGGAATTTTACTTTATGTTCAGGACCCTCCTAAAAAATGGAAAAAAAGAAATTTACCTTACGTTCAGGACCCTCTTAAAAAATGTGATTTTACCTTCTGTTATGTACCTTCCTGAAAAATAGGATTTTACTATATGTTCAGGACCCTCCTGAAAAATGGGAATTTACCTTATGATTAGGACGCTTCTGAAATATGGTACATTGCCTTATGTTCAAGACTCTCCTGAAAAATGGGATTTTACATTATGATCAGAATGATCAGAACCCTCCTGAAAATGGGAATTTACTTTATGTTCGGACTCTCCTTGAAAATGGGAATTTACTTTCTGTTTTGGAGCCTTCTAAAAAATAGGAATTTACTTTCTAACTTTACTTTCTGTTCAGAACCCTCCTGAAAAATGGGATTTTTACCTTTTGTTCAACACCCTCCAGAAAAATGAGATTTTACCTTATGTTCAGGACCCTCCGTGAAAATGGCAATTTACCTTATGTTCAGAACACTTCTGAAAAATGGGATTTTACCCTATGTTTAGGACCCTTCTGAAAAATGTGACTTTACTTTATGTTCAAGACCCTACTGAAAAATAGGATTTTACCTTGGTTCAAGACCCTCCTGAAAAATGGGATTTTACTTTCTGCTCTGGACCCTCCTAAAAAATGGAACTTTAGTTTCTTTTCAGGATCCTCCTGAAAAATGCAATTTTACTTTTTGTTCAGGACGCACTTGAAAAAAATTAGAATTTACTTTATGTTTAGGACCCTCTTGAAAAATGAGACTTTTCTTTATGTTCAGGGCCCTCCTGAAAATTGGGACCTTAATTTCTGTTCAGGAACATCATGAAAAATAGGATTTTACTTTATGTTCACGATCCTCCTGAAAAATGAGGCTTTACTTTTGTTCAGGACCCTCCTGAAAAATGGGATTTCACCTTTTGTTCAGGACCCTCCTGAAAAATGGGATTTTACTTTATGTTCAGGACCCTTCTGAAAAATGAGAATTTACTTTCTGTTCAGGATCCTCCTGAAAAATGGGATTTTATTTTCTGTTCAGGATCCTCCTGAAAAATGGGATTTTATTTTCTGTTCAGGACCCTCCTGAAAAATGAGATTTTACTTTATCTTCAGGAGCCTCCTGAAAAATGAGATTTCACTTTATGTTTAGGACTCTCTTGTAATAAGGGATTTTACTATCATTTTCAGGACCCTCCTGAAAAATAAAAATTTACTTTTTATTCTAAACCCTCATGAAAAAATGGATTTAACTTTATATTTTGGACCCCTTGAAAAACTAAGACTTTTACTTTTGTTCAGGACCCTCCTAAAAAATGGGATTTTACTTTATGTTTTGGAACCTCCTGAAAAATTGGATTTTACCTTCTGTTCAGGACCCTTCTAAAAATTGGATTTTACCTTATGTTCAGGACCCTCCTGGAAAATTAGAATTTACCTTATGTTTCGGACCCTCCTGAATAATGGAATTTTACCTTATGTTCAGGACCCTTCTAAAAAAATGGGATTTTACATTATGTTCAGGACCCACCTGAAAAATGGAAATTTAATTTATGTTCAGGAACCTCCTGAAAAATGAAAATTCACTTTCTGTTCAGGACCTTTCTAAAAAATAGGAATTTACTTTCTGTTCAGGACCCTCCTAAAAAATGGGACTTTACTTTTTGTTCAGGACCCTTTGAAAAATGGGATAGGACCTCCTGAAAGATGGGATTTTACTTTATGTTCAGGACCCTTCTAAAAAATGGAAAAAAAGAAATTTACCTTACGTTCAGGACCCTCTTAAAAAATGTGATTTTACCTTCTGTTATGTACCTTCCTGAATAATAGGATTTTACTATATGTTCAGGACCCTCCTGAAAAATGGGAATTTACTTATGATTAGGACGCTTCTGAAATATGGTACATTGCCTTATGTTCAAGACTCTCCTGAAAAATGGGATTTTACCTTATGATAAGAATGATCAGAACCCTCCTGAAAATGGGAATTTACTTTATGTTCGGACTCTCCTTGAAAATGGGAATTTACTTTCTGTTTTGGAGCCTTCTAAAAAATAGGAATTTACTTTCTAACTTTACTTTCTGTTCAGAACCCTCCTGAAAAATGGGATTTTTACCTTTTGTTCAACACCCTCCAGAAAAAATGAGATTTTACCTTATGTTCAGGACCCTCCGTGAAAATGGCAATTTACCTTATGTTCAGAACCCTTCTGAAAATGGGATTTTACCCTATGTTTAGGGCCCTTCTGAAAAATGTGACTTTACTTTATGTTCAATACCTTACTGAAAAATAGGATTTTACCTTGGTTCAAGACCCTCCTAAAAATGGGATTTTACTTTCTGCTCTGGACCCTCCTAAAAAATGGAACTTTAGTTTCTTTTCAGGATCCTCCTGAAAAATGCAATTTTACTTTTTGTTCAGGACGCACTTGAAAAAATTAGAATTTACATTATGTTTAGGACCCTCTTGAAAAATGAGACTTTTCTTTATGTTCAGGGCCCTCCTGAAAATTGGGACCTTAATTTCTGTTCAGGAACTTCATGAAAAATAGGATTTTACTTTATGTTCACGATCCTCCTGAAAAATGAGGCTTTACTTTTGTTCAGGACCCTCCTGAAAAATGGGATTTCACCTTTTGTTCAGGACCCTCCTGAAAAATGGGATTTTACTTTATGTTCAGGACCCTTCTGAAAAATGAGAATTTACTTTCTGTTCAGGATCCTCCTGAAAAATGGGATTTTATTTTCTGTTCAGGACCCTCCTGAAAAATGAGATTTTACTTTATCTTCAGGAGCCTCCTGAAAAATGAGATTTCACTTTATGTTTAGGACTCTCTTGAAATAAGGGATTTTACTATCTTTTTCAGGACCCTCCTGAAAAATAAAAATTTACTTTTTGTTCTAAACCCTCATGAAAAATTGGATTTTACTTTATGTTTTGGACCCCCTGAAAAAATGAGACTTTTACTTTTTTTCAGGACCCTCCTAAAAAATTGGATTTTACTTTATGTTCTGGACCCTCCTGAAAAATTGGATTTTACCTTCTGTTCAGGACCCTTCTAAAAATAGGATTTTACCTTATGTTCAGGACCCTCGTGGAAAATTAGAATTTACCTTATGTTTCGGACCCTCCTGAATAATGGGATTTTACCTTATGTTCAGGACCCTTCTAAAAAAATGGGATTTTACATTATGTTCAGGACCCACCTGAAAAATGGAAATTTAATTTATGTTCAGGAACTCCTGAAAAATGGAAATTTACTTTCTGTTCAGGACCTTCCTAAAAAATAGGAATTTACTTTCTGTTCAGGACCCTCCTAAAAAATGGGACTTTACTTTCTAGCTTTACTTTCTGTTCAGGACCCTTCTAAAAAATGGGATTTAACCCTATGTTTAGGACCCTTCTGAAAAATGTGACTTTACTTTATGTTCAAGACCCTACTGAAAAATAGTATTTTACCTTGGTTCAAGACCCTCCTGAAAAATAGGATTTTACTTTCTGCTCTGGACCCTCCTAAAAAATGGAACTTTAGTTTCTTTTCAAGATCCTCCTGAAAAATGAAATTTTACTTTTTGTTCAGGACGTTCTTGAAAAAATTAGAATTAACTTTATGTTTAGGACCCTCTTGAAAAATGAGACTTTTCTTTATGTTCAGGGCCCTCCTGAAAATTGGGACCTTAATTTCTGTTCAGGAACTTCATGAAAAATAGGATTTTACTTTATGTTCACGATCCTCCTGAAAAATGAGGCTTTACTTTTGTTCAGGACCCTCCTGAAAAATGGGATTTCACCTTTTGTTCAGGACCCTCCTAAAAAATGGGATTTTACTTTATGTTTAGGACCCTTCTGAAAAATAAGAATTTACTTTCTGTTCAGGATCCTCCTGAAAAATGGGATTTTATTTTCTGTTCAGGACCCTCCTGAAAAATGAAATTTTACTTTATCTTCAGGAGCCTCCTGAAAAATGAGATTTCACTTTATGTTTAGGACTCTCTTGAAATAAGGGATTTTACTATCTTTTACAGGACCCTCCTGAAAAATAAAAATTTACTTTTTGTTCTTAACCATCATGAAAAATTGGATTTTACTTTATGTTTTGGACCCCCTGAAAAAATGAGACTTTTACTTTTGTTCAGGACCCTCCTAAAAAATTGGATTTTACTTTATGTTCTGGACCCTCCTGAAAAATTTGATTTTACCTTCTGTTCAGGACCCTTCTAAAAATAGAATTTTACCTTATGTTCAGGACCCTCGTGGAAAATTAGAATTTACCTTATGTTTCGGACCCTCCTGAATAATGGGATTTTACCTTATGTTCAGGACCCTTCGAAAAAAATGGGATTTTACATTATGTTCAGGACCCACCTGAAAAATGGAAATTTAATTTATGTTCAGGAACTTCCTGAAAAATGGAAATTTACTTTCTGTTCAGGACCTTCCTAAAAAATAGGAATTTACTTTCTGTTCTCCTAAAAAATGGGACTTTACTTTCTAACTTTACTTTCTGTTCAGGACCCTTCTAAAAAATGGGATTTTAACTTATGTTCATGACCCTCCTATAAAATGGGAATTTACCTTATGTTTAGGACTCTCTTGAAAAATGGCAAAATACCTTATTTTCAGGACCCTCCTGAAAAATAGGATTTTACCTTTTGTTCAGCACCCTCTTGAAAAATTAGGTTTTACCTTATTTTCAGGACTCTCCTGACAAATAGGAATTTACTTTATGTTCAGAACCCTCCTGGAAAATGGGAATTTAATTTTTGTTCAGGACACTTCTGGAAAATGACAATTTACTTTCTGTTCAGGACCCTATTGGAGACTAGGATTTTACTTTCTGTTTACGGCCCTCCTAGAAAATGAGACTTTACTTTATCTTCAGGACCCTCCTGGAAAATGGGACTTTACTTTCTGTTCAGGAACCTACTAAAAAATAGGATTTTAGTTTTGTTCAAGACCCTTCTGAAAAATAGGACTTTACTTTTTGTTGAGGACCCTCCTGAAAAATGGGATTTACTTTCTGTTCAGGACCCATTTGAAAAAAATTAGAATTTACTTTATGTTTAGGACCCTCTTAAAAAATGAGACTTTTCTTTATGTTCAGGGCCCTCCTGAAAATTGGGACCTTAATTTTGACTTAGGAACTTCCTGAAAAATAGGATTTTACTTTATGTACACGATCCTCCTAAAAAATGAGACTTTACTTTGGTTCAGGACCCTCCTGAAAAAGTGTATTTCACCTTTTGTTCAGGACCCTCCTGAAAAATGGGATTTTACTTTATGTTCAGGACCCTTCTGAAAAATGAGAAATTACTTTTTGTTCAGGATCGTCCTGAAAAGTGGGATTTTACTTTCTGTTCAGGACCCTCCTGAAAAATGGGATTTTACTTTATGTTCCGGAGCCTCCTGAAAAATGAGATTTCACTTTATGTTTAGGACTCTCTTGAAATAAGGGATTTTATTGTCTTTTTCAGGACCCTCCTGAAAAATAAAAATTTACTTTTTATTCTAGACCCTCCTGAAAAATGGGACTTTACTTTCTGTTCAGGATCCTCCTGAAAAATGGGACTTTCCTTTCTGTTTAGGACCCTCCTGAAAAATGGGACTTTACTTTCGGTTCAGGATACTCCTGAAAAATGAGATTTAACCTTCTGTTTAGGACCCTTCTAAAAATAGGATTTTACCTTAAGTTTAGGACCCTCCTGGAAAATTTGAATTTACCTTATGTTAGGGACCATCCTGAAGGTTGGGACCTTAATTTCTGTTCAGGAACTTCCTAAAAAATAGGATTTTACTTTATGTTCACGATCCTCCTGAAAAATGAGGCTTTACTTTTGTTCAGGATCCTCCTGAAAAATGGGATTTCACCTTTTGTTCAGGACCCTCCTGAAAAATAGGATTTTACTTTATGTTTAGGACCCCTCTGAAAAATGAGAATTTACTTTCTGTTCAGGATCCTCCTAAAAATTGGGATTTTACTTTCTGTTCAGGACCCTCCTAAAAAATGAGAATTTACTTTCTGTTCAGGAGCCTCTTCAAAAATGAGATTTCACTTTATGTTTAGGACTCTCTTGAAATAAGGGATTTTACTATCTTTTTCAGGACCCTCCTGAAAAATAAAAATTTGCTTTTTGTTCTAAACCCTCATGAAAAATGGGATTTTACTTTATGTTTTCGACCATCCTGAAAAAATGAGACTTTTACTTTTGTTAAGGACCCTCCTAAAAAATCAGATTTTAGTTTATGTTTTGGACCCTCCTGAAAAATTAGATTTTACGTTCTGTTCAGGACCCTCCAGGAAAATTAGAATTTACCTTATGTTCCGGACCCTCCTAAAAAATGAGATTTTACCTTATGTTCAGAACCCTTCTGAAAAATAGGATTTTACATTATGTTCAGGACCCACCTGAAAAATGGATATTTACTTTATATTCAGGAACCTCCTGAAAAATGGAAATTTACTTTCTGTTCAGGACCCTCCTAAAAAATAGGAATTTACTTTCTGTTCAGGACCCTCCTAAAAAATGGGAATTTACTTTCTAACTTCACTTTCTGTTCAGGACCCTCCTAAGAAATGGGATTTGACCCTCTTGAAAAATGAGACTTTTCTTTATGTTCAAGGCCCTCCTGAAAATTGGGACCGTAATTTCTGTTCAGAAACTTCCTGAAAAATAGGATTTTACTTTATGTTCACGATCCTTCTAAAAAATGAGACTTTACATTTGTTCAGGACCCTCCTGAAAAATGGTATTTCACCTTTTGTTCAGGACCCTCCTGAAAAATGGGATTTTACTTTATGTTCAGGACCCTTCTGAAAAATGAGAACTTACTTTCGGTTCAGGTTCCTTCTGAAAAATGGGATTTTACTTTCTGTTCAGGACGCTCCTGAAAAATGGGGTTTTACTTTATGTTCCAGAGCCTCCTAAAAAATAAGATTTCACATTATGTCTAGGACTCTCTTGAAATAAGGGATTTTACTGTCTTTTTCAGGACCCTCCTGAAAAATAAAAATTTAAATTTTGTTCTAGACCCTCCTGAAAAATGGGACTTTACTTTTTGTTTAGGATCCTCCTGAGAAATGGGACTTTCCTTTCTGTTCAGGACCCTCCTGAAAAATGGGACTTTACTTTCTGTTCAGGATACTCTTGAAAAATGAGATTTTGCCTTCTATTTAGGACCCTTCTAAAAATAGGATTTTACCTTTTGTTCAGGACCCTCTTGGAAAATTAGAATTTACCTTATGTTTCGGACCCTTCTGAAAAATGAGAATTTACTTTCTGTTCAGGATCCTCCTGAAAATTGGGATTTTACTTTATGTTCAGGACCCTCCTAAAAAATTAGAATTTACTTTCTGTTCAGGAGCCTCCTGAAAAATGAGATTTCACTTTATATTTAGGACTCTGTTGAAATAAGGGATTTTACTATCTTTTTCAGGACCCTCCTGAAAAATAAAAATTTGCTTTTTGTTCTAAACCCTCATGAAAAATGGGATTTTACTTTATGTTTTCGACCATCCTGAAAAAATGAGACTTTTACTTTTGTTAAGGACCCTCCAAAAAAATCAGATTTTAGTTTATGTTCTGGACCCTCCTGAAAAATTAGATTTTACGTTCTGTTCAGGACCCTTCTAAAAATAGGATTTTACCTTATGTTCAGGACCCTCCCAGAAAATTAGAATTTACCTTATGTTCCGGACCCTCCTAAAAAATTGGATTTTACCTTATGTTTAGAACCCTTCTGAAAAATTGGATTTTACATTATGTTCAGGACCCACTTGAAAAATGGATATTTACTTTATGTTCAGGAACCTCCTGAGAAATGGAAATTTACTTTCTGTTCAGGACCCTCCTAATAAATAGAAATTTACTTTCTGTTCAGAACCCTCTTAAAAAATGGGAATTTACTTTCTAACTTTACTTTCTGTTCAGGACCCTCCTAAAAAATGGGATTTTACCTTATGTTCAGTACCCTCCTATAAAATGGGAATTTACCTTATGTTTAGGACCCTCCTGAAAAATGGTAAAATACCTTATTTTCAGGACCCTCCTCAAAAATAGGATTTTACATTTTGTTCTGCACCCTCTTGAAAAATTAGATTTTACCTTATTTTCAGGACTCTCCTGACAAATAGGAATTTACTTTATGTTCAGAACCCTTCTGGAAAATGGGATTTTACCTTATGTTAGGACACTCCTGAAAAATGGGAATTTATTTTATGTTCAGGACCCTCCTGGAAAATGGGAATTTACTTTCTATTAGGGACCCTCTTGGTGACTAGGATTTTACTTTCTGTTTACGGCCCTCCTAGAAAATCGGACTTTACTCTCTCTTTAGGACCCTCCTACAAAATGGGACTTTACTTTCTGTTCAGGACCCTACTGAAAAGTGAGATTTTACTTTATCTTCAGGAGCCTACTGAAAAATGAGATTTCACTTTATGTTTAGGACTCTCTTGAAATAAGGGATTTTACTATCTTTTTCAGGACCCTCCTGAAAAATAAAAATTTACTTTTTATTCTAAACCCTCATGAAAAAATGGATTTAACTTTATATTTTGGACCCCCTTGAAAAAATGAGACTTTTACTTTTGTTCAGGACCCTCCTAAAAAATGGGATTTTACTTTATGTTTTGGAACCTCCTGAAAAATTGGATTTTACCTTCTGTTCAGGACCCTTCTAAAAATTGGATTTTACCTTATGTTCAGGACCCTCGTGGAAAATTAGAATTTACCTTATGTTTCGGACCCTCCTGAATAATGGGATTTTACCTTATGTTCAGGACCCTTCTAAAAAAATGGGATTTTACATTATGTTCAGGACCACCTGAAAAATGGAAATTTAATTTATGTTCAGGAACGTCCTGAAAAATGGAAATTTACTTTCTGTTCAGGACCCTCCTGAAAAATAGAATTTTACTTCCTGTTTAGGACTCTCCTGAAAAATGGGAATTTACTTTCTGTACAACACCATCCTGAAAAATAGGATTTTATTTTGTTTTCAAGACCCTCTTGAAAATTGGATTTCTCTTTCTGTTAAGGACCCTCCTGAGAGATGGGACATTAGTTTCTGTCGAGGACACTCCTAAAAAATAAGATTTTACTTTTGTTTAGGACCTTACTGAAACATGGGATTTTACTTTCTATTGAGGACCCACCTGAAAAATGGGACTTTACTTTATGTTCAAGACCCTTCTAAAAAATGGGACTTTACTTTCTGCTCAAGATCCGCCTGAAAAATGGGATTTTACTTTATGTTCAAGACCCTTTTAAAAAATGGAAATTTACTTTATGTTTAGGATTTTCCTGAAAAATGGGACTTTACTTTATGTTTAGGACTCTCCTAAAAAATAGGACTTTACTTTCTGTTTTGGAGCCTCCTGAAAAATAGGACTTTGCTTTCTGTTCAGGGCCCTCCTAAAAAATGGGATTTCACTTTATGTTCAGGACCCTCCTAAAAAATAGGATTATACTTTATGTTCAAGTCCCTCTTGAAAAATGGAAATTTACTTTCTGTTCAGGATCCTCCTAAAAAAAAGGATTTTACCTTCTGTTCAGGACCCTTCTGAAAAATAGTATTTTACTTTATGTTCAGGACTCTCCTAAAAAATGTGATTTTACTTTATGTTTTGGAGCCTCTTGAAAAATAAGATTTTACTTTCTGTTCAGAGCCCTCCTGAGAAATGGGATTTCACTTTATGTTCAGGACAAACCTGAAAAATGGGATCGTACTATATGTTCAGGACCCTCCTAAAAAATGGGAGTTTACTTTTTGTTCAGGACCCTTTGAAAAATGGGACAAGACCTCCTGAAAGATGGGATTTTACTTTATGTTCAGGACCCTCCTAAAAAATGGAAAAATAGAAATTTACCTTACTTTCAGGACCCTCTTAAGAAATGTGATTTTACCTTCTGCTATGTACCTTCCTGAAAAATAGGATTTTACTATATGTTCAGGACCCTCCTGGAAAATAGGAATTTACCTTATGATTAGGACCCTTCTGAAATATGGTACATTGCCTTATGTTCAAGACTCTCCTGAAAAATGGGATTTTACCTTATGATCAGAATGATCAGAACCCTCCTGAAAATGGGAATTTACTTTATGTTCGGACTCTCCTTGAAAATGGGAATTTACTTTCTGTTTTGGAGTCTTCTGAAAAATAGGAATTTACTTTCTAACTTTACTTTTTGTTCAGAACCCTCCTGAAAAATGGGATTTTTACCTTTTGTTCAACACCCTCCAGAAAAATGAGATTTTACCTTATGTTCAGGACCCTCCCTGAAAATGGCAATTTACTTTATGTTCAGAACCCTTCTGAAAAATGGGATTTTACCCTATGTTTAGGACCCTTCTGAAAAATGTGACTTTACTTTATGTTCAAGACCCTACTGAAAAATAGGATTTTACCTTTGTTCAAGACCCTCCTGAAAAATGGGATTTTACTTTCTGCTCTGGACCCTCCTAAAAAATGGAACTTTAGTTTCTTTTCAGGATCCTCCGAAAAAATGGGACTTTACTTTTTTTTCAGGACCCTCCTGAAAAATGCAATTTTACTTTTTGTTCAGGACCCTCTTGAAAAAATTAGAATTTACTTTATGTTTAGGACCCTCTTGAAAAATGAGACTTTTCTTTATGTTCAGGGCCCTCCTAAAAATTGGGACCTTAATTTCTGTTCAGGAACTTCATGAAAAATAGGATTTTACTTTATGTTCACGATCCTCCTGAAAAATAAGGCTTTACTTTTGTTCAGGACCCTCCTAAAAAATGGGATTTCACCTTTTGTTCATGACCCTCCTGAAAAATGGGATTTTACTTTATGTTCAGGACCCTTCTGAAAAATGAGAATTTACTTTCTGTTCAGGATCCTCCTGAAAAATGGGATTTTATTTTCTGTTCAGGACCCTCCTGAAAAATGAGATTTTACTTTATCTTCAGGAGCCTACGGAAAAATGAGATTTCACTTTATGTTTAGGACTCTCTTGAAATAAGGGATTTTACTATCTTTTTCAGGACCCTCCTGAAAAATAAAAATTTACTTTTTATTATAAACCCTCATGAAAAAATGGATTTAACTTTATATTTTGGACCCCCTTGAAAAAATGAGACTTTTACTTTTGTTCAGGACCCTCCTAAAAAATGGGATTTTACTTTATGTTTTGGAACCTCCTGAAAAATTGGATTTTACCTTCTGTTCAGGACCCTTCTAAAAATTGGATTTTAACTTATGTTTAGGACCCTCCTGGAAAATTAGAATTTACCTTATGTTTCGGACCCTCCTGAATAATGGGATTTTACCTTATGTTCAGGACCCTTCTAAAAAAATGGGATTTTACATTATGTTCAGGACCCACCTGAAAAATGGAAATTTAATTTATGTTCAGGAACCTCCTGAAAAATGGAAATTTACTTTCTGTTCAGGACCTTTCTAAAAAATAGGAATTTACTTTCTGTTCAGGACGCTCCTAAAAAATGCGACTTTACTTTTTGTTCAGGACCCTTTGAAAAATGGGATAGGACCTCGTGAAAGATGGAATTTTACTTTATGTTCAGGACCCTCCTAAAAAATGGAAAAAAAGAAATTTACCTTACGTTCAGGACCCTCTTAAAAAATGTGATTTTACCTTCTGTTATGTACCTTCCTGAAAAATAGGATTTTACTATATGTTCAGGACCCTCCTGAAAAATGGGAATTTACCTTATGATTAGGACGCTTCTGAAATATGGTACATTGCCTTATGTTCAAGACTCTCCTGAAAAATGGGATTTTACATTATGATCAGAATGATCAGAACCCTCCTGAAAATGGGAATTTACTTTATGTTCGGACTCTCCTTGAAAATGGGAATTTACTTTCTGTTTTGGAGCCTTCTAAAAAATAGGAATTTACTTTCTAACTTTACTTTCTGTTCAGAACCCTCCTGAAAAATGGGATTTTTACCTTTTGTTCAACACCCTCCAGAAAAATGAGATTTTACCTTATGTTCAGGACCCTCCGTGAAAATGGCAATTTACCTTATGTTCAGAACACTTCTGAAAAATGGGATTTTACCCTATGTTTAGGACCCTTCTGAAAAATGTGACTTTACTTTATGTTCAAGACCCTACTGAAAAATAGGATTTTACCTTGGTTCAAGACCCTCCTGAAAAATGGGATTTTACTTTCTGCTCTGGACCCTCCTAAAAAATGGAACTTTAGTTTCTTTTCAGGATCCTCCTGAAAAATGCAATTTTACTTTTTGTTCAGGACGCACTTGAAAAAAATTAGAATTTACTTTATGTTTAGGACCCTCTTGAAAAATGAGACTTTTCTTTATGTTCAGGGCCCTCCGGAAAATTGGGACCTTAATTTCTGTTCAGGAACATCATGAAAAATAGGATTTTACTTTATGTTCACGATCCTCCTGAAAAATGAGGCTTTACTTTTGTTCAGGAACCTCCTAAAAAATGGGATTTCACCTTTTGTTCAGGACCCTCCTGAAAAATGGGATTTTACTTTATGTTCAGGACCCTTCTGAAAAATGAGAATTTACTTTCTGTTCAGGATCCTCCTGAAAAATGGGATTTTATTTTCTGTTCAGGATCCTCCTGAAAAATGGGATTTTATTTTCTGTTCAGGACCCTCCTGAAAAATGAGATTTTACTTTATCTTCAGGAGCCTCCTGAAAAATGAGATTTCACTTTATGTTTAGGACTCTCTTGTAATAAGGGATTTTACTATCTTTTTCAGGACCCTCCTGAAAAATAAAAATTTACTTTTTATTATAAACCCTCATGAAAAAATGGATTTAACTTTATATTTTGGACCCCCTTGAAAAAATGAGACTTTTACTTTTGTTCAGGACCCTCCTAAAAAATGGGATTTTACTTTATGTTTTGGAACCTCCTGAAAAATTGGATTTTACCTTCTGTTCAGGACCCTTCTAAAAATTGGATTTTAACTTATGTTTAGGACCCTCCTGGAAAATTAGAATTTACATTATGTTTCGGACCCTCCTGAATAATGGGATTTTACCTTATGTTCAGGACCCTTCTAAAAAAATGGGATTTTACATTATGTTCAGGACCCACCTGAAAAATGGAAATTTAATTTATGTTCAGGAACCTCCTGAAAAATGGAAATTTACTTTCTGTTCAGGACCTTTCTAAAAAATAGGAATTTACTTTCTGTTCAGGACGCTCCTAAAAAATGCGACTTTACTTTTTGTTCAGGACCCTTTGAAAAATGGGATAGGACCTCGTGAAAGATGGAATTTTACTTTATGTTCAGGACCCTCCTAAAAAATGGAAAAAAAGAAATTTACCTTACGTTCAGGACCCTCTTAAAAAATGTGATTTTACCTTCTGTTATGTACCTTCCTGAAAAATAGGATTTTACTATATGTTCAGGACCCTCCTGAAAAATGGGAATTTACCTTATGATTAGGACGCTTCTGAAATATGGTACATTGCCTTATGTTCAAGACTCTCCTGAAAAATGGGATTTTACATTATGATCAGAATGATCAGAACCCTCCTGAAAATGGGAATTTACTTTATGTTCGGACTCTCCTTGAAAATGGGAATTTACTTTCTGTTTTGGAGCCTTCTAAAAAATAGGAATTTACTTTCTAACTTTACTTTCTGTTCAGAACCCTCCTGAAAAATGGGATTTTTACCTTTTGTTCAACACCCTCCAGAAAAATGAGATTTTACCTTATGTTCAGGACCCTCCGTGAAAATGGCAATTTACCTTATGTTCAGAACACTTCTGAAAAATGGGATTTTACCCTATGTTTAGGACCCTTCTGAAAAATGTGACTTTACTTTATGTTCAAGACCCTACTGAAAAATAGGATTTTACCTTGGTTCAAGACCCTCCTGAAAAATGGGATTTTACTTTCTGCTCTGGACCCTCCTAAAAAATGGAACTTTAGTTTCTTTTCAGGATCCTCCTGAAAAATGCAATTTTACTTTTTGTTCAGGACGCACTTGAAAAAAATTAGAATTTACTTTATGTTTAGGACCCTCTTGAAAAATGAGACTTTTCTTTATGTTCAGGGCCCTCCTGAAAATTGGGACCTTAATTTCTGTTCAGGAACATCATGAAAAATAGGATTTTACTTTATGTTCACGATCCTCCTGAAAAATGAGGCTTTACTTTTGTTCAGGAACCTCCTAAAAAATGGGATTTCACCTTTTGTTCAGGACCCTCCTGAAAAATGGGATTTTACTTTATGTTCAGGACCCTTCTGAAAAATGAGAATTTACTTTCTGTTCAGGATCCTCCTGAAAAATGGGATTTTATTTTCTGTTCAGGATCCTCCTGAAAAATGGGATTTTATTTTCTGTTCAGGACCCTCCTGAAAAATGAGATTTTACTTTATCTTCAGGAGCCTCCTGAAAAATGAGATTTCACTTTATGTTTAGGACTCTCTTGTAATAAGGGATTTTACTATCTTTTTCAGGACCCTCCTGAAAAATAAAAATTTACTTTTTATTATAAACCCTCATGAAAAAATGGATTTAACTTTATATTTTGGACCCCCTTGAAAAAATGAGACTTTTACTTTTGTTCAGGACCCTCCTAAAAAATGGGATTTTACTTTATGTTTTGGAACCTCCTGAAAAATTGGATTTTACCTTCTGTTCAGGACCCTTCTAAAAATTGGATTTTAACTTATGTTTAGGACCCTCCTGGAAAATTAGAATTTACATTATGTTTCGGACCCTCCTGAATAATGGGATTTTACCTTATGTTCAGGACCCTTCTAAAAAAATGGGATTTTACATTATGTTCAGGACCCACCTGAAAAATGGAAATTTAATTTATGTTCAGGAACCTCCTGAAAAATGGAAATTTACTTTCTGTTCAGGACCTTTCTAAAAAATAGGAATTTACTTTCTGTTCAGGACGCTCCTAAAAAATGCGACTTTACTTTTTGTTCAGGACCCTTTGAAAAATGGGATAGGACCTCGTGAAAGATGGAATTTTACTTTATGTTCAGGACCCTCCTAAAAAATGGAAAAAAAGAAATTTACCTTACGTTCAGGACCCTCTTAAAAAATGTGATTTTACCTTCTGTTATGTACCTTCCTGAAAAATAGGATTTTACTATATGTTCAGGACCCTCCTGAAAAATGGGAATTTACCTTATGATTAGGACGCTTCTGAAATATGGTACATTGCCTTATGTTCAAGACTCTCCTGAAAAATGGGATTTTACATTATGATCAGAATGATCAGAACCCTCCTGAAAATGGGAATTTACTTTATGTTCGGACTCTCCTTGAAAATGGGAATTTACTTTCTGTTTTGGAGCCTTCTAAAAAATAGGAATTTACTTTCTAACTTTACTTTCTGTTCAGAACCCTCCTGAAAAATGGGATTTTTACCTTTTGTTCAACACCCTCCAGAAAAATGAGATTTTACCTTATGTTCAGGACCCTCCGTGAAAATGGCAATTTACCTTATGTTCAGAACACTTCTGAAAAATGGGATTTTACCCTATGTTTAGGACCCTTCTGAAAAATGTGACTTTACTTTATGTTCAAGACCCTACTGAAAAATAGGATTTTACCTTGGTTCAAGACCCTCCTGAAAAATGGGATTTTACTTTCTGCTCTGGACCCTCCTAAAAAATGGAACTTTAGTTTCTTTTCAGGATCCTCCTGAAAAATGCAATTTTACTTTTTGTTCAGGACGCACTTGAAAAAAATTAGAATTTACTTTATGTTTAGGACCCTCTTGAAAAATGAGACTTTTCTTTATGTTCAGGGCCCTCCTGAAAATTGGGACCTTAATTTCTGTTCAGGAACATCATGAAAAATAGGATTTTACTTTATGTTCACGATCCTCCTGAAAAATGAGGCTTTACTTTTGTTCAGGACCCTCCTGAAAAATGGGATTTCACCTTTTGTTCAGGACCCTCCTGAAAAATGGGATTTTACTTTATGTTCAGGACCCTTCTGAAAAATGAGAATTTACTTTCTGTTCAGGATCCTCCTGAAAAATGGGATTTTATTTTCTGTTCAGGATCCTCCTGAAAAATGGGATTTTATTTTCTGTTCAGGACCCTCCTGAAAAATGAGATTTTACTTTATCTTCAGGAGCCTCCTGAAAAATGAGATTTCACTTTATGTTTAGGACTCTCTTGTAATAAGGGATTTTACTATCTTTTTCAGGACCCTCCTGAAAAATAAAAATTTACTTTTTATTCTAAACCCTCATGAAAAAATGGATTTAACTTTATATTTTGGACCCTTGAAAAACTAAGACTTTTACTTTTGTTCAGGACACTCCTAAAAAATGGGATTTTACTTTATGTTTTGGAACCTCCTGAAAAATTGGATTTTACCTTCTGTTCAGGACCCTTCTAAAAATTGGATTTTACCTTATGTTCAGGACCCTCCTGGAAAATTAGAATTTACCTTATGTTTCGGACCCTCCTGAATAATGGAATTTTACCTTATGTTCAGGACCCTTCTAAAAAACTGGGATTTTACATTATGTTCAGGACCCACCTGAAAAATGGAAATTTAATTTATGTTCAGGAACCTCCTGAAAAATGAAAATTCACTTTCTGTTCAGGACCTTTCTAAAAAATAGGAATTTACTTTCTGTTCAGGACCCTCCTAAAAAATGGGACTTTACTTTTTGTTCAGGACCCTTTGAAAAATGGGATAGGACCTCCTGAAAGATGGGATTTTACTTTATGTTCAGGACCCTTCTAAAAAATGGAAAAAAAGAAATTTACCTTACGTTCAGGACCCTCTTAAAAAATGTGATTTTACCTTCTGTTATGTACCTTCCTGAATAATAGAATTTTACTATATGTTCAGGACCCTCCTGAAAAATGGGAATTTACTTATGATTAGGACGCTTCTGAAATATGGTACATTGCCTTATGTTCAAGACTCTCCTGAAAAATGGGATTTTACCTTATGATAAGAATGATCAGAACCCTCCTGAAAATGGGAATTTACTTTATGTTCGGACTCTCCTTGAAAATGGGAATTTACTTTCTGTTTTGGAGCCTTCTAAAAAATAGGAATTTACTTTCTAACTTTACTTTCTGTTCAGAACCCTCCTGAAAAATGGGATTTTTACCTTTTGTTCAACACCCTCCAGAAAAAATGAGATTTTACCTTATGTTCAGGACCCTCCGTGAAAATGGCAATTTACCTTATGTTCAGAACCCTTCTGAAAATGGGATTTTACCCTATGTTTAGGACCCTTCTGAAAAATGTGACTTTACTTTATGTTCAAGACCTTACTGAAAAATAGGATTTTACCTTGGTTCAAGACCCTCCTAAAAATGGGATTTTACTTTCTGCTCTGGACCCTCCTAAAAAATGGAACTTTAGTTTCTTTTCAGGATCCTCCTGAAAAATGCAATTTTACTTTTTGTTCAGGACGCACTTGAAAAAATTAGAATTTACATTATGTTTAGGACCCTCTTGAAAAATGAGACTTTTCTTTATGTTCAGGGCCCTCCTGAAAATTGGGACCTTAATTTCTGTTCAGGAACTTCATGAAAAATAGGATTTTACTTTATGTTCACGATCCTCCTGAAAAATGAGGCTTTACTTTTGTTCAGGACCCTCCTGAAAAATGGGATTTCACCTTTTGTTCAGGACCCTCCTGAAAAATGGGATTTTACTTTATGTTCAGGACCCTTCTGAAAAATGAGAATTTACTTTCTGTTCAGGATCCTCCTGAAAAATGGGATTTTATTTTCTGTTCAGGACCCTCCTGAAAAATGAGATTTTACTTTATCTTCAGGAGCCTCCTGAAAAATGAGATTTCACTTTATGTTTAGGACTCTCTTGAAATAAGGGATTTTACTATCTTTTTCAGGACCCTCCTGAAAAATAAAAATTTACTTTTTGTTCTAAACCCTCATGAAAAATTGGATTTTACTTTATGTTTTGGACCCCCAGAAAAAATGAGACTTTTACTTTTTTTCAGGACCCTCCTAAAAAATTGGATTTTACTTTATGCTCTGGACCCTCCTGAAAAATTGGATTTTACCTTCTGTTCAGGACCCTTCTAAAAATAGGATTTTACCTTATGTTCAGGACCCTCGTGGAAAATTAGAATTTACCTTATGTTTCGGACCCTCCTGAATAATGGGATTTTACCTTATGTTCAGGACCCTTCTAAAAAAATGGGATTTTACATTATGTTCAGGACCCACCTGAAAAATGGAAATTTAATTTATGTTCAGGAACTCCTGAAAAATGGAAATTTACTTTCTGTTCAGGACCTTCCTAAAAAATAGGAATTTACTTTCTGTTCAGGACCCTCCTAAAAAATGGGACTTTACTTTCTAGCTTTACTTTCTGTTCAGGACCCTTCTAAAAAATGGGATTTAACCCTATGTTTAGGACCCTTCTGAAAAATGTGACTTTACTTTATGTTCAAGACCCTACTGTAAAATAGTATTTTACCTTGGTTCAAGACCCTCCTGAAAAATAGGATTTTACTTTCTGCTCTGGACCCTCCTAAAAAATGGAACTTTAGTTTCTTTTCAAGATCCTCCTGAAAAATGAAATTTTACTTTTTGTTCAGGACGTTCTTGAAAAAATTAGAATTAACTTTATGTTTAGGACCCTCTTGAAAAATGAGACTTTTCTTTATGTTCAGGGCCCTCCTGAAAATTGGGACCTTAATTTCTGTTCAGGAACTTCATGAAAAATAGGATTTTACTTTATGTTCACGATCCTCCTGAAAAATGAGGCTTTACTTTTGTTCAGGACCCTCCTGAAAAATGGGATTTCACCTTTTGTTCAGGACCCTCCTAAAAAATGGGATTTTACTTTATGTTTAGGACCCTTCTGAAAAATAAGAATTTACTTTCTGTTCAGGATCCTCCTGAAAAATGGGATTTTATTTTCTGTTCAGGACCCTCCTGAAAAATGAAATTTTACTTTATCTTCAGGAGCCTCCTGAAAAATGAGATTTCACTTTATGTTTAGGACTCTCTTGAAATAAGGGATTTTACTATCTTTTACAGGACCCTCCTGAAAAATAAAAATTTACTTTTTGTTCTTAACCATCATGAAAAATTGGATTTTACTTTATGTTTTGGACCCCCTGAAAAAATGAGACTTTTACTTTTGTTCAGGACCCTCCTAAAAAATTGGATTTTACTTTATGTTCTGGACCCTCCTGAAAAATTTGATTTTACCTTCTGTTCAGGACCCTTCTAAAAATAGAATTTTACCTTATGTTCAGGACCCTCGTGGAAAATTAGAATTTACCTTATGTTTCGGACCCTCCTGAATAATGGGATTTTACCTTATGTTCAGGACCCTTCGAAAAAAATGGGATTTTACATTATGTTCAGGACCCACCTGAAAAATGGAAATTTAATTTATGTTCAGGAACTTCCTGAAAAATGGAAATTTACTTTCTGTTCAGGACCTTCCTAAAAAATAGGAATTTACTTTCTGTTCTCCTAAAAAATGGGACTTTACTTTCTAACTTTACATTCTGTTCAGGACCCTTCTAAAAAATGGGATTTTAACTTATGTTCATGACCCTTCTATAAAATGGGAATTTACCTTATGTTTAGGACTCTCTTGAAAAATGGCAAAATACCTTATTTTCAGGACCCTCCTGAAAAATAGGATTTTACCTTTTGTTCAGCACCCTCTTGAAATATTAGGTTTTACCTTATTTTCAGGACTCTCCTGACAAATAGGAATTTACTTTATGTTCAGAACCCTCCTGGAAAATGGGAATTTAATTTCTGTTCAGGACACTTCTGGAAAAATGAGAATTTACTTTCTGTTCAGGACCCTATTGGAGACTAGGATTTTACTTTCTGTTTACGGCCCTCCTAGAAAATGAGACTTTACTTTATCTTCAGGACCCTCCTGGAAAATGGGACTTTACTTTCTGTTCAGGAACCTACTAAAAAATAGGATTTTAGTTTTGTTCAAGACCCTTCTGAAAAATAGGACTTTACTTTTTGTTGAGGACCCTCCTGAAAAATGGGATTTACTTTCTGTTCAGGACCCATTTGAAAAAATTAGAATTTACTTTATGTTTAGGACCCTCTTAAAAAATGAGACTTTTCTTTATGTTCAGGGCCCTCCTGAAAATTCGGACCTTAATTTTGACTTAGGAACTTCCTGAAAAATAGGATTTTACTTTATGTACACGATCCTCCTAAAAAATGAGACTTTACTTTGGTTCAGGACCCTCCTGAAAAAGTGTATTTCACCTTTTGTTCAGGACCCTCCTGAAAAATGGGATTTTACTTTATGTTCAGGACCCTTCTGAAAAATGAGAAATTACTTTTTGTTCAGGATCCTCCTGAAAAGTGGGATTTTACTTTCTGTTCAGGACCCTCCTGAAAAATGGGATTTTACTTTATGTACCGGAGCCTCCTGAAAAATGATATTTCACTTTATGTTTAGGACTCTCTTGAAATAAGGGATTTTATTGTCTTTTTCAGGACCCTCCTGAAAAATAAAAATTTACTTTTTATTCTAGACCCTCCTGAAAAATGGGACTTTACTTTCTGTTCAGGATCCTCCTGAAAAATGGGACTTTCCTTTCTGTTTAGGACCCTCCTGAAAAATGGGACTTTACTTTCGGTTCAGGATACTCCTGAAAAATGAGATTTAACCTTCTGTTTAGGACCCTTCTAAAAATAGGATTTTACCTTAAGTTTAGGACCCTCCTGGAAAATTTGAATTTACCTTATGTTAGGGACCATCCTGAAGGTTGGGACCTTAATTTCTGTTCAGGAACTTCCTAAAAAATAGGATTTTACTTTATGTTCACGATCCTCCTGAAAAATGAGGCTTTACTTTTGTTCAGGATCCTCCTGAAAAATGGGATTTCACCTTTTGTTCAGGACCCTCCTGAAAAATGGGATTTTAATTTATGTTTAGGACCCCTCTGAAAAATGAGAATTTACTTTCTGTTCAGGATCCTCCTAAAAATTGGGATTTTACTTTCTGTTCAGGACCCTCCTAAAAAATGAGAATTTACTTTCTGTTCAGGAGCCTCTTGAAAAATGAGATTTCACTTTATGTTTAGGACTCTCTTGAAATAAGGGATTTTACTATCTTTTTCTGGACCCTCCTAAAAAATAAAAATTTGCTTTTTGTTCTAAACCCTCATGAAAAATGGGATTTTACTTTATGTTTTCGACCATCCTGAAAAAATGAGACTTTTACTTTTGTTAAGGACCCTCCTAAAAAATCAGATTTTAGTTTATGTTTTGGACCCTCCTGAAAAATTGGATTTTACGTTCTGTTCAGGACCCTCCAGGAAAATTAGAATTTACCTTATGTTCCGGACCCTCCTAAAAAATGGGATTTTACCTTATGTTCAGAACCCTTCTGAAAAATAGGATTTTACATTATGTTCAGGACCCACCTGAAAAATGGATATTTACTTTATATTCAGGAACCTCCTGAAAAATGGAAATTTACTTTCTGTTCAGGACCCTCCTAAAAAATAGGAATTTACTTTCTGTTCAGGACCCTCCTAAAAAATGGGAATTTACTTTCTAACTTCACTTTCTGTTCAGGACCCTCCTAAGAAATGGGATTTGACCCTCTTGAAAAATGAGACTTTTCTTTATGTTCAAGGCCCTCCTGAAAATTGGGACCGTAATTTCTGTTCAGAAACTTCCTGAAAAATAGGATTTTACTTTATGTTCACGATCCTTCTAAAAAATGAGACTTTACTTTTGTTCAGGACCCTCCTGAAAAATGGTATTTCACCTTTTGTTCAGGACCCTCCTGAAAAATGGGATTTTACTTTATGTTCAGGACCCTTCTGAAAAATGAGAACTTACTTTCGGTTCAGGTTCCTTCTGAAAAATGGGATTTTACTTTCTGTTCAGGACCCTCCTGAAAAATGGGGTTTTACTTTATGTTCCGGAGCCTCCTAAAAAATGAGATTTCACATTATGTCTAGGACTCTCTTGAAATAAGGGATTTTACTGTCTTTTTCAGGACCCTCCTGAAAAATAAAAATTTAAATTTTGTTCTAGACCCTCCTGAAAAATGGGACTTTACTTTTTGTTTAGGATCCTCCTGAGAAATGGGACTTTCCTTTCTGTTCAGGACCCTCCTGAAAAATGGGACTTTACTTTCTGTTCAGGATACTCTTGAAAAATGAGATTTTGCCTTCTATTTAGGACCCTTCTAAAAATAGGATTTTACCTTTTGTTCAGGACCCTCTTGGAAAATTAGAATTTACCTTATGTTTCGGACCCTTCTGAAAAATGAGAATTTACTTTCTATTCAGGATCCTCCTGAAAATTGGGATTTTACTTTATGTTCAGGACCCTCCTAAAAAATTAGAATTTACTTTCTGTTCAGGAGCCTCCTGAAAAATGAGATTTCACTTTATATTTAGGACTCTGTTGAAATAAGGGATTTTACTATCTTTTTCAGGACCCTCCTGAAAAATAAAAATTTGCTTTTTGTTCTAAACCCTCATGAAAAATGGGATTTTACTTTATGTTTTCGACCATCCTGAAAAAATGAGACTTTTACTTTTGTTAAGGACCCTCCAAAAAAATCAGATTTTAGTTTATGTTCTGGACCCTCCTGAAAAATTAGATTTTACGTTCTGTTCAGGACCCTTCTAAAAATAGGATTTTACCTTATGTTCAGGACCCTCCCGGAAAATTAGAATTTACCTTATGTTCCGGACCCTCCTAAAAAATTGGATTTTACCTTATGTTTAGAACCCTTCTGAAAAATTGGATTTTACATTATGTTCAGGACCCACTTGAAAAATGGATATTTACTTTATGTTCAGGAACCTCCTGAGAAATGGAAATTTACTTTCTGTTCAGGACCCTCCTAAAAAATAGAAATTTACTTTCTGTTCAGAACCCTCTTAAAAAATGGGAATTTACTTTCTAACTTTACTTTCTGTTCAGGACCCTCCTAAAAAATGGGATTTTACCTTATGTTCAGTACCCTCCTATAAAATGGGAATTTACCTTATGTTTAGGACCCTCCTGAAAAATGGTAAAGTACCTTATTTTCAGGACCCTCCTCAAAAATAGGATTTTACATTTTGTTCTGCACCCTCTTGAAAAATTAGATTTTACCTTATTTTCAGGACTCTCCTGATAAATAGGAATTTACTTTATGTTCAGAACCCTTCTGGAAAATGGGATTTTACCTTATGTTAGGACACTCCTGAAAAATGAGAATTTATTTTATGTTCAGGACCCTCCTGGAAAATGGGAATTTACTTTCTATTAGGGACCCTCTTGGTGACTAGGATTTTACTTTCTGTTTACGGCCCTCCTAGAAAATCGGACTTTACTTTCTCTTTAGGACCCTCCTACAAAATGGGACTTTACTTTCTGTTCAGGACCCTACTAAAAAATAGGATTTTAGTTTTGTTCAAGACCCTCCTGAAAAATGGGACTTTACTTTTTGTTTAGGACCCTCCTGAAAAATGGGATTTTACTTTCTGTTCAGGACCCTCTTGAAAAAATTAGAATTTACTTTATGTTTAGGACCCTCTTGAAAAATGAGACTTTTCTTTATGTTCAAGGCTCTCCTGAAAATTGGGACCGTAATTTCTGTTTAGGAACTTCCTGAAAAATAGGATTTTACATTATGTTCACGATCCTCCTAAAAAATGAGACTTTACTTTTGTTCAGGACCCTCCTAAAAAATGGGATTTCACCTTTTGTTCTGGACCCTACTGAAAAATGGGATTTTACTTTATGTTCAGGACCCTTCTGAAAAATGAGAACTTACTTTTCGTTCAGGTTCCTCCTGAAAAATGGGATTTTACTTTCTGTTCAGGACCCTCCTGAAAAAAATGGGGTTTTACTGTCTAACTTTACTTTCTGTTCAGGATCCTCCTGGAAAATAGGATTTTTATCTTATGTTTAGGACCGTTCTAAAAAATGGGATTTTACCTTATTTTCAGGACCCTCCTATAAAATGGGAATTTACCTTATGTTCAGGACCCTCCTGAAAAATGGGATTTTATCTTATGTTTAGGACCCTCCTGGAAAATGGCAAAATACCTTATTTTCAGGGCCCTCTTGAAAAATAGGATTTTACCTTTTGTTCAGCACCCTCTTGAAAAATTTGATTTTACCTTATTTTCAGGACTCTCCTAATAGATAGGAATTTATTTCATGTTCAGAACCCTCCTGGAAAATGGGATTTTACCTTATGTTCAAGACACTCCTAAAAAATGGGAATTTAATCTCTGTTCAGGACCCTCCTGGAAAATGAGAATTTACTTTCTGTTCATGATCCTTTTGGAGACTAGGATTTTACTTTCTGTTTAGGGCCCTCCTGGAAAATGAGACTTTCCTTTCTCTTCAGGACCCTCTTGGAAAATGGGATTTTACTTTCTGTTCAGGACCATACTAAAAAATAGGATTTTACTTTCAGTTCAGGACCCTCCTGAAAAATGGGATTTTACTTTCTGTTCAAGATCCTCCTGAAAAATGGGATTTTATTTTACTTTCTATGCAGGCCCTTCCCGAAAAATGGAATTTTATTTTACTTTCTATTCAGCACCTTCATGAAAAATGGGATTTTACCTTCTGTTCAGGACCCTTCTGAAAAATTGAATTTTACCTTATGTTCACGACCCTTCTGAAAAATGGGATTTTACATTATGTTCAGGACCCACCTAAAAAATGGAAATTTACTTTATGTTCAGGAACCTCCTGAAAAATGGAAATTTACTTTCTGTTCAGGACCCTCCTAAAAAATAGGAATTTACTTTCTATTCAGGACCCTCCTAAAAAATGGGACTTTGCTTTCTAACTTTACTTTCTGTTCAGGACCCTCCTGGAAAATGGGATTTTTATATTATGTTCAGGACCCTCCTAAAAAATAGGATTTTACCTTATCTTCAGGACCCTCCTATAAAATGGGAATTTACCTTATGTTCAGGACCTTCCTGAAAAATGGGATTTTATCTTATGTTTAGGACCCTCCTGGAAAATGGCAAAATACCTTATTTTCAGGACCATCCTGAAAAATAGGATTTTACCTTTTCTTCAGCACCCTCTTGAAAAATTTGGTTTTACCTTATTTTCAGGACTCTCCTGACAAATAGGAATTTACTTTATGTTCAGAACCCTCTTGGAAAATGGGATTTTACCTTATGTTCAGGACACTTCTGAAAAATGGGAATTTAATTTCTGTTTAGGACCCTCCTGGAAAATGGGAATTTACTTTCTGTTCAGGACCCTCTTGGAGACTACGATTTTACTTTCTGTTTAAGGCCCTCCTGGAAAATGGGACTTTCCTTTCTCTTCAGGACCCTCCTGGAAAATGGGACTTTCCTTTCTGTTCAGGACCCTACTAACAAATAGGATTTTACTTTCAGTTCAGGACCCTCTTAAAAACTGGGATTTTACTTTCTGTTCAATATCCTCCTAAAAAATGGGATTTTATTTTACTTTCTATAAAGGACCTTCCTGAAAAATGGAATTTTATTTTACTTTCTATTCAGGACCTTTATGAAAAATGGGATTTTACCTTCTGTACATGAATTTCATGAAAAATGGGACTTTACTTTCTGTTCAGGACCCTCCTGGAAAATGGGACTTTACTTTCTATTCAGGAGCCTCTTAGAAAATGGGACTTTACTTTCTGTTCAGGACCCTCCTGGAAAATGGGACTTTACCTTATGTTCAGGACCCTCCTAGAAAATTAGAATTTACCTTATGTTCCGGACCCTCCTGAAAAATTGAATTTTACCTTATGTTCAGGACCCTTCTGAAAAATGGGATTTTACATTATGTTCAGGACCCACCTAAAAAATGGAAATTTACTTTATGTTCAGGAACCTCCTGAAAAATGGAAATTTACTTTCTGTTCAGGACCCTCCTAAAAAATAGGAATTTACTTTCTATTCAGGACCCTCCTAAAAAATGGGACTTTGCTTTCTAACTTTACTTTCTGTTCAGGACCCTCCTGGAAAATGGGATTTTTATCTTATGTTCAGGACCCTCCTAAAAAATAGGATTTTACCTTATCTTCAGGACCCTCCTATAAAATGGGAATTTACCTTATGTTCAGGACCTTCCTGAAAAATGGAATTTTATCTTATGTTTAGAACCCTCCTGGAAAATGGCAAAATACCTTATTTTCAGGACCATCCTGAAAAATAGGATTTTACCTTTTCTTCAGCACCCTCTTGAAAAATTTGGTTTTACCTTATTTTCAGGACTCTCCTGACAAATAGGAATTTACTTTATGTTCAGAACCCTCCTGGAAAATGGGATTTTACCTTATGTTCAGGACACTTCTGAAAAATGGGAATTTAATTTCTGTTTAGGACCCTCCTGGAAAATGGGAATTTACTTTCTGTTCAGGACCCTCTTGGAGACTACGATTTTACTTTCTGTTTAAGGCCCTCCTGGAAAATGGGATTTCCTTTCTCTTCAGGACCCTCCTGGAAAATGGGACTTTCCTTTCTGTTCAGGACCCTACTAAAAAATAGGATTTTACTTTCAGTTCAGGACCCTCCTAAAAACTGGGATTTTACTTTCTGTTCAAGATCCTCCTAAAAAATGGGATTTTATTTTACTTTCTATAAAGGACCTTCCTGAAAAATGGAATTTTATTTTACTTTCTATTCAGGACCTTCATGAAAAATGGGATTTTACCTTCCGTACATGAATTTCATGAAAAATGGGACTTTACTTTCTGTTCAGGACCCTCCTGGAAAATGGGACTTTACTTTCTATTCAGAACCCTCTTAGAAAATGGGACTTTACTTTCTGTTTAGGACCCTCCTGGAAAATGGGACTTTACTTTCTGTTCAGGATCCTCCTAAAAATGATATTTTATTTTACTTTCTATTCAGGACCCTTTTTAAAAATCGGAATTTACTTTCTATTCAGGGCCCTCCTAAGAATGGGATTTTACTTTCTATTCAGGACCCTTCGGGAAAATAGGACTTTTATTTTTGTTCAGGACACTCCTGAAAAATGGGACTTTACTTTCTGGTCAAGACCCTCCTGGAAAATAGAACTTTACTTTCTGTTTAGGACCCTCATGAAAAATGGGACTTTACCTTCTATTCAGGACCCTCCTGACAATAGGATTTTACTTTCTATTCAGGACTCTTCTGAGAAATGGGACTTTACTTTCTGTTCAGGACCCTCCTGAAAAATAGGACTATACTTTCTGCTCAGGACCCTCCTAAAAAATGGGATTTTTCTTTCTGTTTAGGACCCTCCTGAAAAATGGGACTTTACTTTTTGTTCAGGATCCTCCTAAAAAATGGGACTTTCCTTTCTGTTCAGGACCCTACTGAAAAATGGGATTTTCCTTTCTGTTCAGGATACTCCTGAAAAATGAGATTTTACTTTCTTTTCAGGACCCTCCTAAAAATGGGATTGTACTTTATGTTCTGGACCCTCCTGGAAAATGGGACATTATTTTTAACCAAACTAAATGAATGAAATCTTTCTTCATCATAATCTTCATTTAGGATAATTTTTGTTTTATCTTTGATTTTGGTTTCAGGAGCCCGCCTGAAGAATAGGGTGATAAAATTGAAAGTCAAGAGCCCGCCTTTAGAATAGGGTGATGAAATTGAAGGCCAGGAGTTCGCCTGAAGAACAGGGTGATGAAACCAAAAGTTAGGATCCCGCCAGAAGAGCAGGGCAAATAAGTGGAAAATCAACAGATTAAAAAATAGCAAGTCAGGAGCCCACCTGGAGAACAGGGTGAAGAAACTGATAGTAATCAACAAGTTGAAGAAATTGCAAGTCAGGATCTCGCCTGAAGAATAGGGTGATGAAGTTGCGAGTCAAGAGTCAAGGAAAGCTGCATAGATAGGAATTTTGTAATTTCATTTATGTTTTAACTTGTAATTTTCATTTTTGATGTAATAAGAGAGCCATGGACCGGAACCTCGATGGGACCTCACTCGACTCTCCAACTCGATATAGTCCACCTCCTTCCAATCCTTTGAGATGTGTGTCAATTGATTCCTTCATAACTTGGGTAGGTAGGATGTCCTAAGTCAAGATTCGGTTGCTCTTCTTCCTCATGTTTCTTTCCTTAAATAATAATCGGGTCAAAATTTGGTCTCGTTGTCTACTTCATTGTTTGAAAACACTTCATGTTTACATTCAAATGGGGCATGATGTAGACACCTAATTTTGTCCCTCCGAAAATTTAGTTTTCTCATTTTTACCTTATACTACCGTGGACCCTCAACAATGTAATAATCTCTCCACAAAATAACAAAAATAACAAGCCCCTAGCTAATTTTATCTCATCCTAACAATCTACCCAATAAAAATAAACCACATCACACCCTACCCCTACCTCTACCCCCACCTCACTACCCACCTACCCCACTACCACACAATTCTTACCATCACTCTCAATTTACAGATTATATACACCCACACAGATCACTCCATAAAGGGGGACTGATCTTCTTGGCTGAGAACACTCACAGCACACCTCAAGGAAAAAATTCCCTTTCTTCTCCAAAAACCAAACTGAAATTCACACACATCACAACACACACAGAGATGGTGAGAAGAGAGTGAGAGATTGAGAGAGAGAGAGAGATGGAGAAATAGTGAGAAGAGGAGAGTTTATTGGAGATCGGGTTTTTACCTCTTCATCATCATTCATACACAACAATTGCAAAAATCAACCCACCTTGAATCTCCTTTAATTATCGATAGACTTGTACATATAGTGAGAGAAAAAGAGGCGAGCTTGAGAGCTGATCGGAGATTGAATGGGAAAGATATTTAGGATTGAAAACAGAGGAGAACTGGCCGGAGTGAGAAAACTTAGAGAGATTTGAGGGAGATTTGCGAGAGAGAGGAAAGAAAGAGGCGGGGAGCTACTGTTCCAGCGAACTTCTCACTGGAAAATGCCTTCTTCAGCTAGAAAACAGTCAAAATTGATCCTTCTGGTGAAGCTAACGGTCCCATCCCATCCCCAAAACACTTAAACAGTAGTAAAAAATAGATAATTAATTGAGCCCCTCCCCTGTTTCTTCTATTTTCGAGACCAAAATCCCATCTCTTCGTCTTGATCATCGCTGATTGAATTGTGGCTTGTCGACGTCTAGTGTTGCGAGATTTTGGGTCGAGTTTGGTGTTGTTGAGGTTCTGCTCGTTGGTCGAGGTTTAATTCCCATATTTGGAATGAAATTTATTCTTTTCATCCAAATAATATTTGAATCATAAAAGCTTTTGAGGTCTACTCTTCATCTCTATTCCTTTAATTTTATATGATTATGAAGGTGTTTTGATATGTTTGTTCTATCGGGTGATTTGTTGCTTGATATATTTTATGTTGAATGATTGACTTTGAATGGCACAAATTGGATGAAAACAATATCTGGTTGAATAATTGAAATTGGTAATTGAATGCCAAAATTAGGGTTGAGAATGAATTTGGGGGGAGGAATTGAGAGTTGAATAAAGTGAATATTGTGGTATTTTGATTCATTGTTGATGTTGAACGTCAATAGTATCATGTTTTAGATCGAGGATTGGTAGGCATATCATAGGTTCTGGGTAGGCAACGTTTAGGACTCATGGTTTTGTTGAATGTTTGAAATTTTGTTGAATGGTTTGGTTTTCTCACATTGAAAATTTCTATTCATTTCGTCGGGGAATGCCTCGAGGTCTTTTGTACTTCTTTACCGGGGAATGCCCCGACGTATCATGTACACAAAAGAGGTTCGTGATGAAGGCCCGAGGAATCGGGTAAAGCGTTGGAGTGTAGTTTAGGATTAGTTTAGGATAGGATTTACATTTTCGCATTTTTTCTATGTTTGGACTATATAATTGGACTGAACACTATATTTTGGATTCGTATTGCATAGTGTGTTTGATTAATTGTTTTATGTGTTTTGTGTGGTTTATACATTTGTAATATCAAATTAGCCAATATGCTCCACCAAGTGACCATGGTCGAACCACGGGATCGAGGGGTGCCCAACACCTCCCCCTCGGTCAACAGAATTCCTTAGCTGGAATCTCTGTTCGTGAATCAGTTTAAAAGAGTCAAAACCATTTTCAAAAGGATTTTTAATGGTGACTTGGCACACCATATTTATGACAAGTGGCAAATCTGAGTTAATTGGAAAAATGAATCCTTTTTGAAACAACTTTCATCTTTTGTCACTTTAATACAAACCCTTTCGAAACTATAAATCAATTCTTTTGGAGTTGAAAAAGGGGTGTAACAACACTGAGAGTCGAAGAATATAAACTATCCAAACATACTGAAGCTATGGGAAGATCTCTGTTCTTGGAGTAATCTTTGGTTTTTTGAACTTTATATGTTTTTTGTGTCACACCCATTTTTCAACTAAAAGATTGATTTTAAGGATCGGAAGGGTTTTTATTATTGAAGTGACAAAATGAAGATTTGTTTCACAAAAAGTATTATTTTTATAAAAAACTAAGAGTGTCCACTTGGCATAATCCGGGTGTGCCAAGTCACCTTTGGAAATCCTTTTTCAAAACTATTTGACTCTAAAAACTGATCTACGAACAGTGATTCCGGCTAAGGAATTCTGTTGACCGAGGGGAAGGTGTTGGGTACCCCTCGATCCCGTGGTTCAACCACGGTCACTTGGTGGAGTGTATCGGCTAATTTGACATTATGAATGTATAAACCACACAAAACACATAACACAATCAATTAAGCAAACAAAACAACATAAAACAATCCAGAATTTAGTGTCCAGTCCAATAATACAATCCGAAATAGAAAAATGCGAAAAATATAAAACCTATTCTAAACTAGTCCTAGACAAAATTCCAATGTTTTACCCAATGTCTCGTGCCTTGATCACCAACCTCTGTTGAAAACATAATACATTGGGGCATTCCCCGGTGAATAAATACATGAAATCTCGGGGCATTCCCCAGCCAATTGAATACACTTGAATCAAATGCGATAAACTAGAAAGAAACATTCATACGCACATTCAAACATTCAATACTCCATAATTCCTAAAAATTTGCCTACCCCTTATCGTTTTCCTATCCATTTCGACTTAAAGCATGACACTACCACGTTAAACATCAACAATGAATCGAAATACAACAATATTCACTTTTATCCATTTTGCAATTCCTGCCCTAAATTTTTTTTTCAATCCTTAATGGGGTATCATTTCATTACACAATTCATAATCAAGAAAATCAAGCAACCAATCAAACAAAGTAGCAATTCATCACAAATCAAGATCAAACAACACACGATACTCCATTCACTGTACCATATTCTATGAAATATGAAATAAAAAGAGGAAAAGTGTCGAAATGGACCTCAATGATGATTTTATTCCAAATATTAGTCAATCGAAAAGACAGAATCCGTGCACCAAAGAACCTCGAATTAGACCCAATAACAAAACCATTCCAACTTCGATATACTCCGACTTCCAACAACAAAACCAGTCCAATTTTAATAGACCCTTTACTTCTTTTCAACAACCCAAACCAACAATTGTGTGAGAGTCGAAACCTGCACCTACTCTAGACATATCGGGGTCTGTTTGAGGCGATTTACTGAAATGGATCGCTGATGGAGATGTCACTTTACTGTTATATTTTGCTGGAGCTCCGTTGAGCTTGAATGTCCCAAAAATCAGAGATAAACGACCAGATTTACAATGACAGTGGTGTTTTCCGATCGATCGCCTATAAATTTCCGCCGCAGTGGTATCAACTATTAACCAAGGGACTTTTCGCTTAAGTTCGGAGAGTTTCTCATCGAAAAAACTTTGATTCACTGACTCTCTCTCACATGTCTTCTCACTCTTGTTTTTCTCTTTTTCTCTCTCTTCAATTCACTCTCTTCTATCTCTTCGGTGGTATCGTGTGCGGTCTTGGTGTGTTGTGAATTTGAGAGTGACTGTCAGTTTATCTCTGTGGAAAAGATAAGATGATGATCGTTTTTGTCCCTCCCCTTATCCTGATGTAGTGTGCATGTTTTCCCCCTTTTCTTTGTGGATAAAAAAGTGGGGGTTGGGGGGGGGCACATAGGGTAGGTGGGGTAGATATGGATGAGTTTTGTTAGGATAAGGTTATATATTTAATTTGTTAGAGATTTATTGAATTTTTTTTATTTTTGCATTTTTGTGGGACATAATTATACGGATGAGGACATGTAGTAATACGGAGGTGAAATGGTAAAAATGCTATCGGGGAGGGACAAAATTAGGTGTCTACATCATGCCCCCTTTGAATGTAAACACAATGTATTTTTAGACAAAGAAGTAGACAACAAGATAGAATTTTGTCCCAACTATTATTCAAAAATGAAACAGAAGGAAGGAGATAGACCAAGTCCTACCCACCCAAGTTATGAGGGAATCAAGTCATAGGTATCTTAAAGGATTGGAAAGAGAAGGAGTATACCGAGTTGGAGAGTCGAGTGATTTCATCGAGGTTTTGATCCAGGGCTCTGTCATTGCATCAAAAAATAAAAATTATATGTTAAAAACATAAATGAAATTAAAAAAAAAAACTCTATCTATGCAGATTTCCTTGACTCTTGACTTGCTACTTCCTCACCCTATTCTTCAGGCGGGATCCTAACTTGCAATTTCTTCACCCTATTCTTCAGGCGGGCTCCTTACTTACAATTTCATCACTCTATTTTTCGGGAAACCTCCCGACTTACAATTCCGTCACTTGTTGCTTGGTTTTCAATTTTTTCACGTTATTTTTCAGGAGGGTTCTTGACTTGCTATTTTCTGATTTATTGACTTTTATTTTTTTCACCTTGTTTCTTGACTTTCAACTTTTTCACCATGTTTTGACTTTTCATTTATTCGCCCTCTTCTTCAGGTGGGCTCCTAAAATCACATCAAAACTAAAGAGAAAAATTATCCCAAACAAAGACTATTATAAAGATATTTCATTTGCCAGGAAACCGAAGTTTCAAACCCAAGAATTAAATTTTGCCCTAATTTATCATCAAAGAACTTTTGTGAAAGTCATATCATTATAGGAATCAAAGGGAATGACTCAACTAAAATGTATGTCTTATAGTAATCAAGGGAATGAATTGACTAAAAGGTACGTCTTCTAGGGGTCAAGGGGAATGACTCGACCTAAAGGTATGTCTTCTAGGGTCAAGGGGAATGACTCAACTAAAAGGTATGTCTTCTAGGGGTCAAGGGAAATGAATCGACTAAAAGGTACGTATTATAGGAATAAAACGAAATGACGCGACTAAAAGATACGTATTCTAGGGTTCAAGGGGAATGACTCAACTAAAAGTTACATCTTCTAGGGGTCAAGGGGAAAGAATCGACTAAAAGGTACATCTTCTAGAGGTCAAAGGGGATGACTCAACTAAAAAGTACGACTTCTAGGGGTCAAGGGGAATGACTCAACTAAAAGGTACATCTTATAGGAATCAAAGGGGATGACCCTAATAAAAGGTACATCTTATAGGAATCAAAGGGGATAACCCAAATAAAAGGTACGTCTTATAGGAATCAAGAGGGAATGACTCAACTAAAAGGTACGTCTTATAGGAATCAAGGGGAATAACTCGACTAAAACGTACATCTTATAGGAATCAAAGGAAATGACTCGAATAAAATGTACGTCTTCTAGGGGTCAAGAGGAATGACTCGACTAAAAGGTAAGTCTTATAGGGGTCAAGGGAAATGACTCAACTAAAAGGTACGTATTATAGGAATCAAAGGAAATGACTCGACTAAAAGGTACGTCTTCTAGGTGTCAAGGGGAATGACTTGACTAAAAGTTACATCTTCTAGGGGTCAAGGGGAATGACTCGACTAAAAGGTACGTCTTCTAGGGGCCAAAGGGAATGACTCAACTAAAAGGTACATCTTATAGGAATCAAAGGGGATGACTCGACTAAAAGGTACGTCTTATAGGAATCAAGGGTGAATGACTCAACTAAAAGGTACGTCTTATAGGAATCAAGGGGAATGATTCGACTAAACGGTACGCCTTATAGGAATCAAGGGCTATGACTTGACTAAAAGGTACGTCTTATAGGAATCAAAGGGAATGACTCGACTAAAAGGTACGTCTTCTAAGGGTCAAAGGGAATGACTAGAATAAAGGTTACATCTTACAGGAATCAAAGAAGATAACTCGACTAAAAGGTACGTCTTATAGGAATCCAAGGAGATGGCTCAAATAAAAGGTACGTCTTATAGGAATCCAGAGAAATGACTCAACTAAAAGGTACATCTTCTAGGGGTTAAGGGGAATGACTCTACTAAAAGGTATGTCTTATAGAAATCAAGGGAGGTAACTCAACTAAAAGGTACGTCTTATAGGAATCAAGGGGGATGAATTGACTAAAAGGTATGTCTTATAGGAATCAAAGGAAGATGACTCGACTAAAAGGTAAGTCTAATAGGAATCAAAGGGAGATACTCGACTAAAAGGTACGTCTTATAGGAATCCAGGGAAATGACTCAACTAAAAGGTATGCCTTATAGGAATAAAGGGGGATGCCTCGACTAAAAGGTACATCTTCTATGGGCCAAAGGGAATGAATTGACTGAAAGGTACGTCTTTTAGGAATCAAAGGATGTGACTCGGCTAAAAGGTACGTCTTACTAGGAATCAAGGGATATGACTCAACTAAAAGGTATGTCTTATAGGAATCAAAGGGAATGACTCAACTAAAAGGTACGTCTTCTAGGGGCCAAAGGGAATGACTCGACTAAAAGGTACGTCTTATAGGAATCAAAGGGGATGACTCGACTAAAAGGTAAGTCTTATAGGAATCAATGGGGATGACTCGAATAAAAGGTATGTCTTCTAAGAGTCAAGAGAAATGACTCGACTAGAAGGTACGTCTCCTAGGAGTGAAGGTTCAATTTAAGAAGTGTATCACCTAGCAAATGAAGACTGAAATCCCTGGATAAGTGTGTCTCCGAGGGATATGGAATGATAAATTTTTACCATGATTTTATTATCAAACCTGTGCAACAATATTTCTTCCTGCATTTGCAAAAGTGAGGCATTGGAGCCCTTGATGTTTATGCTTTGAAGTCCCTGCTTTGAAGGTAATATGTTTCCCGTTTCATCAAAGAAAACTTGTAAGTTTAAAACATGGTGGCTAGTTTTTGGCTTTATCTTTCGCAGTGATCACTCTTTCCCTGATTACTTTTAACATTGCTTCCAACCATTAGCATATATCATTGACTTTTTGAATCATTAACCCGAACTCAGATTATTAAGAGTGACTGAAACAAATACAGTATCTCTGCTTTGCCATGCTTCTCAGATAAAACCTTTAAACCTTGATATTTTCATAAGTTCCCAAGCTTTTCTGTTGAAAAAACTTTCTGCATGCCTTATTCGGCTCACAATCATGTCTCTTTCATATGCTGACTTTGTCTTACTTTGTGCAATTGAAGAAGCTGGTAGCCATTTTTAAAATCTTTTTTCACTTATTTTGTTATGGATTTGACTCAAAGACACGAGAAAAATGACAATGATTTTTTTTTATTTGGATAACTGACTCAAGAAAATAAAAATAAAATAAAGATAAAGAGAAGAAAGAAAAGACAATGAATGTCCCCATTTGAAACAAAGAAATGTAAAATTTATCTAAAATGACTATCAACTCTAATGATTATGCCATGCATTTGGATTAAGCTTCTTGATATTTTCATCCAAACTTTCACCAATTGTTGTTGAGCTAATGACCCTGAAATTGAGTTACTTCCTTGGGTCAATTGCATTTAGAGACCTCATTTAGCTAGTGACACCTTGAAGGGTTTTCGCCAGCAAGCCTCTCTCATTTTCTTTCTCTCGGCTCACCATTGTCTTATGGTATCCATGAGGTTTTTTTCACCAATTATATTCTATAATTTTCATTTCTCTCAACTCATAATCGTCTTACGGTGCCCGTGAGGATTTTCACCGATAAGACTCTCTCATTTTTTTGTCTCAACTCACCATCATCTTACAGTGCTCGTGCATGTTTTCACCAATATGACCCTTTCATTTTTATTTCTCTCCTAATTCCTTATGCTGAGGAAGATAAGTAGTTTCCAAAATGCATCATCACATCCATTGCATGCTTAGCCTTAGCATTCTCAAAGATTGATCTGAAGGTCTTTCTTTAGTTGTAGCTTGGCTTTTGGATAGGGTTAGAAAGAAAGGATGTCATGGGGCCCAAATGATAGTTGAAGTTGGGTGGGGCTTACAACTTTTGGAATCAACTCAAACAATAAGAATTAAACCATGCTCGGGTTTATTTTGACAGGCAATTCTAAATTACCCCGAGAGAGGAGAATCAGGTCACGCGTAGTTCTGACAACTTATTCTTTTTTTGATTCATTCTGACTTGTTCTTTTTTTTTTAGTCTTTTTTCTGACTCTAATTTCTTGACACTCTTTTCCTCCTTTGTGGAAACATTTTTCTCTCTTTCCCCCCCTTTTTTTGAAACTTTCTGACTCTATTCTCTTGCTTGATACTTTTTTTTTAGCTTTGCTGGCTTTATCTTGATTCCAAAAAAGGGGTATGAAAGAAAATAACACTAACGCTCAAATGGGGTAGACAAAGGATGACACAATGTTTGGATAGCATATAAAATGTCTTCGTCATATCAATCCTTGAAAATACTAGTACATAGCATGCAATGTGGAAGTGCACAATCAACATCATTTATGACATGTTTTACAATACTAACTTGACCCAAACATGTGTGTCACCTCTTTTTCTATACTTATGAAACATACAACTCCACATTCGTTGTACATCCATCACACTAAATGACTCATCATACTTTCGTGGATTTGATTTTCTTTCTGTTCCTCTTGATAGGATCACGCAGACACTGTTTGACCTAATTGAGCTATGTTTTTCAATTGATGACCAAGTTAATCTTGTGATTCTCAAAATAATTACCTTAATTTTGAAAGAAGGCTTCAACTTGACACCAAATGTCTCAGTACTCTACCTATTTTCTCAGATGTTTTTTTTTCTAACTTTAGCCCTCTGATTCCATGTTTCATGGTTAAATTGGACTTTAAGATCTGGATGAAAATTCTGCAAACATGTCATATCACTAGAGTCAACATAAAATGTACTGTATAAAGAAAACAAACAAATAACACATATTTAAAATACAAAGAAAAAAGGACACTTTATTTAGTTGAAATAAAAGATAGAAGGGTTTGAACCTAAATAACAAAAGGACAAAACAAGATAGATCTCGAACTACACCCTAAAATAATTCAAAAAATAAAAAAAACAAAATAAACTACCAGACCTATTCCTAGTAAAGAGAGGGGTGACTTCTCAATTGCTCAACCTAACAACTTAGCCACTAGTTTGCATATCAACATGACTAGAGATTCCCTCACTGTCAATGTTCTGCACCATAATTAATCCATCTTGAATCATCTTTTCAATTTCTCTTTTCAAATCTCGACAATCTTCAACACTATGACCCTAAGCATCAGAATGATATGCACATCATACATTAGGATCAAAATTTCTTGAACACCGATTAAGAGTGCACCCAAGGAGAGGAGTGATCATTCCCCATTGTACCAATCTCTAAAGTAAATTGTCATACGACTCTCCAATTTATGTAAATCTATCTCTTGACTTCTACCTCATTTCATCATTTGGATTGGATCAAAAATCAGGCTTAGAAGGGTTTTGGTATGTTTGTGGAGTTAGAAGGATGACTCTGAGGAGTTGGTGTGTTCCACTGTGGGTAAGATTGGGGTTGAACATATGTCTGTGCATTATATAATAGATATAGAGATGGAGGAGTAGAGTATAATAGATTTTGGGAGTGATTATGTGGAGCTTGGGCATGAACTTGGGTTTGAGCCTAAGAGTGATGAAAACGGGGTCTTCTTGATCATGCCCGCTGTCTAACTACAATAGAAGATGAAACTTCCTTAATTTTTGTCTCCCCAACACTTCCTGAACCCTTTTGAATTGCTTGAGTTGTTGCTTTCAATGTTGCAAAACTCACAATGCGACCAGTTTTAATTCCCTCTTCTATCACCTCCCCCATTTTAAGGACCTCAATAAATGACTTGCCTAATGCACGTAACAAGTGTTTATAATATGTTTCATCCTGCAGTTGAATAAACACCTCCACTATTTTGCTTTCTTTCATTGGCGGTTTTACTCTAGCAGCTTGTTCACGCCATTTGATCACATACTCCCTGAAACTCTCAGTATTCTTCTTTTTTATACTAGTTAGGGATTTTTGGTCAGGTATCAACTCCACATTGTATTGAAATTGTTACAAAAATTCATTAGCTAGGCCATCCCAACTAATCCACTTATCGATGTCTTGGTCAACAAACCATTTCAAAGCTAGGCATGAAAGACTCTCCCCGAAATAAGCCATGAGTAGTTCTTCCTTCACTCCAGCGCCTCTTAATTGTATACAATAGTGCCTCAAATGTTCCACTGGGTCCCCATGTCCATCATACATCTCAAACTTCAGCATTTTAAAGCCAGGAGGAAGGTTGACACCTGAAAACATGCATAAGTCCTTATATGAGACACTTTTTTAACCCCCAAGTCCTTACAAGTTCTTCATAGACAGTTCCAAACTTCTCAATTTTCTTGTCATTTCCTCTTGTTCTTCTATCATAACAGGCTTCTCAGTATTAGGAGTAAATTCTGGCGAGTGAGTGTCACCATAAAGACCAGACAACTTAAATGTAGGCTCGGAAGTGTAACGCTGATCGCCAGTAATATTCAATGTAGGCTCTCTTGTAGAGTAGGGAGGCATAACTCAAGTAGGAGCTTCAGGCAGGGATGGCGCCACAAAATCATGAACAACAGGTGGAGCCGCGTATGTGGTAGTCTTGGATTGGGGAGTGAGGAAATGAACATTGGAAGTAGTTGGATATTGTTGCCCCGGAGTCAATCCTGATGCATATTGTGGCATATCAACAAAAATGGAAAATTGTGCATGTGACTTGGGAGGCAAGCCAGGAAGATATTCTAGATTATCAGTGGGAACTGAGGGAGGTGGAAACCCATTAGCCCAAGCTCGATGCATCTCTATCATTTTTTGCGTTAGTTTCCATATCTTTTCATTAAATCCTAAATTCTTATTTTCCGAACTCTCTATCTAATTAGTTACAATAAAATCGGTATCCTTATTGTCCATAACATTCTCTGTTACTTGGTGCAATATGGAGGACAAACCAAAATTCCACAAACCAACCACCTTAAAATAATTGAACAAGAGATAACAAATGTGTTAGAGTTCAACACTTTCTCAAAATCTCTTTTTTTTTAAAAGATCACCGAACCCAAGAAGGGCGCCTATGTATCTCACTCCCGAAAGAGGACAATCAGGTGTGCGTAGTTCGTGAAGTCTTGCCAAAATGGCCAAATAAACTAGACTCTTTTCTTTTTCTTGAAATTTTAAGAATAAAAGAAAAATGACAAATTGTCGAAAGAATAGACGAAAATCTTTTTAAATTTTTCGGCTTTAATAACCTATACAAAATGAAACCTATGATTACCAAAGAAACTCTTTTTGGGTTTCAATTTGGCATTTCATACGAAAATGAAACTTGAACCTATTAAAGGAAAATCATTTGTAGTTTTCTTTTACAAATGTATATGAAACACATACTCTAAATGAAGAGTTAAGAAAATCTTTTTGGATTTTTGAATAAGATCCCCGAACCAACAATAGATTGCCTACGTATCTCACATCCCAAAAGATGAGAATCAAGGGTGCGTAGTTCGTCCAGATTGAACAATTAAGGGTTAAATAACAAACTAAAACTCAACTTGAGCGACACGATTACAGACAGATGATGAAAGAAAAATCTTTTTTGGGTTTTAATTTGACATTTCACACAAAAATGACACGAACAACTATGAAAGAAAAATCTTTTTGATATTTTCGATATGAAATATACAAAACTTCTACCATCTTTTTTTGAGTTTTCCTTTTATATAAACTCCTATTTGAAAAAAAAAAAATCTTTTGAAATTTTTGAATTATGAATGCATGGTAAAGGAATAAAAATAAAATCTTTTTGATATTTTTTTTAGAAAATGAGTGCGAAAGGTAAAAAAAATCTTTTGAACTTTTGGATTGTGAAAAAAAATTCAAAATCCATAAAGAACTCTAAAACGTACGAAACTCTTTTTTGACTCAGCCTTTTCTTTTTCTCTCTTTTTTTTTAACACTTTCTTATCTACACACCTTACTTCTAACACATGCTTTCCCCAAATCAGTTCGTCAAATAACCACATTATCCTTAGAGATGCAACATTTAGCATGTAGGGATTCTTTAGAGGTGAGTATCCTACGAACGGCCACATGGGTTCCGCTAGGTCTCAATATGACGCAGATAAGCATGACCTAAACGCTGACCTATGTTGGGGTTCACTAACAAGGCTATTCGAGGGTGCGTATGGTCGATAGTGGCTGCGAGAGATTTCCACCCACTCCATAACACCGACGGTCCTCCTCTTCAAATAAGGGTGACTCAACTAGAGGTCGTGTATAACATGTGTACTACAGACTTGTTGCAGAAAGAATGACTCAGATTATGGACATGATACTAGATATAAAGCGGTAACACATAAAGTAAAACTGTAAACAAAGAGCACATAGGCACTCAACAATGATAAAACAATAACACAAAACAACACAAACAATGTTTATACACCTATACTACCAAACAAATTTGATACAACTCCAAAAATATGCTAGAATTCTAAAAAAAGATCCCCAGAAGAGTCGATAGAGCTTTCACACCCATTTTCAACTAAAAGATTGATTTTAAGGGTCGAAAGGGTTATTATTATTGAAGTGACAAAATGAAGATTTGTTTCAAAAAAAGAATTATTTATATTCAAAACTAAGAGTCTCCACTTGGCATAATCCAGGTGTGTCAAGTCACCTTTGGAAATCCTTTTTCAAAACTATTTGACTCTAAAAACTGATCTGCAAACAGTGATTCTGGCTAAGGAATTCTGTTCACCGGGGAAGGTGTTAGGCACCCCTCGATCCCGTTGTTCGACCACGGTCGCTTGGTGGAGCGTATCGGCTAATTTTACATTACGAATGTATAAACCATACAAAACACATAAAACAATCAATTAAGCAAATAAAACAAAACAATCCAAAATTTAGTGTCCAGTCCAATTATACAATCCAAAACAGAAAAATGCAAAAAGTAAAAAACCTATTCTAAACTAGTCCTAGACTAAAATCCAATGCTTTACCCGATGTATCGGGCCTTGATCACGAACCTCCCTTGAAAATATAATACATCGGGGCATTCCCCGGTGAATAAATACATGAAACCTTGGGGCATTCCCCGACCAATTGAATACACTTGAATCAAATGCGATAAACTAGAAAGAAACATTCACACGCATATTCAAACATTCAATACTCCATAATTCCTAAAAATTTGCCTACCCTTTATCGTTTGCTTATCCGTTTAGACTTAAAGCATGACACTACCACGTTAAACATTAATAATGAATCGAAATACGACAATATTCAACTTTATCCATTTTTCAATTCCCACCTCAAATTCTTTTCAATCCTTAATGGGATATCATTTCATTACACAATTCATAATCAAGAAAATCAAGCAACCAATCAAACAAACTAGCAATTTATTACCAATCAAGATCAAACAACACACAATACTCCATTCACTGCACCATATTCCATCAACAATGAAATAAAAAGAGGAAAAGAGTATAAATGGACCTCAATGATGATTTTATTTCAAATATCAGTCAATCGAAAAGACAAAATCCGTGCGTTGAAGAACCTCAAATCAGACCTAACAACAAAACTAGTCCAACTTTGATATACTCTAACTTCCAACAACGAAACCAGACCAATTTTAATATACCTTTTACTGCCTTTTGATAAACCAAAACAACAATTGCATGAAACACAAAACCCACACCTACTCTAGACATATCGGGGTCTATTTGTGTAATGCCCCACACTTTCCTAAGCTAGAAAGCGAACCGTTGTTCGTACATGTGAAACCCCTAATTTTGTAAGCCATATTTGGGCACATGAATTACCAAGATTAACCTAGTTATAATACATCTTATGATGTTTTAAGTGTGGTTATATGACTCACTTAAGGTAGTACAAGCTAAGAGTTTCAAAATCCATCAAGTTTTAGTGTTTGAATTCGCAAGGGTTATCTTTGAATGAGCATAACTTAATAAATATGTGGTATTTATGCATATTTCTAACACCAACTTATATATAATCGAATTAGCTTTCCAACGATACCAATTTCATCAAAATCCGACACCCGAGCAAGGAGTTATGGCTTTGCAAAGTAGAGTTCGTCGCCTAACCAATCGCACATGGCTACTGGAATAGGTGTGTGATAAGAAATGCGGAGCATACCTAAATGTGTGCGATAATAAATGCGGCTCATACGTAAATGTATGCGATAAGTAATGCGGCGCATATGTAAATGTATGTGATAAGCAATGTGGTGCATACTTGGTGTTTCGGGTAGTAAAACACTCCGTTTTGAGTTATTTTGAGGGCAATTAAGTCTTTTGGCACTCCTTAAATACCTCTAAACTTAACCTTACAAATTTAATAGAATCTAAACACATCATAACCCTATTATCAATCTAAGTTCATCATCCAAGAGCAGTAAAGGAGAAAAACAACTAGGGTTGCACAATCAACATTGAGGGTCCAATCTTTCAACGAATCTGTTACCATAAAGGTATGTGGGGTTTTCAACAAGAACATCCTTTCATTTTTGTGCCCAAAAATTTGTATTATTTTACGAATATACATGATTTTACTTGTTTAATTATAAATTTGAGATGGAAACTATTATCCTATATTATTGTTCAAGACACTATGCTATTTTTGTGATGTCTTAAAGATAAATTCCTTGATTTTTGATGTTAATATCATGTTTCAAGTTGAATTTCCAGATTTTCATATGATCTATACTTTTTTACTATTTAAAGTATGAATCTTGAAATGTTTTGCTCAAGTGTTGATATATGGGATTTAAACCCTCTTTGAGATTATGATCTTTGGTGAAGTAATGTGTTATACACACCTTGATATTTTAATGATTTGAACTTTTTGTCTTGAAAAAGTTATTTTTGAACTCGAATGAGAAAAGAAATCCACATGTTGACTTATTATGAAAAAGGGGTAGTATGATGGCTCCCGATATGAATTGTTAAATTACGTTGTTGTGGATTTTCTTTCGAAATGATCTGAGCTAATTCCGGGAGTAGTCTTTAGCACTGAGTGGGAGGTATAGATATGATTGGTACTTCCCCAGAACTACGTTCCCCCGTAGGATGTGAGCCTAAGTCTGATTGATATAGTGATCACTAATGAACAACAGATTAAAGTCCTACTCCGATGGCAAGGATAGGACAGCTCTCCCCAACGTGGGTTGGACGTAGGACTCTATGTAGCTCACATGGTTTATGTCAGTTGTAAAAGACTCCCAGTGTGTGTGTATTCTTCTGATTGAGATGAAAAATATAATAGTTTGAAAGTGTGAGATGAGAAAGTTATCGTTTTTGAAGAATTTGATGGATATTTCTATATCTTAAAGAGAATTGTTATGAAAGCTACTCGTTTTGATGAATTGAAAATGATTATGAAAGTGATTGGGATTTACTATGATGACTCACACGTTTTCATTTTCTCGTGTTTTACTCTATGGTGATTATGATGATTTTATTTCAAGCTATGTGAGTCTCTTATCACAGCATGCATAATTTTCTATGAATATTTATGAAATAGGACTTTTATGAAAACTTGGGTACACCCTCATATACTCGGTCCATATTCTATGGTACTGACCCATGTATTCGTATGTGGGCAACATTTTCCCTATAATGTAGGTCCAGGTGCTCATTCCCAGGCTTGAAGTGATTCTCCAAGCACATTAGTTTACATTTTCTGTAGTGGTGAGTCCTCATGGTTCGAGGACTGGTTATTTTAGATTTCACTCTTTTATTTTGAGTTATCATTTTATTCCCTGATGTTAGGGTCAGTTGGGGTCTGTCCCAATGGCTCAGTGCTATACAGTTTAGTAGAGGCTTGTCAGACTAGATGGCTAGATGGATTAGTCTTGTGGAGAGGTTGTATTTTGTTACTTTCCGCATCTCTTTCATGTTGAATTATGATATTATGGAGAATATCTTGATGTTTGATTATAGTAATCCTGTCGATGAGTGTTGAATGGTATGAAAACGACTCAAAGGGTTAGCTTGGGGATACTTGTAGCTTTAAGCACCGTGTGACGCTTCGGGACCCATTTTCTAGGCGTTACAGTTTGAGTAAATATACTAAAATGGATCGTTGATGGAGATACTGTTCTATTTTGCCGGAGCTCCGACGAGCTCGGCAGTCCCAAATATTAGAGAGAAATGACCAGATTTACAATGACAGTGGTGTTTTCCGGTTGATCGCTGGTAGATTTCCACCGCAGTGGTATCAAGCATTAACCAAGGGACTTTTCGATTAATTTTCGGAGAGTTTCTTTGATTCACTGACTCTCTCTCTCACGCGTCTTCTCTCTTGTTCTTCTCTCTTTCTCTCTCTTCGATTCACTCTCCCCTGTCTCTCCGGTGGTATCATGTGTGGTCTTGGTGTGTTGTGAATTTGAGAGTGACCATGAGTTTCTCTCTGTGGAGAAGATGAGATGATGATCATTTTTGTTCCTCCCCTTATCCTGATGTAGTGTGCGTGTTTTTTTCCCTTTTTCTTTGTGGACAAAAAAGTGGAGGGGGGGGGGGGGTCACATGGGGTAGGTGAGTTAGGATATGGATGAGGTTTGTTAGGATAAGGTTAGAGATTTAATTTGTTAGGGATTTATTGATTTTTTTTTTACTTTTGCATTTTTGTGGGACATAATTATATGGATGAGAACACGTAGTAATACGGAGGTAAAATGGTAAAAATACTATCGGGGAGGGACAAAATTAGGTGTCTACATTTTGCACAGGTTCATATGTAAATAGTCGAAAACTATAACATCCTTGAAAGAGAATTTCACCATTTCGCGTGCAACACAAAAGCAATGCACCTTGTATGAAAGTGTACCAAAGAGTGGGCAAGTTGTATATGTTCATATATCGTTTCCAACTTCCATCTTGTTCCACAATAATCCATGTGTCCAATTCATTACTTCTGAGTTTACCGCCATATAAACTAAGACAACCTTTGAGACAGTTTATCTGCAAACCAGCTCGTTAGACATGTTTAATATCACGTTGTCAATCATCAAAACTACATAGTACCTAACATTATTTCACTTAAAATAATATTAAAGATTGTAAAAAATAAAAGGTACAAAATTCAAATTAAAAAAAAAAAAAATCTACTATTAGCAAAAAATTTTAGAACTTTAATTTAAACAACTCAAGTCTTCGTATTAATAAATAAAGATTTTACAACAATATCAAGGAATTGTGTTGCAAATAAATGACTAACATCTTATTAATTAAAACTAGTCCTTTCTTTTATAAATAATAATATTACTGTGTGAAGGTAATTGTTTAATATCTTCTAAGAATACAACCCTTAAAAAAAGTAGTATGTAAGAACCAAAAAATAATTTTAAATTATTAAATATTTTTTTTATATGTATATATTTAATGCCGCATATTAAAATTTTGCTTTAGACCACTAATTTTATTGAGACACCTTGCAACTACTCAATGATCGACCCACCAACCATTTCTGTTGCAGATTCATGGAGAATCCTCAACATAGAGTGTGTAAAAATCATTAAGATCAAGCGTAAAACATGCAAAATGCTGAAAGGACTCCACCACAATTTCCAATGAATGATCATATTGATTCTTGGCCACGGAAAGGCAAGCAATTGTAACATACAAGTGTCGCTCGGCAATAATGATGTCGGACGTCCATCCGGCAATGATGTCGGACGTCCATCCGGCAGTGCAATAAGACTTTTGAGGACAATTGATCTAAGATTCTGTGTAAACCAATATCTTGACTCGAGACAGAAACAAATGATTATTGGTTCGAATGCGCCTGAGCACCAATAAAAAGTGTCATTCTAATTGGCTGGTCCGCTCCACACTTAAGAAAATAAAACACATTCTTGTCAATAAGAATTGATCATAACTATATTTACGTAGCACCAACAGATCGAGATCGGTTACATTCCTATCAATGAGTCCAATAGATCGAGATCGGTTACATTCCTATCAATGAGGCTATTTGGCTGGTTGATCAGTAAAATTGACAAATACTACATGAGTGTTGAAATGCGTAATTTTTTTTTAGCTTGTTAGTTGGTATCCTAATTTACAGGAGCTTTTTGGAAGTTGATTTATATTGGTTTATAGAGTTTGATTTGCAGTAGGCAACGGAGTAGGATATTTTATCTTTTAACTGTTTAGCAATTGCTTAGCTATCAGTTATGTTGGTTCCCATTTTTCTGAAAGTTAACCGTTGTTACTCACTTGTATAAAGAGAACTTACAGCAGTATAATAAAATGCACTTTCTCGATTCTTTTGTAATTTCTGTGTCTTTCTACTAAATATTGTGTAACATTTGGTATTAGAGCCAGAAAGAGAGTTTTTCAGATCGAGTGTAAGGATTAGGTACTGCTTATTGAGAGTTTCTTTAGCAGTGTTATTGCAGCAGCAAAATGATGGCCTCTGAAAACTTTGTTCAGCCCGTTATTTCCCCTTTAGATGGTCATTGAGACCATTGTAGCATGCTGATGGAGAATTCCTTAGGTCCAACGAGTTTTGGCCAGTTGTTTGTATTGGTGTGCAAGATCCAGCGGCTGGTCCTGCTTTTTCAGAAGCACAAAAAATAGAGTTGGATAGTCTAAGGTTGAAAGATCTCAAGGCAAAGAATTATCTTTTTCAAGCTATTGATCGCTCAATACTTGAAACTATTCTTTGCAAGGATACTTCTAAACAAATATGAGATTCCATGAAGAGGAAGTATCAGGGAACGGAGAAGGCAAAAAGGGCATTATTGCAAACACTTCACACCGATTTTGAGATCTTACGGATGAATATGGGCGAATCAATCTCAGATTACTTCTCAATGACTATGGCAATAGTAAATAAGATGCGGATTCATGGGGAAAATCAGGAAGACGTCACCATTATTGAAAAGATCCTCCGCTCCATGACATCAAAATTCAACTATGTTGTTTGTTCAATAGAGGAATCAAAAGATACTAATGAACTTTCAATTGATGAGTTACAAAGTTCGTTGTTGATTCATGAGCAGAAAATGAATCGACAAAGTAACGATGAACAAGTTCTTCTCTCATCTAAATACCATTCTTCAAAAGGTGATGGTAAGAGGAAGATGGAGAGGAAACAATTCTGGTGGTGGGAGGCAGTCGCACCAGAAATTTGAAGAAAATTCTTAAACTCGCAAGGAAGGGGAAGAAATCTTGACAACAACAACAATTCAGGTCATTGTAAGCTGAAGTCAGTAGACAAGTCAAGGTTGAATGCTACAGAGTCACATGTATGTTCATTATAAATCAGAATGTAGAACCAACTTAAATAGAGATGGTGGAAGACAGCCTAATTTTGCAGAAAAGGAAGAAGAGATATCGTTGTTGATGGCCTATCATGAGAAGGAACAGGTGACAGAGGAAATTCAGCAGAATATCTGGTAGTTAGACACTGGTTGTAGGAACCATATGTGCAGAAACAAGTCAATTTTCTCCCTACTAGATAAAGTCATATTGAGATTTTGTGAAGTTCGGGAATGATTCAAAAGGTACAGCCATGGGAAAAGGACAGCTAACAATTAGAACTAATAGGTATATTGCTCAAATAATCTCTGATGTCCTTTATGTTCCAGAGTTGACGTCAAATCTTTTGAGTCTCGATCAGTTGCAAGAGAAAGGGTATGAGATTGTCATTAAAAATGGAATTTTTCAGATTCAAGATGGCACTTTGGGCTTAATTGCTCAAGTTAAAATAACTGCAAACAGAATGTTTCCTCTCTATCTCAATAATATACAACAATCATGAAACTTAGCAAAACAAGGAGATGATGCTTGGTAGTGGCATTTTTGGTTTGGGCATCTTAATTTTGCTGGATTAAAAACCCTGCAACAGAAGAATATGGTGATTGGTCTTCCTAAAATTTTGTTTCCATCTGAAATTTGTGAAGAGTGCGTGGTTAGCAAGCAGTCTCACAATTGTTTTCCAAAAGGTTACATGGAGAGCAAAGAAAGAACTTTAACTTGTCCATTCTGATATTTGTGAACCGATAACACCATCTTCTAATGGAGGTAAAAGCTACATAATTACCTTCATTGATGATTTTACTCGAAAAAGTTGGGTATATGTTTTGCTGGTAAAATCTAAAGCTTTTAAAAGCTTTAAAGTACTTGTTGAAAAAAAGATTGGCAGTCCAATAAAAGTTCTTCATTCAGATTGTGGGGGAGAATATAACTCACATGAATTTACAAATTTTTGTGAGCATCATGGAATCAAGAGGCAACTTATAGCAGCCTACTCGCCCCAAAAAAAATGGAGTCTAAAAGAAAAAATCACACTATTACGAACATGGTACGGAGTATTCTGTCAAGTAGTGGCATTTCTAGAAGTTTTTGGCCTGAAGTACTTAATTGGAGTATTCACATCCTGAATAGATGCCCCACATTTGCAGTTAAGAATGTGATTCCGAAGGAAGCATGGAGTGGGAAACAACCAGCCGTAGATCACTTTAGAATATTTGGGTGCATTGCATATGCCCACATTCCTGATCAAAAGAGAAAGAAGCAAGACGACAAGGGAGAGAAATGTATTTTTCTTGGTGTTAGTGATCAATCAAAAGCTTACAAGCTTTATAATACTAACACTAAGAAAATAGTGATTAGTCGGGATGTATGATACGCCCAAATTACAACTCTCATTAGAAAGTGTAAGCGGTCGCTGTCAAATATAGAACCCAACTGGGTTGGGTGTCGAATCCCACAGGGAATACTATTGTGACTAAGTGTTGCAATTATTATTAGACTGTTGATCGAAGGTTCCAAGATAAGGGGGGTTTTAGTTTAAACGCACAATAATATTAATAGTGTAACGATGAGATGATATGTGTAATAGTATTTGATCACAGAGAATGATAAGTTAGGGTTATGTCCACCTTGTAGTTTCTACTTCTCTATTAACTATGAGTAATACGGATTTTATGCATGCATGCACTTATAGAGAGACGTATTCTAATTTTAAATCCAAGTGTTTTTCAACCATCAAGGATTTATTCACTTTAGTTCTTTCGAACCCAAAGTGTACAACAAATTTTACGAACTCTCCAAGAAGTTAATCCTGCTAGGGCATTTGCGTGTAAATAGAGGTTGGAAACCTATTTTCTTGCCACACTCTCTTTTCCAAACAGTAACGTTTCTATCAAACAAGTAAATGCTATAATGGTACATTCCCTATGTTTGCAACCAAGAGAATTCAATCAAAATGAAGAGAGTAATGATATAAGTGGCATGACACATCATAAATTCACAAACTCATAGCAATAGAGAGTATATTACAAGGTTTCCATAATCCTAACAAATAAGCTTAGCTACTCATCAATACAACGGAAATGAAAATAGACATAACCATCATACCAAAACTTAGAACAAACTCGGTGAAGGAGATGACTAACGACAATAAGAGAGAAGCGTCTTTCTCGCTCTCTGTTGCTCAAGCTAAGCCGTTTTCTGCTGTTCAAATCTTACAGAATCTGAATAATGAGTAAATATTCAGCAATAAGGTTTTTAATAACATCCTTCTCTAATAAATTGCTACTGCATCCTTAACTATTTAAAAATACTGAGTTTGCCCGGGAAAAAGTTTCCATGCATCACATTCAGTCCAAAAGCTGCTTTCCCTTTTATTTGAAGTTTTCCTTTGCTGTCCACAGGTCCCCAAAGTGCTGAAATCTTCTTCATTAGTACCTGAAAAGCATGCTAATCACATAGGTCAGCTCACTTACTTAAAAATGGACTAAAAGTGCAAGACTTATGTATTTTATCCTCAAAACTTAGCTAAAACATGGGTAAGTTATGGTGCTTAGACGTATAAATACGTCCAACATCAATGTCATATTTGATGAAAATCATTTTTGGTCGTGGAACAAAAATTCCATGGGAGAACAAATTCTAGTTTGTCTTGATGGAGAAGATGGTGAAGAAGTAATTCAGCCACAACAGCAAGTTCCAGCAGCTGCTTAAGACAATGATCCTAAAATTTTTGAAACTTCACCATTTATGGGAGAGAAGTTAGAAGCTATAGTTGATTCACGTGCCCCTCATATTTGAAGAAGGCCAACATGGGTGACAGATTATGAGGTATGAGGAATTGATCAATCTGAAGAATCTCTCACTCATTTTTCTTTATTTTCAGATTGTGATCCTACAAATTTTGGAAGTGTTGTCAAAGATGATAAATGGAGAAAGGCAACGGATGATGAAATTGCCGCCATTGAAAAAAAGATACATGGGAGCTTGTTGGGCACAAAATGATTGGAGTAAAATGGGTCTATAAAACTACATTGTAGGAGAATGGGGAGATTGATAAGTACAAGGCGTGGTTGATGGCGAATTGAAAGGGTACAAACAAGAATTTGGAGTGGATTACGGAGAAGTGTTTTCCCCTGTTGTCAAACTTGATACGATCAGATTGGTGATTGCATTGGCTGCTCAAAATTCATGGCCCATCTGTTAATTGGATGTGAAGTCTGCTTTACTACATGGAGACTTACAAGAAAATGTATTTATTGAACAACCTCCTGGTTATGTTAAGATTAATGAAGAGCATAAAGTCTGTAGATTAAAGAAGGGTCTTTACGGACTAAAACAAGCACCTAGATCTTGGTATAGTCGTATAGATGCTTACTTTCTAAGGGAGGGTTTTCAAAAATGTCCATATGAGCATACTCTGTATACTAAGTGTGAGAATGAAGATAAAATATTGATGTGTGCTTAAATGTAGATGATTTGATTTATACCGAAAATGATAAAGTCATGTTTGAGAAGTTTTAAAGGTCTATGATACTTGAGTTTGATATGTCTGATTTGAAATGTCGCATTACTTTCTTGACATAGAAATAGTGCAATCGAATGATGGGATATTTATTTCTCAAAAGAAATATGTGCAAGAAATGTTAGACAGGTTTCAGATGAGCAATTGCAATCCTATCACTTCACCATCAGAAGTTGGCTTGAAGCTTACAAAGGATCTTGGAGGAAAAAGGATTGATGGCACCTTTTTCAAATAAATTGTGGGATGTCTGATGTATTTGACAACAATGAGGCCAGATGTCTGGTAATGCTCAAACTACAGCTCTTGTAAGAGTGTAAGCGGTCGTTGTCAAATATAGAACCCAACTGGGTTGGGTGTCGAATCCCACAAGGAATACTTGGTCACTAAGTAAGCAACGATTAGTAGACTTTTGGTAAAAGTTTCGTAAAAAGGGGGGATTGTAGCGTGCAAATAATGTAAACAAAATAGTAGAGTAAAAACGGAAAATAGAAGAGTAAAACGGAGTACTTGGTAGGTTTTAATCAATGAGAATTTAGAGTTAGGGTTATGTCCACCTTATGAGTTGTACGTATCTATTGACTATGAGTTATACGGAATTCAGACATGCATGCGCTTATAGAGAATCGTATTCTAAGGTAAATCCAGGCGTCTTTCGACCTATCAAGGACTATTTCACTTTAACTCTTTCGAGCTTAAAGCGTATCTAATGGTACAAATTCTCCAAGAGGTTAATCCAGTTACGACACTAACTTTTTAACTGGGGTTGGTGCCCTATTACCTTGACATTATCTCTTTTCCAGACATGTAACTTTTCTTTCGAACAAATTAATGCTATACTGGCGTATTCTATATGTTTGTAACCACAAGAATTTAGATTAAGATGAAGAGAGTAATGATATAAGCAGCATACGTATCAAGAATTCACAAACTCATAGCAATAGATAGTATCTCACAAGGTTTCCATAACCCCAACAGAGAAGTTTAGCTACTGATGATTGGAACGGAGATCACAATAAACATCATCCTGATCTCACGTTGGTCACAAGGGCCGCGCTTTCTCTGTCAGAAAGTGTAACGTGAATTAGGGGGAGTGAATAAGTGAATGAAAAAGACTTGAATTAACTAATGAGTGAATAAGAATTTATTAGAATGGGAAGGAATAGAAGGGGGAATAAGAAGAGAATCGAATGCTGAAAAGTTTAGCAAAATAGGGTATTTATAACACCCATATCCTATTCCTACTAAGCTACTGCATTACTTATCCTAATCTTACTAGGTTACTGCATTCCTTATCCTAATTCTACTATGTTACTGCTGATCCCCAAGCCTTTGTAAATGCTGTTTTTGCCCGGGACAAATTATCCATGCATCACTTTCAGTCCATAGGCATCCAAACGCTGCATTCCTTCTTTCGTGAAGCTTCCTTTGGTGTCAAGTTATCCATAAAATGCTGAAATCTTCATCATTTATACCTGAAAACTTGCTAATCATGTTTGTTAGCTCACTTACAGGAAAAAGGACTAAAAGTGCAAGAATTATATATTTTGTTCCTTAAAGCTTAGCTAAAATATGGGTAAATTATAGTACTTTAGGCGTGTAAATACGCCTAACATCAATGTCACACATGTCGTAGGTATCATTAGCAGATTCATGGAGAATCCAAAAGAGTTACATTTGTTGGCTGCAAAAAGGATCCTTCGATACTTAAAAGGTACTGTAGATTTTGGATTGTTCTACAAAAAGGGTAAAAAGTGTCATCTGATTGGGTTTTCTGATAGTGTTTATGCTGGAGACTTGGATGATCGAAAGAGTACTTCAGGATATGTGTTTATGTTGAGTTCAGGTGCAGTCTCATGGTTATCAAACAAGCAGCCAATCATCACTTTGTCAACAACTGAAGCTGAATTTGTTGTTGCTACTGTATGTGCCTCGCAAGCCATTTGGCTAAGAAATGATCTTACTGGACTAAATTTCAAGCAACAAGGAGCAACAACAATTTATTGTGACAACAGTTCTGCTATAAAGTTGTCAAGAAATCCAGTATTTCATGAAAGAAGCAAGCATATTGATGTAAAGTTTCATTTTTTAAGAGATCTCACTAAAGATGGAATAATTGATTTTGTCTACTGCAAAGTGAAGATCAGATCACTGATATTTTCACCAAATCCCTCAAACATGCATCATTTGTGATGCTTAGGAAATTACTTGGAGTTTGTTCCTTTGTGGATGGATTTCAGAGAATTAAACTGAATGTTGAGAACCTCAGTTTAAGGCAGGGAATGTTGAAACACGTAATATATTTTTTAGCTTGTTAGTTGGTATCCTAATTTATAGGAGTTTGTTGGCAGTTGATTTCTATTTCTTAGGGGCAGGTTTCTAGAGTTTGATTTGCAGTAGGCAACTGAGTAGGATATTTTATCTTTAACTGTTTAGCAATTGTTTAGCTATCAGTTACGTTGGTTCCTATTTTTCTGAAGTTAGCCATTGTTACTCACTTGTATAAAGAGAACTTGCAGCAGTATAATAAAATAAACTTGCTCGATTCTTTTGTAATTTCTCTATCTTTCTAAAAAATATTTTGTAACAATGAGTTTAAATGGATACGGAGCTAGCGTGGTTTCACTGAAAATTGTTGAAAAGTGAGAAATCCAAATCAATGTAGTCCCACATTTGTATTCAGGGCAATACACTTTTCCATAGCTGAATTTGAGGATTTGGCTGATATGGTTCTCTAGCTAAACCAAAGAGTTTTCCATGTTTATCCATAGTAAGGAATGGGAAAACCGAGGAATCTTAGAGTAAAGCAATAGACTAATTTCATTCTTGTATGGTAAACTAAGTTCATTCTTAATCAAATGTGGAAAATCAAACATAAGATACAAAAACTCATAACTAAATCCACATATCTATCTCTTTGATGTAGTAGTATCTATGAGCCACATTGGAGTACGTGGCTATGAGTCACATTGTATCCATTTCAGTAGGATCTTTTTCATCCCGTGGGCCCAGAAATAGATGTTAAATTTAGCTATCATTTGGTCATAGATTTTGAAATTGAAAGTTGAAGCTCTTCAAGTTGCTGTTTTTTGAAACTTAAATTTGTGCTTGGATATATATTTTATTTGCGAAAAAATTGAAATTTTGTGAGTGAAAGTATTGGTTTGTATTTTGGAACTTGAAATTATTTTTAAGTATAGATGCTCAAATTATGATAAGAAAATCTATGGTAAAATGGATATTGAAGATGAATTTTTAAAATTCATGGCTTTGTATTTCTACTTTGGTATTTGTGCTAATAATCTTGTGGATTACTGTGTAATCTAGTGTAATTTGGTTTTTTCTTGATTGTGTTTGACTCTAAGTAACCTATGTACTTGTCTTGTGTGTCTGGCTAAATTCAAATTCGTGTTGTATATGACTCATATTTTGAGGTGGGGGGTGGGGGTGGGTGGGCTGGAGAATTGGAGTACGTGGCTATGAGTCACATTGTATTCGTTTCAATAGGATCTTTTTCATTCTATTGGCTTGAAAATGGGCATTATTAATTTAGCTGCTATTTGGTCATAGATTTTGAACTAGAAAGTTTGACCAACCAAATGGACCCACCGACTCCGTCGGACCACCCTGAGCCACTCCACAGCCCATTAGGGGCCATTGGTAGGTGTTTGGCCCAAATTATGCTCAGGTCCTAGGTCCACCCTGAGAACCGTGGGATAAAACCCGCTGAGATAGTCCCAAGAACGGCAAGTTGGCACCATTTCGCTCGTTTGACCATTCAAATGGAACCATCAACCCCGTCGGACCACCGTAACCCACTCCACAGCCCATCGGGGGGCCGTCAATTGATTTTCATCCTAAATTGCGCTCGGACCCTGGTCCCACCCCGAGAACTGTGGGCTAACACCCACCTAATTGAATCAAAAATGGTCCACTTACACTTTTTTGCCCGTTTGACAACCCAAATGACCCCACCGATCTCGCTGGACCACCCCAAGCCACTCCAAGTCTCGTACGGGGTCCGTTTGTCGATTTGGGGGCCAAACCGCACTCGAGCCTCGGGCCGACCCCAAGAATCGTCGGTTAACACCCATCAAATCTACTCAAAAATAGCCCGTTCGCGTTGTTTTGCCCATTTGACCACCTAAATAGGCCACGACTCCGTCAGACCACCTGAGCCGCTCCATAGCCTGTCAGGGGGCCTTTAATCTATTTTCGTCCCAAACCATGTTTGGCCCTAGGCCCTCCATGATAACTGTGGGCTAACACCCATCAAATTAGCCCAAAAATGACTCGTTCGCGTTGTTTCACTCGTTTGACCACCCAAATAGTCCCACCGACCCTATCAAACCACCCAAAGTTGTTTCACTGCTCTTTGGGGGCTGTTGGTCGGTTTTTTGCCCAAATAACACTCGAGATCCATGCCCACCCTAACAATCGTCGTCTAACACCCACCGAATTGGCTCGAAAATGGCCCATTTGTGTCGTTGCGGTTGTTTGACCACACAAATGACTCTAAGTAACTTTATGTATCTGTCTTCAATGTCTAGCTAAATTCAGATTTGTGTTAGTATATATAGGACTCATATTTTGAGGTAGGGGATGTGGTTTGGAGGGTTGGATTACGTGGCTATGAGTCACTTTAATCCATTTCAATAAGATTTTTTTTCATACTATGGGCTCGAAGATGAATGTTATAATTAATTTAGCTGCCATTTGATCATAGATTTTGAATTTGAAAGTTTGAGCGCTTAAAATTGTTATTTTTTTTAATCTTAAATATGTGTTTGGATACATAATTTTTTTTGCTAAAAAAATTGAAATTTTGTGGGTGAAAGTATCGATTTGTTTTTTTGAAACTTGAAATTATTTTTAAGTATAGATGCTCAAATTATGATAAAAAATCTATGGTAAAATGGATATTGAAGATGAATTTTTAAAATTCAAGGCCAAACACTAGGTAAGATACATTCATTGTAGGACTCATTTACAAGGACAATAATACTTTAGATAAGATTTTTCAGTTGTTAAGGGTTTAAAAAAAGTTCTCTCCTTCAGGGTAAATGGGTTCTGACTGATCCACCATAACTCTTGTTTTTTTTTTTTTTTTTAAATTATTATTTACTATGAAAAATTTATTCAACTAATTGAAATTTTCACGGAATAAGTTCATTAAGTATAGATATCACAAAAAAGCTTGTCATCTCCCCCATTGAGCTAGAACACAAGGCGTTATGGGCCTTGCGAAGGTTGAATATGAATTGGGAGGATGCCAAGAGTAACTTTATCCATGCAAGTATCAAGTCCCGAGGACTTGTGTCTATTAAATTTTTTTTTCTCTTTTTAATTTTTTCTTAATAATGAACTCGAAAGGTGAAAACATAAGGTGGTGAGCAATTTCAAAGTTTAGTTTAAAATTACTAGCTAGGCCAGTTGTACAAGTAAAAGATGAAACCAATATTGCGTGAAACAAAGTGTAGCGTTTCAAAGGTCATCAAATCATCTTAAAGAGGAATAGGTAGGTCATTTTATGTATTCAAAAACTGAAGTAATTGCGAAAAAGGTAACAGGCTATTGCAAATAAGTATTTATCAGAATTACCTAATATTTTTATTTTTACTAGATTTTAAATTTGAATTTGCATGGCTCTCAACCCACTTTATTAACTGTTGTGTGACACCTTTAAGAACTCTTACCAAAACGTGCTTTATCTTGAAAGAGTAGTATATTACCTCAAACTTAAAACATATACACACACAAAGTGATCCTTTAAAAATTTAAATTTTCACTTAATATTACAAAAGAATTGTAAGTGAGTAATATTCAACACCTTTAGTTTGGCCAAAATTTTAAAAATTATTAGCACGTCAACTTAAAATCATTTTTATCAATATCAAAATAATGATATGTAATTGATTAAGATTTTATAAAAGTACTCTTTTTAGCTTTGAAAAAACTTCGATGTATTGTATAAAGTTACTTCTTTTTTCTTTATAAAAAGCTGGTCAAACACTTCATAAATAAAAAATTTACTATTAGTTGATGAGGGGTTAATAAGAGTTACTAAGGAGTTAATAAGAGTTATTGCGTCATAAAACTATAAAGAACAAGAAGAAAAGTAGAGAAAATAGAGAGAGTAATTGTTATCTCTTATCTCGAGGGATGAGAGATCATAAAATTGTAAATACAATGAACAAAACCCCTCTATTTATAGAGGAAATTTACTCCTAGTCTGAGTAAAAGACGGATGCTTCAAATCCTAATATATATCAAAGTGGATCTTGATAGACATTCACTATAATGTAAATAAATTTATAACACTCCCCCTTGAATGTCTAATTGGTAGATAATGTTCCTCGTTAAAACCTTACTAGAAAAAAACCAGTAGGAAAAAAAATCTAGTGAATGAAAAAGAGTACACATCTCTAATAATACGCATTTTGGCTACCTCATTAAAAACCTTACAAGGAAAACCAGTGGGACAGAAACTCGTAAGGGAAAAAGAGTACAACGCGTATTAATTCCCCCTAATGAAAACATCCTTGACCTTTGCATCTCGATCTTGTGCAGCATCTTCTTGAAAGTTGCAATTGGAGAAGATTTGGTGAATAAATCAGTCACATTGTCAGTTGAATGAATCTGTTGCACGTTAGTATCATCATTCTTTTGTAGCTCATGTATGTAAAAAAGCTTTGGCAAAATGTTCTTTGTTCTATCTCTATTTATGAATCCTCCCTTAAGATACGCTATGTATGTTGAATTATTTCTGTATAAAATTATGGATAGATTGTCATATTTCACACCATATTTTTCTCGAATAAGATGTATCATGGACCTCAACCTTACATATTCTCAGCTTGCTTCATGAATAGCTATTATCTCAGCATGATTCGATGAAGTGGCTACGATAGACTGCTTTTTATATCTCCGAGATATGGAAGTACCACCACATATGAACACATAGCCTATTTGAGACCGAGCTTTATGTGGGTCAGATAAGTACCTAACATCACATGACCAATAAGATCGGGACTGCAATCTTTAGAATAAAACAAACTCATGTGTTTTTATCCCATTTTGATGTCTCATGGTAGGAGCCGAAATATACCTTGCTAACAAATTAACTGAAAAGGTTATAGGCCTTGTAGTATTTGCAAGGTACATGAGTGCATCAATTGCAGTAAGATATGGTACTTCATAACCAATCCAATTCGATATATTTTGAATTTCAGCAAATAATCTATTGCTTTGAAAACTCTCCGAGAGTTCCAATGATGTTCAAGCAATAAGCTTATACTATATAAGGATTATAAATAAGTTTTCCAGAAACTTTTATATGCTTCAAGCAGTTTGAATCCTTAAAATTTTTCACATAAGTTTTGTCAAGTGATATTCAACATTTCATGAGTGACATCTTCAAGTGTCTGGACTGCAAATCAAATAAGTTTTATGCTTACCAAAATGCATCCTTTCATGTCACTTGATAAATGTTTCTATGTCAGCATGCTTAAATAAACGTAGATTTCAAATCCTCGTAATCTTTCACAATATTGAACCAATATTGTGTCAAAGATATTGATGATATATTATTTTGTATCAGTTCACAATGCGACATAACATTTGAGATCTCATCACTTCATTATTTTTAGGTACATAAACCTCTCATAAGGTTTCATGGAGTGTTATGTCATAGGCTCTTCAAGCGCATATTACCTTCTTATTATGATTATGCTCCTTATTCTATACAAGTACTATTTCATTTGGAATCGATTGGCTTATCACGCTGATGATAGGCGAATTTACACGCCTATAGTACTATATTTTGCCCATATTTTAGCCTAGTTTTGAGAACAAATTATATATTTCATGCACTTTTAGTTCTTTTTCCTATAAGTGAGCTAACGAACATAATTAGCAAAGTTTCAGGTATAAATGATGCAGAATTCAGCATTTTATGGATAACTTGACGCCAAGGAAAGCTTCACGAAGGGAGAAAAGGGAGTCTTGGACGCCTAAGGACCAAAAGTGATGCATGGAAACCTGTCCCGGGCTAAAACAACAATTCTGAAGACTTTGGGGACTAGCAGTAATTTATTATGATTAGGATAATGATACATTAACCTAGTACAATTGGGTTAGGTATTTCATTAGCTTAGTAGGATTTGGTTAAGTAATTTATTAAGCTTAGTAGGAATAGGATATGAGTATTATAAATACCCTATCTTGCTAGAGATTTTTATTATTCTCATCTTTCTATTCACAATTAATTCTTCTTCCATCAACTACAACTCTTCTAATCTTTCCATTAATTCTACTTTTTATTCTTCTTCTATTCATCTATTCAATTCTTAATTTCCATAACAAGAGAAACGTTACTTTGCTAGGAATTCACGCCTAATGCCTACCATACTACTACTACACAAAATCTTTATTGTGGTATAATAACAATGTTTATTGTGATTTCCTTCGCACTCATGGGTAACTAAACTTCTCTGTTGGGGTTATGGAAGCCATATGAGATACTATATAAGGCTATATATTTGTGAATTCGTGACACGTGTGTTGCTTATATCATTATTCTCTTCATCTTAATCTAAATTCTTTGTGGTTGCAAACGCAAGAATACGCCAGTATAGCATTAACTTGTTCGAAAGAAAAGTTATATGTCTGGAAAAGAGATAATGTCAAGGTAGTAGGGTCCCATCCCCTATTAAAAAGTTAGTGTCGTAACTGGATTAACCTCTTGGAGAATTTGTACCGTTAGATACGCTTTAAGCTCGAAAGAGTTAAAGTGAAATAATCCTCGAATAGGTCGAAAGACGCCTGGATTTACCATCGAATACAATTCTCTATAAGCACATGCATGTCTGAATTCCGCATAACTCATAGCCAATAGAGACGTAAACTCAGAAGGTGGAAATAACCCCAACTCTTCAATTCTCATTGTTTTACAACCTACTAAACATTCTTTCTTTTTACTTTGCTATTTTTCAGTTTTTACTGTAATATTTTGGTTACACATTACAATCCCCCCTTTTTACGAGACTTGCACCAAAAGTCTAATAATCTTTGCTTACTTATTGACCGACTATTCCCTGAGGGATCGATACCCAACCCAGTTGGGTTCTATATTTGACTACGACCGCTTTACACACCCACGAGAGCTGTAGATTGAGCGTTATCAAAAATTGGCGCCGTTGCTGGGGAATACGAGTGTCAATTAAGTTTGTGATAATTACTAGACCCTTTGGTCAAAGATTCTCGTACTTTTACTCTTAGTTTTTGTTTTTGTTCTCTGCAGGTTTTTATTCAGTGCATGCCCCATACTCGAAGTTCTGGTCAACCGTTGTTACCTATTAATCCTGAACCATAACGTATTGGCAGAATGGAGGCACAACACGAAATTGAAAGGATGGATACTCAACAGGAGCAGGCGAGATTAGCTGCTCTTCCCGCCGCCCAAGTACACCAATAAAACATTAATAACCTTGGGCGAGCAACAAATCCTGACGATGAGGATTTAGGTGATGACGAGTTACTAAACCCTAGGCATGCCGCTGAGATCGCCACACCTGCCAACAGAAGAGGTCGTCAAGCTCGATTTAGGTATGATCGCACACCCATGCAACCAGCGTTCGACGATGATGATGATGATCTTGATGGAGTCGGAGCCACAGGAGCCACTATTCCTCCACCATTAGCGCCCGGAGCCAAGTTCAACATCACAAGCACCATGATTCGGTTATTTCAACTCAAGGGATTATTTGGTGGACTAGCAGGCGATGATCTGAATATGCATCTCATCAACTTTATTTCTACATGCAAGTCGTTTGACAATCCTGGTGTTGGTCAGAATGCAATTCGATTACGTCTATTTCCATTGTCTCTGTCTGGGGAGGCAACTCTATGGTTGAATGGGCTGACTCCTGATTCTATTACAAATTGGAGGCAATTGAGAGACGCTTTCCTAGAAAGATTCTTTCTGCCATCCAAAAGAGCACAATTGAGAGATGAAATCAGCAACTTTCGTCAGCTTCCAACTGAAGCTCTTCATGAAACATGGGAGAGGTTCAAGACAAAGCTAACGAGATCCCCCAACCATCATATGACTAATGTTCACCTAATGGAGATACTATACAGAGCCTTGAATTCAACAACTAAACCAGTGGTGGATAATGCGGCTGGAGGATCTTTTATGGACTTCACCTTTGGTCAAGCAAGCAATATGCTAGATCGTATGACGAAGCAAAGTAGAGCTTGGCATACCAGGGATTCTGAGGTAGCAAGCCCCACTTTATCTATTGGCATGACTGCAAGCCAAAGAAGAAGAGAAGAAGAACGTTATCAAGATATGGCGCACGTGAAAACACAAATGGATCTTCTTACAAAGCATCTATTATCAGGGAAGACCGAAAAAGTCAAAGCTGTTGCATCAAAAGGAAGAGACAAATCTGATTCAGAAGAAGAGGCCAACTACTTGAACAATCAGGAGGGTTTCCAAGGCAATGCCCAAGGAAACCAAGGTCGGAACTACTATGATAAATCTGGAAATGAGGACCAAGGTAGTTGGAAGAATAAGAATGAAAAGAGTGGTTTGTACGTTCCCCCTGGAAGACGTGACGCCACTACATCTAATTCTAGAAGTATAGAAGATATGCTGGCTAAAATATTGAAAGGAGTGGAAGCAACAAGCGCGGGAGTAATGGAGTTAGTTAATGATTTTTCCTCTATGAAACAAATAGTTGATTCTCATTCCACTTCAATCAAGCAAATAGAGCTGCAATTGAGCCAACTTTCAGCAGCACTCAATCAAAGAAAGGCTGGCACTTTACCTAGCGATACTATGCAAAACCCAAGGAATGATGGGTCATGCATGGCCATTACTACCCGAAGTGGTAAGGTGCTGGTAACTTCAGCAAAAAGTAAGCAAGTGGTTAACGAAGCAGCGGATATTGATGATAAAGAAATAGGAGAAGCATCCGCAAAACAAGGCCACAACGTCCATGACGTCAACCCCAATGATTTGCAACCTGAAAAAGCTGAAAAACGGAAGCAAGAGGAGAAGAAAGCCGTGGAGAGAACAATTCCATACCCACCACCACCTTTTCCCCAAAGACTGAAGAAGGTGGCGGATGACACGAAGTTCAGCAAATTCATGACTATGTTAAAGCAGCTGACCATTAATGTTCCATTGGTGGAGGCACTTGAACAAATGCCTGGGTATGCAAAATTTATGAAGGATCTTTTGACAAAGAAGCGGGCAGGAAGTTATGAGTTGAAAGATGATGTTCATCACTGCAGCGCAATCGCGACTCGATCAACAGTTCAGAAGAAGGCTGACCCCGGTGCTTTCACTATTCCTTGCACCGTTGGATCTTTAAATTTTGCCAAGGCATTATGTGATTTAGGAGCCAGCATCAATTTGATGCCACTATCTATCTATAAAAAGTTGGGGTTGGGTGATCCCACTCCAACCAATATGAGGCTTCTAATGGCGGATAGGTCGGTAAAGCGACCTGTTGGTATTCTATGTGATGTCTTGGTAAAGGTTTCTTCATTCATCTTTCCGGCAGACTTTGTTATTTTGGATTGTGAGGCAGATTCAGAAGTTCCCATAATCTTGGGGCGCCCTTTCCTTGCTACAGGAAGTGTGCTTATTGATTTGAGAGCTAATGAGCTTTCATTTCGAATAAATAACGAAGTAGTTTGCTTTGATGTTTGCAAATCAATGAAGCAACCCAAGGAGCTGAATGTATTCTCGGTGGCTGATGTTTACTTTGATGATGAGAAAGAATTACTTGAAGAGGAGAAGCTGACTGATGACCCATTGGCGACTCTGCTCAGGAATGGAGAGAGTAAGGATGCTGAAAATTGTTAAGAAGCGATTTGTGCTCTATCAGGATTAGGGACATATCGCCACGCTCCCAAGAAGATGGACCTTGATCTCAAAAATTGACCCACACCACCAGTTAAGCCATCTATTGAAGAGCCACCCACGTTAGAATTGAAGGAGCTGCCAAGTCATTTAAAGTATGCATTCTGATGATAGGCGAATTTACACGCCTATATCAATATATTTTGCCCATATTTGTGCCATGTTTTCAGAACAAATTATATATTTCATGCACTTTTAGTCCTTTTTCTTGTAAGTGAGCTAACGAACATGATTAGCAAAGTTTCAGGTATAAATGATGTAGAATTCAGCATTTTATGGCTTACTTGACACCAAATAAAGCTCACGAATGAAGGAAAGGGAGCTTGAACGCCTAAAGGACCAAAAGTGATGCATGGAAAATTTGTCTCGGGCTAAAACAACATTTCTGAAGACTTTGGGGACTTGCAGTAAATTATTTGGATTAGGATAATAATACATTAACCTAGTACAATTGGGTTAAGTATTTCATTAGTTTATTTGAATTTGGATAATATTACATTAAACTAGTACAATTTGGTTAAGTATTTCATTAGTTTAGTAGGATTTGGTTAAGTATTTCATTAGCTTAGTAGGATTAGGATATGGGTATTATAAATACCCTATCATGCAAGAGATTTTGAGGCATTCCTCCCTTAGTGGAGAGATTCATTCACTTACTACTCCAACAATTCTAATCCTTCCATTAAATTCCACAACAAGAGAGACGTTACTTTGCAAAGGACTTCACGCCATCCTCACCCTTACACCTAAAGTGCAAATCTTTATTGGGGTACAATTATCGTGATTATTGTGACTTCCTTCGCACTCATGGGTAACTAAACCTCTCTGTAGGGGTTATGGAAGCCGAATGAGATACTATCTATTGCTGTGAGTTTGTGAGTTCGTGACACGTATGCTGCTTATATTATTATTCTCTTCATCTTAATGCAAATTCTTGTGGCTGCAGACGCATAGAATAACGCCAGTATAACATTTAACTTGGTCGAAAGAAAAGTTATATGTCTGGAAAAGAGATAATGTCAAGGTAATAGGGTCCCATCCCCTATTAAAAAGTTAGTGCCATAACAGGATTAACCTCTTGGAGAATTTGTACCGTTAGATATGCTTTAAGCTCGAAAGATTTAAAGTGAAATAGTCCTTGTTGAGGTCGAAAGATGCCTGGATTTACCATCGAATACAATTCTCTATAAGTACATGCATGTCGGAATTCTACACACTCATAGCCAATAGAGACGTATAACTCAGAAGGTGGACATAACCCCAACTCCTCAATTCTCATTGTTTCACAACCTACGAAATATTCTTTCCTTTTTACTTTTCTATTTTCAGTTTCTACATTAATACTTTTGTTACACATTACAATCCCCCCTTCTTACGAGACTTGCACTAAAAGTCTAGTAATCTTTGCTTACTTGTTGACCAAGCTATTCCCCGTGGGATCGATACCCAACCCAGGTTGGGTTCTATATTTGCTAACGACCGCTTTACACTCCTACGAGAGCTGTAGATTGAGCGTTATCAAAAATTGGCGCCGTTGCCGGGGAATACAAGTGTCAATTAAGTTTGTGATAGTTACTAGACCCTGTGGTCAAAGATTCTCGTACTTTTACTTTTAGCTGTTGTTGTTGTTTTATTCAGGTATTTTTAGTGCATCAATGGATGCACAACGTGAAATTGAAAGGATGGCTGCTCAAGTGCATCAACAGAATATTGATAACCCTGAGCGAGCAACAAATCCTGACGATGAGGATTTAGGTGATGACGAGTTACTAAACCCTAGGCGTGATGCTAAAATTATAACACCTGCTAACCGAAGAGGTCGACAAGCTCGGTTTAGGTATGATCGCCAACCTATGCAGCCAGCTTTCGACGATGATGATGATGATCTTGATGGTGCCGGAGCCACTGGGGCCATAATTCCACCACCATTAGCGCCCGGAGCCAAGTTCAACATCACAAGCACCATGATTCAGTTATTGCAACTTAAGGGATTATTTGGTGGACTAGCAGGCGATGATCCGAATATGCATCTCATCAACTTTATTTCTACATGCAAGTCGTTTGACAATCCTGGTGTTGGTCAGAATGCAATTCGATTACGTCTATTTCCATTGTCTCTGTCTGGGAAGGAAACACTATGGTTGAATGGGCTGACTCGTGATTCTATTACAAATTGGAGGCAATTGAGAGACGCTTTCCTAGGAAGATTTTTTCCGCCATCCAAGAGGGCGCAATTGAGAGATGAAATCAGCAACTTTCGTCAGCTTCCCACTGAAGCTCTTCATGAAACATGGGAGAGGTTCAAGACAAAGCTAGCGAGGTGCCCAAACCATCACATGACCAATGTTCACCTAATGGAGATCTTGTATAGAGCCTTGAATTCAATAACTAAACTAGTGGTGGATAATGCAGCTGGAGGATCTTTCATGGACCTCACCTTTGGTCAAGAAAGCAATATGCTAGATCGTATGACGAAACAAAGTAGAGCTTGGCATACCAGGGATTCTGAGGTAGTAAGCCCCACTTTATCTATTGGCCTGACTACAGACCAAAGAAGAAGAGAAGAAGAACGTGATCAAGATATGGCGCATTTGAAAACACAAATGGATCTTCTTACAAAGCATTTATTATCAGGGAAGACCGACAAAGTGAAAGCTATTACGTCAAAAGGCAGAGACGAATATAATTCGGAAGATGAGGCCAACTACTTGAACAATCAGGGGGGTTTCCGCGGGAATGCCCAAGGAAACCAAGGTCAGAACTATTATGATAAATCTGGAAACAAGGACCAAGGTAGTTGGAAGAACAAGAATGAAAAGAGTGGTTTGTACGTTCCCCCTGGTAGACATGACACCACCACATCTAATTTTGGAAGTATGGAAGACATGATGGCTAAATTATTGAAAGGAGTGGAAGCAACGAGCGCGGGAGTAACAGAGGTAATCAATGATTTGTCCTCTATGAAACAATTAGTTGATTCACATTCCACTTCTATCAAGCAAATAGAGCAGCAATTGAGCCAACTTTCAGTAGCACTCAATCAAAGAAAGGCTGGCACTTTACCTAGCGATACTGTGCCAAACCCAAGGAATGATGGGTCATGCATGGCCATCACTACCAGAAGTGGTAAGGTGCTGGAAACTTCAGCAAAAGGCAAGCAAGTGGTTGACGAAGTTGCGGACATGGATGACAACACAAAAGGAGAAAATACCGCAGCACCCACTCCTGACGTCAAGGACGCCACATCCAGCACTGTGCAACCTAAAAAAGTGGAAAAACGGAAGCAAGACGAGAAGAAAACAGTGGAAATAACACTTCCATACCCACCACCACCTTTTCCCCAAAGATTAAAGAAGGTGGCGGATGATACAAAGTTCAGCAAATTCATGAATATGTTAAAGCAGCTGACCATTAATGTTCCATTGGTAGAGGCACTTGAACAAATGCCTGGATATGCAAAATCTATGAAGGACCTGTTGACAAAGAAGCGGGCATCAAGTTATGAGTTAGCGGATAATGTTCATCATTGTAGTGCAGTTGCTACCCGATCGATAGTTCAGAAGAAGGCCGACCCCAGAGCTTTCACTATTCCTTGCACTATTGGATCGTTGGATTTTGCCAAAGCATTGTGCGATCTAGGTGCTAGCATAAATTTGATGCCACTATCCATCTACAAGAAGTTAGGGCTAGGCGATCCGACACCAACCAATATGAGGCTCGTGATGGCTGATAGGTCGGTAAAAAGACCTGTGGGTATCTTGAATGATGTGTTGGTGAAGGTTTCTTCATTCATCTTTCCTGCAGACTTCGTTATTTTGGATTGTAAGGAGGATTCTGAAGTTCCCATAATCCTGGGACGTCCTTTCCTTGCAACCGGAAGTGTGCTTATTGACATGAAAGATAATGAGCTTTTGTTTCGAATTAATGACGAAGTAGTATAGTTTGATATATGAAAAGCCATGAAGCAGCCCAGCGATATGAATGAGTTATCTGTAGCTGATGTTCATCAAGAGGATATGAAAGCATTATCTATAGAGAAACAGCCTACTGTTGAGCCATTGTCTGCTGCGGCACTGAATGTTGAGCATGAGGATAATAAAGATTATGAAGAACTTATGGGTGATCTAACAGAAATAGAGTCTTATACTCCTAAATAGCCGGACCTTGATCTTACGAATCAACCGTCACCAACAGCAAAGACTTCCAGCGAAGAGCCACCAATGCTAGAATCGAAAGAGCTCCCCGATTATCTAAGGTATGTGTTTTTGGAAAGTGGAATTATACTTCCGGTAAGTGTGGCGGATGATTTAAGTGAACAGCACGTGGAGGCTCTCATCTATGCTCTGATGAGGTACAAGAGAGTTATGGGTAGAAAGATTGATGATATAATTGGTATCCCTCTTGAGATATGTATGCACAAGAGTCATATCGAAGAAGATTGCATGCCTTCAAGTAAGTATCAGCGTCGTCTGAATCCATTCAGAAAACAATGCCCTATCTATCTCGATGAAGACTAAGTAATCGAGATAGCTATGTCGTGCCGCGATAATAAATCAAGTGCTTGGTGGGAGGCAACCCATTGTACTAATCATTTTCATTGGTTTTGAGCAAATATAGGTGCGAGAAGTATTCAATGAGGAGATTGGTTTCAAATGACGAGTTGGACGTATTGTATGGTAAAGGTGGTAAGTTAGGAATAAGGATGCATAAGGCTATGGATTGAGCATTGCTCATGCCAAAATAGGCATCGAGGAAGGCTAGGCCTAGGTTAAACTAGGCCACAAACAATGCAAAACCTATACTATAGCCTAAGGTCTCGGAATCTAGTGTGCAAAGACATAGGCGCCGCCTATGCTTAAGTGTGCTATACACTATGCGCCGCCTATGATATAGAATTAGGTCTCAGTATCTCAAATGCCATACACTACGCGGCGCATATGTCCCTAAATGCTATACACTATGCGCCGCATATGTCCCTAAATGCACTACACTATGCGTCGCCTATACTATGATTATGCAAAGCACTATGCGCCGCATAGAGGTCATTTTTGTCTCCAAAACCGTTTGTAAATGGGTAAAAACCCGACCCATTCTTTTCCTATATAAAGGGGACTTAGTTTTGGAAATTGACCTAAAGGTGCCACACATCCACCCAAATCATCTCAAAATTTTTCTTTGCTCTTCCAATTCACAAGACCATCTCCAAAGGCTTCAATCACGTAAGTACTCTTTTATTCTTCATCTATTTCTCGTAAGTACTATGTTACTATGTCTATTATGAATTGCTAAATCTTGAAAAAGTATTGGTGATGTGAATGTGCTTGAATTAATGTGATACAACTAAGTGAGTGAATGAATACGTAAGGATGATCTTCACTTACTTCCGACTTGAATCTGATTTTAATGCATTGTTATACTACTTGCGAAATTGCTATAGTCATGAAAATTGCATAATATTGTCACTTGAATACTTTTATGTTAGAAGATCCCGTTCATCGGAATAAGACTTATAAGTGCCTACCGACATAGGAGGGTGAGATTATTGATAGAAACTATACCATGATGTAATCCCTATGTAGTAGTCTTGTTATACCTAACATGAAAGTATTGCAAGGGTTCCAAGAAGTGATACATCTCTGATTTTCTTATTGGAATTTAGCCCCTAAAACGTATGTCGATGAAGTCTAAGTAATCGACCACTTTCACTTCACTAGTTTGTGCCAACAACCTAAGTGTGGGGTGGTACCCCTACTGCTTGTTTATAGATTGTATCCATTGAGATGATGCTAACATGACTCTATTGAGATCTCAGGTACAATGGCACCAAAATACAAGGCAAAGATAAGGCTACCACTTCACAAAAAGGCAAGAAAAGAGGCCAAAAAAGAGCAAGGAGAACCCTCCTCGATACAAACACCTCGACTCACTCTTGGAATTAAGTGGGATACTTATGAGGAACTTCTAAGGATGACGACTCTGATGATGATTCCGATGCAAGGGGTATGATCCCAGACATAGAGAATGAGTCCGACTAACCAGGTTCTTCTTATTTATTTTCCACTGAGGACAGTGTGTCCCGTCTAAGTGTGGGGTGATGGTATTTTCATACTATACTTCTCTATCCTTTGCATTTATTTATGTTTGTTTGCTTAGTTTTCTCGTTTTGTTTTTTTTAGTAGTAAATTTTTTTTTTAGCTTCGCATGAAATTATTGTAATAGGCAGCATGAGATTATAACAAGAGTATGTGCTCCAATTATGACTATTGAGACATTTTAGGATCTAATTGTGACTCACTATGTGATATTGTGTGGTTCAATTCCTTCACTTGTTGGGTCGAGAGTCTATATTACTTCCAATCAAGTCGACCATGTGCCTTGTGTGTGTGAGATTAATAGTATATTCTATGTTTGTGGCTGATGCTAGAACTTGCCTGGTATGTATGCAAAGCGAAAATAAAGAGTGTAAGTTTAGGAGATGATTTAGGCATTTCTTTGGCAACCTATACATGTTTACCTTCGTTTTACCTACCCATGGACATCATCCTAGTTAACCCCTTTTGAGCCTTTAGCCTATTTTCTTTGACAACCTCATATGTAAGCCTAATCCATTTTTTTTCAAGACCATAATTTGATCCAAATTCCTAAGTACTTTAAAGTATAAAGTCATGTGACAAAATAAGAGGAAATTGGGTGAGTATGATGCTTTAGAAAGTGCTATCATAAGAGGTATGTTATAAAAAGAAAAAGGAAAAGAAAGCTGAAAAGTGAGTTATGCTTAAAATTGAAAAAATAAAAGAGGAGAACAAGGGTGGTAGAATAAAAGAAAGAAGAAAGGTTGAAAGAAAGAATAAGTGTCAATGATACAATGTGATGTATTAAAGTGCTTAGGAACTTAGTCACTATTTCTGGCCAAAATAGTCCTACCCGTCCCTTGGTCTACATTACAACCATCAAAAGACCTATTTGATCCTAATCTTAGCATTCTGACATTTAGTGGAGTATTACACTAAGGGCAAGCCTATGATCATCAGTTGCTGCATACGAATTCTTTGTGAGAGCGAGAGCAAGGATATTTTGATACCCATGTTTGAAAAATATGCAATACTTGTGAGTGACTATGGGTAATATATTGTGAGACACACATGGTTGATGAGTTTTGGATAGTTGTACATAATTCTTTGTGCCTTAACTTTTGAATATGAGTTGACCACCATCACGAGTCTATGCTAGAGGTTAAATGGTTTCTACTAATGATCGGAAAACTACTCTTTGTTGATAATTGTTGTGCTTGTCTTAACGAATGTTTTGTGTTGTTGCTGTGAAACCCTAAGTTGATGTTTAGAGGGACATGATAGTTTGTTCGAGGACGAACAAAGCTTCAAGTGTGGGGTGTTGATGATAAGCAAATTTACACGCCTATATCAATATATTTTGCCCATATTTGTGCCATGTTTTGAGAACAAATTATATATTTCATGCACTTTTAGTCCTTTTTCCTGTAAGTGAGCTAACGAACATGATTAGCAAAGTTTCAGGTATAAATGATGCAGAATTCAGCATTTTATGGCTTACTTGACACCAAAGAAAGCTCACGAATGAAGGAAAGGGAGCTTGAACGCCTAAAGGACCAAAAGTGATGCATGGAAAATCTGTCCCGGGATAAAACAACACTTTTGAAGACTTTGGGGACTTGCATTAAATTATTTGGATTAGGATAATAATACATTAACCTAGTACAATTGGGTTAAGTATTTCATTAGTTTATTTGAATTTGGATAATGTTACATTAACCTAGTACAATTTGGTTAAGTATTTCATTAGTTTAGTAGGATTTGGTTAAGTATTTCATTAGCTTAGTAGGATTAGGATATGGGTATTATAAATACCCTATCATGCTAGAGATTTTGAGGCATTCCTCCCTTAGTAGAGAGATTCATTCACTTACTACTCCAACAATTCTAATTCTTCCATTAAATTCCACAACAAGAGAGACGTTACTTTGCAAAGGACTTCACGCCATCCTCACCCTTACACCTAACGTGCAAATCTTTATTGGGGTACAATGATTGTGTTTATTGTGACTTCCTTCGCACTCATGGGTAACTAAACCTCTCTGTTGGGGTTATGAAAGCCGAATGAGATACTATCTATTGCTGTGAGTTTGTGAGTTCGTGACACGTATGCTGCTTATATCATTATTCTATTCATCTTAATGCAAATTCTTGTGGCTGCAGACGCATAGAATAACGCCAGTATAACATTTAACTTGTTCGAAAGAAAGGTTATCTGTCTGGAAAAGAGATAATGTCAAGGTAGTAGGACACCCTTTCTTATTAAAAAGCTAGTGCCGTAACTGGACTAACCTCTTGGATAATTCGTACTGTTAGACACTCTTTAAGCTCGGAAGAGTTAAAGTGAAATAATCCTCGAATAGGTCGAAAGACGCCTGGATTTACCATCGAATAAAATTCTTTATAAGCACATGCATGTCAGAATTCTACACACTCATAGCCAATAGAGACGTATAACTCAGAAGGTGGACATAACCCCAACTCCTCAATTCTCATTGTTTCACAACCTTCGAAACATTCTTCCCTTTTTACTTTGCTATTTTCAGTTTCTACATTAATACTTTTGTTACACATTACAATCCCCCCTTCTTACGAGACTTGCGCTAAAAGTCTAGTAATCTTTGCTTACTTGTTGACCAAGCTATTCCCTGTGGGATCGATACCCAACCCAGGTTGGGTTCTATATTTGCTAACGACCGCTTTACACTCCTACGAGAGCTGTAGATTGAGCGTTATCAAAAATTTGGCACGACTCTTATTTTTGGATTTTCATTTACACGCCTATATCAATATATTTTGCCCATATTTGTGCCATGTTTTGAGAACAAATTATATATCTCATGCGCTTTAGTCCTTTTTCCTGTAAGTGAGCTAATGAACATGATTAGCAAAGTTTCAGGTATAAATGATGCAGAATTCAGCATTTTATGGCTTACTTGACACCAAAGAAAGCTCACGAATGAAAGAAAGGGAGCTTGAACGCCTAAAGGACCAAAAGTGATGCATGGAAAATCTGTCCCGGGCTAAAACAACATTTATGAAGACTTTGGGGACTTGCAGTAAATTATTTGGATTAGGATAATAATACATTAACCTAGTACAATTGGGTTAAGTATTTCATTAGTTTATTTGAATTTGGATAATGTTACATTAACCTAGTACAATTTGGTTAAGTATTTCATTAGTTTAGTAGGATTTGGTTAAGTATTTCATTAGCTTAGTAGGATTAGGATATGGGTATTATAAATACCCTATCATGCTAGAGATTTTGAGGCATTCCTCCCTTAGTGGAGAGATTCATTCACTTACTACTCCAACAATTCTAATTCTTCCATTAAATTCCACAACAAGAGTGACGTTACTTTGCAAAGGAATTCACGCCATCCTCACCCTTACACCTAACGTGCAAATCTTTATTGGGGTACAAGGATCGTGTTTATTGTGACTTCCTTCGCACTCATGGGTAACTAAACCTCTCTGTTGGGGTTATGGAAGCCGAATGAGATACTATCTATTGCTGTGAGTTTGTGAGTTCGTGACACGTATGCTGCTTATATCATTATTCTCTTTATCTTAATGCAAATTTTTGTGGCTGCAGACACATAGAATAACGCCAGTGTAACATTTAACTTGTTCGAAAGAAAGGTTATCTGTCTGGAAAAGAGATAATGTCAAGGTAGTAGGACACCCTTTCCTATTAAAAAGCTAGTGTCGTAACTGGACTAACCTCTTGGATAATTCGTACCGTTAGACACTCTTTAAGCTCGGAAGAGTTAAAGTGAAATAATCCTCGAATAGGTCGAAAGACACCTGTATTTACCATCGAATAAAATTCTCTATAAGCACATGCATGTCAGAATTCTACACACTCATAGCCAATAGAGACGTATAACTCAGAAGGTGGACATAACCCCAACTCCTCAATTCTCATTGTTTCACAACCTACGAAACATTCTTTCCTTTTTACTTTGCTATTTTCAGTTTCTACATTAATACTTTTGTTACACATTACAATCCCCCCTTCTTACGAGACTTGCGCTAAAAGTCTAGTAATCTTTGCTTACTTGTTGACCAAGCTATTCCCTGTGGGATCGATACCCAACCCAGGTTGGGTTCTATATTTGCTAACGACCGCTTTACACTCCTACGAGAGCTGTAGATTGAGCGTTATCAAAAATTTGGCACGACTCTTATTTTTGGATTTTCATTTACACGCCTATATCAATATATTTTGCCCATATTTGTGTCATGTTTTGAGAACAAATTATATATTTCATGCGCTTTTAGTCCTTTTTCCTGTAAGTGAGCTAACGAACATGATTAGCAAAGTTTCAGGTATAAATGATGCAGAATTCAGCATTTTATGGCTTACTTGACACTAAAGAAAGCTCACGAATGAAAGAAAGGGAGCTTGAATGCCTAAAGGACCAAAAGTGATGCATGGAAAATCTGTCCCGGGCTAAAACAACATTTATGAAGACTTTGGGGACTTGCAGTAAATTATTTGGATTAGGATAATAATACATTAACCTAGTACAATTGGGTTAAGTATTTCATTAGTTTATTTGAATTTGGATAATGTTACATTAACCTAGTACAATTTGGTTAAGTATTTCATTAGTTTAGTAGGATTTGGTTAAGTATTTCATTAGCTTAGTAGGATTAGGATATGGGTATTATAAATACCCTATCATGCTAGAGATTTTGAGGCATTCCTCCCTTAGTGGAGAGATTCATTCACTTACTACTCCAACAATTCTAATTCTTCCATTAAATTCCACAACAAGAGAGACGTTACTTTGCAAAGGAATTCACGCCATCCTCACCCTTAAACCTAACGTGCAAATCTTTATTGGGGTATAAGGATCGTGTTTATTGTGACTTCCTTCGCACTCATGGGTAACTAAACCTCTCTGTTGGGGTTATGGAATCCGAATGAGATACTATCTATTGCTGTGAGTTTGTGAGTTCGTGACACGTATGCTGCTTATATCATTATTCTCTTCATCTTAATGCAAATTTTTGTGGCTGCAGACACATAGAATAAGGCCAGTATAACATTTAACTTGTTCGAAAGAAAGGTTATCTGTCTTGAAAAGAGATAATGTCAAGGTAGTAGGACACCCTTTCCTATTAAAAAGCTAGTGTCGTAACTGGACTAACCTCTTGGATAATTCGTACCGTTAGACACTCTTTAAGCTCGGAAGAGTTAAAGTGAAATAATCCTCGAATAGGTCGAAAGACGCCTGGATTTACCATCGAATAAAATTCTCTATAAGCACATGCATGTCAGAATTCTACACACTCATAGCCAATAGAGACGTATAACTCAGAAGGTGGACATAACCCCAACTCCTCAATTCTCATTGTTTCACAACCTACGAAACATTCTTTCCTTTTTACTTTGCTATTTTCAGTTTCTACATTAATACTTTTGTTACACATTACAATCCCCCCTTCTTACGAGACTTGCGCTAAAAGTCTAGTAATCTTTGCTTACTTGTTGACCAAGCTATTCCCTGTGGGATCGATACCCAACCCAGGTTGGGTTCTATATTTGCTAACGACCGCTTTACACTCCTACGAGAGCTGTAGATTGAGCGTTAGCAAAAATTTGGCACGACTCTTATTTTTGGATTTTCAATTACACGCCTATATCAATATATTTTGCCCATATTTGTGCCATGTTTTGAGAACAAATTATATATTTCATGCGCTTTTAGTCCTTTTTCCTCTAAGTGAGCTAACGAACATGATTAGCAAAGTTTCAGGTATAAATGATGCAGAATTCAGCATTTTATGGCTTACTTGACACCAAAGAAAGCTCACGAATGAAGGAAAGGGAGCTTGAACGCCTAAAGGACTAACAGTGATGCATGGAAAATCAGTCCCGGGCTAAAACAACATTTCTAAAGACTTTGGGGACTTGCAGTAAATTATTTGGATTAGGATAATAATACATTAACCTAGTACAATTGGGTTAAGTATTTCATTAGTTTATTTGAATTTGGATAATGTTACATTAACCTAGTACAATTTGGTTAAGTATTTCATTAGTTTAGTAGGATTTGGTTAAGTATTTCATTAGCTTAGTAGGATTAGGATATGCATATTATAAATACCCTATCATGCTAGAGATTTTGAGGCATTCCTCCCTTAGCGGAGAGATTCATTCACTTACTACTCCAACAATTCTAATTCTTCCATTAAATTCCACAACAAGAGAGACGTTACTTTGCAAAGGACTTTACGCCATCCTCACCCTTACACCTAACGTGCAAATCTTTATTGGGGTACAATGATCGTGTTTATTGTGACTTCCTTCGCACTCATGGGTAACTAAACCTCTCTGTTGGGGTTATGGAAGCCGAATGAGATACTATCTATTGCTGTGAGTTTGTGAGTTCGTGACACGTATGCTGCTTATATCATTATTCTCTTCATCTTAATGCAAATTCTTGTGGCTGCAGACGCATAGAATAACGCCAGTATAACATTTAGCTTGTTCGAAAGAAAGGTTATCTGTCTGGAAAAGAGATAATGTCAAGGTAGTAGGACACCCTTTCCTATTAAAAAGCTAGTGCCGTAACTGGACTAACCTCTTGGATAATTCATACCGTTAGACAGTCGTTAAGCTCGGAAGAGTTAAAGTGAAATAATCCTCGAATAGGTCGAAAGACACCTGGATTTACCATCGAATAAAATTCTCTATAAGCACATGCATGTCAGAATTCTACACACTCATAGCCAATAGAGACGTATAACTCAGAAGGTGGACATAACCCCAACTCCTCAATTCTCATTGTTTCACAACCTACGAAACATTCTTTCCTTTTTACTTTGTTATTTTCAGTTTCTACATTAATACTTTTGTTACACATTACAATCCCCCCTTCTTACGAGACTTGCGCTAAAAGTCTAGTAATCTTTGCTTACTTGTTGACCAAGCTATTCCCTGTGGGATCGATACCCAACCCAGGTTGGGTTCTATATTTGCTAACGACCGCTTTACACTCCTACGAGAGCTCTAGATTGAGCGTTATAAAAAATTTGGCACGACTCTTATTTTTGGATTTTCATTTACACGCCTATATCAATATATTTTGCCCATATTTGTGCCATGTTTTGAGAACAAATTATATATTTCATGCGCTTTTAGTCCTTTTTCCTGTAAGTGAGCTAACGAACATGATTAGCAAAGTTTCAGGTATAAATGGTGCAGAATTCAGCATTTTATGGCTTACTTGACACCAAAGAAAGCTCACGAATGAAGGAAAGGGAGCTTGAACGCCTAAAGAACTAACAGTGATGCATGGAAAATCTGTCCCGGGCTAAAACAACATTTCTAAAGACTTGGGGGACTTGCAGTAAATTATTTGGATTAGGATAATAATACATTAACCTAGTACAATTGGGTTAAGTATTTCATTAGTTTATTTGAATTTGGATAATGTTACATTAACCTAGTACAATTTGGTTAAGTATTTCATTAGTTTAGTAGGATTTGGTTAAGTATTTCATTAGCTTAGTAGGATTAGGATATGGGTATTATAAATACCCCATCATGCTAGAGATTTTGAGGCATTCCTCCCTTAGTGGAGATATTCAGTCACTTACTACTCCAACAATTCTAATTCTTCCATTAAATTCCACAACAAGAGAGACGTTACTTTGCAAAGGACTTCACGCCATCCTCACCCTTACACCTAACGTGCAAATCTTTATTGGGGTACAATGATCGTGTTTATTGTGACTTCCTTCGCACTCATGGGTAACTAAACCTCTCTGTTAGGGTTATGGAAGCCGAATGAGATACAATCTATTGCTGTGAGTTTGTGAGTTCGTGACACGTATGCTGCTTATATCATTATTCTCTTCATCTTAATGCAAATTCTTGTGGCTGCAGACGCATAGAATAACGCCAGTATAACATTTAGCTTGTTCGAAAGAAAGGTTATCTGTCTGGAAAAGAGATAATGTCAAGGTAGTAGGACACCCTTTCCTATTAAAAAGCTAGTGCCGTAACTGGACTAACCTCTTGGATAATTCGTTCCGTTAGACACTCTTTAAGCTCGGAAGAGTTAAAGTGAAATAATCCTCGAATAGGTCGAAAGACGCCTGGATTTACCATCGAATAAAATTCTCTATAAGCACATGCATGTAAGAATTCTACACACTCATAGCCAATAGAGACGTATAACTCAGAAGGTGGACATAACCCCAACTCCTCAATTTTCATTGTTTCACAACCTACGAAACATTCTTTCCTTTTTACTTTGCTATTTTCAGTTTCTACATTAATACTTTTGTTACACATTACAATCCCCCCTTCTTACGAGACTTGCGCTAAAAGTCTAGTAATCTTTGCTTACTTGTTGACCAAGCTATTCCCTGTGGGATCGATACCCAACCCAGGTTGGGTTCTATATTTGCTAACGACCGCTTTACACTCCTACGAGAGCTGTAGATTGAGCGTTATCAAAAATTTGGCACGACTCTTATTTTTGGATTTTCAATTACACGCCTATATCAATATATTTTGCCCATATTTGTGCCATGTTTTGAGAACAAATTATATATTTCATGCACTTTTAGTCCTTTTTCCTGTAAGTGAGCTAACGAACATGATTAGCAAAGTTTCAGGTATAAATGATGCAGAATTTAGCATTTTATGGCTTACTTGACATCAAAGAAAGCTCACGAATGAAGGAAAGGGAGCTTGAACGCCTAAAGGACTAACAGTGATGCATGGAAAATCAGTCCCGGGCTAAAACAACATTTCTAAAGACATTGGGGACTTGCAGTAAATTATTTGGATTAGGATAATAATACATTAACCTAGTACAATTGGGTTAAGTATTTCATTAGTTTATTTGAATTTGGATAATGTTACGTTAACCTAGTACAATTTGGTTAAGTATTTCATTAGTTTAGTAGGATTTGGTTAAGTATTTCATTAGCTTAGTAGGATTAGGATATGGGTATTATAAAAACCCTAACATGCTAGAGATTTTGACGCATTCCTCCCTTAGTGGAGAGATTCATTCACTTACTACTCCAACAATTCTAATTCTTCCATTAAATTCCACAACAAGAGAGACGTTACTTTGCAAAGGACTTCACGCCATCCTCACCCTTACACCTAACGTGCAAATCTTTATTGGGGTACAATGATCGTGTTTATTGTGACTTCCTTCGCACTCATGGGTAACTAAACCTCTCTGTTGGGGTTATGGAAGCCGAATGAGATACTATCTATTGCTGTGAGTTTGTGAGTTCGTGACACGTATGCTGCTTATATCATTATTCTCTTCATCTTAATGCAAATTCTTGTGGCTGCAGACGCATAGAATAACGCCAGTATAACATTTAGCTTGTTCGAAAGAAAGGTTATCTGTCTGGAAAAGAGATAATGTCAAGGTAGTAGGACACCCTTTCCTATTAAAAAGCTAGTGCCGTAACTGGACTAACCTCTTGGATAATTCGTACCGTTAGACACTCTTTAAGCTCGGAAGAGTTAAAGTGAAATAATCCTCGAATAGGTCGAAAGACGCCTGGATTTACCATCGAATAAAATTCTCTATAAGCACGTGCATGTCAGAATTCTACACACTCATAGCCAATAGAGATGTATAACTCAGAAGGTGGACATAACCCCAACTCCTCAATTCTCATTGTTTCACAACCTACGAAACATTCTTTCCTTTTTACTTTGCTATTTTCAGTTTCTACATTAATACTTTTGTTACACATTACAATCCCCCCTTCTTACGAGACTTGCGCTAAAAGTCTAGTAATCTTTGCATACTTGTTGACCAAGCTATTCCCTGTGGGATCGATACCCAACCCAGGTTGGGTTCTATATTTGCTAACGACCGCTTTACACTCCTACGAGAGCTGTAGATTGAGCGTTATCAAAAATTTGGCACGACTCTTATTTTTGGATTTTCAATTACACGCCTATATCAATATATTTTGCCCATATTTGTGCCATGTTTTGAGAACAAATTATAAATTTCATGCGCTTTTAGTCCTTTTTCCTGTAAGTGAGCTAACGAACATGATTAGCAAAGTTTCAGGTATAAATGATGCAGAATTCAGCATTTTATGGCTTACTTGACACCAAAGAAAGCTCACGAATGAAGGAAAGGGAGCTTGAACGCCTAAAGGACTAACAGTGATGCATGGAAAATCTGTCCCGGGCTAAAACAACATTTCTAAAGACATTGGGGACTTGCAGTAAATTATTTGGATTAGGATAATAATACATTAACCTAGTACAATTGGGTTAAGTATTTCATTAGTTTATTTGAATTTGGATAATGTTACATTAACCTAGTACAATTTGGTTAAGTATTTCATTAGTTTAGTAGGATTTGGTTAAGTATTTCATTAGCTTAGTAGGATTAGGATATGGGTATTATAAATACCTTATCATGCTAGAGATTTTGAGGCATTCCTCCCTTAGTGGAGAGATTCATTCACTTACTACTCCAACAATTCTAATTCTTCCATTAAATTCCACAAAAAGAGAGACGTTACTTTGCAAAGGACTTCACGCCATCCTCACCCTTACACCTAACGTGCAAATCTTTATTGGGGTACAATGATCGTGTTTATTGTGACTTCCTTCGCACTCATGGGTAACTAAACCTCTCTGTTGGGGTTATGGAAGCCGAATGAGATACTATCTATTGCTGTGAGTTTGTGAGTTCGTGACACGTATGCTGCTTATATCATTATTCTCTTCATCTTAATGCAAATTCTTGTGGCTGCAGACGCATAGAATAACGCCAGTATAACATTTAGCTTGTTCGAAAGAAAGGTTATCTGTCTGGAAAAGAGATAATGTCAAGGTAGTAGGACACCCTTTACTATTAAAAAGCTAGTGCCGTAACTGGACTAACCTCTTGGATAATTCGTACCGTTAGACACTCTTTAAGCTCGGAAGAGTTAAAGTGAAATAATCCTCGAATAGGTCGAAAGACGCCTGGATTTACCATCGAATAAAATTCTCTATAAGCACATGCATGTCAGAATTCTACACACTCATAGCCAATAGAGACGTATAACTCAGAAGGTGGACATAACCCCAACTCCTCAATTCTCATTGTTTCACAACCTACGAAACATTCTTTCCTTTTTACTTTGCTATTTTCAGTTTCTACATTAATACTTTTGTTACACATTACAATCCCCCCTTCTTACGAGACTTGCGCTAAAAGTCTAGTAATCTTTGCTTACTTGTTGACCAAGCTATTCCCTGTGGGATCGATACCCAACCCAGGTTGGGTTCTATATTTGCTAACGACCGCTTTACACTCCTACGAGAGCTGTAGATTGAGCGTTATCAAAAATTTGGCAAGACTCTTATTTTTGGATTTTCATTTACACGCCTATATCAATATATTTTGCCCATATTTGTGCCATGTTTTGAGAACAAATTATATATTTCATGCGCTTTTAGTCCTTTTTCCTGTAAGTGAGCTAACGAACATGATTAGCAAAGTTTCAGGTATAAATGATGCAGAATTCAGCATTTTATGGCTTACTTGACACCAAAGAAAGCTCACGAATGAAGGAAAGGGAGCTTGAACGCCTAAAGGACTAACAGTGATGCATGGAAAATCTGTCCTGGGCTAAAACAACATTTCTAAAGACTTTGGGGACTTGCAGTAAATTATTTGGATTAGGATAATAATACATTAACCTAGTACAATTGGGTTAAGTATTTCATTAGTTTATTTGAATTTGGATAATGTTACATTAACCTAGTACAATTTGGTTAAGTATTTCATTAGTTTAGTAGGATTTGGTTAAGTATTTCATTAGCTTAGTAGGATTAGGATATGGGTATTATAAATACCCTATCATGCTAGAGATTTTGAGGCATTCCTCCCTTAGTGGAGAGATTCATTCACTTACTACTCCAACAATTCTAATTCTTCCATTAAATTCCACAACAAGAGAGACGTTACTTTGCAAAGGACTTCACGCCATCCTCACCCTTACACCTAACGTGCAAATCTTTATTGGGGTACAATGATCGTGTTTATTGTGACTTCCTTCGCACTCATGGGTAAGTAAACCTCTCTGTTGGGGTTATGGAAGCCGAATGAGATACTATCTATTGCTGTGAGTTTGTGAGTTCGTGACACGTATGCTGCTTATATCATTATTCTCTTCATCTTAATGCAAATTCTTGTGGCTGCAGACGCATAGAATAACGCCAGTATAACATTTAACTTGTTCGAAAGAAAGGTTATCTGTCTGGAAAAGAGATAATGTCAAGGTAGTAGGACACCCTTTCCTATTAAAAAGCTAGTGCCGTAACTGGACTAACCTCTTGGATAATTCGTACTGTTAGACACTCTTTAAGCTCGGAAGAGTTAAAGTGAAATAATCCTCGAATAGGTCGAAAGACGCCTGGATTTACCATCGAATAAAATTCTCTATAAGCACATGCATGTCAGAATTCTACACACTCATAGCCAATAGTGACGTATAACTCAGAAGGTGGACATAACCCCAACTCCTCAATTCTCATTGTTTCACAACCTACGAAACATTCTTTCCTTTTTACTTTGCTATTTTCAGTTTCTACATTAATACTTTTGTTACACATTACAATCCCCCCTTCTTACGAGACTTGCGCTAAAAGTCTAGTAATTTTTGCTTACTTGTTGACCAAGCTATTCCCTGTGGGATCGATACCCAACTCAGGTTGGGTTCTATATTTGCTAACGACCGTTTTACACTCCTACGAGAGCTGTAGATTGAGCGTTATCAAAAATTTGGCACGACTCTTATTTTTGGATTTTCATTTACACGCCTATATCAATATATTTTGCCCATATTTGTGCCATGTTTTGAGAACAAATTATATATTTCATGCGCTTTTAGTCCTTTTTCCTGTAAGTGACCTAACGAACAGGATTAGCAAAGTTTCAGGTATAAATGATGCAGAATTCAGCATTTTATGGCTTACTTGACACCAAAGAAAGCTCACGAATGAAGGAAAGGGAGCTTGAACGCCTAATGGACTAACAGTGATGCATGGAAAATCTGTCCCGGGCTAAAAGAACATTTCTAAAGACTTTGGGGACTTGCAGTAAATTATTTGGATTAGGATAATAATACATTAACCTAGTACAATTGGGTTAAGTATTTCATTAGTTTATTTGAATTTGGATAATGTTACATTAACCTAGTACAATTTGGTTAAGTATTTCATTAGTTTAGTAGGATTTGGTTAAGTATTTCATTAGCTTAGTAGGATTAGGATATGGGTATTATAAATACCCTATCATGCTAGAGATTTTGAGGCATTCCTCCCTTAGTGGAGAGATTCATTCACTTACTACTCCAACAATTCTAATTCTTCCATTAAATTCCACAACAAGAGAGACGTTACTTTGCAAAGGACTTCACGCCATCCTCACCCTTACACCTAACGTGCAAATCTTTATTGGGGTACAATGATCGTGTTTATTGTGACTTCCTTCGCACTCATGGGTAACTAAACCTCTCTGTTGGGGTTATGGAAGCCGAATGAGATACTATCTATTGCTGTGAGTTTGTGAGTTCGTGACACGTATGCTGCTTATATCATTATTCTCTTCATCTTAATGCAAATTCTTGTGGCTGCAGACACATAGAATAACGCCAGTATAACATTTAACTTGTTCGAAAGAAAGGTTATCTGTCTGGAAAAGAGATAATGTCAAGGTAGTAGGACACCCTTTCCTATTAAAAAGCTAGTGCCGTAACTGGACTAACCTCTTGGATAATTCGTACCGTTAGACACTCTTTAAGCTCGGAAGAGTTAAAGTGAAATAATCCTCGAATAGGTCGAAAGACGCCTGGATTTACCATCGAATAAAATTCTCTATAAGCACATGCATGTCAGAATTCTACACACTCATAGCCAATAGAGACGTATAACTCAGAAGGTGGACATAACCCCAACTCCTCAATTCTCATTGTTTCACAACCTACGAAACATTCTTTCCTTTTTACTTTGCTATTTTCAGTTTCTACATTAATACTTTTGTTACACATTACAATCCCCCCTTCTTACGAGACTTGCGCTAAAAGTCTAGTAATTTTTGCTTACTTGTTGACCAAGCTATTCCCTGTGGGATCGATACCCAACTCAGGTTGGGTTCTATATTTGCTAACGACCGTTTTACACTCCTACGAGAGCTGTAGATTGAGCGTTATCAAAAATTTGGCAAGACTCTTATTTTTGGATTTTCATTTACATGCCTATATCAATATATTTTGCCCATATTTGTGCCATGTTTTGAGAACAAATTATATATTTCATGCGCTTTTAGTCCTTTTTCCTGTAAGTGAGCTAACGAACAGGATTAGCAAAGTTTCAGGTATAAATGATGCAGAATTCAGCATTTTATGGCTTACTTGACACCAAAGAAAGCTCACGAATGAAGGAAAGGGAGCTTGAACGCCTAATGGACTAACAGTGATGCATGGAAAATCTGTCCCGGGCTAAAACAACATTTCTAAAGACTTTGGGGACTTGCAGTAAATTATTTGGATTAGGATAATAATACATTAACCTAGTACAATTGGGTTAAGTATTTCATTAGTTTATTTGAATTTGGATAATGTTACATTAACCTAGTACAATTTGGTTAAGTATTTCATTAGTTTAGTAGGATTTGGTTAAGTATTTCATTAGCTTAGTAGGATTAGGATATGGGTATTATAAATACCCTATCATGCTAGAGATTTTGAGGCATTCCTCCCTTAGTGGAGAGATTCATTCACTTACTACTCCAACAATTCTAATTCTTCCATTAAATTCCACAACAAGAGAGACGTTACTTTGCAAAGGACTTCACGCCATCCTCACCCTTACACCTAACGTGCAAATCTTTATTGGGGTACAATGATCGTGTTTATTGTGACTTCCTTCGCACTCATGGGTAACTAAACCTCTCTGTTGGGGTTATGGAAGCCGAATGAGATACTATCTATTGCTGTGAGTTTGTGAGTTCGTGACACGTATGCTGCTTATATCATTATTCTCTTCATCTTAATGCAAATTCTTGTGGCTGCAGACGCATAGAATAACGCCAGTATAACATTTAACTTGTTCGAAAGAAAGGTTATCTGTCTGGAAAAGAGATAATGTCAAGGTAGTAGGACACCCTTTCCTATTAAAAAGCTAGTGCCGTAACTGGACTAACCTCTTGGATAATTCGTACCGTTAGACACTCTTTAAGCTCGGAAGAGTTAAAGTGAAATAATCCTCGAATAGGTCGAAAGACGCCTGGATTTACCATCGAATAAAATTCTCTATAAGCACATGCATGTCAGAATTCTACACACTCATAGCCAATAGAGACGTATAACTCAGAAGGTGGACATAACCCCAACTCCTCAATTCTCATTGTTTCACAACCTACGAAACATTCTTTCCTTTTTACTTTGCTATTTTCAGTTTCTACATTAATACTTTTGTTACACATTACAATCCCCCCTTCTTACGAGACTTGCGCTAAAAGTCTAGTAATTTTTGCTTACTTGTTGACCAAGCTATTCCCTGTGGGATCGATACCCAACTCAGGTTGGGTTCTATATTTGCTAACGACCGTTTTACACTCCTACGAGAGCTGTAGATTGAGCGTTATCAAAAATTTGGCACGACTCTTATTTTTGGATTTTCATTTACACGCCTATATCAATATATTTTGCCCATATTTGTGCCATGTTTTGAGAACAAATTATATATTTCATGCGCTTTTAGTCCTTTTTCCTGTAAGTGACCTAACGAACAGGATTAGCAAAGTTTCAGGTATAAATGATGCAGAATTCAGCATTTTATGGCTTACTTGACACCAAAGAAAGCTCACGAATGAAGGAAAGGGAGCTTGAACGCCTAATGGACTAACAGTGATGCATGGAAAATCTGTCCCGGGCTAAAAGAACATTTCTAAAGACTTTGGGGACTTGCAGTAAATTATTTGGATTAGGATAATAATACATTAACCTAGTACAATTGGGTTAAGTATTTCATTAGTTTATTTGAATTTGGATAATGTTACATTAACCTAGTACAATTTGGTTAAGTATTTCATTAGTTTAGTAGGATTTGGTTAAGTATTTCATTAGCTTAGTAGGATTAGGATATGGGTATTATAAATACCCTATCATGCTAGAGATTTTGAGGCATTCCTCCCTTAGTGGAGAGATTCATTCACTTACTACTCCAACAATTCTAATTCTTCCATTAAATTCCACAACAAGAGAGACGTTACTTTGCAAAGGACTTCACGCCATCCTCACCCTTACACCTAACGTGCAAATCTTTATTGGGGTACAATGATCGTGTTTATTGTGACTTCCTTCGCACTCATGGGTAACTAAACCTCTCTGTTGGGGTTATGGAAGCCGAATGAGATACTATCTATTGCTGTGAGTTTGTGAGTTCGTGACACGTATGCTGCTTATATCATTATTCTCTTCATCTTAATGCAAATTCTTGTGGCTGCAGACACATAGAATAACGCCAGTATAACATTTAACTTGTTCGAAAGAAAGGTTATCTGTCTGGAAAAGAGATAATGTCAAGGTAGTAGGACACCCTTTCCTATTAAAAAGCTAGTGCCGTAACTGGACTAACCTCTTGGATAATTCGTACCGTTAGACACTCTTTAAGCTCGGAAGAGTTAAAGTGAAATAATCCTCGAATAGGTCGAAAGACGCCTGGATTTACCATCGAATAAAATTCTCTATAAGCACATGCATGTCAGAATTCTACACACTCATAGCCAATAGAGACGTATAACTCAGAAGGTGGACATAACCCCAACTCCTCAATTCTCATTGTTTCACAACCTACGAAACATTCTTTCCTTTTTACTTTGCTATTTTCAGTTTCTACATTAATACTTTTGTTACACATTACAATCCCCCCTTCTTACGAGACTTGCGCTAAAAGTCTAGTAATTTTTGCTTACTTGTTGACCAAGCTATTCCCTGTGGGATCGATACCCAACTCAGGTTGGGTTCTATATTTTCTAACGACCGTTTTACACTCCTACGAGAGCTGTAGATTGAGCGTTATCAAAAATTTGGCAAGACTCTTATTTTTGGATTTTCATTTACATGCCTATATCAATATATTTTGCCCATATTTGTGCCATGTTTTGAGAACAAATTATATATTTCATGCGCTTTTAGTCCTTTTTCCTGTAAGTGAGCTAACGAACAGGATTAGCAAAGTTTCAGGTATAAATGATGCAGAATTCAGCATTTTATGGCTTACTTGACACCAAAGAAAGCTCACGAATGAAGGAAAGGGAGCTTGAACGCCTAATGGACTAACAGTGATGCATGGAAAATCTGTCCCGGGCTAAAACAACATTTCTAAAGACTTTGGGGACTTGCAGTAAATTATTTGGATTAGGATAATAATACATTAACCTAGTACAATTGGGTTAAGTATTTCATTAGTTTATTTGAATTTGGATAATGTTACATTAACCTAGTACAATTTGGTTAAGTATTTCATTAGTTTAGTAGGATTTGGTTAAGTATTTCATTAGCTTAGTAGGATTAGGATATGGGTATTATAAATACCCTATCATGCTAGAGATTTTGAGGCATTCCTCCCTTAGTGGAGAGATTCATTCACTTACTACTCCAACAATTCTAATTCTTCCATTAAATTCCACAACAAGAGAGACGTTACTTTGCAAAGGACTTCACGCCATCCTCACCCTTACACCTAACGTGCAAATCTTTATTGGGGTACAATGATCGTGTTTATTGTGACTTCCTTCGCACTCATGGGTAACTAAACCTCTCTGTTGGGGTTATGGAAGCCGAATGAGATACTATCTATTGCTGTGAGTTTGTGAGTTCGTGACACGTATGCTGCTTATATCATTATTCTCTTCATCTTAATGCAAATTCTTGTGGCTGCAGACGCATAGAATAACGCCAGTATAACATTTAGCTTGTTCGAAAGAAAGGTTATCTGTTTGGAAAAGAGATAATGTCAAGGTAGTAGGACACCCTTTCCTATTAAAAAGCTAGTGCCGTAATTGGACTAACCTCTTGGATAATTTGTACCGTTAGACACTCTTTAAGCTCGGAAGAGTTAAAGTGAAATAATCCTCGAATAGGTCGAAAGACGCCTGGATTTACCATCGAATAAAATTCTCTATAAGCACATGCATGTAAGAATTCTACACACTCATTGCCAATAGAGACGTATAACTCAGAAGGTGGACATAACCCCAACTCCTCAATTCTCATTGTTTCACAACCTATGAAACATTCTTTCCTTTTTACTTTGCTATTTTCAGTTTCTACATTAATACTTTTGTTACACATTACAATCCCCCCTTCTTACTAGACTTGCGCTAAAAGTCTAGTAATCTTTGCTTACTTGTTGACCAAGCTATTCCCTGTGGGATCGATACCCAACCCAGGTTGGGTTCTATATTTGCTAACGACCGCTTTACACTCCTACGAGAGCTGTAGATTGAGCGTTATCAAAAATTTGGCACGACTCTTATTTTTTGATTTTCATTTACACGCCTATATCAATATATTTTGCCCATATTTGTGCCATGTTTTGAGAACAAATTATATATTTCATGCGCTTTTAGTCCTTTTTCCTGTAAGTGAGCTAACGAACATGATTAGCAAAGTTTCAGGTATAAATGATGCAGAATTCAGCATTTTATGGCTTACTTGACACCAAAGAAAGCTCACGAATGAAGGAAAGGGAGCTTGAATGCCTAATGGACTAACAGTGATGCATGGAAAATCTGTCCCGGGCTAAAACAACATTTCTAAAGACTTTGGGGACTTGCAGTAAATTATTTGGATTAGGATAATAATACATTAACCTAGTACAATTGGGTTAAGTATTTCATTAGTTTATTTGAATTTGGATAATGTTACATTAACCTAGTACAATTTGGTGAAGTATTTCATTAGTTTAGTAGGATTTGGTTAAGTATTTCATTAGCTTAGTACGATTAGGATATGGGTATTATAAATACCCTATCATGCTAGAGATTTTGAGGCATTCCTCCCTTAGTGGAGAGATTCATTCACTTACTACTCCAACAATTCTAATTCTTCCATTAAATTCCACAACAAGAGAGACGTTACTTTGCAAAGGACTTCACGCCATCCTCACCCTTACACCTAACGTGCAAATCTTTATTGGGGTACAATGATCGTGTTTATTGTGACTTCCTTCGCACTCATGGGTAACTAAACCTCTCTGTTGGGGTTATGGAAGCCGAATGAGATACTATCTATTGCTGTGAGTTTGTGAGTTCGTGACATGTATGCTGCTTATATCATTATTCTCTTCATCTTAATGCAAATTCTTGTGGCTGCAGACGCATAGAATAACGCCAGTATAACATTTAACTTATTCGAAGGAAAGGTTATCTGTCTGGAAAAGAGATAATGTCAAGGTAGTAGGACACCCTTTCCTATTAAAAAGCTAGTGCCGTAACTGGACTAACCTCTTGGATAATTCGTACCGTTAGACACTCTTTAAGCTCGGAAGAGTTAAAGTGAAATAATCCTCGAATAGGTCGAAAGACGCCTGGATTTACCATCGAATAAAATTCTCTATAAGCACATGCATGTCAGAATTCTACACACTCATAGCCAATAGAGACGTATAACTCAGAAGGTGGACATAACCCCAACTCCTCAATTCTCATTGTTTCACAACCTACGAAACATTCTTTATTTTTATTTTCAGCTTTTATTTTGATACTTTATTTAAATTACTTGCACGACAAGAATCCCCCCTATTACGAGACTTGCACCAAAAGTTTAGTAATTTTGCTTACTTGTTGGCCAAGCTATTCCCTGTGGAATCGATACCCAACCCAGGTTGGGTTCTATATTTTCTAACGACCGCTTTACACTCCTACGAGAGCTGTAGATTGAGCGTTATCACATTCTTAGGAAGCGGAAACACACTTCCAGTCATTGTGGCAGCAGATTTGGGTGAGCAACAAGTTGCAGCTCTCATTGCTATTCTACGGAAGTATATAAGAGCCATTGGATGGACCATTGCGGATATTATTGGTATTCCACCTAGGATCTGTACACACAAGATTCAGCTTGAAGAGAATTGCACACCCACCATTGAGCATCAAAGGCATCTCAATCCACCTATGCAAGAAGTGGTGAAGAAAGAAATTATTAAGTGGTTAGACGCAGGAGTTGTGTATCCAATCTCTGATAGTACATGGGTAAGCCCAGTACAATGTGTTCCCAAGAAAGGAGGCATGACGGTGGTCACGAATGAGAAGAATGAGCTTATTCCACTTAGACCCATCACCGGATGGAGAGTATGCATGGATTACCGAAAGCTAAATTCATGGACACTCAAAGATCACTTTCCAATGCCTTTTATGGACCAAATGCTAGATCGATTAGCGGGGAAAGGATGGTTTTGTTTCCTAGATGGTTATTCAGGCTATAATCAGATTTGTATTTCCCCCGAAGACCAAGAGAAGACAACGTTCACATGCCCATATGGTACGTTTGCCTTCAAACGTATGCCATTCGGGCTGTGTAACGCACCAGCCACCTTTCAGCGATGTATGATGTCCATTTTTTCTGATATGGTTAAAGACACTCTAGAGGTATTCATGGACAACTTTTCAGTTGTTGGTGAGTCTTTTGAAGCGTGCTTGTCAAACCTAAGTATGGCATTGGAAAGATATGTAGAATTCAACCTAGTGCTGAATTGGAAAAAATGCCACTTCATGGTAAAAGAAGGAATCATTCTTGCGCATAAAATTTCCGAAAAAGGAATTGAAGTTGATCGAGCAAAAATTAAAGTTATTGAGAAGCTACCGCCTCCAATTTCTGTAAAGGGAGTTCGTAGTTTTCTCGGTCATGCAGGTTTCTATCGCCGGTTCATCAAAGATTTCTCCAAAATTGCTAGTCCATTATGCAAGCTCTTGGAGAAGGATGCTAAGTTTGACTTCAATGAAGATTGTTTGAAGGTATTTGAATGCCTCAAAGGAAAACTAATTGAAGCTCCTATCATGGTAGCACCAGATTGGTTTCTCCCGTTCGAAGTCATGTGTGATGCTAGTGGTGTAGCCGTTGGTGCTGTACTTGGATAGAGAAAGGAGAAGCTATTTAATCCTATCTACTATGCGAGTAAGGTCCTAAACGAAGCCCAAAAGAACTACACTGTCATAGAACAAGAGCTCCTAGCGGTTGTGTATGCGCTTGAGAAGTTCCAAGCTTATTTGTTGGGTACCAAAGTAATCGTTCATACAGACCATGCAGCTCTAAGGTATCTAATGATAAAGAAGGATGCAAAACCAAGATTACTTAGATGGGTTTTGCTGCTGCAAGAATTTGATTTTGAGGTTAAAGATAAAAGAGGTTGTGAGAACCAAGTGGCTGACCATCTATCTAGAATCGAGAACGAGCATGTGGCGCAGCCTGAAATCGAGATTGATGATGCATTCCCTGATGAGGAGATATTAGCGGCAACAATGGAAGGATTACCATGGTATGCCGACTTTGCAAATTTTTTAGTAAGTAATGTGATACCTGCAAACTTATCTTACCATCAAAAGAGGAAGTTTATGCATGACGTACAACACTACTTTTGGGATGAGCCATATTTGTTTCGACGATGCGCGGATGGTATTATCCGACGATGTATATCCCATGTAGAGGTGCCTACTATATTGGAAGCATGCCACACTTCCCAAGTTGGAGGACATCACGCAGGTAATCGGATAGCAAGAAAGGTATTGCAAAGTGGATACTATTGGCCTTCGATATTTTGAGATGCTTACAAATTTGTTAGACGATGTGACCAATGCCAGCGACAAGGCGCTATTTCGAAACACCATGAGATGCCTATGTCAAAAATTCTTGAAGTAGAGCTCTTTGACGTATGGGGTATTGATTTCATGGGTCCATTCGTAAATTCATTTGGAATGAAGTACATCCTAGTTGTTGTAGATTATGTCTCAAAATAGGTTGAAGCAGTAGCGTTGGCCGACAATGAGGGAAAGCGTGTTGTAGCATTCTTGAAGAAGAATATCTTCTCTTGCTTCGGAGTACCTCGTACTATCATAAGCGATGGAGGGTCTCACTTCTGCAACAAGCTATTCAAATCCGTATTGGCAAATATGGTGTCAAGCAACATAAGGTAGCCACGCCTTATCACCCACAAACTAGTGGACAGGTAGAGGTTTCCAATCGAGAGATCAAGAAAATCCTTGTGAAGACGGTAAATGCTAATAGGAAGGATTGGTCTCGGAAGCTGGACGATGCACTATGGGCGTACAGGACAGCATTCAAAACACCCATTGGCATGTCCCCGTACCAACTAGTTTATGGGAAGGCTTGTCACTTACCCATTGAGCTTGAGCATAAGGCATTGTGGGCTTTGAAGCGATTGAATCTGAATTGGGATGATGCAATAAATCTGAGGTTGGAGCAGCTGAATGAGATGGACGAATTCCATCTCCATGCTTATGAGAGATCAGACCTATACAAGGAGCGGATGAAGAAGTATCATGATCAACGGATTGTTCGATGAAACTTTCAAAAGAATGATATGGTGCTTCTCTTCAACTCCAGATTGAAGATATTCCCAGGTAAGTTAAATTCCAAGTGGTCTGGTCCATACAAAGTTATCCAAGTCTACTCGTCTGGAGTAGTTGAGTTGGAAGACAATAATGGTGTTGTCTTCAAGGTGAATGGCCAACGTGTTAAACCTTATATCGGTCCTATTGATTCGATCAACTATATAGCCATCACCTATCTCGACGAAGTCTAAGTACTCGAGGTAAACATGTCGTGCCACGACAATAAATAAGGCGCTAGATGGGAGGCAACCCATCGTTTATCGTTTTACATTTTTTATTTTTCTTTCATTCCATTACGTGTTTTGCTCTTGATAAATAAAAATCCAAAAATAAGAGTCGTGCCATGACCAAAACTAAGGCTCTTGGTGGGAGGCAACCCATCGTACTAATCGTTTTCATTGGTTTTGAGCAAATGTAGGTGCAAGAGGTATACAATGAGGAGATCGGTTTCAAATTTTGATTTGGACGAATTGCATGGTAAAGGTGGTAAGTTAGGAATGAAGATGCAAAAGGCTATGGATTGAGCATTGCTCATGAAAATATAGGCATCGAACAAGGCTAGACCTAGGTAAAACTAGTCCACGAACAAGGCAAGGCCTATACTATGGCCTAAGGTCTCGGAATCTAGTGTGCCATAGCATAGGCGCCGCCCATGCTCAAGTATGACATAGCATAGGCGCCGCCTATGCTAAATCCTTTTGTCTCTGAATCTCAAATGCAAAGTGAAAAGCGCCGCCTATGGTCACTAAAGGCATTGCACTAGGCGCCGCCTATGGTAACTAAAGGCATTGCACTAGGCGCCGCCTATGCCAAGCATAGGCAAAGCTAAAGGCGCCACCTATGGTTACTTTTTGTCTCCAAAACCGATTTTAAATGGGTCAAAACCCGACCCATTCTTTCCTTATATATAGGAGACTTAGTTTTGAAACACAAACACATTGAAAACTTACCCTAGGCGCCGCACATACTCTCCAAATCATCCCAAAACTTTTCTTTTTGCTCTCCCACTTCACAAGAACATCTCCAAAGGCTTCAATCACGTAAGTACTCTTTTGTTCGCCATTTATTTTTCGTAAGTACTACATTGCTATGTCTACTATGAATTGTTAATTCTTGAAGAAATATTGGTGATGTGAATGTGTTTGAATTGTTGATACATAACCAAGTGAGTGAACATATACGTTAGGATGATCTTAACTTGTTTCCAACTTGAATTTGATTTTGATGCATTGTCATAATTTTGTAGAATCAAATTGGTCCCAAACATTGCATAATCTTGTCACTTGAATACTTACATGTTGGAATAACTTGTTCATCGGAGTAAGATTTATGGTTGCCTACCAACATAGGAGGTTGTGATTATTGTTAGATACTATACCTTCATGTAATCCCTATGTAGTAGTCTTGCTATATTCATCATGAAAGTATTGCAAAGATTACAAGAAGTGTGACATCTCTGATTTGATTGTTGGAATATAGCACCTAAAACGTATGTCGATGAAGTCTAAGTAATCGACCACTTTCACTTCACTAAGTTGTATCAACGAACTAAGTGTGGGGTGGTACCCCTATTGCTTGTGTATAGATTGTATCCATTGAGATTATGCTAACATGAACACTGTGTTAAGACTCATGTACAATGGCACCCAAATCCAAACAAGGCAAAGATAAGGCTACCACTTCCCGAAAAGGCAAGAAAAGAGGCCGCAAAGAGAAAGGAGAATCATCCTCAATGCAATTACCACGCCGCATGTTTGGAATAAAATGGGTTCTTGAGGAGAAAGCGAAGGAATGGTATAGGAACAACAAGGAAAGAAAATATGTTTATGTGGACTTGATAAACAAGGAAAGCCTAGCGAAGAAGGAGCCGCGCATGTTGGCAAAGATCATGGCATTACATCTAGATTTCATCTTCCTAGACATGGGAGAATGCAATCTCGATTTGACAAGAGAATTTTATGCCAACTGGTCGCCGAAAGCCACAGGCAGCGAAGTCAAGATTCGGGGCCAAGTTTTACAAATCAATGCGGATTTCTTCAACTCCTTTCTTGGCTTGCCTTCAGTCAATCCATCACCATTCAAAGAGCTGTACAGTAGACCTCCATATAGAGCAATTCGACACACACTTTGTGGAAGTAGATCCATGGGAAGGTGGAGCAGACATAAAGACACCGGACGACACAACACCTTCTCATATGCTCCTTTGAATAGGGAAGCAAGGATATGGTTGCATATTGTCAACTCTTGCCTCATACCAGGGACCCAGTACACCAAGATGACAAGAGATAGAGTGTTCTTGGTATACGCATTGATGACGAATGTACTTATCAACTTTGGGGCAATTATTCGATACACAATGCGGAAAGCTAGGCTACACAAGCAGTCCCATTTCAGCTTCGGCAATCTGTTGACTGCAATCTTGCGGAAGGAAGACATCGAAGAGGAACCAGCTGATCATAGACTCTCACACAATCCAAAAAAGGTTGACCTCACAAAGGTCAAAGATGCTGAAACCACACATGGCGTCAACCTTACTACGGTAGAGAGACATGCTCGGGATGAGAGTTTCTTTTTCCATCTTTATGGAATGACTCGGTTCACAATGATGAGTGGTGGACGTGTTCCAACTGCTGCAGAGCTCCAACAGCTGGATCATGACTATCCAATGAATGTGCATGCAAGGGAGATATGTGGAGTAGGTACATACTTTGAGGAACCTCTTGGTGATGATGTGCCGAACGATGATGAGTGATGAATGCCAGACTCCAACATGGAGGAGAATTCTGATGACAACGACTCCTATAATGATTCCGACGAAGGGGGTATGACCCCCGACATAGAGGAGGAGTCCGACTGACCAGGTTCTTCGTATTTATTTTCCACTGAGGGCAGTGTCCCGTCTAAGTGTGGGGTGGTGGTATTTGCATGCTATACTCCTTTATCCGCATTTGCATTTATTTATGTTTGTTTGTTTTAGTTTTTTTTTCGTTTTTCATTTTTTTGAAGTAGTTAAATTTTTTTTTTTAACGTACCTTCGCATGAAATTATTCGAATAGGCAGCATGAGATTATAACAAGAGTTTGTGCTAAAATCATGACTATTGAGATGTTTAGGCTCTAATTGTGACTCACTATGTGATACTGTGTGGTTCAATTCCTTCATCTGTTGGGGCAAGAGTCTATACTACTCCCAATAAAGTCGACCATGTGCCTTGTGTGTGTGAGATGATAGTATATTCTATGTTTGTGGCTGATGCTAGAACTTGTCTGGTATGTATGTAAAGCGAAAATAAAGAGTGCAAGTTTAGTAGATGATTTAGGCATTTCTTTGGCAACCTGTAATTGTTTACCCTCATTCTAACCTACCCATGGACATCATCCTAGTTCAACCCTTTTGAGCCTTTAGCCTATTTTCTTTGATAGCCTCATATGTAAGCCTAATCCATTTTTTTCAAGACCATAATTTGATCAAAATTCCTAAGTGCTTTAAAGTGTAAAGTCATGTGACAAAATAAGAGGAAGTTTGGGTAAGTATGATGCTTTAGGATGTAATGGTGCTTGAATTTGTTATGAAAAAGAATTTTTATCATAAGAGGTATGTTATGAAAAGAAAGAGGAAAGGAAAGCTGAAAAGTTGTTCAAAATTGAAAAACAAAAGAGGAGAAAAAGGGTGGTAGAATAAAAGAACATAGAAAGGTTGTTTGAAAGAAAAGTGTTAATGACATAATGTGATGTATTAAAGCGCTTAGGAACATAGTCACTATTTCTGGCCAAAATAGTCCAACCCGTCCCTTAGCCTACATTACAACCATCAAAAGACCTATTTGATCCTAAGCTTAGCATTCTGACATTTAGTGGAGCATTACACTAGGGGAAAGCCAATGGTCATCAGTTGCAGCATATGAATTCTTTGTGAGAGCGAGAGCAAGGATACTTTTATACCCATGTTTGAAAAATATACTATGCTTGTGAGTGATTATGGGTAACATATGGTGAGACACACATGGTTGATGAGTCTTGGGTAGTTGTGTATGATTCTTTATGCCTTAACTTTTGAATATGAGTTGACTACCATCATGAGTGTATGTTGGAGGTTGAATTGTTTCTACTAATGATAGGAAAACTACTCTTGGTTGATAATTGTTGTGCTTTTCTTGATGAATATTTTGTGTTGTTGCTGTGAAACCCGAAGATGATATTTAGAGGGACATGATATTTTGTTCGAGGACGAACAAAGATTCAAGTGTGGGGTGTTGATGATAGGCGAATTTACACGACTATAGTACTATATTTTGCCCATATTTTAGCCTAGTTTTGAGAACAAATTATATATTTCATGCACTTTTAGTCCTTTTTCCTATAAGTGAGCTAACGAACATGATTAGCAAAGTTTCAGGTATAAATGATGCAGAATTCAGCATTTTATGGATAGCTTGACGCCAAAGAAAGCTTCACGAAGGGAGAAAAGGGAGTCTTGGACGCCTAAGGACCAAAAGTGATGCATGGAAACCTGTCCGGGGCTAAAACAGCAATTCTGAAGACTTTGAGGACTAGAAGTAATTTATTATGATTAGGATAATGATACATTAACCTAGTACAATTGGGTTAGGTATTTCATTAGCTTAGTAGGATTTGGTTAAGTAATTTATTAAGCTTAGTAGGAATAGGATATGGGTATTATAAATACCCTATCTTGCTAGAGATTTTTATTATTCTCATCTTTCTATTCACAATTAATTCTTCTTCCATCAACTACAACTCTTCTTATCTTTCCATTAATTCTACTTTTTATTCTTCTTCTATTCAGCTATTCAATTCTTAATTTCCACAACAAGAGAAACGTTACTTTGTTAGGAATTCACGCCTAATGCCTACCACACTACTACTACACAAAATCTTTATTGTGGTATAATAACAATGTCTATTGTGATTTCCTTCGCACTCATGGGTAACTAAACTTCTCTGTTGGGGTTATGGAAGCCATATGAGATACTATCTAAGGCTATGAGTTTGTGAATTCGTGACACGTGTATTGCTTATATCATTATTCTTTTCATCTTAATGTAAATTCTTTGTGGTTGCAAACGCAAGAATACGCCATTATAGCATTAACTTATTCGAAAGAAAAGTTATATGTCTGGAAAAGAGATAATGTCAAGGTAGTAGGGTCCCATCCCCTATTAAAAAGTTATTTCCGTAACTGGATTAACCTCTTGGAGAATTTGTACCGTTAGATACGCTTTAAGCTCGAAAGAGTTAAAGTGAAATAATCCTCGAATAGGTCGAAAGACGCCTGGATTTACCATCGAATACAATTCTCTATAAGCACATGCATGTCTGAATTCCGCATAACTCATAGCCAATAGAGACGTAAACTCAGAAGGTGGACATAACCCCAACTCTTCAATTCTCATTGTTTTACAACCTACTGAACATTCTTTCTTTTTACTTTGCTATTTTCAGTTTTTACTGTAATATTTTGGTTACACATTACAATCCCTCCTTTTTACGAGACTTGCACCAAAAGTCTAATAATCTTTGCTTACTTATTGACCGGCTATTCCCTGAGGGATCGATACCTAACCCAGTTGGGTTCTATATTTGACTACGACCGCTTTACACTCCCACGAGAGTTGTAGATTGAGCGTTATCACACACTTCACGCATGCATAGACTTTGTCCTTTAGAGACATAAAATAGGAGCACTTCCAGCTTAAATATGAGATGTGTTCGACATTTGACTTGAATTATCTTTTGAATGAGGATCTGATAATAATTCCTAACATACTTCATAGCTGCTTATAATCTCCCCCTTATGTTAGGAAAGCTAACATACATCCTCTATCTTCTTTGATGGATCCATCTTTGTGCATCATGGTACATTTATTAATCGTATACCTCACATCAAAACTATTAGATGGAATAGTTGGTTCATGACCTTAAACCAATTGAGGGAAAGAAATAATCATAATTTATTGATCTAATGCATAGAAGTGTTATTGTATGCAACATATCATATTTCAAATCAACACATGAAGCTTTGTTATCATTAACAATGTTTTAGATATTTATCGAAGACATTCAATGCTAAACCATCATCATCAAGATGAATTATCTTAATTACACAATCTAAAAACTATGCTCAATCTATATTGAATAAGTAACTTTATGAATGTCAAACGTAGGTTGACCATGAATGTACATGTGATCATCTTATTGATGCATCTTTTCAACATATCACTTGATTGGTGAACGGACCCTTATTCACCTTTTATAATTTTCAGATTTGAAGGAATTCAATCCCAATATTAGTTGGTCCGACCAACTTGTCATGAGAACAAACAATATTAAAGTTCATGAAGAATTTTTGAATTCTTCAATATATGTTTAATAATTAATATGCACATCTTTAAGATGTCGCAATCGTTCATGTCAACTTATGAACTTTTATGCTAGTCAACTCCAAGTTTATCATGACATGTACGTTTCTCTTTAGTAAATTTCATATTTACTATTACTGAATAAATTTCAGATTTACTACTTTAGAAGTAGATTTCGAAATAACTCTTCTCAGTTATTCTGCCTCATTCGGAGGTGAGTTGTGATACCATCACAATCAAATGCACGTTTGCATTAATAAGTTTCTCTTTCCCCGGGAATGAAATATAATCATGTATTAAGTGTATCAAATTATGATAGCTACTACAAAAGCAAATTGAGGCATACATACGATTTATTGCTACCACATTCAATTCATGGAATAGAGCATATCATTGGGATATATTTCATGACTTTTCATCAAATACTCATTATTTTGCCTTAGCCATCATAATTTTATCAATACATGCATTGAGATCCAATCTCAACGTCTTATCCATATAAAGGCATCTTAGACATAAATTGATGGGACTTGAACCCAACATATTATCATCCCTTTTGATAATATTGTTCGTGACGAATAAATTTAAAACATACTCCCTCCGTCCCATTTTACTTGTCCCAAATTGGGATGGCACAACAACTAAGAAAAATAATAAATAACATGTCTAATTTACCAAAGTACCCCTATTAAATGATGTTTACATTTTAATTTAAAGAAAAGGTAATTAATGCAAAGGGTAAAACATGAAAAGAAAAGTTTGTCTTATCTCGATAAGTAAAATGGGACAAGTAAAATGGTACATTAACTTAGCCAATTTGGGACGGGTAAAATGGGACGGAGGGAGTAAATGGTTCCAAACCAATTATTTTTCCTCAAATCCAACAATAATTATTTTATTAGTAGCAAAATATAACTAACATAAGAAATTACAAACCTTGAAATCTTTAAGATTTATAATCTCACCTTGTTTGGCATAATCTCACCTTGCTTGACAGAGTCTCGTTCTGATAACGTGTTATAAAACTATAAAGAACAAAAAGAAGAGTAGAGAGAATAGAGACAGTAATTCTTATTTCTTCTCTCGAGGGATGAGAGATCATAAGATTGTAAATACAATGAACAAAAACCCTGTATTTATAGGAGAAATTTACTCCTAGTCTGAGTAAAAGACGGATGCTTCAAATCCTAATAGATATCAAAATGGATCTTGATCGATCACATTCACTATAATGTAAATACATTTATAACATATTGTTTATTTTCTTTATAAATATCCGGTCAAAACTCTCAATTAATTAAAAGTTTTCTATTAATTATTGAGGAATTATTTAGTAACTAATCATAAATGAAGTTGTTCAGAAAAGAAAAACCAAGTTGGAGTTACATTTATGTGATAAAAATATGTCTACTCTTTATAGCTTTAGAAAATAACTATTTTTATGTATTGTGTTCTAAATTTACTTTTTTTTTCTTTATAAAAATCTAGTAAAAACTCTCAATCAATCATAAATTTTCTATAATTATTAAGAGATTATTTAGTAATTACTAATCATAAATGAAGTTGTTCATTACAAAAAAAAAAAAGAAGATGGAGATATATTTAATGTGATAAGAATATGTCTACTCTTTGTAGCTTCGAAAATAACTACTTTTATGTACTATTCTCAAGTTACTCTTTTTTCTTTATAAAATTATGGTAGAAAATCTCAATTAATAAAAATATTACTATTATTCACTCCGTCTATATTTACTTGTTTACATTTTTATTGGCGCAGTGATTAAGAAGTAGTAAATGATAGAAAATAATTTTACCATGTTATCCTTTGAATTAAATAAAATTAATGCTTTTAAAAATATACTAGATAATGAATCATATTTAATGTTAAGGATATAATGGATAGAAATAAATATAATAAAAACAATGTCGTCTATTCATTTAGTTTACCATATCTAAACTTGGCAGTACGTACTGAAAATAACTTGTCATTATATGTTAACTTAACCTATGGCTGTCAAGTGGGCCGAGCTGGGCCAACTCGGAACCGACCCGTGTTATTTAACCGGGTTGAGGGCCGGGCCAGGTCCGTGTTGGGGTCTAAGTGGGCTGGGCCGGTTCGGGCCCAACAGTAAAAAAATTAAAACCCACCCTAACCGGCCCACTTAACCCAACCCGATCAAACTCACAAAACCCTGTCAAACCCGGTTAAAAAATCGGTCAAACCAGGTCAAAAATATAAAAAAAATAAAAAACTTTCTTTCAATATACATTACATATACCCTCCTATATACATTATAAATAAGTTAAATAATATATATACACTATATATATAGTATATACTGCATTAGAATTTAAAAATATATATATACACATATATAGAATTAGTCAGTTACTCATATATACACACCATTCAATGTATATATATTCTACTACTTATTAAGTATACTACAATATATATAGATATACTTATATACTAATTCATAAAACATATACGCATGTATACGTTAAATATACAAGACATATACACGTGTATATGCACCATACAATGTATATATACAACTACTTATAAAATATACTACAATATATATAGATATAGTTATATACTAATTTATAAGACATATAGACATGTATACGTTAAATATACACTTCTATAGAAGATATATACATGTGTATATTCACCATTCAATGTATATATACTACTACTTATAAAATATACTACAATATATATACATTACAATATATATAGATATACTTATATACTAATTTATAAAACATATACACATGTATATGTTAAATATACACTTCTATAGAAGATATATACACGTGTATACGCACCATTCAATGTATATATACTACTACTTGTAAAATATACAACAATATATATACATTACAATATATTTAGATATAATTGTATACTAATTTATAAAACATATACATATGTATACGTTAAATATACACTTCTATAGAAGATATATACACGTGTATATACGCACCATTCAATGTATATATACTACTACTTATAAAATATACTACATTATATATACATTACAATATATATAGATATACTTATATACTAATTTATAAAACATATACACATGTATACGTTAAATATACACTTCTTTAGAAGATATATGCACAAATATACAAAACATATGCTACTTAATATAATAAATTAATATTTGGTAGTAAATTAATAATGTATTAGAAGTAAGTTTTTAATTTAAAGTAGAAAACTAGAAATTCAATTTAAAATTTTAAATCGTTAAATGAAAAAATATAAAAAGCAAGGACTAAGGAGTGAATGAATTTGGGAAATTTTATTGATTGCAAAATGATCCAAAATTTATAATTTACATGAATGAAAACTCTACAAATTGTGCATCATTTTTTCCAACTCATTCATGTTAATATTAACGGGAACTTGCATAGGATAGTCGAAGTCAATGGGGCTAAAACCATGCATTGGACTTGATTCTGCTGAGTTCTCTCGTGAAGTCATAATTTCTTCAAGTTTCAGCTCTTCGCTCGGCTCCGGTTCCATTCCTTGGTTTCTTCTTTCCACTCTAATCCAATCTCTGAGGCAAACTAGAACATTCATTGCATTGTTTCCCAATGAGTGTCGGTTGTCTCCAAGATGCTGTCGTCCCTCACTAAAGGCGCTCTCTGATGCAACGGTTGACATTGGAACATTCAAGATATCTTTAGCTAATCTTGAAAGTACAGGATATTGTGTTTCATTACTCCTCCACCATTCCAACGTATTGATCCGTCGTCTGCGATCCTCTGGTGCCGTCCGAAGATAATATTTCAGCTCTTCCCGATAAGTTGATATGTAAGTTCTCTCATCAACACTGTTCCAACAATTTAAATCATAAAACGAATCAGAAAAACCACTATGTGCCGGCCTTTTAGAAGATGATGGCTCCTCGGGAGGATGAGGAGCGACAGTTGGAGTGATATTTGTAGGTACGGCTAAATCAAATAAATCAGCACACTGATTATATAATTTTTCTATGTAATCCTTTGCATCAGCCGTAGCCGTCCACAAATCAGGTTGTACTTGTTCAGAATCATGGTTAGTATTTATTTCTAAGTTAGTATATATAAGAGTACTAAAGTGGAACATATTATTATATTTCACGCACAAATTTAACATAGCACCAACCAAGTAAATAGGGGGAATCGGAAAAAAATATTTTTAAAATTTCGTAAACATGGCGCCAACAGCTTCTTTATAACCTTCTTTATTTTTATATTCTTTGAGCAAACCAGAAATATCGGCTATATATGCCAAAATATTACAAATAGTAGGATAATAAGCACCAGAAAATTCAACCGTAGCTACATAAAATTTTTCTAAAAACTTAACAAGATCATTAATTACAACCAAATCAGAATTATGTAGCATGCAATCAGCAGAATCAGTAAATGAACCGCAATGTTGGTTAAAAGCTAGTGTAATAGGAATTCAATATTTATAACAAGTTTTTAAAAATTCATACATAGAATTCCATCTAGTATCAATTTCCTCAGGCATCAAAATCGGTGTAAGTCTATTTTCTTGACATTTAACTTTAAATTCTCTAATTCTCGATCTATGATTATTTCCTTGAATAAAACCAATGGCAAGACGAATTTTTTCAATATAAAGCTCAAAAAAACTCAAGACCATCTTTTACAATTAAATTATATATATGACATACACACGGGTATATTAGCACGTGAGTCGTCTGATGGTTGTTCATCTTTTCAAATTCAGGTTGTCCGCTTGAGAACCAATGTTCAAACCTACTCTAGACAACTAGGATAGAACGAAACCAAAACCCTATTTTAGACATGAGCCTAGGATGACCCATTACCTCAGCGGGGTATTGGGCTCATTAGAAAACCTGCCCTGCATCTATTGACCCCGAGTCAATTATAGACGAACCATATTTATGTGTTGAAGAAAATGTATGTCTGTCTAATTTAATCCATTATCCTTTGGGGGTCGGGAAAAAGCTTGATTTTCTTACTTTCGTAAGAAGAATTGAAGCAAGTTAAGCAAGAAATTGATCGATTTGGGAGGTTGCATTTAAGGCATAGTTTGAACTTCAACGGATGTCACCAATATAAGAAATAGATGAAGCTAAGAAGGGGAAGGCTGATAGAAGAAGCACTCAGGAATTAGTATTTTTTATCCCCTATGTGGGAACGTATCTTCTTTCATGTTATTTCCCTTTCCCTAAAGATTGTATCCCTCTTTCATTATATTTTGTAGGCATTTATGCCCTTTTGGTGTTTATAAAAGTTGGGGGATAATGGATTGACCTTAAGCAAGAATATATTGTTTCTTCAAAAATCGTTAGGCCCAAACCCTTGGCTCAAAAGGGTCACCTAATTAGGATGCACGTTTATTACAATATGCTTGTGTAATATAACTATTTATGTTCTTATACGTGTTATGTTGATTTGAATTAAAGGCAAACTAATCCAATCCCATTTTCCATACAACATCTCTAGGCAAAAATATACCCCACTATACAAAAGTCCATCTAAAAGTACTACAAGTCTCCCAAGTTTCTCAGAAAAGTCCGTAGTCATTCTTAAAACTTCCAAATTATCGCTACCATTTTAGGAAGGTTGACTTTAGAATAAAAAAAATCTGTTATAGTTTCAAACTACGTAGGGCCTAATTTCTCCTCCGTGAGATACGTAGGCAGTCTTTCGGCCCGACCCATATCTCCAAAAGCTCTATTGTCCTCCACTTTCTTGAAGGAAGAAGAAGAGTTGAACCTTTGCGACAAATTCCACCTATTCATATCATTGAACAAAATCCTGTTCATTGAAATCCTCGAGTCATCATTATTTCATGGATCAATTTGCAGAGATGAGAAACAACTCTATGTGTTTACTTTTTACCTTATCATCTTGCTTTACTTATTACTAACGGAATCTAACACGTCAGCGTTTGAGTTGTTTTTACTTTGCAGGTAATAGAAACTACTCTGTGTTGGCACAAAATGACCCTACTTCACCAGATCAAAATGAATAAGAGATTCGCTTCTTGACTATAACTTTTTCACAGGAAAATAAAAATAACTAGTAGTAAAACTCGACTCTACCTATCATTTTTCAACCCTGTAAGAAATAGTCTCGAGCATGGAATAAGGGAAATATGAGGGAATAATTTTCTAAGACAATCGGAATCATAGAAGATTATTTGGAGGAAATATTATTGAATTGGACCTCCACTCCACTCATGACTCATCGCCCGTCGTATAACAGTAATTTAAAACCTGCCATTGTCATGTCATGTCAAGAAGCAAAATAATGGTAGCCCTAGAACATTCAACAGAAGAGTCAGAGAGTTTGAGAATCAAAGAAGCCTAATCTAGAGGAAACTAAGGTGGTTAACTAAGAAGGCGATGACTCTATTAGACATCTGATCCTTTGCTCTATCAAGACAAACACAATGCAAACATTATGTCATCCATAGAAGTACTTATTTATATCATAGTAAGATGGGTAAGAGTATTTTTAGTGTCATTATGAGTTTATGTACGAACTACGTTTGTCCTGAATTCCCAAAAAGGGATAAATAGGCGTCCTATGTCGGCTTCGGTCAACCCCTTAGAAAAAATTATCATTTCCTTTTATGTACGAACTACGTTTGACCTGAATTCCCAAAAGGGATATGTAGGCGGACTATGTCGGCTTCGGTCAACCCCTTAGGAAAATTTATCCTTTCCTTGTATCTACGAACTATGTTTAACCTAAATTCCCAAGTAAGGGATACGTAGGCGGCCTATGTTGGCTTCGGTCAACCCATTAGATTTTTTCTATATATATTCCTAGCGTAGTCTTGAACTACGTTTGATCTGATTTTTACTTCAACGGGATACGTAGGCGCCCCAATGGCTCGGTCATATAACCCAAAAAATGGAAACTAGGGCAGAATTTTTGAGAAGGAATCTCAAAAATTCAAAAGAGAAGATCAACATCCAACAAAGAGAAGGAATATCAGCAAAGACTTCAGATCCACTTGAGATGATATCATCTCAGGCTACTTTAAACTGGGGAAGAAATTTTGAGGAAGGCCTCAAAATTTCCATCAATATTAAAATATATTTTAAATTCCCCAGCACTAGAGGTCGAAGTTGAGATTTGAGAATCACCACCTGTGATAAAGTCTGGGAAGATTGAATCTCCGTCTTTGATAAAACTTCTGGTAGAGGGCCTCGACAATACTGAATCCCTAAGCAATCCTCCATCAAACGTCGGACATTGTCAGAATCAAGAGAAAGTTGGTCATTGAGCTATTACATGACATGACTGACAAAGATTTTCTAAAAGTTTTTATATAAGTTTTCGAAACTATTTTCTAAAAATTAAGACTACTTTCAAAAATCTATATAAATCTTTTACTTAGCGATTGCCTAGACATCAATTAGGGCGGGGAGTCATGGGTGGAAGTCCCAACACGATAGAGTACCCAAAAGATGGCGTGGATCAAAATGGAGAATCGAAGAAGGTCAACACGGAGTAATTTCATTCAAACTAATCACTTTTCTGTGGATGCAGGGATTGATACACAAAAATGAGCGTTTCTTTCAAAAAATTCCCAAGCAAGTCGGGAGCCATAACAGAGCATATAATATAACGGTACTTTTTGGGTTGCCCTAAAAATGGGTCTAATACCTATTTATTAAAGACCTTTTGAATCGTCTATCTCATTTATTGAGATCATGGAGGACAAACAAAAGTGTCTTGTCTACTTTACAAATACTGTATTTAGAATTTTCTAGAAAATGGTCGCTAGCAAAAGCGACTTTGTATCTACTAATCATCTACCTTGAGTACAGGTACATGTAGAAAGCAAGACGCAGACAAACAAACTCAGGTGAGATTGTTTTAAATTGCCAAGAGGGCATTCCATAGTATTACCAAGAGGGTCATTGCATATCATTGCCGAAAGGGCCATTGCATATCATTGCCTAAAGGGCCATTGCAGATTATCACTAAGAGGGCCATATTATACCATTGCCCAAGAAGTCTATTCAATATCTGTTGACACGCTAGACAAAATACTTGAATCGAGGATACCTTCAGTATTCAATATAGCTGTCGACACGTAAGACACATTGCTGGCGTCGAGGCTATCATCAGTATTTAATATATCCGTTGACACGCAAGACACAAAGTTGGCATCAAGGATATCATCATTATTCAATATATGTTGACGCGCTAGACACAATGGTGGCATCGAGGATATCATCATCGTTTAATATATCTTTTGACAAGCAAGACACAATGGTGGCGTCGAGGATATCATCATCATTCAATATCTGTTGACGCGCTAGACACAACATTGGCGTCGAGGTTATCATCAACATTCAATATATCTGTTGACACGCAAGACACAAAGCTGGCGTCGAGGATATCATCATCATTTTATATCTGGTACACACAAGAGATAAACGATGGTGTCGAGGATATCTCATCATTTTATGAATCAACATCTAAATGTATCAAGAGCACACGATTTAAAGGGATGCCTTTAAGTCACTATCTATAAGTCATATTATTTGAAATAAGATAGTGTGCAATATCACCTATGAGTTGATGTCCTGAAGGTCATCCGTAAGCCACAACAACATCCTAATCGGATAGTGTGCAAGATCGCCCAAAAATCGATAGTTTAAAGGTTATCCATAAGTCACAACTAAATCCTTATCGAAGAATATGCAAGATTATCAAATTGATACGTCCAAGGGTTCCATATAATCCACATCATATCCAAGATCGATTATGTACAGGATTACCCAAAGACTAACAATCTGAGAGATTATCTATAAGTCATATTGTATCCAAGGTCGGATGATGTGTAGGAACACCTGAAAGTTAGCAATTGGAGGGATATATGTAAGTCATCTCTTATGCAAAGTCAGATAATGTACAGGATTACCTAAAATCTAACAATTCAAAGGATATCTGTAAGTCGCCTCATATCCAACATCAAATAATATGCAAGATTATCCAAAGATTGATAATTTAAGGAAAATTTATAAATCGATCATTAGCTATAATCGGAGAGGATATCTTTCCACATACAACAAGTGATATAGTTAACCAAAAGAGTTGACACACCAGTATAGGATACACGATTATAGGGACCATTCTACATAAAATATCGTCGGTGTCCAAAAACGCCACCCTACTTTGAAGACATATTCAACCAACAAATGTCATAATTATACAAAAACCAAGAGGGTTGTTGTGTTTGTTGTTGCCAGTTATTTCATTCCAAACAGTTACATAAAAAGATGACACTACTTTTCAGGAAATAACTCACGTGGAGATATGGTAAAGACTATATACCTCTTTTGTGAATTATGTTTAGCACTAACACTTTTTGTTTGAAACATTGTCTAGAGCAACCGAGAGGGTAAAAATCGCAAATTAAAACCACAGGTGTGGACAACTCTAGATAGGACGCAACACAATGTGGAACTCTTTCTTAGCAGCAAAACGGGACATAGTCCAAAGAGGGATGTCAAACTCTTTGGACGCGAGCTAAAGGATGATCGCCACCTCCATCCAACCGCACCCCTATTAGAAAGAATGTGGTTAGTTTGAGATATTTTGGTTTCAGATTCACCTTCAGTATATTTCTAAACTCATACCGAGGGTAAACTTCTCTTTCTTTCAAATTCGGGTGACAACATACTTAGAGTTTTAGAAATTATGTCCAGGTAAGTTCTTGCCTATGGATGTGAAGGATCCCATATTCATGGTTAAGAGGTTACAAGTCTCTTTTCCGCAACTCGATCAACTTGTCACTCATTTCAAGCCAAAGATAGTCCAAAATAAAAGACTATCTTTTCTACCGATTGAGTCAAACTACAGGCAGTCTGATTCCTGAGTCTCAGGGATATGCAGGCTAGGCTCTATCTAGAAAATTCGACTGTATTCCAACCTCCTCCCCAAATCCCTCCATTTCCTAGCTTTTCAGTCATAAAAAACTCCAAAAAAATGAGATAACTGGTAATATTTTTTTGAAAATCATGCCTTAAATCAAGCTTTATGAACTTCAAGTTGCCTGAATTCTCATGTAACCTGAGATATGTAGGAAACCTGATACCGAGGGCTGGTGGTAACTCTATAAAATTATGCGAAACCCAACCTCATTCAGGTATGAATTTTTGGACGGACAAAAATTAGGAACGTCAACCTCTCTTTGCCCCGGGTTACTTGAATCCACCCTACCCAAAGGGAGGGGGCAATTTTTGACACCTAATTTTTTTCCTCCACGACTAAATTTAATTCCAAGTTTTTTTGATTTTTAATAAAATTAAAATATTTATTTATTCCGAATAAAAATTTATGAAAAATATTTGTTTGTATTTTGTCATTTTAAGCAGTGATTATCATTTATTGTATTCAATTATACGAGATTTTATAATTTTGTTACTTAAATATTTATTTTTTAAATTATCGGATTTTAATGAAGGCTTATAGATTCAAATAATTAAAGTTTTGATTTAAAAATAATTTAATCTCAAAAAATAATTTATTCGGATAAATATGTGTTTGATTTTATAAAACCAAGAAGCCCGGGATTAAAGGAAGGATTAATTCGCATCGAATTTCAATTTAATTTAGCCAGTCTATTAGATTTGACCATAATTGAAATCAAATTGACCATAATTGTAATGCAATCTGTCAATTGATTTGTAATTTGGTCAAAATTAAATAAATATGGCTAAATTTTAAATCCCAATTGTGGTTATATTTTAAATAACCCCAAAATTCCCAAAAACTCTCATAACTTCTATTTCCCCCCAACTTTGTCTTTTTTCAATTTTAAAATTCAAAAGTTGTACTACATTGTACAATTTTTCCCCACATTATCTTCCACCTCACCTTATCTTCAATTTTAAAATTCCAAAAACACCCTTATTTGCTTTTTCTTCAACATTGGTGGTGGACAAGAAATAAATCTTCATCCTTTCCTATAAATACTTTTCTCCCACATTGGTGGAAGAGATAAAAAAAAAACCATTTCTCTCCTATAAATACTACCACTACTTTGGTAGAAAAAGGGAAAAAAGAGAAGGAAAAAAAAGCTAGAAAGGTGAATTTTTTTTTTTGAGCAAAATAGTTATTTTTATTTAGTAAAACTTTTTTTGTTTCATAGAGTTGGTCGGCTAATCAAGAATTTGAAGTTGCCAGCGACGTTTTTTTGGTGGTGGTTGATTCCGACGAAGTTCGTATTCTCGTTTTGCTGCCCCCAAAAAGGTAAACACATATTATATATATATTATTGTTTTCTTCTTCATCCTTTTTCTTCTTCATTGTTTGTAGATATAATTTTATTTGTTGGGATTGTATGTTGTAGATGGCCTAAAAGGCCCTAGGAGGTTGTGGTATCGATATTCTAATTATTTTCATGTTCATGATATAAAAATGAGCTAACAATAGTTGTATGTATCTTTTTTTTTTCTTAATTTATTCTTTGATTATTTTGGATAAAGTTTCAATCTTTGCTTAAGATGTATTTATGCTTTGTTTAAACTCATTGTTGTTGGATATATTTATTTTTAGCATGTAAAGTTATTTTCTTTATGTTGAAAAGAATAGTTAATGTTGAATGTTTCACCTTTTCACCTTATTCTTTGATTACTTTTGATAAAGTTTAGATCTTTTCTTGAAAAACATAATCATGTCTTGTTTAAACTCATTATTGTTGAATATGTTTCTTTTTAGCATGTAAATTTATTTTCTTTATGTTGAAAAGAATAGTTAATATTGATTGTTTTTTCTTTTGACCTTATTCTTTGATTATTTTGGATAAAGTTTAGATCTTTACTTAAAAAGTCATGCCCATGTCTTGTTTAAACTCATTGTTGGTAGATATGTTTGTTTTTAGCATGTAAAGTTATTTTCTTTATGTTGAAAAGAATGGTTAATATTGATTTTTTAGCCTTTTGACTTTATTCTTTGATTGTCATGTGTAAAGTTTTGATCTTTGCTCAAAAGTCAAACTCATGTCTTGTTTAAATTTATTGTTGGCGGATATGTTTGTTTTAGCTGTAAAGTTGTTTCTTTTATGTTGGAAAAATAGTTACTATTGTTAGTTTCGCCTTAATAAAAATAGTAATTGATTAAATCAAGAATTTTTCATTTGCTTCTTAATTATTTCAGAGATCTCCAATATCTTCATATAAGAGATGAAGTGCTAGCTTTATTTTTCATCCACGATGTTTATTCGTCTTTTTCCTCATGTTTTCAAATTTGTCAAAATGATGAGAAAGTTTGAATTTTTGTGGCTAAATAGAATTATTTAGATATTTTTGAGTCATTCATAGTATGATTGTGAAACAATATTTCACTTTTAGAAATGCTAAACTTTATTCTAATTTTCTTGCGCCCTTTGTATTGTTATATGTGCTCTTTGTGAGTGTAAAGACTTGATTCATGTCTCTCATTGATTCATAATATCAAAGGAGAATCAACAATTCTTAGAAATATAAACCATATGTCATTACACATTTTTTTCATAAAATTTTGGTTGTTAGATGTACGAATTTTCGTTAATGTCGCCTTAATTGAAATTTAAAGATTTTCTTGCTTGAAAAGTTAACCTTTACTTTCTTTGGTTATCTGGATTAGTATCTATGTTTTTTCAATTTTAGAAGTCATGAGTATTTTCCTTGTTGCCTCATCCCTTTACTTTCGCAAGCTTACGTTGTTTGTTTCTTGCATTAATTTATTGAATATGATCTTCTTCCTTTTACCTTTAATCATTCTTGTATGAACATAAATCATGAGGCATGTAAGTGGGTGTCTTTGCTTAGCATGTTATTTGTTGACTCTCATTCTTGTGCAAGTGTGCTTATCATTATCATTCAAAAATTTGTTCTTGATATTTTCTTTTTTTTTTAAATATGTCACTTTTATGCCTTGAACGTATATTAATTTCTTTATCTTTTCTTTGCATGCAAAACAAAATGTCTCGATGCCAAATGGATTCCTCTCCTCTTGCATTTTGTAATGGTCCAATGAGGTCTACCCCTTTGAGTTAAGTTCGAAGTTTAAACCTAGGGTCCATTACATGGCGTACGGGTGCTAGAAGATATACGAAGAAGGAAAATGGGTCAAAACCCATTGATGAGGACACTAACAGACTTGAAAAGTCTCAATTTTTATTATTGTCTTCTTTTTATTTATTCATTTAGTCATTTTTTTATTCATTCATTTCGGCCTCGAAGCCAAAGTTGTATGTAATATAGCTGGAGCAAGACTCGAAAAATAGTTTAGGAAAGGTGGAATGGGCCGGAAGCCCAACTAGACTAGGACAGGTTTCATCGATTTGGGCCAAATGGCCTAAATCCTTTACTTTCTCCTCCCTTCCCCTTTTATGTGTTTATTTGTTTATTAGTTTTGTTTAGACCTAGTTAAAATCCCTACTAAGTCGCCTAAATCTATTTTACACAAGTCTTTTAAAAAAAAATCAAATCACTATTTTAACAAATTAATCTTTTCAGAAGTTAATCAAAAGATGTTTTCAAACAGTCCAGATAACCGCAAGTTAGCGGACGTTTTAGGTGCCTAACACCTTTCTAAAACGTTAATAAGAACCACTTACTCGGAATCTTCAAAACTTAAAACAATTTTTCTGTTTTGAATTATTTGAAGTAACTTTTTAAAGGTTTCTTAATTCCTTTTCAAAATTAAGTGGCGACTCTCAAAAAGTCAAAATTTCTGCAAATCATAGATAATTGGTGGTTTCTTAAGATAAATAGATAACTCTTTAATAAAATTATGAACCAACAAATTTCAGTTGAAGCTGAAGCAATAGCACGATATTTAGCTTCTGTGGATGAGCAAGCAACAACTCTTTGCTTCTTAGAAATCCATGAGATCGGATTGGAGCATAAAAACACAATTTATGTTATAGTAGAGGAGCGATCTTCATGATTACCTACCCATTTTTAGTCAGAGAAGGCGTGCAGATTTAATGACTTGCCTTTTCGAAGAAACAGGACATTAGCAGATGTTCCAGCAAGATAGCGAAGAACTCGTTTTACCATAGCCCAATGTGTAGTCGTTGGAGCGCTTGTAAAACTGAGACAATTTGCTTACAACAAAGGCCACATCTGGTCTAGTAAGGCGGAGATATTGTAAACTTCCAACTATACTTTGATATTCTTTAGGATCCTCAAGTAGAGAGCCATCACTACTTATTGGACAAGATCCACTTACCATTGGTGTGCACATCGGATTAGCTTCAGCCATGTTGGCTTTGTCTATGATCTCATATATATACTTCTTCTGAGTTAATAAAATTCGAGAAGGTGAGCGAATAACTTGAACACCCAAGAAAAAATGCAAATCACCAAGATTTTTAATAGAGAAACGATTAGCAAGACACCCAATAAAATCTTTCACCGAACTTTGATTATTTCCTATAATAATTAGATCATCAACATAGACAATGAGATAGAGTATAACTACAGATTTAGTATATATAAATAGGCAATGATCTAACTGAGAATGGAAAAATCCATATGAAACAAGATACGATTTGAGTTTCTCATACCATGCTCGTGGAGCCTATTAAAGCCTATAAATTACTTTGTGAAGATGAAAAATATGAGTGGGATATGTCTCATTCACAAACCCGGGAGGCTGAGACATATAAACTTCCTCAGTTAAAGTATCGTGAAAAAAGGCATTGTTAACATCTAGTTGATGAAGTGGCCAATCAAACGAGGCATCCAGTGAGAGAATAACGCATACTGTGGTATGCTTTTCTACTAGAGAATATGTTTCACCATAATCAACACCTGGATGCTTCAAGAAACCTTTAGCAACAAGTCAATCTTTATAGCCGCTAATACTTCCATCAGAGTTGTATTTAACATAAAAAACCCACTTAGACCCAACGGGTTTGGCTTGAGAATTTGTTGGTGCAAGAGACCATGTGCCTTAACCCTTAAGTGTTGATAATTCCTCATTCATGGAAGCACGACATTTAGGATCTTTTAAAGCTTGGTTAACACTCTTAGGCTCAAGATGTTTGGGTATTGAACTAGAGGAAAGAGATGATGTGATGGTCTTGGGTTTGCTAATGGTATTTGAGGGAATTGTTTACAATTTAGAAGGTTGTGCAGCAGGGAATGATTCAGGTTTAGGAGTTAAGGTAGAACTAAGACAAAGTCTTTGAATTGGCTTACTAATATTATTTTTAGAAAGGGTAAGCATGTGATGATTTGGTATAGGGGTAGAACAAGGAACGGAGGAACCAGAAGTAGTAGAAATCATATCTGAAAAGGATGCAGTGGAGTGGTCAGGCCTGTCTGATGAAGAGCAATTTCTGCTGGAAGCCTCATGAGAGGTACTTCCTGAATCTGATGTTATGGATATATCATGAAAGTAGTTACCCAATGGAATTTACATAAAAGGAATAGTATAATAAGAGGGATCCCATACATCAACAGTGTTAGAATCAGGTTGATTGGCCTTAATTTCCATAGATAAATATGGAAAACGATGCTCCACAAAGTCCACATACCCGGAGACATACAACCTGGACTTCCCAAGATCAAAACACATATAAGCACTTTGATTTCGCGAGTATCCAAGAAAAATACATGGGCTGGAGTGAGGTTGCAATTTGTTTTAATTATAAGGCCTTAACCATGGGTAGCACAAACAACCAAAGACCCGAAGCTTGGCATAGTTTGGTTGTTTTCCATACAACCAAAAATAGGGAGATTGATTCTCTAAAATTTGGTAGGTAAGAGATTAATTAGGTATGCCGCTATAGTAAAGGCATAGGATCAAAATTTTAGCGGGAGATTTGCATCATGTAATAGGGTGATGCCTATTTCAACTATATGGAGATGACAACGTTCGGCAGTTGCATTATGTTCAGGGGTATGTGGAAGAGTGAGAAGGTGAGAAATTCCATTGTCTTCAAAGAAGGATCTAAGATGGATGAATTCACCATCATTGTCAGAGTGAAAAGAGATGATGGGCTTTTGAATGAGCTTTTCTACAACTTTCTTAAATTTTGGAAATATAATGGATACATCAAACTTTTTTATGGGAAAGAACCAGATGTACTTCGTATAATGATCAAAAAATATTAGATAATATTGAAAACCATCGATTGAAATTTTTGGTAAAGGACCCCAAACATCAGAATAAATGTATTCCAAAGGAGCATTGCTTTTTATTGTAGAGTTATAGAAAGGAAACTTATGTATTTTAATGTATTTACAAGAATTACAAAGGGAATCTTTCAAAAATAGCCACATTTTGCTTTAAAACTCACCTTTCATAGCCATATTTTACATAATTACCATTTATAGCTGTTGTTGCTTAGGAAAAGGGATCGGGTGTTATGTAAAGATTGTAAGGTCATCCCGAGTGAGAATATTTCGACCCAGCATAGGCTCTTGGTTATGGATTTCGGTATAAGGAAGGATAGGAAGAGAAGGGGTGAGGAGTGTAGACCTAGAATTAAGTAGGGTGGCTTGACGCTAGTGAATATATGGGAGATAGTGGAGAAGTTGGCGGGAATGGAGGTTTGGGAGTGTAGGGGGACGTGGATAGTATGTGGGATAGGGTGGCTAGGTGCATCAGGGAGAGTGCTAGTGAGGTGTTGGGTGTTTCTAGGGGCTGGGCCAGGTATCATCGGGGGGATTAGTGGTGGAATGAAAAGGTTAAGAAGAAAGTGGAGACCAAGAAAGGGGCGTATGCTAAGTTAGTTGAGAGTATGGACGAAGAAGAGAAGCGGTTAAACAGGAAAGAGTACAAGTTAGCTAGGAAAGAGGCTAAGTTAGCAGTTCCGGCGGCTAAGAAGGCAGCTTTTGAGAGCGTGTATGCAGGGTTATAGGATAAAAGAGGGGAAAAAGTTGTTTAGACTCACTAAGGCTAGGGAGTGGAAGGGTCGTGACCTCAACCAGGTGAAGTGCATTAAGGGAGAGGACGGTACAGTGTTGGTGGAGGATAGCCACATTAAGAATAGATGGCAGTCGTATTTTCACAGGCTCTTGAATGATGAAGAGGATAGATCTTTTGTGTTAGGGTAGCTGGAGCACTCAGAGGAGTGTCGGGATTTTAGTTATTGTAGATGTTTTAAGGTAGAGAAGATTAGAGAGGTTGTTCGCAGGATGCGAAGGGGTAGGGCAACGGGGCCTCATGAGATACTGGTGGATTTTTGGAAGTTTTCTGGCGAGGCTGGTTTAAGGTGGTTGACTGGATTGTTTAACAAAATTTTCAAGACAGCAAAAATGCGCGAGGCTTGGAGGTGGAGTACTATGATCACTTTTTATAAGAACAAGGGTGACATTCAGAGTTACATTAACTATAGGGGTATTAAGTTATTGAGTCACTCTATGAAGATTTGGGAGAGAGTGGTTGAGGTAAGGCTGAGACGGATAGTGTCTATTTCGGAGAAACAGTTTGGATTTATGCCTGGCCGCTTGATGATGGAGGCAATTCACCTGGTACAGAGGCTGGTGGAATAGTATAAGGAAAGGAAGAAGTACCTGCACATGGTGTTTATCAACTTAGAAAAGGCATACGACAAAGTCCCCAGGGAGGTTCTTTGGAGATTCTTGGAGGTAAGTGGAGTCCCGGTGGCATATATCAGAGCAATTAAGGACATTTATGATGGAGCTAAAACTCAGGTGAGGACGGCGGGAGGAGACTTAGAGCATTTCACTGTCTTGACAGGAATGCATCATGGATCTACTCTTAGTCTCTTTTTGTTTGCTTTGGTGATGGATGTGTTGACGTGGTGTATTCAAGGAGAGGTGCCTTGGTGTATGATTTTTGCAAATGATGTAGTTTTGATTGATGATAATGCCCAAACTACAACTCTCGTAAGAGTGTAAGTGGTCGTTGTCAAATATAGAACCCAACTGGGTTGGGTGTCGAATACCACAGGGAATACTTGGTCACTAAGTGTTGCAATTGTTAGCAGACTGTTGGTCGAAAATTCTACGGAAGAGGGGAGATTGGATTATGGCGTGAATTAATGCTATCAAAGTAACAATGGAATGCTTTGTTTAGTAAGATTTAATCACAGAGAATAATAAGTTAGAGTTATGTCCACCTTATGAGTTCTACATATCTATTAACTATGAGTAATGCGGAATTCATACATGCATGCACTTATAGAGATTCGTATTCTAATGGTAAATCCTAGTGTTTCTCAACCATCAAGTATTATTTCACTTTAACTCTCTCGAGCTTAAAGCATATAAATAATGGTACAAATTCTCCAAGAAAGTTAATCCGGTTAAGGCATTAACGTGTAAACAGGGGTTGGTAACCCTATTTCCTTGTCACACTCTCTTTTCCAAACATATAACTTTTCTCTCGAACAAGTTAATGATATAATGGTGTGTTCTCTGTGTTTGAAACCATGAGAATTAAATTAAAATGAAGAGAGTAATGATATAAGTAGCATACACATGAAGCATTCACAAACTCATAGCAATAGATAGTATATCACAAGGCTTCCATAACCCTAACAGAGAATTTTAGCTACTCATGATTACAACGGAAATCACAATAGACATCATCATCATACAAAAGCTAGAATAATATCACGATGGGGATGAGTGTGGCGTCAAAACAAGGTTGACGTTTTTGCCCTCTAGATGTTTTCCCCAAAGTTAGCGTCTTCTCTGTCTCTCACCTTACAGAACTTGTAACGTGAATTATGAAAAAGTGATGAATAATAATGAGCTAGTGATTGCTGAAAAATTTAGCAAATAAGGTTTTTATGACATCCTTGTCCTAGTCCTACTAGGTTACTGCTGCATCCCTAAGTATAAAGAATTACTGACTTTACCCGGGATAGATTCTCCATGCATCACATTCAGTCCACAAGCTTCCAAAAGCTGCCTTCCTTCTTACGTGAAGTTTTCCTTTGCTGCCCAAAGGTCCACAAAGTGCTGAAATCTTCATCATTAATACCTGAAAACATGCTAATCACATAGGTTAGCTCACTTACAGGAAAAGGGACAAAAAGTGCAGGCATTATATATTTTATCCTCCAAACTTAGCCTAAAATATGGGTAAATTATGGTTCTTAGGGGTATAACTACGCCCAACATCACCATCCCACACTTAAAGCTTTGTTCGTCCTCGAACAAAATATTACGTCCATGCAAACATCTACTTAGAATTTCACAGTAACAGCAAAAAATGTTCAATAAGACATGCACGGCAATCATTAACAAAGAGTAGTTTTCTTGATCCCTACTAGAAACAATTCAACCTCCAACATAGACTCGTGATGATGGTTAATTCGTATCCACAAGTTTAGGCACAAAGAATCATACAAAACTACCCAACAATCATCAACCATGTGTGTCTCACATAATATATCACCCATAATCACTCACAAGTTTTGTATTTTTCAGAACATAGGTATAATACTCTCCTTGCTCTCTCTCCCACAAAGAATTCATATGTTGCAACTGGTGACCATAGGCTTGCCCTTAGTGTCATGCTCCACTAATATCAGAATGCTAAGCTTTGGATCAAATAGGTCTTTTACAGATTGTAATGTAGGCTAAGGGACAGGTAGGACTATTTTGGCCAGAAATAGTGACTATGTTCCCTAAGCGCTTTAACACATCACATTATGCCATTAACACTCTCTTTTAAACAACCCCTCTACTTTCCTTTCATCTACCATCACCTATTTTGTTATTCAATTATAAACACAACTATATTCTTTTTTTTTCTTTTTATTCAATTATTTATTTATTTTTTTTCTCTTTTTTTGTAATAATATACCACTATGATAGCCATTCTTTTTCACAACTATTTCAAATACCAATACACTTTGAGGCATCACTCTCACTCAATTTCCTCTTATTTTGTAACATGACCTTACAATTTAAAGCGCTTAGGAATGTGGATCAAATTATGGTCTTAAAAAAATTAGATTAGGCTACATATGAGGCTGTCAAAGAAAATAGCTTAAAGGCTTAAAGGGGGTTAGCTAGGATAATGTACAAAGGTAGGTAAAAAGAAGGTAAACAATTAAGGGCTGCCAAAGAAATGACTAAATCATCTCCTAAGCTCACACTCTTTATTTCACTTTACACACACACCAGGTAAGTTCTAGCATCAACCACAACACAGAATATACTATAACCTCACACACACAAGGCACATGGTCAACTTTATTGGGAGCAGTATAGACTCTTGACCCAACAGATGAATGAATCAAACCACAAAACTATCACATAGTGAGTCACACCTAGAGCCTAAATGTCTCAATAGTAATGATTTCAGCGCAAACTCTTGTCATAATACCATGCCGCCTATCAGAACAATTTCATGCACTTCAAACTTTAACTACTAACTACAACTAAATCAAACAAACAAACATAAATAAATGTAGGCAAAGAAGTACAGCATACAAATACCAGCACCCCACACTTAGACGGGACACACTGCCCTCAGTGGAAAATAAATAAGGAAAACCTGATTAGTCGGACTCCTCCTCTATGTATGGGGTCATATCCCCTGCATCGGAATCATCATCAGAGTCGTCGTCATCAGATCTCTCCTCCACGTCTGAGTCTGGCATTCGGCCATCATCATCAGTCGACAAATCATCATCGAGAGGTTCCTCAAAATGCACCCCTACTTCGCACATAGCCCGCGCATGCTCATTCATCGGCTAGTCATAATCCAATTGTTGGAGCTCTGCATCAGTTGGATTATGACCCCCACTCATCATGGTAAACCTCGTCATGCCATATAAATGGAGGAAGAAGCTTTCATCGCGAGCATATCTTTCTGCAGTGGTTAGGTTGATGCCATGCATAGTTTCTGAATCTTTAACCTTTGTCAGGTCAACCTTCTTCGGGTTGTGCGGAAGCTTATGATCTGCAGGTTCCTCTTCAATGTCTTCCTTTCTTAATATCGCAGTCAACAGATTGCCAAAGATGAAGTGGGACCTTTTGTGTAGTCTAGCCTTACGCATTGACGATCGTATAACCGCATCAATGTTGATGGGAATATTAGTCATTAGAGCGTACACCAAGCATACTCTATCACGTGTGATTTTTGTGTACTATTTCCTAGGAATGAGGCAAGAGTTGAATATCCTCAACCATATACGAGCTTCTCTGTTTAGGGAAGCATACGGGAAGGTATTGTGCCGACCGGTATCCTTATGATGATTCCAACGTGCCATTGATCTAGTTTCGCACAGTGTGTGTCTGATTACCCTTTATGGAGGTCTGTGATAAAGCTACTTGAGCGGCGATGGATCGACAGATGGAAAACCCAGAAAAGTATTGAAGAACTCCGCATTCAGTTGCAAGACTTGGCCCCTAATCTTCACTTCACTTCCGGTAGTCTTTGGGGACCAATTTGCATAAAAATCTCGCATTAGATCAAGATTGCATTCTCCCATGTCTCGGAATATAAAATCAAGATTTAGCGCCATGATTTTAGCCAAAATGCGAGGTTCTCTGTTCGCTAGACTCTCCTTCTGTATCAACTTCATGTGAACATACTTTTTCAATTTGTTGTTCTTGTACCACTCCTTTCCTTCCTCCTCTAGGACCCACTTTATCCCGAACATGAGTCGAGGTATTTGAAGCGAGGATGATTCATCTTGCTCTTTTCTTCCCCTTTTCTGACCTTTCTGTGAGGTGGACGCTTTTTCTTTTCCTTGTCGTCCTTTTGGTGCCATTCTACCTGAGATTAAAATAGATTCATGTTAGCTCATCTCAGAAGATTTAATCGACAAACCAACAATAGTGGCACCACCCACACTTAATTTGTTGGTACAAACTAATTAAGTGAGTGATGTCGATTACTCAGACTTCATCGACATACATATAGGCGATAGGTTCCAACAACACGTTTAGCACAGTCATAGTTTCATTTCATCTTAACTATCTTGTCTAACTCTATTTCATGTAATCTTGACTATTCTTTCATGTTTGGATTGATGCACTTTTTGAACAAGACTACTATATAGAGATCGAATTAAGTTATGGCATAGAAATAATCACAACATCTCATGCGTGTATTCAATCATGATCTTTATCTCGATGAACGAGTCATTCAAACATTCAAGCATTCAATTTTGAAGTTTATGCAATTAACTTCACCATGTCGATTCCGTAAAAGTATTACAGTGTATCAAAATCAAATACAAGTCGGAAACATGTCAAGAACACCCACACGTATTCTTTCACTCAACTAGATGTATCATAACAAACCAAGCACATTCAAATCACCAACACCACTTCAAGATCTAGAAAATCATTATAAGCATAGTATTGTAACACTTACGGAATATAAAAGAAGAACTTACTTGGTGATGGACTTTGAAGATGATCTTGCAAGGTTAGATGAGCAAAAAGAAAAGTTTTAAGAGATTTGGGAAGGTTAGGCGGCGCTTAGGTTGAACAAACAAGTGTATTTTGTTCTGATGTTTAAGATCTATTTATAGAACAAGCTATGGATCGGGTTTGACCCATGTAAAATCGAGTTAGGAGACCAAAAAGTAAGGTTAGGCGGCGCCTAATGCTTTGCCTATGCTTAGCATAGGCGGCGCCTTTATTAAAGCCTAGTTGGACATAGGCGGTGCCTATGCTATGGCCTATTTGGGCATAGGTGGCACCTATGCTATGGAATTGTATATTTAGAGAGCTTAGGCAATGGAATAGGCGGATCCTTTAGCTTTGCCTAGTTGAGCATAGGCGACGCCTATGCTATGGCATTGTAGATTTAGAGAGCTTAGGCCATAGCATAGGCCTTGCCTTGTTCGTGCCTAGATTTACATAGGTCTTGCCTTGTTCGTTGCCTAGATTTGCATAGGCTTTGCCTAACCAATAGCCTTTGCTCCTTCATTCCTAACTTACCACCTTCAACATGACACACTTCCTAATCAAGATTTGGGCTAGATCTCCTCCTTTATACGTCTTGCACCTACACTTACTCAAAAACAACAAAAATGATTAGAACGATGGGATTCCTCCCACCAAGCGCCTTAGTTTTGGTCGTGGCTCGACTCTTCTTTTTGGATTTTTACTTAACAAAAACAAAATCCTAGTAAAACAAAACGATTAAAAACAATGGGTTGCCTCCCACGTAACGCTTGATTTATTATCGTGGCACGACATAGTTACCTCGATTACTTAGACTTCATCAAGATAGATGGTGACCATGCATTTTATCAAGTCAAGAGGACCGATATATGGCTTCACTCGTTGGCCATTCACCTTAAAGACACCACCATTATTGTTTTCTAACTCTACTACTCCAGACGAGTAGACTTGGCTAATTTTGAACGGACCAGACCATTTAGACTTCAACTTACCTGGAAATAGCTTAAGTTTGGAGTTGAAAATAAGTACCATATCACCCTTTTGAAAGTTTCGTTTGATAATACACCGATCATGATACTTTTTCATCCGTTCCTTGTAGAGGTCTGATCTTTCATACGCATGTAGACGGAATTCATCCATCTCATTCAGCTGCTCCAATCTCAGATTAATAGCATCATCCCAATTCAAATTAAGCCGCTTCAACGCCAACAATGCTTTATGTTCGAGCTCAATTGGCAAGTGAAAATCCTTCCCATAAACTGGTTGGTACGGGGATATGCCAATTGGTGTCTTGAATGTGGTCCTATAAGCCCATAAGGCATCGTCCAGCTTCTGAGGCCAATCTTTCCTACTAGCATTTACAGTCTTAGCAAGGATCAGCTTGATCTCCTGATTAGAAACCTCTACCTGCCCACTAGTTTGTGGGTGATAAGGTGTGGCTACCTTATGTTGCTTGACCCCATATTTCACCAACACGGCTCTGAACAGCTTGTTGCAAAAGTGTGATACTCCATCGCTTATGATGGTGCGTGGTACCCCAAAACGAGAGAAGATATTTCTCTTCAAGAATGCTACAACACGCTTACCTTCATTATCAGCCATCGCTACTGCTTCGACCCATTTGGATACATAATCCACAGCAACTAGGATATATTTCATCCCAAACAAACTCATAAATGGGCCCATGAAATCAATACCCCATACATCAAATAGCTCTACTTCAAGAATTTTAGACGTGGGCATCTCATGGTGCTTCGAAATTGCACCTTGCCTCTGACACTGATCATATCTTCTCACAAAATCATATGCATCCTTAAATAATGAAGGCCAATAATAGCCGCTTTGCAATACCTTCCTGGTTGTCCGATCTGACCCCCAACTTAGGAAGCATGACTTGCTTCCAATATACTAGGCACCTCCACATGAGATATGCATCGCCTAATAACGCCATCCGCACACCGTCGAAAAAGATATGGTTCATCCCAGAAGTAGTGTTTCACATCATGCATGAACTTCCGCTTTTGATGAAAAGAGAGATTCTCAGGCATCACATTACATACCACGTAGTTCTCAAAGTCTGCGTACCACAGTAACTCTTCAACTATCGTGGCTAGGATCTCTTCATCGGGAAATGCATCATCAATCTCAAGATTGGGCTGCGCTATGTGCTCATTTTCAAGTCTAGATAGATGATCAGCTACTTGGTTTTCGCAACCTTTTCTATCTTTTACCGCGAAATCAAATTCTTGCAGCAATAACACCCATTTAATTAGCCTCGGCTTCACATCCTTCTTTGCCATTAAATATCTTAGGGCAGCATGATCTGTATGAACCACCACTTTGGTTCCCAACAAGTAAGCACGAAACTTTTCAAAAGCACAAACAACCGCTAGAAGCTCTTGTTCCGTGATAGTATAGCTCTTCTGGGCTCCATTCAAGGCCTTGCTCACATAGTAGATTGGATGAAATATACTTTCTCTTCTCTGTCCAAGTACAGCACCAAAATCTACCCCACTTGCATCACACATAACTTCAAACGGTAGAGACCAATCAGGCGCTACAATTTTAGGAGCTTCAACTAGCTTCCCTTTGAGGCATTCGAATGACTTCAAGCAATCTTCAACGAAGTCAAACTTTGCATCCTTCTCCAAAAGTTTGCATAACGGACTAGCAATCTTGGAGAAATCTTTAATAAACCTTCGATAAAAACCTGCATGACCGAGGAAACTACGAACTCCCTTTAAAGAAATCGGAGGTGGTAATTTCTCGATAACTTCAATCTTTGCTCGATCAACCTCAATTCCTTTTTCAGAAACTTTGTGTCCAAGAACAATACCTTCCTTAACCATAAAGTGGCACTTCTCCCAGTTTAGCACCAAGTTGAATTCAACATATCTCTGCAAGGCCATACTTAGATTCGCCAAGCATGATTCAAACAACTCACCTACAACTGAAAAATCATCCATGAACACCTCCATGGTGTCTTCAACCATATCAGAAAAAATGGACATCATACAACGCTGAAGAGTGGCAGGTGCGTTACATAGCCCAAATGGCATACGTTTGAAGGCAAACGTACCATATGGGCATGTAAACATTGTCTTCTCTTGATCTTCGGGAGCAATAGAAATCTGATTATAGTCGGAATAACCATCTAAGAAACAAAACCATCCTTTCCCTGCCAATCGATCAAGTATTTGGTCCATGAATGGCATTGGGAAGTGATCCTTAAGCATCCATGAATTCAGCTTCCGGTAGTCCATGCACACTCTCCACCCTGTGACAGGTCTGAGTGGAATTAGCTCATTCTTTTCGTTCGCAACTACCGTCATGCCCCCTTTCTTGGGCACACACTGTACCAGACTCACCCATTTACTGTCGGAGATTGGATACACTACCCCTGCATCTAACCACTTAATAATTTCTTTCTTCACCACCTCTTGCATAGGTGGATTCAAACGTCTTTGATGCTCAATAGTGGGTATGAAATTTTCTTCAAGCTGAATCTTATGCATACATATCCTAGGTGGGATACCAATAATATCAGCGATAGTCCAACCGATGGCTCTCTTGTATCTCCTCGGAACAAAGATGAGAGATGCAACTTACTGCTCACCCAAATCAGCCGCCACAATAACCGAAAGTGTGTTTCCACTTCCCAAGAACGCATACTTTAGATGATTGGGCAGCTCCTTCAATTCTAACATTGGTGGCTCTTCAATGAATGGTTTCGCTGGTGGTGTAGGTCGAGTTTTGAGATCAAGGTCCAGCTTTTTGGGAGTATGGGAATACGACCCTATTCCTGTTAGAGCACAAATAGTTTCTTCATAATCTTCAACATCCTCACGCTCAACATTCATAAGCACGGCCGCCAATGGATCAACAATAAGCTGCTTCTCTACAAATAATTCTTTCTCATCATCATAATAAACATCAGCTATAGAGAACACATTCATATCTTTGGGCTGCTTCATTGATTTGTATACATCAAAACGGACCACTTCATCATTCATCTGGAATAAAAGCTCATTAGCTCTTAAATTAATAAGCACACTTCCTGTTGCAAGGAAAGGACGCCCCAAGATTATGGGAACTTCAGAGTCCACCTCACAATCCAAAATAACAAAGTCTGTAGGAAAAATGAAGGAAGAAACCTTCACTAATACATCATATAAGATACCAACAGGCCGTTTTACTGATATATCTGCCATCACGAGCCACATATTGGTTGGTGTAGGATTGCCCAACCCCAACTTTTTGTAAATAGATAGTGGCATCAAATTGATGCTAGATCCCAAATCGCGCAACGTCTTAGGAAAATCCAAAGATCCAACCGTGCAAGGAATAGTGAAAGCACCAGGATCTGCCTTCTTCTGAACTAGTGATCTGGTAGCGATTTCACTGCAATGATGAACAATATCTGTCAACTCATAACTTGTTGCCTGCTTCTTTGTCAAAAGGTCCTTCATGAATTTAGCGTATCCAGGCATCTGTTCCAATGCCTCCACCAAAGTCATATTAATAGTCAGCTGCTTCAACATAGTCATGAATTTACTGAACCTGGTGTCATCAGCTTTCTTCTTCAATCTTTGAGGAAAAGGTGGTGGTGGAAGGGGAATAGTTTTCTCCACCACTTCCTTTTTATCTTGCTTCCGATTATCAACCTTTTCAGGAGTGTCATCAGCCTTCTTCTTCAGTCTTTAAGAAAAAGGTAGTGGTGGAAGGGGAATAGTTTTCTAATGAACGTTCTAATTCTTATTTTCAGCTTCTACGGAACCATCATAATCTGTATCAATAACATTCTCCTCTGTATTATCAACCACCTGCTTGTCTTTGGACGGATTTTCCAACACTTTACCACTCCTGGTAGTAATAGCCATATATGATACATCATTCCTTGGATTTTGCATGGTGTCGCTAGGTAAGGTGCCGGCCTTTCATTTGGTGAATGCCGCCGATAGTAGACTCATTTGTTGTTCCAGTTGTTTTATTGCAGTGGAATGCGAATCAACCAATTGCTTCACTGAGGACAAATCATTTACTACCTCAGTTACTCCCGTGTTGGTTGCCTCCACTCCTTTCAACAACTTAGCCATCATATCTTCCATGGACATCTTCCCAGAGCCAGATGCCACAGCCTCACGATTTCCAGGAGGAACATACAAACCACTCCTGTCAGTCTTATTCTTCCAACTATCTTGATCCCGGTCCTTGTTTCAAGATTTATCATAATAGTTCCAACCTTGGTTTCCTTGGGAATTACCTTAGAAACCCCCCTGATTATTCAAGTAGTTAGCTTCTTCCTCAGAATCGGATTCATCTCTTACCTGTGACACAACAGCTTTGACTTTTTTGGTCTTTCCTGATAATAAATGCTTGGTAAGAAGATCCATCTGTGTTTTCATGTGTGCCATATCCTGGTCACGTTCCTCTTCTCTTCTCCTCTGTTCTGCAGTCATGCAAATAGATACAGTAGAGCTCGCTACCTCAGACTCCCTGGTATGCAAAGCTCTACTCTGCTTTGTCATACGATCTAGCATATTACTTGCCTCATTACAAGTAAGTTCCATGAATGAACCACCCGCAACATTATCAACCACTTGCTTAGTCACCGAATTCAAAGCCCTGTATAATATCTCCATCAAGTGGACATTGGTCATATGATGATTTGGGCACCTCATAAGCTTCTTCTTGAACATCTCCCATGTTTCGTGGAGAGCTTCAGTTGGAAGCTGTCGAAAATTGCTTATCTCATCTCTTAATTATGCTTTCTTGGATGGCAGATAGAATCTTTCTAGGAAAGTGTCTTTCAGTTGCCTCCAATTAGTAATAGAGTGAGGAGTTAGCCCGTTCAACCATAGAGTTGGCTCTCCAGATAGAGACAATGGAAATAAGCACAGTCGAAATACATTCTATCCAACTCCTGGATTGTCAAACGCCTTACATGTTGAGATAAAATTAATCAGATGTATATTCGGATCATCTCCTGCAAGTCCACGAAACAACCCTTTGAGTTGCAATAGCTGAATTATGGTGCTAGTGATATTGAACTTAGCTCTGGGAGCCAAGGGCGGAGGAATAATATCCCCAGTGGCACCAACACCATCCAGATCGTCATCATCATCATCAAAAGGAGCCTGCAAAGCTCGGCATTCAGGTATTATTCTAGCTTGATGATCTCTCCTGTGCATAGGTGCCGCCACCTCATCAGTACGCCTAGGATTCAATAGCTCATCATCACCCAGGTCCTCATCATCAGGATTTGTTGCCCGACCTGGGTTGTCAATATTCTGCTTATGCACTTGAGCAACTGCCAGTGCAGCTAATCTAGCCTGCTCCTATTGATCAACCTTTCTTTCAATGTCACATTGTGTATCCATTCTGCCAATAAGTTGTGGTTTAGGATTTATGGGTAATAATGGCTGACCAGAACTTCGAGTAGTTGGCATGCACTGAACAGAACCTGAATAAAAAAAAAACAACTAAAAGTAAAATCTAAGAATTCTTGACCAAAGGGTCAATTAACTATCACAAACTTAGTAGACAACCGTATTCCCTGGCAACGGCGCCAAACTTTGATAACGCCCAAACTACAGCTCTCGTAAGAGTGTAAGAGGTCTTTATCAAATATAGAACCCAACTGGGTTGGGTGTCGAATCCCACAGGGAATACTTGGTCACTAAGTGTTGCAATTGTTAGCAGACTGTTGGTCAAAAATTCTATGGAAAAGGGGGGATTAGATTATGGCATGAATTAATGCTATCAAAGTAACAATGGAATGCTTTGTTTAGTAAGATTTAATCACAGAGAATAATAAGTTAGGGTTATGTCCACCTTATGAGTTCTACGTATCTATTAACTATGAGTAATGCGGAATTCAGACATGCATGCACTTATAGAGATTCGTACTCTAATGGTAAATCCTAGTGTTTCTCAACCATCAAGTATTATTTCACTTTAACTCTCTCGAGCTTAAAGTGTATAAATAATGGTACAAATTCTCCAAGAAAGTTAATTCGGTTAAGGCATTAACGTGTAAACAGGGGTTGGTAGCCCTATTTTCTTGTCACACTCTCTTTTCCAAACATATAACTTTTCTCTCGAACAAGTTAATGATATAATGGCGTGTTCTCTGTGTTTGCAACCATGAGAATTAAATTAAAATGAAGAGAGTAATGATATAAGTAGCATACACATCAAGAATTCACAAAATCATAGCAATAGATAGTATATCACAAGGTTTCCATAACCCTAACAGAGAAGTTTAGCTACTCATGATTACAACGGAAATCACAATAGACATCATCATCGTAACAAAGCTAGAATAATCTCATGATGGGGATGAGTGTGGCATCAAAACAATGTTGACATTTTTGCCCTCTAGACGTTTTCCCCAAAGTTAGCATCTTCTCTGTCTCTCACTTTACAGAACTTGTAACGTGAATTATGAAAAAGTGCTGAATAATAATGAGCGAGTGATTGCTGAAAAATTCAGCAAATAAGGTTTTTATAACATCCTTGTCCTAGTCCTACTAGGTTACTGCTGCACCACTAAGTATTAAGAATTACTGACTTTGCCCGGGACAGATTCTCCATACATCACATTCAGTCCACAAGCTTCCAAAATCTGCCTTCCTTCTTACGTGAAGTTTTCCTTTGCTGCCCAAAGGTCCACAAAGTACTGAAATCTTTATCATTAATAACTGAAAACATGCTAATCACATAGGTTAGCTCACTTACAGGAAAAGGGACTAAAAGTGCAGGAATTATATATTTTATCCTCCAAACTTAGCCTAAAATATGGGTAAATTATGGTTCTTAGGGGTATAAATACGCCCAACATCAATTTATGAGACGCGGGGGGAGGGGGGAAGGGTGTGAATGATAAATTAGAGGTGTGGAGACAAACTCTTGAGTCTAAAGGGTTCAAGTTGAGTAGGAGCAGGACAGCGTATTTGAAATGCAAGTTTAATGAAGTGACGCGGGAGAATGAGGTCGTAGTGAAGTTGGAATCACAGGTGGTATGTAAGAGGGATAGTTTCAAATATCTAGGGGCCATGATTCAGGGTAACGCTAATATTGACGAGGATGTCTCAAACCGTATTGGGGCGGGTTGGATGAAGTAGAAGCTTACTTCGGGGGTCTTGTGTGATAAGAAGGTGCCGCCCAAGATTAAAGGCAAATTCTATAGGGTGGCAGTCCGTTCGGCCATGTTGTATGGAGCGGAGTTTTGACCAGTTAAGAACTGCTATATTCAAAAAATAAATGTGGCAAAAATGCGGATGCTGCATTGGATGTGTTGACTGACTAGGAGGGATAGTGTTCGAAATGAGACTATTAGGGAGAAGGTTGGTGTGACTCTAGTGGAGAATAAGATATGAAAGTCCGATTAAGATGGTTCGGACACGTGATGAGGAAGGGCATGGATGCCCCGATTCGTAGGTGTGAGAGGCTAGTATTAGTTGGTTTTAAGCGGGGTAGGGATAGGCCGAAGAGGTACTGGGGAGGGGTGATTAGGCGGGACATGGAGCAGTTACAGCTACCTAAGGACATGACCCTAGATAGGAAGATCTAGAGGATGCGAATTAGGGCAGAAGGCCCAGTTTAGGTCACTAGTGTAGGGAATTACTTGGTGGGGGTATTATTCTGGTTATGATACCTTGTTTCATGCTTTATTACGAATCTGTTTAATTTTCTCTATTTTTTATTACTTGTGGGTGTCGTAAATATGTTATGCCATCTTGTTCCATGCTTTACTGTGTATTTGTGTAGTATTCCGTGTCTCGATCCGGGGGTCTATCGGAAACAACCTTTCTACTTCTTTAGAGGTAAGGGTATGGACTGCGTACATCTTACCCTCCCCAGACCTCATTATGTGGGAATACACTGGGTTTGTTGTTGTTGCATCATTTATAGCCGTTGTATTCAATTTATTCCCGCTACATTCAATTTTATCAATAGTCTGTATTCATATAAAATATAAATACAGTACTATTTAGCTGATGTATTCGATTCATAGCCGTTGTATTCACTTTTACTCTGTGATCTGTATTCATAAAAACATAAATACACTACATATTTAGTCTTGCCAAAAACACTACCATTTTTTTCTTTTATATTTTTTCTTTTTTGTGTTTTCCTCATTTTTCTTCTCCTTTTTCTAATTCTTCCTATTTTATTTTTTTTATTTTTTATATATTTTTTTCTCTCTTCTATCTCACTTTCTTTTTTTTTCTTTTTCTTTTCTTTCTTGTACTTATTTTCTTTATCATTTTTTTTTGTTCTATTTTATATTTGTTTTATTTTTAAAAAATATAACTACTCGAGCACAAGTCATTGATAATAATGTAAATACCATAATTTTTTATCAATTTGTAGTCACGTCGTCATTTATATTTTTGTATTCATTGATACAACTATATTTGTATTTGTATTTTAAAGTTCGCGCTTGTATTTGTATTTTACAGTTCACGTTTATATTTGTATTTTATAGTATGCACTTGTATTTGTATTTGTTAGTTCGTACCATCATTTATATTTTATATAATTTGCACTTGTATTTTAAAAAACTATTTTGTATCTGTATTTTATAATTGATTGTATATTATATTGGATAATATTTGTATTATGATTTTATTGTGTTTTTATATTTAGATTATATTTGTATTTGTATTCTATTTTCGTTGATGTTTTTTTATTTTTAAAAAATTATTTTATATTTATATTTGTAAGTTAGTTTCATATTGTATTTAGCCATAATTATGTACAATTTATCATTTGTATTTGTATACAAACAAGTAAACACATTAATTGTATTTTTTTGATTCTAAAAGATATAAATATGCAATGTATCATTTGATACAAATGTACCGTTTTGTATTTGTATGTCAAAATTATTATTCGTATTTTTTAGTAAATAAATATCACTTGATACAAATACAATTACAAACAAATGAAACCAATGATTTTAAAAATACAAATACATATTGTATTTATATATATTGTATTTTTATAAAAAATTGAATTGTATTTATTTGTATCAATAAATACAACTCGTATAAATAAATACTAACAAGTATTCATAAAAAGAAAATCAATCGTTCCTTTTCAATAATTGAAAAGTAAAAATGATAGATCACACTTGTATCTATATGTTATAGTTCACATTTGTATTTGTATTTTATAGTTACCACTTGTATTTGTATGTTATAACTCACCTTTATATTTATATTTTATAGTTCACACTTGTATTTGTGTTTGCTAGTTCGCACAAATGAAAAGAAAGAGAAAAATAAAAATAAAATAAATAAAAAATGAGAAAGAATGTGGGAAAAAGGAGAAAAATACAAAAAAAAATAGAAGGAGAGTAATAGAAAATAGAGAAAAAAAGCAAAAAAAAAAAAAAGAAGAAAAAAATAAAAAAGGAAAAGAAGAAAAAGAAAAAAAAGACAAAATGAAAAAAGACAACAAAAAAGAAGAAATTAAAAAAAATAAGAAAGAGAAAAAAAGAAAAAGAAAAAGAGAAGAAAAAAGAAAAAAACAATAATAGAAAATAGACAAAAAAAAGGAGAAAAAACAAAAAGAAAAAAAGAAAAAGAAAAAAAAATACAAAAGAGAAGAAAAAGAAAACAAAAAAAAAATTGAAACGTAGTTCATACTTGTATTTGTGTTTACCAGTTCACACAAATGAAAAGAAGAAAAATTAAAAGAAAAACAAAGAAAAAAAAGGAGAAAAATGCGAAAACAGAAGGAGAGTAATAGAAAATAGAGAAAAAAAATAAACAAAAAGGAAAAAAATAAAAAGGATGAAGAAAAAGACAATGAAAAAGAAAAAATTGAAAAAAGAAAGAAGAAAGAGAAAGCAAAAAAAAGGAAAAGAAAAAATGAAGAAAAAAAGAATAATAGAAAATAGAAAAAAAAAAAGGAGAAAAAGGAACAAGAAAAAAAAATTAAAATGTAGTTCACACTTGTATTTGCGTTTGCTAGTTCTCACAAAAAAAGGAGAAAAATAAAAAGAAAAAAAAGGAGAAAAAGTATGATAAAAAGGAGAAATATACAAAAAGGAGAAGGAGAATAATAGAAAATAGAGGAAAAAAGAAAAAAAGAAGGAAAAAAAAATAAGGAAAAGAAGGAAAACAAAAAAAAAGATAAAATAAAAAAAAGACACGAAAAAGAAAAAAGTTGAAAAAAGAAAGAAGAAAGGGAAAACAAAAAAAGGAAGAAAAAAAAAGAGTAATAGAAAATAGACCAAGAAAAAAGGAGGGAAAAAACAGAAAAAAAAATACAAAAGGAAAAAAGAAAACGAAAAAGAAAAAATTGACACATAGTTATGAAAAAAAGAAAAAATTGAAAAAAGAAAAAATTGAAAAAAGTAAGGAAAGAGAAAACGGTAAAAAAGAAAAAGAAAATATGAAGGAAAAAACTGAAAAGGAAAAAAAAAAAAGGAAAGTAAGAAAATAGAGGAAAAGAAAAAATACATGAGAGAGGCTATGAATTGTGATTATGAAAAATTAATAGGCAAAAGGAGGCTATGAATTGTAATTAATTGAAACTAAGCTAAATCAGGTAATTAGAAGTCAATATTGGCTATGTTATGTAATTATCCCAATTACAAAAGAACGATTTTCTTATTAAAGATGAAATATCTAAAAGCTTGAATACTTGATGAAGAGTGGGAGAGGAAGGGTGATTGAGACGTTGATGCCAATCGGAAGTAGTTGTGGTGGTGGCTGTGGCAAGGGCTTGAGGAGAGTTTGGTGATTGAAGAGATAAAGGCCATGGATAAACACTGTTTTCAAGTTTCCCTACTAGTAGAGGCGTCCCCATGCAAAAGTCCTTCACAACAAATGAATAAGGTGACAATGAGACAGAGACATAATTATCATTACAAAGTTGATAAATAGAAATATGGTTCTTCATCATAGGAACATATAAAACATAGGATAAAGTTAAAACCTGAGAAGATGACGGTAAAAAGGTAGATCCTGTATGGATGATTTTGTGTTCTTTACCATCACCAAGCATAATGTCTTCACTGCCATCATATTCAGATGGAACGGACAGATTTTGGAGATCCTGCGTTACGTGATGCGAGGCACCGGAGTCAAAAAGCAAATTTTCATCATTGCTATTATTGTGAGTGGCATAGTTAGCACGTGGTTGTTGTGTATGAGGCCGAGTATTATTTCTTGTATGTCCATCTGATTCAGATCTATTAACCAGAGAAAGAATTGCTAATAATTTTCGGCACTGCTTCACGTGATGACCAGGCTTATCACAAAGCTGGTAAGTAACACGAGGCCGATTCCTGTGGTTTTTTTTACCATCAAATTGAGCCACCATATTGTTAGAAGCAAATTGATTTGAGTTATTTCCTAGACGTGAAGCATGATTGGGCTGAGAACGATTGTTGTGAGGTGATGGTTTAACAACTAAGTTTGTTGTAATAAGAACTACGGTAGAGAAAGATGAGCGATCAAGATTCTGCTCAAAATCAAGGAGCTTCTCATGAATCTCTTCAAATGTGACTGGATTTTCTCGGGCACGTAGAGCTGTAGTGATAGTATTATATTTTGCTGGAAGTCCATGGAGAGCATGAAGAAAGAGCTCATCCATCGAAATTTGAATGCCAACCGAGGCTAAAGTGCTGCAGATTTGTTTGATCTTCTGTAAGTATGAGGTAATAGAGAGGTTACCCTTTTTCATGTTTCTTAGGGATTCTCTAAGACTCATGATACGGTCACGTGATGACTTTTCATAGGTTGCCGCCAGAATTTGCCAGAGAGCATGGGAAGACTTGGCATCAATAACAAAAGGAACAATATCAGAAGATAGAGAGGCAACATGGCATTTCTAATGAGATGGTCTTCCCTATTATTAAAAGGAGTGGCTGTTGAACTTGGTGGTTGTTCAATGAAGTGAAGAAAGACATATACGGTGAGGATGGTTTCCCACTGGTATTTCCATGACTGATAGTTTGCATTGTTGAGCTTTAGAGGTGCCTGAGCAACAACGTTGATACTAATCAACTGCTCATTGTTATTCAAGAGATATTGCTAATAAGCCAAAGGAAAAATCTTGGTAAGAGGAGAAAAAGGTGTTAATTCTACTAGTGGAAGCCATTTTGGCAAGTAATCGACAACACTGATTGCCTCTCTATAGCAATGATGAAAGTTGATCGAGGCAATGTTGATGAGAGTAATAATTTCTTGAATGATCCTTTTCAAATTACCTGTAGGTGTGGCCTTGTTGATAACCATATTGTTGATAATCATGGAGACAACCTCTACTGTATAATTATCCAAGGCATATTCTTCACACAATTTGATAGCACACTTGACAGTCGAAGCCTACGCAAAGTTGCTGCACTACAACAAAAAACAACCTTTAGCGGCAATAAATGTGCACTTTAACAAAGAGTGCTAAAACTTTTACCGGCATTAGTTTATTGTCATTGGATCTAATGCCCGTATAGACTATATGAGCATTTACGAAGAGAGCTAAAATATAATTATCAAGGGTAAATGCCATTAAAAAAGTATATTTAACGGCAATTAAGTTGTTATCGTGCAACAGCTCAATCCACTAATGATATTGTCCGCTCTAGGCTTAAACCCGCAAGGCTTTAAAATGCGTCACTAAAGTGAAAGTCTTGTTTACTTAGATACCCAGCATCTCTCATATGTTTTGCTGATGTGGGACTCATTTTCCTAACTTGGGGTGTTACATACGCCCCCTCTTATGGACACAGCGTCCTCACTGAGGTTTGGACTACTGAATAAGATTTGCCTAGACTCAGGACAGAGGTTTTCCTCGCCTTATCAGATTTTCCTAAAACCAGTTTAAACTTTAGCCCACATCGACAAGGCTGGAACCGGCGTGGATTTGATACCATATGTAACGGCTCAATCTACTAGTGATATTGTCGCTTTGGGCCTAGTATTGTACGACTGTAAAATGCATCACTAGAGTGAAAGACCTGTTTACTTTTATATCCAACTCCTTATCCAAAGTTGGGGTGTTACATGTTGTTAATTAATTGCCACTAAAGATTATTTTTGGTGTAGTGCTGCTAGTACTCTGGATAGGTTTCGTGAAGGCCCCAATGAATTTTCCAACACAATTTATGGTAATACCACTGATGCTAGCTGTGCCGTTGGTGTAGCTTCCACTCACATTCACTTTATATTTGCCTATTTCTCGCATTATCCAAACGACTAGTTAAATATTGACCATAGGTTGTAGCCTCTCTATGCTTTCATACATATTGGACCAATTGCCCATAGTTGTACTGTTACGAAAAACAATCCTTATAGTAGTACTGATTTCATAAAGGCATAGTACATAAATATGATCCTAAACTTGATATCAAACTATAACATTGACCTTAAACTTTGATAGCAATTAAACCCTTTAACTATACAAAATCTAAAGAAATAAATACTTCAATTATCCTACGTGGCAAAATGCGTGTATACATTCAAAACCACGCGCGTATGAGTTAGAATTGAAGGTTTTTTTTTTTCAACTTTTGTATAGTTAAAGGGCCTACTTGTGCACTGGCAAAGTTAAAGGTCATAGTTATAGAGTATATTTTTTATTAGGTGGTAGCGTCTGAGTGGATGACTAATCCACGTAGGCGCAAGTGAGGTACACACGTGTAAGTTGCAAAATCAGAGTGTTTATTTGTTCAGGTTTTGTATAGTTAAAGGGCTTACTTGTTCACTGTCAAAGTTTAAGGCCAATGTTATAATTTAGTGTTAAGTTTAGGGTCATATTTATGTATTATGCCTTCCATAAAACTTGAGACTCCTCATCTTGTTTTGATGCATTTTATCTTGATCCCCATACTTACATGAAGTCTATTGTTTCCATAATTCCCAGCAAACAAAGATAGGAGCCACCTGAGAATTCCTAGGAAAGTGTTTAGTAAGCCCTAACTAACAAAAATTTAGCTTTGTCAAGTTTTGATCTAATGGAAGAGACTTGACCGTTATCCCATAGATAGGGACATTTTACACCGTTACAGAGCTCATTTGTAGATAAGTAAATAGAGTTATCTTCTGACCTCATTGCCATTTTTGCTAGCCAATCCGCAAGTTGATTTGCTTCCTTATATCAATGTGTGAACTTTATAGTAGCCTACTTGAGTATCTCTGACTTTTCTTCAATAATTCTATTAATTCTAAAGTTGCCAACCTTCTTGTTCTTGAACATATATGTGATCACCATGGAATCCAATTCTATGATGAGGTTGTGTATACATTTTGTTTGCATCATTTTCCTCCATACCAAGATGCCTTTGCTTCTGCAATGTTGTGATTAGTGGACACAAAAATCCTTCCATGGAAATGTGAGCTTGCATCCAAGAAAGGTCTTGTTTGTGGCCGCTTGAACAATTGATATATTATTAATTTTGGTGTGTTATAAACTGAACTAGGTGCTAGTCGTCGAGTTGGAGAAAACTCAGAGACTTTGGGAAAACATACCTTGGGTAGTGTGTGTAGTTAGGAATTTGAGTTTATAATTTTTAGGTTACAAAGTTGTAACCGGTTGTTGTTGAAGCTGATTGTTGTTTAGTGGAGTTGGGGTTAAATTCAGTAGAGGAACTGGTTATGAATTTTCATATCTTTTTGAGTTGGATGTTTTTCACATAAAAATAATTATGTTCTCTCTTTATTGTCTTTACTGCTTTCATTGGAACACGTTAGACAAATTGATCCATCGTAGTCAACTCTTAAGTAAAAGTAGATAAACATATAGGTCGTGTAGACTATCGATTGGTATCAGAGTAAGGTTATCTTTTAAGGGTTAACACGTAAGATAAGTTAATGATGAACTTTGTACCACCTATTGAACATAGTGAAAGTCAGTCAACAACTCGGCCACCACTCTTTGATGGATTGCATTTCATTTGGTATGAATTATGGCATAAAATTACTGATGGACCAAAAATTTTCATAAAGACAGTGGATGGGGAACAACTGAAACGGTAAGGAGTGAATTTACCTCAGAAGATCTTGTTGTACTAAAAAAGAATGCAAAAGCCAAAAACATTTTTGGTTTGTGGTCTTGGTCCAGCCGAGTACAATAGAATGTCTAATTACTGCACCATTGCTAAACAAATTTGAGATGCCTTGGTGAATGCACATGAAGGTACTAGCCAAGTGAGGAAATTCAAAATTTTCTTACTTTTCACTGAATATTAGGCTTTCAAAATGAAGGAAAATGAGTCACTACAAAAAATAATGACTAGGCTAACTTCATTGGTAAATGAGGTGTCATTTCTAGAAAAAGTTTTATCCACTGAGGAACAGGTAGAAAAGGTTTTAAGCAGTTATGATGTGCTATCAAAATAGAATATATAGCATTGTAACTTTAACCTTGTCCTAAGAAAAAAAAAATATTTACACACTTAAATTTATCTATGTTAACTGAATATGCAATGTTGCTTCCAGTAGATGCCATCCTAAAATATTCAAGTTTCATGTCATCTCCTAAGAGATTTAAAGGTCCTGATGGAAGAAACTTCCAGCTTCAGCTTAGGTCTAGGCTATCTGTGCCTAGACCCATATCATCAATATCATCCGACATATCCAACATCATAAACATCAACATCATCAATATCATACCACCAATATCATGATTAATATCATCGAAATATCCAAACTCGAATTGTTAATTATATAATCAATATCGTAATAATCTTTCAGACTTGAACCGGATATATATGTCAATAATGTCGTTATCAATATTTAGACTCGAACCAGTAAGTATATCATCAACACTATCATCAACACCCAAACGGAAAGCCATTATGGGCGGTCGTATCCCATCGTATTCACGTATCAATGCGTAAGTGGTCATATAATAGTTGCGTCGTTGCACCTAAAGTCTTATGGACGAAGGTCTCCGGTGCGTCATAATAGCCTACTAGTAGACAAGCACACCGTTCTCTAGGTTGGTTAAGCCTATGAGCATAAAGAAGGAAGTCTGTACCATCCCACTAGAAAAACAAAAGGCAAGGAACTTCTTTCACTAGTATAGTATCGGGAACATGCCTAGAAGAGGATTTCATAATTCCAAAGGCGCCCAAGCCATCCTTACTTCATCTTCACTTCATCCTTATACACCTGCTGGACTGTTTATCCTTCCTACCTTTTGATTAGATGGATTATATCATACAAGAGTTTAAACTAAGAGGAAAATACTTCACGGAACGAACTTGCAGGCCTTACCTTATACCTTACGTCAGCGAAAAAAGCTTAGGAGAATGACGATTCCATGCGTTAAGACTGACTGAAGCTTCCCTCTTTCCTGGTTTCCATTACCCCAAAAATGCCTTTTTGAAGTTGGGGTCATACAAGAGGAAGAAGGGGAACTGGCAGAAGGAGTTGGTATGGTGACGGTGACCCTTGATGTAACTAAGGAAACTTTACAGTTAGTGTGAAAATGGAGGGAATTTCTATTGGTCTGAAGGCAGGTTAATGTTCAGTAATAATTCACGCTAACACTACATGAGATGCAGTTGGAAGCGAGGTAGCATTCTTTCTATGTTTTTCCACTCTAACAAAGTTTCTCAATGACCCAAAGCAATGACCGACTTAATTCTCTCCACCCTTTACGGAGGAGCTTCTTTTTTTTCAAAAGTCTTGTCTCGAACTAGAGGCACCCACTAGTAGTAGGAGGCGCCCATAATTGACCCGAGTAGGTGATCTTCACAGCGTTGGGCTATAGTTAGCAGTTTTGGGTTACTTCAGTGGTTATTCCCCACCAGCATGGCTTATTTATTCGGATCTCTCTCTCTACTACCAGGAAAGGGGTTAGAATCACTATCGCTGGAGCACTACTGGCCTCGAGAAGCACCTTTACTGATCTACCCAATAATTTGATGAGTTTCAACCTCTTTCATTACTGAGGGGGCCCAATCTTTCATCGTACGGAATGAGTATGACTTGGAAAAAAAGGGAAACAAAGCACCTAAAAGATGACGCTTCTTGGAGGACAGGTAGTTAACTAATTTATCTTATTAGAAATAAGGATATGCTTGAACAACCTATTCTCAAACAACTTATTCTAGCAGTCTATTCTTTCAAAGAGCTGGCAATCATTTTCTTCTCACCCAAAAATTGTAGTAAAAAACATTCATATATTCCCTAGGCACGGGATAAAGAGAAAGAGAGAGCTGAGAGCCGGAAACACAATAAAAAGAATTTCTCTCGAGATGGAATCTTCTTCTTTAGAAAATTCAACTTCTTTCCCTGTAGCAACAAGACCCAACCGGTTTATTCATCTGCATCGGAAAAGAGCTAATCCCGAAAGTCACGGAGCTCTCTTTTCTACATATACATAATATATATATATATATATATATATATATATATATACATATATATATATATATATACATAAGGTTGTTGGTTTTGGTTCGTTCAAAATCTCTATCATCAAATAACATATCTAAGGGCTCATACGATGTTCTCTTGTCCCTCGGGAAAGCGGTTTCACTCGTTTCCTCTTACGGTTGGGGTTGGTTACTCTTTATCTCTTGGTAATTTCCTTATCACGCATATCATACAATCTCAGAGAAAGTAGAAAGTAAGTCAAGTCCAATCTCCTCAGCCGCTGTGGATTGGCCTTAGTGGGAAGAGAAGGATCAAACTCTATCAAAAATTCGATACAGCTTTCTTGGCTGAAACTGAACAAGCTGGGTGGGCAATTAAATGATAGAGTATGCCTGGAAAGCACATTTCTTGTCTAATATCTACAGCTCGTTGATCTTTTTCGCCTGTTTTGGCTAACCCCATTCCAGTCTATTAGGTAAGGTTTGTTGGATTAGCTTCTATTAGTTATCTTAGACAGCTGAACTCTTTTTCTTTGGATAGATATAAAGGGTAAAGTACTCATTCCGGGCATGACTCGGAAGATGAAGAGGGGGCAAACTTTGAATGTCAAGGAGGAAGTAGCAAAATTACTCTCCATCGAGCTGAATTATATCCACCCTCGGCCAGTCTCTTAAGTATAGCGTATGCCTTTGCGAATAAATACTAGCTCATAAACAAAAACCATAAGGAAAGGACTACCATGAGTTTGGTTTCCCCTCTCTATCATCAGGCTGACTCTTTTTCATTCAACCCGGTTGAAGGAATCAGACAAAGATAGGTAGAGTCCAGCAAGAAAAGGAAGGGTGTTTTCGTGCTAGCGAGCTCAGTCCATACTCTCTCTTCATCGAACCTAAAGAAAGAAGGTTGAAGAGTGGAACTCCGCGTCTTTATCAAGCTTGCATCACTCAAGGGTCGACTAGACTTGAATTCATCTTTGAAAGAAAATTGACCATATCAGGACTCCTCTAAGGATAAGGAAGGTGTATGCTTAAAGAAAGGTATAAATCTAAGGAAGAAGAAAAAAGTGGAATATTCAAGCATAAAGATAGGGAAAGAAGAGTGAAGAACAAGCAATGAAGTTTCTTCTTTCGTCGTAGCAGCTTTCCTTAGCTACTCCTTTGATTTCCGGCATAGTCAGAGTAAGGTCTTCCTTCCCTGCTTACCTGAAAGAAATTATTGAAACTTTACTTCATTCCTGAGGAAAGCCTAGAATCCTCTCTTTGAAAAGCTTCCCCGGGAAAAGTCCCTGCCTAGTGGAGGCTTCCACTAGAACTAGATTCCAACTTCGCATAAGCGGTCTTAGCTTTGACTTGGCAGTAGGAAGACGATGTGGGGTTTAGTTCTTTAGCCCAGGTGAAAGTTTAATTAGATAAAGAACCATCACACGCCTATTCATCAAAAATAATGGTTGGAACTCCTTATCAATTACCTCTCCCACAGCAGTGCAAGGAAGAGTAAACGATGAATGGCAAGTCAAAGTGAAAGGCAGAGACTTCAGTTGCTACCGTACTTGAATGATAAGTAAGGGTCAAGTGTAATTTGGAATATTCTTATTGGTTTATCGGTTTACCCTATTACTCAATAAGAAAAACCAAAATCAAACCAATAACCCAATAATTTTTTTTTATAAAATTATTAAAAAACTACTAACCCAATAATAATAAATCAATAACATTTTTATGGTTCGATTCGTTGGTCGATTGGGTTTTTTCATACCCCTAGTCATAGAGCGACATTGATGAATATGAACGGAATATGATTCCAACACAAGGGAATTAAAACATCTACAAACGATGCATCAATGACGTGATAAGAAATTGTAGGATATCGTGTAGTAAGATAAACAAGTAGAAGAAATCTTTTTCTTTGCTGAAAAAAAAGCTTCCACTTCCTTTTAGACCTATTTTTTTTTTGTTGCCTTAAATAATTAAGGTGAAAATTAAGATTAAATAAAATATATTTCTCCATTAAGATGTATTCTTTCAAAAAGTAGATATAAACAGAATTGTAATGTAGTACTTTTATTATTAGGTTTCGAATATCTAAGTTCTAATTTTAAAATGTTGAATTAATTTAATCAAATTTTGTTTTGAGTCGGTATATATATGGTCAAAAAATAATTTTGGGAATAAATCCTAACATAAAGCCTTTTTCCTAGTATATATATTACTCGTTCACGATACTACCAAAACCCTAGCATAGCCATTATTGTCTAATTACATATTATAATGGCAAAAAAAGAAATTAGCCTTTGATGGTATTGCTTACAATCTTCCTAGTGATATCCTATTTCTCATCCTTACTAGGGTACCAGTGAAATCTTTGTTACGTTTTAAATCTGTTTGTAAGGCGTGGAATGTTATGATCTCTGACAATGAATTCAAGAGAACTCATCGCGATAAATCCAAAGCATTGAGCCGTGAAAAGCTATTGTTACACAAACGTTACACTAATGAATTCGAGTTTAGAGACTTGAAAACTTCCCAATTAGTTACGATAGCCAAGGGAGTTTTTCCTCAAGAAAAAATCCGAAAAGCTAGAGTTTGGTGCTCGTGTGATGGCTTGTTGCTTTTAAAGAACCCTAGGGCATAAAAAGTATATGTTTTGTGGAATCCATCTACTGAAGAATATCAAACTCTTGTATTCCCTTATTTTAAGGTCAAACACGATATTCCAAATCATTGTGAGTTGTGTTATGATTCCAGTGTCGATAATTACAAGGTTATATTTATCTACAAGCGGAATTATTCTTTCTATTCTCTGGAAAACAACTTTTGGTCGGAGAAAGCAACTTCCCTTCGTGGAGTACAAAATTTTTCCTCGTCTCAGGGATGAGGCTATTGTCCAGTGTCGATGATTACAAGGTTATAGTTATCTACAAGAGGAATTATTCTATCTATTCTCTGAAAAACAACTTTTGGTCGGAGAAAGCAACTTCCCTTCGTGGAGTACAAAATTTTTCCTCGCCTGGGGGATGAGGCTATTGTTGGAACCTTGAAGTTTTGATGAATGACAATATGAATGAAACAAGTTGATATTCGTGTTCCACTAATTCGACAAGTTCAGAAGTACAGTCTACGGTATAAATAATTAAGAATCAGAATGAGTTAAATCAATGCAACTTGAAACTTCAACTTACTGATCACATGGGGATTAGAAAAAGTTGAATTTGATTCAAATGATAAGGGAAAGAAAGTTAAGTTGAAAGAGGAGTCCTATGTGACGAAGGAGTTTCACTTCTACGCATATTCTTAAGAGTCCTATGTGTAGAAGGAGAAAGAATCTGAAAATTACAGAAGTTTATGCAAAACGTATAATTTGAAGGACTCTTTGGAGAGTTAGAGTTTGACTACAACACTAAAGATACAAAAGTTAGAATTGAAGAAGGAGTCACACTTAAAGTAGAATTCTATGCAATGAGAGTTTTGATTAAAGGAGGAGTTTAAAATAAAGAATGACTCTTTGGAGAGCTGTGCTTAAATAGAAGATGTATTATTCAGAATAACTCATGCACTTACAAATAAGAAAATCACAATCAACAGATTGACTTCACAAAGTGCTACTCAATCTCTGAAGAAACACATTGAAGAACCTGGTCCTAAGTATAGAATCCAACTAAGAGTTGCGTTGATTTTTAGAGTTCTTCATTGTGTTTGAGCTATTCATGTAATATTAGTTTTAGTGTGTTATAAACTGAATTAGGAGCTAGTCTTCGAGTTGGGGAAAACTTATAGACTTTGGGAACGCATACCTTGGGAGGTGTGTGTGTAGATAGGAATTAGAGTTAATGATTCCTAGTCGTTGAGTCAAAGGAATTAGAGTTTACAACTTCTAGTTGTTGAGTTATAGGGATTAGATTTTATAATTCCTATTTGTTGGTTACAAGAGTTTTGTAATCAGTCGTTGTTGAGGCTCAGAATTATTTAGTGAAGTTGGGGTTAAATCCTATAGAGGTGTAGGTCGTGGTTTTTTACATCTTTTTGAGCCGAGTGTTTTCCACGTAAAAATCATTGTGTTCTTTACTTTTTGTTTTACTGCTTCCTTGGAATGCGTCAGTGGAACACGTCAGGCAACCCGTTCCATCAATAACCAACAGTTAGGCAAAAATAAGATAATCAGTAGGGCACGAATTCTTAACAGATATAACATCGGAGGTTGTGTATTTTGGTCAGTAGCTAGAGATTCTATCTAAGGCATGATGCTGAAATCGCAACACCTGCCAACCGAAGAGGTCATCAAGCTCGGTTTAGGTATGATCGCCAACCCATGCAACCAGCTTTCGACGACGATGATGATGATCTTGATGGAGCCGGAGCCACAGGAGCTATTATTCCTCCACCATTAGCGCCCGGAGCCAAGTTCAACATCACAAGCACCATGATTCAGTTATTGCAACTCAAAGGATTATTTGGTGGCCTAGATGGCGATGATCCGAATATGCATCTAATCAACTTTATTTCTACATGCAAGTCATTTGACAATCCTGGTGTTGGTCAGAATGCAATTCGATTATGCTTATTTTCATTGTCTCTGCCTGGGGAGACAACTCTATGGTTGAATGGGCTGACTCCTGATTCTATTACAAATTGGAGGAAATTGAGAGACGCTTTCCTAGAAAGATTCTTTCCGCCATCCAAAAGAGCATAATTGAGAGATGAAATCAGCAACTTTCGTCAGCTTCCAACTGAAGCCCTTCATGAAACATGGGAGAGGTTCAAGACAAAGCTAGCGAGATGCCCAGACCATCACATGACTAATGTTCATCTAATGGAGATATTATACAGAGCCTTGAATTCAATAACTAAACCAGTGGTGGATAATGCGGCTGGAGGATCTTTTATGGACCTCACCTTTGGTCAAGCAAGCAATATGCTAGATCGTATGACGAAACAAAGTAGAGCTTGGGATACCAGGGATTCTAAGGTAGCAAGCCCCACTTTATCTATTGGCATGACTGCAGACCAAAGAAGAAGAGAAGAGGAACGTGATCAAGATATGACGCACATGAAAACACAAATGGATCTTCTTACAAAGAATTTATTATCAGGGAAGACCAAAAAAGTCAAAGCTATTGCGTCAAAAGGAAGAGACGAATCTGATTCGGAAGAAGAGGCCAACTACTTGAACAATCAGGGGGGTTTCCGAGGGAATACCCAAGGAAACCAAGGTCGGAACTACTATGATAAATTTGGAAACAAGGACCAAGGAAGTTGAAAGAACAAGAATTAAAAGAGTGGTTTGTACGTTCCCCCTGGAAGACATGACGCCACCACATCTAGTTCGGGAAGTATGGAAGACATGTTGGCTAAAATATTGAAAGGAGTGGAAGCAACAAGCGCTGCACTAACGGAGGTAGTTAATGACTTGTCCTCTATGAAACAAATAGTTGATTATCATTCCACTTCAATCAAGCAAATAGAGCAGCAATTGAGCCAACTTTCAGCAGCACTCAATTAAAGAAAGGCTGGCACTTTACCTAGTGACACTGTGCAAAACCCAAGGAATGATGGGTCATGCATGGCCATTACTACCCGAAGTGGTAAGGTGCTGGAAACTTCAGCAAAAGGAAAAGAAGTGGTTGACGAAGTAGTGGACGTTGATGATAAAGCAAAAGGAGAAGCATCCGCAGAACAAGGGCACGACGTCCATGATGTCAACCCCAATGATTTGCAATCTGAAAAAGCTGAAAAATGGAAGCAAGAGGAAAAGATAGCCGTGGAGAGAACAATTCCATACCCACCACCACCTTTTCCTCAAAGATTGAAGAAGGTGGCGGATGACACGAAGTTCAGCAAATTCATGACTATGTTAAAGCAGCTGACCATTAATGTTCCATTGGTGGAGGCACTTGAACAAATGCCTGGGTATGCAAAATTTATGAAGGATCTTTTGATAAAGAAGCGGGCAGCAAGTTATGAGTTGAAATATGATGTTTATCACTGCAGTGCAATCGCTACCCGATCAATAGTTCAGAAGAAGGCTGACCCCGGTGCTTTCACTATTCCTTCCACCGTTGGATCTTTGAATTTTTCCAAAGCATTATGTGATTTAGGATCCAGCATCAATTTGATGCCATTATCTATCTATAAGAAGTTGGGGTTGGGTGATCCTACTCCAACTAATATGAGGCTCGTCATGGCAGATAGGTCGGTAAAAGGACCTGTTGGTATTCTATGTGATGTATTGGTAAAGGTTTCTTCATTCATCTTTCCGGCAGACTTTGTTATTTTGCATTGTGAGGCAGACTCAGAAGTTCACATAATCTTGGGGCGCCCTTTCCTTGCTACAGGAAGTGTGCTCATTGATTTGAGAGCTAATGAGCTTTCATTCCGAATAAATGACGAAGTAGTTCGCTTTGATGTGTGCAAATCAATGAAGCAACCCAAAGATCTGAGTGTATTTTCGGTGGCCGATGTTTACTTTGATGATGAGAAAGAATTACTTGAAGAGGAGCAGCTGATTGATGACCCATTGGCGACTTTGCTTATGAATGGTGAGAGTAAGGATGCTGAAAATTGTGAAGAAGCTATTTGTGCTCTATCAGGATTAGGGACATATCGCTATGCTCCCAAGAAGCTGGACCTTGATCTTAAAAATCGACCCACACCACCAGCTAAGCCATCTATTGAAGAGCCACCCACGTTAGAATTGAAGGAGCTGCCAAGTCATTTAATGTACGCATTCTTAGGAAGCGGAAACACACTTCCAGTCATTGTGGCAGCAGATTTGGGTGAGTAACAAATTGCAGCTCTCATTGCTATTCTATGGAAGTACATTAGAGCCATTGGATGAACCATTGCGGATATTATTGGGATTCCACCTGGGATTTGTACACACAAGATTCAGCTTGAAGAGAATTGTACACCCACCATTGAGCATCAAAGGCGTCTAAACCCACCTATGCAAGAAGTGGTGAAGAAAGAAATTATCAAGTGGTTAGACGCAGGAGTTGTGTATCCAATCTCTGATAGTACATGGGTAAGCCTGGTATAATGTGTTCCCAAGAAAGGAGGCATGATGGTGGTTGCGAATGCAAAGAACGAGCTTATTCCACTCAGACCCGTCACTGGATGGAGAGTTTGCATGGACTACCAAAAGCTGAATTCTTGGACACTCAAAGATCACTTCCCAATGCCATTTATGGACCAAATGCTAGATTGATTAGCGGGGAAAGGATGGTTTTGTTTCCTAGACGGTTATTCAGGCTATAATCAGATTTGTATTGCACCTAAAGACCAAGAGAAGACAACGTTTACATGCCCATATGGTACTTTTGCCTTCAAACGTATATCATTCGGGCTATGTAACGCACCAGCCACCTTTCAACGATGTATGATGTCCATTTTTTCTGATATGGTTGAAGATACTTTGAAGGTATTTATGGATGATTTTTCAGTTGTTGGTGAGTCTTTTGAAGCGTGCTTGACAAACCTAAGCATGGCATTGGAAAGATGTGTAGAATTCAACCTAGTGCTGAATTAGGAGAAGTGCCACTTTATGGTCAAAAAAGGCATCGTTCTTGGGCATAAAATCTCCGAAAGAGGAATTGAGGTTGATCGAGCAAAAATTGAAGTTATTGAGAAGTTACCACCCCCAATCTCGGTAAAGGGTATTTGTAGTTTCCTCAGTCATGCAGGTTTTTATCGGCGGTTCATCAAAGATTTCTCCAAAATCACTAGTCCATTGTGCAAACTCTTGGAGAAAGATTCAAAATTCGAATTCAATGAAGATTGTATGAAGGCATTCGAATGCCTCAAAGGAAAACTCATTTAAGCTCCTATCATGGTAGCACCTGATTGGTCTCTCCCGTTCGAAGTCATGTATGATACTACTGGTGTAGCCGTTGGTGCTGTACTTGGAAAAAGAAAGGACAAGATATTTCACCCTATCTACTATGCGAGTAAGGTCCTAAATGAAGCCCAAAAGAACTACACTGTCACAGAACAAGAGCTCCTAGCGGTTGTGTATGCGTTTGAGAAGTTTCGTGCTTATTTGTTGGGTACTAAAGTAATCGTCCATGCAGACCATGCAGCCCTAAGGTATCTAATGTCAAAGTAGAATGCAAAACCAAGACTAATTTGATGGGTCTTGCTGCTGCAAGAATTTGATTTCGAGGTTAAAGATAGAAGAGGTTGTGAGAACCAAGTGGCTGACCATCTATCTAGACTCGAGAACAAGCATGTGGCGCAGCCTGAAATCGAGATTGATGATGCATTCCCTGATGAGGAGATCTTAGCGGCAACAATGGAAGGATTACCATGGTATGCCGACTTTGCAAACTTTGTGGTAAGTAATGTGGTACCTGCAAACTTATCTTACCATCAAAAGAGGAAGTTTATTCATGATGTACAACACTACTATTGGGATGAGCCATATTTGTTTAAACGATGCGCTGATGGTGTTATCCGACGATGTATATCCCATGTAGAGGTGCCTAATATATTGGAAGCATGCCACACTTCCCAAGTTGGTGGACATCACGCAGGTAATCGGACAGCAAGGAAAGTATTGCAAAGTAGATACTATTGGCCTTCGATATTTAGAGATGCTTACGACTTTGTTAAAAGATGTGACCAATGCCAGTGACAAGGCGCTATTTCGAAACACCATGAGATGCCCATGTCGAAAATTCTTGAGGTAGAACTCTTTGATGTGTGGGGCATTGATTTCATGGGTCCATTCATGAATTCGTTTGGAATGAAGTACATCTTAGTTACTGTAGATTATGTCTCGAAATGGGTTGAAGCTGTAGCGTTGGCCGACAATGAGGGAAAGCGGGTTGTAACATTTTTGAAGAGGAATATCTTCTCTCGCTTTGGAGTACCACATACTATCATAAGTGATGGAGGATCTCACTTTTACAACAAGCTATTCAAATCCGTGTTGGCCAAGTATGGTGTCAAGCAACACAAGGTAGCCACGCCTTATCACCCACAAACTAGCGGCCAGGTAGAGGTTTCCAACCGAGAGATCAAGCAAATCCTTGCTAAGACGGTAAATGCTAATAGGAAGGATTGGTCTCGGAATCTAGATGATGCACTACGGGCGTATAGGACTGCATTCAAAACACCCATCGGCATGTCCCCTTATCAACTAGTTTATGGAAATGCTTGTCACTTACCCATTGAGCTTGAACATAAGGCATTGTGGGCGTTGAAGCAATTGCATTTGAATTGGGATGATGCGATGAATCTGAGGTTGGAGCAGCTGAATGAATTAGATGAGTTCCGTCTCCATGCATATGAAAGGTCAGACCTATACAAGGAGCGGATGAAAAAGTATCATGATAAGCGGATTGTTCGACGAAACTTCCAAAAGGATGATATGGTACTTCTCTTCAACTCTAGATTGAAGCTGTTCCCAGGTAAGTTAAAGTCTAAGTGGTCTGGTCCATACAAAGTTATCCAAGTCTACTCATCTGGAGTAGTTAAATTGGAAGACAATAATGGTGTTGTCTTCAAGGTGAATGGCCAACGTGTTAAACCTTATATCGGTCCTCTTGATTTGATAAATTATATGGCCATCACCTATCTCGACGAATTCTAAGTAATCGAGGTAACTATGTCGTGCCGCGACAATAAATAACGCGCTAGATGGGAGGCAACCTATCGTTTGTCGTTTTTCATTTTTCTTTCATTCTATTATGTGTTTTTCTCTTGACAAATAAAAATCCAAAAATACGAGTCGTGCCACGACCAAAACTAAGGCGCTTGGTGGGAGGCAACCCATCGTACTAATCATTTTCATTGGTTTTGAGCAAATGTAGGTGCAAGAGGTATTCAACGAGGAGATTGGTTTCAAATGATGATTTGGACGTATTGCATGGTAAAGGTGGTAAGTTAGGAATAAAGATGCATAAGGCTATGGATTGAGCATTGCTCATGAAAAAATAGGCATCGAGCAAGGCTAGGCCTAGGTAAAACTAGGCCACGAACAAGGCAAAGCCTATACTATAGCCTAAGGTCTCAGAATCTAGTATGCAAAGGCATAGGCGCCGCCCATGCTCAAGTATGCTATAGCATAGGCACCGCCTATGCTAAAGCATTTGGTCTCAGAATCTCATATGCCATGCTAAAGGCGCCTTCTATGGTCACTAAAGGCATTGCACTAGGCGCCGCCTATGCTAGCAAATGCTTTGAATTAGGCGCCGCCTATACCATGCATAGGCAAAGCTAAAGGCGCCGCCTATGGTAACTTTTTGTCTCCAAAATCGATTTTAAATGGGTCAAAATCCGACCCATTCTTTTCCTATATAAAGGGGACTTAGTCTTGAAACATAAACACATTGGAAACTTGACCTAGGCGCCGCACATACTCTCCAAATCATCTCAAAATTTTTCCTTTTGCTCTAACACTTCACAAGAACATCTCCAAAGGCTTCAATCACGTAAGTACTCTTTTATTCTTCATCTATTTTTTGTAAGTACTATGTTGCTATGTCTATTATGAATTGCTAAATCTTGAAGAAGTATTGGTGATGTGAAGGTGTTTGAATTGTTGATACACAATCAAGTGAGTGAACATATACGTTAGGATTATCTTAACTTGTTTCCGACTTGAATTTGATTTTGGTGCATTGTCACACTACTTGCGGAATTGCTATAGTCATGAACATTGCATAATCTTGTCACTTGAATACTTACATGTTAGAATATCCCGTACATCGGAATAAGACTTATAGTTGCCTACCGACATAGGAGGTTGTGATTATTGATAGAAACTATACCATGATGTAATCCCTATGTAGTAGTCTTGTTATACCTAACATGAAAGTATTGCAAAGGTTGCAAGAAGTGATACATCTCTGATTTTCTTGTCGGAATATAGCTCCTAAAAACGTATGTCGACGAAGTCTAAGTAATCGACCACTTTCACTTCACTAATTTGTACCAACAAAATTAAGTGTGGGGTGGTACCCTGATGGCTTGTTTATAGATTGTTTCCATTGAGTTGATGCTAAATTGTTAAGTCTCAGGAACAATGGCACCCAAAGCACGACAAGATAAGGCTACCACTTCCCAAAAGGGCAAGAAGAGAGGTCGCAAGGAGCAAGGAGAATCATCCTCAATGCAGTTACCCCACCGCATGTTTGGAATAAAATGGGTTCTTGAGGAGGAAGAGAAGGAATGGTGTAGGAACAACAAGGAAAGAAAATATTTTCATGTGGACTTGATAAAGAAGGAAAGCCTAGCGAAGAAGGAGCCGCGCATGTTGGCAAAGATCATGGCATTACATCTTGATTTCATCTTCCGAGACATGGGAGAATGCAATCTCGATTTGACAAGAGAATTTTATGCCAACTGGTCGCCGAAAATCACAGGCAGCGAAGTCAAGATTCGGGGCCAAGTTCTACAACTCAATGCGGATTTGAGCAACTCTTTTCTTGGCTTGCCTTCAGTCGATCCAGCACCATTCATAGAGTTGTACAGTAAACCTCCATATAGAGAAATTCGACACACACATTGTGGAAGTAGATCCATGGCAAGGTGGAGCATACATAAAGACACCGGACGACACAACACCTTCCCCTATGCTCCATTGAATAGGGAAGCAAGAATATGGTTGCGCATTGTCAACTCATGCCTTATTCCTGGGACCCAGTACACCAAGATAACAAGAGATAGAGTGTACTTGGTGTACGCTTTGATGACGAATGTCCCTATCAACATTGGGGAAATCATTCGCTCTACAATGCGGAAGGCCAGGCTACACAAGTGGTCCCACTTCACTTTTGGCAATCTATTGACAGGAATCTTGCGGAAGGAAGACATCGAAGAGGAACCAGCTGATCACAAACTGCCACATAACCCAAATAAGGTTGACCTCACAAAGGTCAAAGATGCTGAAACAACACATAGTGTCAACCTTACTACTGCGGAGAGACATGATCGAGATGAGAGTTTCTTCCGTCATCTTTATGGCATGACACGGTTCACCATGATGAGCGGAGGTCGTGTTCCAACTTCTGCAGAGCTCCAACAGCTGGACCATGACTATCCAATGAATATGCATGCGAGGGAGATGTGTGGAGTAGGTACATACTTTGAGGAACCTCTTGATGACGATGTGCCGACCGATGATGAGCGACGAATGCCAGACTCCGACGTGAAGGAGAATTCTGATGATGACGACTCCTATGATGATTCCGACGAAGGGGGTATGACTCCTTACATAGAGGAGGAGTCCGACTGCCAAGGTTCTTAGTATTTATTTTCCACTGAGGGCGGTGTCCCATTTAAGTGTGGGGTGGTGGTATTCGCATGCTATACTCCTTTATCCGCATTTGCATTTATTTATGTTTGTTTGTTTTAGTTTTTTCATTTTTCGTTTTTTCGTTTTTCGTTTTTTTAGTAGTAAACTTTTTTTACTTAGCTTCGCATGAAATTATTCTAATAGGCAGCATGAGATTATAACAAGAGTTTGTGCTAAAATCATGACTATTGAGACGTTTAGGCTCTAATTGTGACTCACTACATGATATTGTGTGGTTCAATTCCTTCATCTGTTGGGGCAAGAGTCTATACTACTCCCAATAAAGTCGACCATGTGCCTTGTGTGTGTGAGATAATAGTATATTCTATGTTTGTGGCTGATGCTAGAACTTGCCTGGTATGTGTGCAAAGCGAAAATTAACAATGCAAGTTTAGGAGATGATTTAGGCATTTCTTTGGCAACCTATGATTATTTACCTTCTTTTTAGCTACCCATGGACATTATCCTAGTTAACCCCTTTTGAGCCTTTAGCCTATTTTCTTTGACAGCCTCATATGTAAGCCTAATCCATTTTTTTTTCAAGACCATAATTTGATCCAAATTCCCAAGTGCTTTAAAAGTATAAAGTCATGTGACAAAATAAGAGGAAATTGGGTGAGTATGATGCTTTAGAATGTATTGGTGCTTGAATTTTTTATGTAAAATAAAAGTGTTATCATAAGAGGTATGTTATGAAAAGAAAAAGGAAAGGAAAGCTGAAAAGTTGCTTAAAATTGAAAAAACAAAAGAGGAGAAAAAGGGTGGTAGAATAAAAGAAAGTAGAAAGGTTATTTGAAAGAAAAGTGTTAATAATGCAATGTGATGTACTAAAGCGCTTAGGAACATAGTCAGTATTTCTGGCCAAAATAGTCCTACCCGTCCCTTAGCCTACATTACAACCATCAAAAGACCTATTTGATCCTAAGCTTAAGTATTCTGACATTTAGTGGAGCATTACACTAAGGGCAAGCCTATGGTCATCAGTTGCTGCATATGAATTCTTTGTGAGAGCGAGAGCAAGAATATTTTTATACCCATGTTTGAAAAATACGCTATACTTGTGAGTGATTATGGGTAACATATGGTGAGACACACATGGTTGATGAGTCTTGGACAGTTGTGTATGATTCTTTATGCCTTAACTTTTGAATATGACTTGACCACCATCACGAGTCTATGTTGGAGGTTGAATTGTTTCTACTAATGAGTAGAAAACTACTCTTTGTTAATGATTGTTATGCTTGTCATGACGAATATTTTGTGTTGATACTGTGAAACCCTAAGTTGATGTTTAGAGGGAAGTGATATTTTGTTTGAGGATGAACAAAGCTTCAAGTGTGGGGTGTTGATGATAGGCGAATTTACACTCCTATGGTGCTATATTTTGCCCATATTTTAGCCTAGTTTTGAGAACAAATTATATATTTCATGCACTTTTAGTCCTCTTTCCTATAAGTGAGCTAACGAACATGATTAGCAAAGTTTCAGGTATAAATGATGCAGAATTCAGCATTTTATGGATAACTTGATGCCAAAGAAGGCTTCACGAGGGGAGAAAAAGGAGTCTTGGACGCCTAAGGACCAAAAGTGATGCATGGGAAACCTGTCCCGGGCTAAACAACAATTCTGATTGGGGACTTGCAGTAACTTAGTTGAATTTGGATAATGATACATTATACTAGTATAATTGGGTTAAATATTTCATTAGTTTATTTGGATTAGGATAATAATACATTAACCTAGTACAATTGGGTTAAGTATTTCATTAGCTGAGTAGGATTTGTTTAAGTATTTCATTAGCTTAGTAGGATTTGGTTAAGTATTTCATTAGCTTAGTAGGAATAGGATATGGGTATTATAAATACCCTATCATGCTAGAGATTTTTATATAATCCATCATGCATTCTTCTTCAATCAACTACAACTCTTCTAACTTTTCCATTAATTCTATTTTTCTTCTTCTATTCATCTATTCTTAATTTCCGCAACAAGAGAAACGTTACTTTGCAAGAAATCACGCCCAACACCTACCACTCTTATGCTACACGAAATCTATCATTATTGTGGTATAATAACAATGTCAATTGTGATTTCCTTCGCACTCATGGGTAACTAAACTTCTCTGTTGGGGTTATGGAAGCCGAATGAGATACTATCTATTGCCATGAGTTTGTGAGTTCGTGACACGTATGCTGCTTATATCATTATTCTCTTCATCTTAATCTAAATTCTTTGTGGTTGCAAACACAAGAATACGCCAATATAACATTTAACTTGTTCGAAAGAAAGGTTATCTGTCTGGAAAAGAGATAATGTCAAGGTAGTAGGGTCCCATCCCCTATTAAAAAGTTAGTGTTGTAACTGGATTAACCTCTTGGAGAATTTGTACCGTTAGATACGCTTTAAGCTCGAAAGAGTTAAAGTGAAATAATCCTCGAATAGGTCGAAAGACACCTGGATTTACCATCGAATACAATTCTCTATAAGCACATACATGTCTGAATTCCGCATAACTCATAGCCAATAGAGACGTATAACTCATAAGGTGGACATACCCCCAACTCCTCAATTCTCATTGTTTTACATCTTACTAAATATTCTTTCTTCTTACTTTGCTATTTTCAGTTTTTACTTTAATTTTTTGGTTACACATTACAATCCCCCCTTTTTACGAGACTTGCACTAAAAGTCTAGTAATCGTTGCTTACTTGTTGACCAAGCTATTCTCTGTGGGATCGATACCCAACCCAGTTGGGTTATATATTTGACAATGACCGCTTTACACTCCTACGAGAGCTGTAGATTGAGCGTTATCAAGTACACCTGAACCCTAGGCCCACTACCAAAATCGTGGGCTATAGACATCGATTTGGCCCAAAAATGCTTCGTTCATGCCGTTTTGCCTGTTTGTCCACCCAAATAGCCACAAAAAATTAAACGAACCACACTGGGAGGATACCATAACTACCTGGCATACCCCGATCAATTTTCAGCCCACAGCATGCCCGAATCCTAGGCCCACCTTAGAGACCGTGGGCTATAGCACATCAATTTCTCCCAAAAATGCCCCATTCATGCCGTTTCTCTTGTTTGTCCACCCAAATGGCCACAAAAACCTAAACGGACCATACTGGGATGATCTCTAACCTTTCTATCATGCCCCGATCAATTTTTAGCCCACAACCAACTTCGACCCCAGGCCCACCCCCTAAACCGTGGGCTATAGCACACCGATTTGGCCCAAAAATGCCCGTTAGCGCCGTTTCACCCATTTGTCCACCCTAATGGTGATGAAAAATTAAAAGGACCACACTGGGATGATCCATAACCTATCTGGTATGCCTCAGTCAATTTTTGGCCCACAGCACACCCGAACCTCGATCGCACCCCTGAAATTGTGGGCTATAGCACACCGATTTTGCTCGAAAATGCCTCGTTTGCATTGTTTCACCTGCTTTTCCAACCAAATAGGCACGAAAAATTAAAAGGACCACGCTGGGATGATCTTCAACCTCCTTGACATGCCTCGGTTAATTTTTAGCCCACAGCACGCCCGGACCCTGAGCCCACCCCTGAAAACATGGGCTATAGCACACCGATTTGGCTAAAAAATTCTTTGTTTGTGCCATTTTGCCCATTTGTCCATCCAAATAGCCACAAAAATTTAAACGAACCACACTGAGATGATCCCCTACCTCCCTGGCACGTGTTTGTCCACCTAAATGGTCATAAAATATTAAACGGACAATACTAAGATGATCTCCAACCTCCCTGGAATGCCCTAGTTGATTTTTGGCCCACAGTATGCCTGGAGCATGGGCCCACCCACAAAATTATGGCCTATAGCACACTGATTTATCCCAATATGGCCCATTCACGCCATTTTGCCCATTTGTCCACCCAAATGGCCACGAAAAATTAAACAAACTATGTTGGGATGATCCTCAACCTTCCTTGCACGAATCGATCATCTTATGGCCTACAATACGCTTGGAACCCAGGCCCACCCAAAACCATGGGCTATTGTATAACAATTTATCCTGAAAATGCCCCGTTCGGATTGTTTCGCCCGTTTGTCCACCCAAATGGCCACAAAAAATTAAATGGACCACATAGGATGATCCCCAACATCCGTGGCATACCCCGGTCAATTTTTTGCCAATAGCATGCCTGGACCCTTGGCCCACCCCCAAAACCGTAGGCTATAGCACACTGATTTGGTCTGAACATTCCCCATTCGTGTCGTTTCACCCGTTTGTTCACCTAAATAGCCACAAAAAATTAAATGGACCATACTAGAATGATCCTTTACTTCCCTGACACGATTCAGTTGATTTTTGGCCCACAACACGCCTAAAACCCGAGCCCACTCCCAAAACCGTATGCTATAGCACACCACTTCGGCCTGAAAATACCCTGTTTGCGCCGTTGTGCCTGTTTATCCACCCAAATGGCCACAAAAAATTAAATGAACTACACTGGGATGATCCCCAACCTCACTGAAATGCCCCAATTAATTTTTGGCCCACAGCACGCCCGAACCTCGAGCCCACCCCCCAAAACGTGGGCTATAGCACACGAATTTAGCCAAAAAATGCCCTGTTCGCGCTATTTTTCCTGTTTGTCCACCCAAATGGCCACGAAAAATTATACGAACCACACTGGGATGATCTCCAATCTCTCTGGCATGCCCCGGTTGATTTGTGAACCACAGCACGCTCGGACCCCGGGCCTAACCCCAAAACCGTGGGCTATAGCACACTGATTTGGCCCAAAAATGCCCCGTTCACTCTGTTTCGCTCGATTGTCCACCCAAATGGCGATGAAAAATTAAACGGACCACACTGGGATGATACATAACCTACCTGGTATGCCTCGGTCAAATTTCAGCCCACAGCACGCCCGAACCTCGATCCCACCCCTAAAATTGTGGGCTATAGCACACCAATTTTGCTCGAAAATGCCTCGTTCGCGTTGTTTAACCCTCTTATCCAACCAAATAGCCACAAAAATATAAACAGACCATGCAAGGATGATCTTCAACCTCCATGGCATAACTCGGTTGATATTCAGTCCACAGCACGCCCGAACCTCGATCCCACCGCTAAAATTGTGGGCTATAGCACACCGATTTGGCTCAAAAGTACTTCGTTCGTGACGTTTTGCCCATTTGTCCACACAAATAGCCAGAAAAAATTAAACGAACCATACTGAGATGATCCCCTACCTCCCTGGCATGGTTAGTTGATTTTCGGCCCACAGCACGCTCGAACCCCAGGCCCACCCCCAAAACCATGGGCTATAGCACACAGATTTGGCACAAAAATGCCCCGTTCAGACTATTTTGCTTGTTTGTCCACTCAAATAGCCACGAAATATTAAACGAACCACACTGGGACGATCCCCAACCCCCTGGCACGCCCTAATCATTTTTTGTCCCACATCGCACGCCTGAACCCTGGACCCATCCCTAAAATATTTGGCTATAGCACACCGATTTGGCCCAAAAATTCAACGTTCATGCAGTTTCGCCCGTTTGTCCTCCCAAATGGACAATAAAAATTAAACGGATCACACTGGGATGATCCCCAACCTCCTTGGAACTACCTAGTCAATTTTTAGCCTACAGCAAGCCCGGACCCCAGGCCCACCCCTAAAATCGTGAGCTATAGCACACTGATTTGGCTTTAAAATGCCCGGTTTGCGCCGTTTCACCCGTTTGTCCACCCAAACGGCCATGAAAAATTAAATGGACCGCACTAGGATGATTCCCAACCTCCCTGGCATGCCCAGGTTGATTTTTTGCACACAACACGCCCAAACCCTGAGCACACCCCTAAACCGTGGGATATAGCACAGTAATTTGGCTAAAAAATTGCCCCCGTTTGTGCCGTTTTGCCCGTTTGTCCACCTAAATAGCCATAAAATATTAAACAGACTACACTGGGAGGATCCCCAACCTTCCTGGCACGGCCCAGTCAATTTTCTAATCACCGTACGCCCGGACCTTGGGCCCAACCACAAAGCCGTGTGCTATAGCACACCTATATGGCCCAAAAATGCTCTGTTCACTCTGTTTCGCTTAATTGTCCACCCAAATAATCATAGAAAATTAAACGGACAACACTAGGACGATCCTCAACTTCCCTGTCATACCTTGGTTGATTTTTGTCCCACATCACACCCGGACCCCAAGCTCACCCCCAAAACCGCGGGCTATAGCACACCAATTTTGCTCGAAAATGACTCGTTCGTGTTGTTTAACTCGCTTATCCAACCAAATAGCCATAAAAAATTAACAAGAATATATTGGTATGATCCGAAGCCCTCCTGGAATGTCCCAATCAATTTGTGGTCCGCATCACGCCCATACCCTTGGTCCATCCCCTAAACCGCGGGCTATGGCACACCGATTTAGCTCGAAAATGCCCTGTTTACGCCGTGGCGCCTGTTTGTCCACCCAAATGGCCACAAAAAAATAAACGAACCTCAGTGAGACTATCCCCAACCTCCCTGGCATGTCTTGGTCAATTTTTGACCCACTGCACACTCGGAGCCCATGCCCACCCTTAAAACCCTGGGCTATAGCACATCTATTATGCTAGAAAATATTCCGTTCACGCTGTTTCACCCGTTTGTCCACCCAATGGCCACGAAAGATTAAACGAACCATACTTGGATGATCCTCAACCTCTCTATCATGCCTTGATTGATTTTCAGCCCATAGGACGCCCAAACCAGGGGCCTACCCCCAAAACAATAGGTTATATCACACCATTTTATCCCAAAAATGCACTGTTTGTGACGTTTCGCTCGTTTGTCCACCCAAATAGCAATGAAAAATTAAACGGACTATACTGGGATGATTCCTATCTTCCCTGGCACGCCCTGATCTATTTTTGGCCCACAGTATGGCCTACTCCAAAACCGTGGGCTATAGCACACTGATTTGACTCGTAAATGCCCTATTCACTCCATTTCACCCCTATGTCCACCAAAATGGCCAAGAAAAATTAAACGGACCATACTGGGATGATCCCCAACCTTCTTGAAATTCCCTGGTCAATTTTTGGCCTACAGCATGCCCAAACACCGGGTCCACCCCAAAACCGTGAGCTATAGCACACTGATTTGGCCTGAAATCGCCCCGTTCATACCGTTTCACTCGTTTTTCCACCCAAATGGCCAAGAAAATTTAAACGGATCATACTGGGATGAGTCCCAACTTCCCAGGCATACCCCAATCAATTTTTGACCCACAGAACACCTGGACCCCAGGCCCACCCCTAAAACCGTGGACTATAGTATGCTAATTTGGACCAAAAATGGCCCGTTTGCACCATTTCACCCGCTTGTCCACTCAAATGGACACAAAAAATTAAATATACTACACTGGGATGATCCCCAATATCTCTGGCACTCCCCGATTAATTTTTGTCCCATAACAAACCCAGACCCCGAGCCCACCCCTAAAACCATAGGCTATAGCACACTGATTTGGCCTGACAATGCCCCATTTGTGCCGTTTTGCCCATTCGTCAACCCAAATAGCCATAAAAAATTAAATGGATCACATTGGGATGATCCCCTACCTCCCTGTCATGTCCTGGTTGATTTTTGGCCAACAGCACACCTTGACCTCGATCCCACCCCGAAAATCATGGGCTATAGTACATCGATTTGGCCTGAAAATGCCCTGTTCGTGCTGTTTTGCTCGTTTGTCCACAAAAATGGTGACAAAAAATAAAAAAGACCACACTGACATGATCCCCCAACCTCCCTGGCACGCCCCGATCAATATTTAGCCCACAGAACACGCGGACCCCGAGTCTACCCCCAAACCATAGGCTATAGCACACTGGTTTGGCCCAAATATGCAAAGTTCACGCTGTTTTGCCCGTTTGTCCTCCCAAATGGCTACTAAAAATTAAACGGATCATATTTGGATGATCCCCAACCTCCCTGGCACTACCTGATTGATTTTCAGCCCTTAGAAAGCCTGGAACCCTGGCCCAACCCTAAAACCGTGAGCTATAGTACACCGATTTAGCGTTAAAATGCCTAGTTTGCACCGTTTCACCCGTTTGTCCACCCAAACGTCTATGAGAAATTAAATGGACCAAACTGGGATGATCCCCAACCACCCTGGCATTCCTAGGTTGATTTTTGTCCCACAACATGCCCGAACCCCGAATCCACCCCTAAATCATGGGATATAGTACACTAATTTGGCTAAAAAAATGCCCTGTTTGCACCGTTTTGCCCGTTTGTCCACCCAAATAGCCACAAAAAATTAAACAGACTACACTGGGATGATCCCCAACCTCCCTGGTATGGCCCGGACAATATTTGAACCACCGCACGCCTGGACCCTGGGCCCAACCCTAAAATCAAGGGCTATAGCACAAAAATGCCCCACTCACTTCATTTCGTGCGATTGTCCTCCCAAATAACCATAAAAAATTAAAGGGACCCAACTAGGACGATCTCCAACCTCCATGGAATGCCCTGGTTGATTTTCAGCCCACGTCACACCCGGACCCCAGGCCCACCCCCAAAACCGTGGGCTATAGCACACCGATTTGGCCCAAAAATGCCCCGCTCATACCGTTTTGCTTGTTTGTACACCCAAATGGCCACAAAAAATTAAACGAACCATACTAGGATGATCCCAAGCCCTCCTGGCATGTCCCAATCAATTTTTGGCCTACATCACAACCATACCCTTGGTCCATCCCCTAAACCGCGGGCTATAGCATACCGATTTAGCTCAAAAATGCCCTGTTCGCGCCGTTTCGCCCGTTTGTTCACCCAAATGGCCAGAAAAAAATAAACGAACCTCAGTGGGATGATCACCAACCTCCCTGGCATGCCCTGGTCTATTTTTGACCCAATGCTCACCCGGAGCCCATGCCCACCCCCAAAACCTTGGGCTATAACACATCGATTTGGCTAAAAAATGCCCCTTTCATGCTGTTTTACCCGTTTGTCCACCCAAATGGCCACGAAAGATTAAACTGACCATACTAGGACAATCCTTAACCCCACTATAATGCCTTGATTGATTTTCAGCCCATAGCATGCCCTAACCTGGGGCCCACCCCCAAAACTGTACGTTATAGCACACTATTTTATCCTAAAAATGCTCTATTTGTGCCATTTCGTTCGTTTGTCCTCCCAAATAGCCACGAAAACTTAAACGGACTATATGGGACGATCCCATCCTCCCTGGAACACCTCTATCAATTTTTGGCCCACAGCACAGCCGACCCCCGGGACTACTCCAAAACTATGGGCTATAGCACACCGATATGTCTCGTAAATGCCCCGTTCACTTTATTTCGCCCCTTTGTGCACCGAAATGGCCAAGAAAAATTAAACGGACCACACTGGGATGATCCCCAACCTTCCTGAAATACCCTGGTCGATTTTCGGCCTACATCACGCCAGAACACCGAGTCCACCCCTAAAACCGTGGGCTATAGCACACCGATTTGCATGAAATCGCCCCGTTTATATCGTTTCACTAGTTTTTCCACCCCAAATGGCCAAGAAAAGTTAAACGGATCACACTGGGATGATTCCCAACTTCCCAATCATACCCCAATTGATTTTCAACCCACAGAACACCCGGACCCCAGGCCCACCCCTAACACCGTGGACTATAGTATGCTGATCTAGCCCAAAAATGTCCCGTTCGCACCATTTCGCTCGTTTGTCCACCCAAATGACCACCAAACATTAAACAGACTAAACTGGGAGAATCCCCAACATATCTGTCACTCCCCGATCAATTTTTGGCCCACAGCACGCCCAGATCCCGAGCCCACCCCTAAAACCATGGGCTATAGCACACTGATTTGGCCTAACAATGCCCCGTTCGCGCTGTTTTGCCCATTTGTCAACCCAAATAGCCACAAAAAATTAAACAGACCACACTGGGATGATCCCCTACCTCCTTAGTATGCCCCGATTCCTTTTTAGCCAATAGTACACCTGGACCTCCGTCCCACCCCTAAAATCATAGGCTATAGCACACCGATTTGACCTTAAAATGCCCCGTTCGTGCCATTTTGCTAGTTTGTCCATCAAAACGGCGACAAAAATTTAACGGAACACACTGGCATGATCCCCAACCTTCCTAGCCTGCCCCGGTCAATATTTAGCCCACAGCACGGTGGACCCCGAGCCCACCCCTAAAATCCATGGGCTGCACACCGGTTTGGCCAAAAAATGCCCCGTTTGCGCCATTTCACCCGTTTGTTTACAAAATGGCCATGAAAAATTAAACGGACCACACTGGGAAGATCCCCAACCTTTCTGGCACACCTCAGTGGATTTTACAGCACGCCCGAACCCTGGGCCCACCCCCAAAACCATAGACTATAGCACACTGAGTTGGCCCGATAATGCCCTGTTCACGTCGTTTCGCCCGTTTGTTCACCAAAAGGGAACAAAAAATTAAACGGACCACACTGGGATTATTCCCAACCTCCCTAGCATACCCCAATCAATTTTCTTTCCAGAGCATGACCGAACCCCGGGCCCACCCCCAAAACCTTGCGTTGTAGCACACCAATTTTGCTTGAAAATGCCCTATTCACACCATTTCTCCCATTTTTCCACCCAAATGGCCATAAAAAATTAAACGGACTACACTAGGATGACCTTCAAGCTCCCTGGCACACCCCGATTATTTTTGGCCTACAGCACGCCCGAAAACTGGGCCTACCCTCAATACTTTGGGCTATGGCACACCGTTTTGGCCTGAAAATGACCCGTTTGCATTATTTCGCCCATTTGTCCACCAAAATGGCCATTAAAAATTAAATGGACGAGAATGGGACGATCCCCAACCTCCCTGGCATGCCCATGTTGATGTTCGGCCTACAACATGCCCGAACCCTGAGCCCACCCCTAAAATTGTGGGCTATAGTACATCGATTTGGACTGAAAATGTCCAGTTTGGGTCATTTCAACGTTGCTCCACCCAAATGGCCACGAAATATTAAATGGACCACACTAGGATGATCCCCAACCTCCGTAGCATGCTTCAATTGATTTTCAACCCACAGAACTCCCGAACCCCAGGACCACTACCAAAACTGTGGGCTATAAGCCAGTGATTTGGCCAAAAAATGCCCTGTTTACATTGTTTTGCCCGTTTGTCCACCCAAATGGCCACGTAAAATTAAACAGACCACACTGGGATGATACCCAACCTTTTTGGAATGGCCCGGTTGATTTTTAAACCACTACATGCCCGGACCCCGAGCCCGCCCTCAAAATTGTGGGCTATAGCACATTGATTTAGCTTAAAAATGTCGTGTTTGTGCCGTTTCGCCTGTTTGTCCACCCAAGTAGCCACAAAAAATCAAATGAAACCAACTAGAATGCTCTCTAACCTCCTTGGCATGCCCAGATCGATTTTTAGCCCACAACAAGCCCAAACCCCAGGCACACCCCAAAAACCCTGTCTATAGCACACCGATTTGGCTCGAAAATTCTCCATTTGCACTGTTTTGCCCATTTGTCCACCCAAATAGCCAGGAAAAAGTAAACCTGGGCCCACCTCCAAATCTGTGGGCTATAGCACACTGATTAGGCCTAAAAATGCCCTGTTTATATTGTTTTGCCTATTTGTCCTCCCAAATAGCCGTGAAAAATTAAACAGACCATGCTGGGATGATCCCCAACCTCTATGGGATATCCCGATCGATTTTTGGCCCACATCAAGCCTGGACCCCGAGTACACCCCTGAAACTATGGTTATAGCACCCAATTTGACCCTAAAATGTCCTATTCGTGCCATTTCGCCTGTTTGTCCACCCAAATAGCCATGAAAAATCAAACGAACCATATTAGGATGATCTCCAACCTCCCTATCATTCCCCGTTCAATTTGTGAAGCACATCATGCTCGAACCCAAGACCCACCCCTAAAACCGTGGGCTATAGCACACCAATTTAGCCCAAAGCCGCCTCGTTCGCGGAGTTTTGACTGTTTGTCCACCTAAATGGCCACGAAAACTTAAATGGACCATACTGGGATGATCCCCAACCTCCCTGGCATGCCTCGGTTGATTTTTGGCCTACAATACCCCCGGAACCAGGCCCACCCTCGAAATAGTGGGCTATGCACACTGATTTGGCTTGAAAATGCCCTGTTCGTGCTGTTTCGCCTATTTGTCCACCCAAATGGTCAAGAAAAATTAAACGAACCACATTGGAATGATCATCAACCTCCCTGGCATGCCTCGGTCAATTTTTGATCCACAGCAAGCCCGGAACCAAGACCCACCCCAAAAATTGTGGGCCATAGTACACCAATTTATCCCTAAAATACCCGATTCTCGTTGTTTCACCCGTTTGTCCATCCAAATAACCATTAAAAATTAAACGGACCATACTGGGATGATCCCCAACCTCCCTAGCATGCCCTGGTCAATTTTTAGATAATGGAATACTCGGACCCCAGGCCCACCCCCAAAACCGTTGGCGATAGCAAATCAAGTTTGCCTGAAAATGGCCTGTTCACATCGTTCCGCCCGTTTGTCTACCCAAATGGCCACAAAAAATTAAACTGATCCCATTGGGATAATCCCTAACCTTCCTACCACGCCTCGATTGATTTTTTTCCCACAAAATGGTCGAACCTCGGGCCCACCCCCAAAATCGTGGGCTATAGAATATCGCTTTAGCTTGAAAATACCCTATTTGCACAATTTATCCACCCAAATGGCCACTAACAATTAAACGGACTACACTGGGATGATCCTCGACCTCCCTGGCATGCCTCGGGTGATTTCTTGCCCACAGCATGCCTAAACCCCAAGCCCACCCCTGAAACCGTGGGCTATAGCACACTAATTTGGCCAAAAAGTGCCCTGTTCACATCCTTTTGCCTTTTTGTCTACCCAAATGGCCACAAAAAATTAAAATGACCCTACTGGGACGACCCGTAACCTTTCTGACATGCCTCAATTGATTTTTGACCCATAAAATGCTTGAACCCCGGGCCCACCCCTGAAACCGTGGGATATAAAATACAGATTTAGCTTAAAAATACCGCATTCGCGCAGTATATCCACCCAAATGGCCATGAAAAATTAAACGAACTACACTGGGATGATCCCCAACCTCCGTGGCATGCCTTTGGTGATTTTTGGCCCACATAATGCCCGAACCCAAGGTCCACCCTTGAAACCGTGGTCTATAGCCCACCAATTTGGCCTGAAAATGCCTCGTTTGCGCCGTTTCTCCCATTTGTCCACCCAAATGGGCACGAAAAATTAAATGAACTTTGCGGAGATGATTCGAAACCTCCTTTGTATGCCCTACTCGATTTTAGGCCCACAGAACACCCCGACCCCTGGTCTAACCCTAAAATCGTGGGCTATAGCACACTTATTTATCCCAAAAATATTCCGTTAGCGTTGTTTTGCCCGTTTGTCCTCCCAAATGACCATGAAAAATTAAACGAACCAAACTGGGATGATCTGTAATATCCCTGTCATGTCTCAATCAATTATTTTCACACAGAACACCTAGACCCTGGGCCCATAGCCAAAAGCAGGGGCTATAGCACACCGATTTGGTCTAAAAATGTCCCGTTCGCGCCGTATAGCTTGTTTGTCCATCGAAATGGCCACGAAAAACTAAATGAACGACACTGGGACCATCCTTAACCTCCCTGGCACACCCCAGTTGATTTTTGGCCTACCGCACGCCCATACCCTGGGCCCACGCCTAAAATCGTGGGCTATAGCACACCGATTTAGGCCAACAATGCTCTGTTCGCACCGTTTTGCCCGATTGTCTACCCAAATGGCCATGAAAAATTGAACGAACCAAACTAGGATGATCCCCAACATCCCTTACATGTCCCGGTCGATTTTTGACCCACAACACGCCCAGACCCTGATCCGACCCCCAAAACTGTGGGCTAAAGCACATCGATTCGGCCCAAAAGTGCCTCGTTCGCGCTATTTCGCCTATTTTCCACCCAAATGGCCATGAAAAACTTAACAGACCATACTGGGATTCTTCTCAATCTCCCTGCCACATCCCAGTCAATTTTCAGCCCAAAGCATACCTGGACCCAGGCCCACTCCCGAAATCATGGGCTATAGCACACCGATTTGGCCAAAAAATGCCCAGTTTGTGCTGTTTCGCCAGGTTGTCCACCCAAATAGCCACGAAAAATTGAATGGACCACACTGGGATGATCCCAAACCTTCCTAGAATGTCTCGGTCTATTTTCAGCCCACATTATTCCCGGAACTCGGGCGCACCTCCAAAACAGTGGGCTATAGCACATCGATTCGGCCTGAAAAATGCCTTGTTCGCACCGTTTCGCCTGTCTGTCCACCCAAATGGCAATGAAAAATTAAACAGACCATACTGGGACAATAACCAACCTCTCCGGCATACCCCGGTCAATTTTGAACCCATAGCTCACCCAAAACCTGGGCCTACTCCTAAAATCGTAGGCTATTACACATCGATTTAACCTAAAAACACCCTGTTCGCACTGCTCGGACCGTTTGTCCTCCCAAATGGCCGTGAAAAATTAGAAAAACCATACTGGGAAAATACCTAACTTGCCTAGCAAGCCCCGGTTGATTTTCGGCCCATATCACACCCTGACCCTGGTGCACCCCTAAAATTGTGGGCTATAGCACACCAATTTGGTCCGAAAATGCCCCGTTCGCACTGTTTTGCCCATTTATCCACCCAAATGACAACAACAAATTAAACGAACCATACATGGATGATCCTTAGCCTCCTTGGCATACCCCGATCATTTTCAACCCTTAGAACGCTCGGACCTCGGGCCCACCCCTAAATTTTTGGGCTATAGAACACCGATTAGGCCCGAAAATACCCCATTCGCACCATTTCTCTGGTTTGTCCACCCAAATGGTCATAAAATATTAAAAAAACTATACTGGGATGATCACTAACCTCCCTGGCTTGCCTCAGTTGATATTTTGCCCATAGCACGCCCGAAACCCGAGCCCACCGTCAAAACTGTTAGATATAGCACACCGATTTGGCCCAAAAATCTTCGTTCTTGCCATTTCACTTGTTTGTCGACCCAAATGGCCATGAAATATTAAACGGACCACACTGAGATGATTCCAACCTTTCTGGCATGCCCCGGTCAATTTTTGGCCTAAAGCATGCCCGAACCCTAGGCCCACCCCCAAAACCGTGGGCTAAAGCACACCGATTTGGCCAAAAAATTCCCGTTCGCGCCTTTTTGCCCGTTTGTCCATCCAAATGGCCACAAAAAATAAAACATACAACAATGGGACAATCCCCAACCTCCCTGCATGCCCTGATCAATTTTTGGCACACAGTACGCCCAGAATTGTGGGCTATAGAACACCGATTTGGCCCGAAAACACCCCATTCGTGCCGTTTTGCCCGCTTGTCCATCCAAATGGCCACAAAAAATTAAACAGACCACACTGGGATAATCCTTAACCTCCCTGGAAGGACCAAGTGGATTTTCTACCCACGGCACGCCCGGACCCCAGGCGCACCCCCGTAACCGTGGGCTATAGCACATTGATTTGTCCTTAAAATGTCACGTTCGCGCTATTTCACCCGTCTGTCCACCCAAATGGCAACAAAAAATTAAATCGACCACACTAGGATGATCCCAACCTCCATGGCTTGCCCCAATTGATTTTCAACCCACAACACGCCCGGACCCCAGGTCCACCCCAAAAACCTTGGGCTATAGCACACCGATTTGGCTCGAAAATGCTCCGTTTGCACTATTTCACCATTTGTATGTTCAAATGGCCACAAAAAAAAGGATCATAATGGAACGATCCCAACCTCCTTGGCATGCCTCGATTGATTTTTGTCCTACAGCACGGCCGAACCCCAGGCCCACCCCAGAAACTGTGGTATATAGGAAACCGATTTAGCCTAAAAATTTCCCATTCACATCGTTTCGCCTGTTTGTCCACCCAAATTGCCAAAAAAAATTAAACGGGCCATACTGGGATAATTCTCAATCTCCCTGGCACACCCCAATTAATTTTTGTCCCACACCACACCCATATTGCGAGTGCACTCCCAAAACCGAGGGCTATAGAACACCAATTTTTCCCGTAAATGCCTCATTTGCACTGTTTCACACGTTTATCCATCCAAATGGCCACGACAAATTAAACGGACCTCACAGGGACTATCCACAACTTCGCTGGCACGCCTCGGTCAATTTTTGGCCCACAGAACACATGGACCCTGGGCCCACACCCAAAACCATGGGCTATAGCAGACCAATTTGGCTCAAAAATTCCCCTTTCACACTGTTTTGCCTGTTTGTCCACCCAAATAGCCATGAAAAATTAAACGGACTATACTAGGATGATACCCAACCTCCCTAGTACGCTTGAATAGATATTTCTGTCACAAAATGCCTGAACCCTGGGCCCACACCCTAAACCGTCGGCTATAGCACACCTATTTGGCCTGAAAATGCTCTGTTCGCGCTATTTTGCCCGTTTGTCCACCCAAATGGCCACAAAAATATAAACAGACCATACTGGGACAATCCCCAACCTCCCTAGCATACCCCGATTGATTTATGCCCCACAGCACGCCCGGACCCCGAGCCTACACCCAAAATTGTGGGCTATAACACTCTTATTTGGCCAAAAAATGCCCCGTTCATGCTATTTTGCCCGTTTGTCCACCCAAATAGACACGAAAAATTAAATGGGCTACACTGGGATGATCCCCAACATTCCTGGCATTCCCCGATAAATTATTGGCCCATAATACTCCCCGAAATCGTAGGCTATAGCACACTAATTTGGCCCGAAAATGCTTGGTTTGCACCATTTCTCCCGTTTGTCCAACCAAATGGCCAGGAAAAATTAAACGGACCATGCTGGGATGATCCAAAACCTCCAAGGCATGCCCAAGTCAATTTTTGGCCCATAGATCGGCCATACCCCAGACCCACCCCCAAAATGGAGGGCTATAGTTCACCGATTTTGACCGAAAATACATCGCTTGCGTCTTTCGCCTGTTTGCCAACCCAAATGGCCACTAAAAATTTAACGGGCCATAATGGGATGATCTTCAACCTCCTTGGCATGCCCCGATTTATTTTTCACCAACAGCACGCCCGGACCCCAGGCCCACCCATGAAACTATGGGTTATAGCACACTGATTTGACTCAAAAATATCGCGTTTCTACTGTTTCGCCTGTTTGTCCACTCAAATGGCCTGAAAAAATTAAAAGGACCATACTACGATGATACACAACCTCCCTGGCATGCCCCGGTCTATTTTTAGCCCACAGCACACCCGAATCACGAGTCCACCCCCAAAGCTGTGGGCCAAAGCACACCGATTTATCCTAAAAATGTCCAGTTCACGCTGATTTGCTCGTTTTCATCCAAATGTCAACAAAAAAATAAATGAACCATACTGGGATGATACCCAACCTCCCTAGCATGTCCCAATCAAATTTTGGCCCAAAGAACGCCTGGACCCAGGCCCACTCCTAAAATTGTGGGCTATAGCACACCGATTTAGCTCGAAAATGCCCAGTTCACGTTGTTTCGCTCGTTCATCAACCCAAATGGCCACAAAAAATTAAATAGACCACAGTGGGATGATCAAAAATTTTCCTGGGATGCCCTGGTCTATTTTCAGCCCACAGTATGCCCGGAACCCGGGCGCACTCTCAAAACCGTAGGCTATAGCACACCAATTTGGCCCAAAAGTACCCTATTCACACCGCTTTGTCTGTCTGTCCACCCAAATGGCCACGAAAAATTAAACGGGCCACAGTGAGACAATTTTCAACCTCCTTGGCATGCTCTAATCAATTTTTGGCCCATAGGACGCATGAAACCTGGGCCCACTCCTAAAATCGTGGGATATAACACACCGATTTGTCCTGAAAACATCCTGTTCGCACCGTTTAGCCCGTTTATCCACGCAAATGGACACGAAAAATTAAACAGACCATACTGGGATGATCCCCAACCTCCCTATCATGTACTGGTCAATTTTTGGCCCAAAGAACGCCTGGACCCAGGCCCACTCTTGAAATCGTGGGCTATAGCACACCGATTTAGCTCGAAAATGCCCAGTTCACGTTGTTTCACTTGTTCATCCACCCAAATGGCCACAAAACATTAAATGGACCACAATGGGATGATCCCAAATTTTTCTGGCATGCTCCGATCGATTTTCAGCCCACAGCATGCCCGGAACCCGAGCGCACCCTCAAAACCGTGGGCTACAGCACACCAATATGGTCCAAAAACGCCCTTTTCGCTCTGCTTCGCCTGTCTTTCCACCCAAATGGACACGAAAAATTAAACGGACCACACTGTGACGATCTCCAACCTCCATGGACTACCCCAATCAATTTTTGGCCCATAGCATGCATGAAACCTGGGTCCACTCCCAAAATCATGGGATATAATACACCGATTTGTCTTGAAAATATCCCGTTCGGCCCGTTTATCCACCCAAATGGCCACAAAAAATTAAACAGACTATACTGGGATGATCCCCAACCTTCCTAGCATGGCCCAGTCAATTATTGAATCACAGCACGCCCGGACCCCAAGCCCAACCCCAAAATCGTGTGCAATAGCACACCTATAGGGCCCAAAAATACTCTGTTCACTCCGTTTCGCTCAATTGTCCACCCAAATAATCATAAAAAATTAAACGGACCACACAAGGACGATCCCCAACTTCCTTGTCATGCCCTAGTTAATTTTTGTCCAACATCACACCCAGACCCCAGGTCCACCCCCAAAACCGTGGGCTATAGCACACCGATTTGGCCCAAAAATGCCCCATTCATACCATTTCGCTCGTTTGTACACCCAAATGGCCACAAAAAATTAACCGGACCATATTGGGATGATCCCAAGACCTCTTGGCATGTCCCAATCAATTTTGGGCCCACAACATGCCCATACCCTTGGTCCATTCCCTAAATCACGGGCTATAGCACACCGATTTACCTCGAAAATGTTTTGTACGCGCTGTTTCGCCCGTTTGTACACCCAAATGGCCACGAAAAATAAATGAACCTCAGTGGGACGATCCCCAACCTCCCTGGCACGACCCGGTCAATTTTTGACCCAATGTACACTCGGATCCCGTGCCCACTATCAAAACCCTAGGATATAGAACATCGATTTGGCTGGAAAATGCCCCGTTCATGGTATTTCACCCATTTGTCCACCCAAATGGCCACAAATGATTAAACGGACCATACTAGGATGATCCTCAACCTCTCTATCATGCCTTGATTGATTTTCAGCCCATAGCACGACCAAACCTGGGGCCTACCCCCGAAACCATAGGTTATATCACACCGTTTTATCCCAAAAATGCTCTGTTTGTGCCGTTTTGCTCATTTGTCCACCCACATAGACATGAAAAATTAAACGGACTATACTGGGATGATCCCCATCCTCCCTGGCACACCCTGATCTATTTTTGGCCCACAACACGGCCTACCCCCGGGCCTACTCCAAAACTGTGGGCTATAGCACACTGATTTGACTCGTAAATGCCCCGTTCACTCTTTTTCATCCCTTTGTCCACCGAAATGGCCAAGAAAAATTAAATAGACCATATTGGGATGATTCTCAACCTCTCTTAAATGCCCTGGTCAATTTTTGTCCCACAGCATGCCCGAACACCGAGTCCACACCCAAAACCGTGGGCTATAGCACACAGATTTGGCCTGAAATCACCCTGTCATACCGTTTTGCTCATTTTCACACCCAAATAGCCAAGAAAAGTTAAACGAATCACACTGGGATGATTCCCAATTTCCCAAGCATACCCCAATCAATTTTTGACCCACAGAACACCTTGACCCCTGGCCCACCCCTAAAACCGTGGATTATAGTACGCCGATTTGGCCCAAAAATGCCCCGTTCACACCATTTCACCCGTTTGCCACCCAAATGGACACAAAAAATTAAATAGACTACACTGGGATGATCCCCAATATCTATGGAACTCCCCAATTGATTTTTGTCCCATAGCACGTACAGACCCCGAGCCCACCCCTAAATCCATGGGCTATAGCACACTGATTTAGCCTGACAATGCCCTGTTCGTGCCAATTTTCCCATTTGTCAACCCAAATAGCCAAAAAAAATTAAATGGATCACATTTGGATGAACCCCTACCTCCCTGTCATGTCCCGGTTGATTTTTGGCCAACAGCACACCTTTACCTTGATCCCACTCCTAAAATCATGGGCTATAGCACACCGATTTGGCCTGAAAATGCCCTGTTCATACCGTTTTGCTCCTTTGCCCACCAAAATGGAAACAAAAAATTAAACGAACCACACTGGCATGATCCTCCAACCTCTTTGGCATGCGCTGATCAATATTTAGCCCACAGCACACGCAGACCCCGAGTCCACCCCCAAAACCATAGGCTATAGCACACCGGTTTGGCCCAAATATGCAATGTTCACGCTGTTTTGCCCGTTGGTCCTCCCAAATGGCCACTAAAAATTAAAAGGATTACACTGGGATGATCCCCAACCTTCATGGCACTACCCGGTTGATTTTTAGCCCATAGAAAGCCTGGAGCCCAGGCCCACCCCTAAAACCGTGAGCTATAGCACGCCGATTTTTCTTTAAAATGCCTAGTTTGCACCGTTTCACCCGTTTGTCCACCCAAACGGCTATGAAAAATTAAATGGACCATACTGGGATGATCCCCAACCTCCCTGGCATGCGTAGTTTGATTTTTGTCCCACAACATGACCGAATCCCGAGCCCACCCCTAAATCGTGGGATATAGCACACTAATTCGCTAAAAAAAATGCCCCATTTGCACCGTTTCGCCCGTTTGTCCACCTAAATAGCCACAAAAAAACTAAACAGACTACACTGGCATGATCCCCAACCTCCCTGGCATGGCCCAGAAAATATTTGAACCACCGCACGCCCGGACCCGGGGCCCAACCCTAAAATCGTGGTCTATAGCACACCTATATGGCTCGAAAATGCCCCGCTCACTTCCTTCTGCTCGATTGTCCTCCCAAATAACCATAAAAAATTAAAGGGACCCAACTAGGATGATCCCCAACCTCACTGGCATGCCCTGGTCGATTTTCAGCCCACATCACACCCGAACCCCAGGCCCACCCCCAAAACCGGGGGCTATAGCACACCGATTTAGCCCAAAAATGCCCCGTTCATACCGTTTTGCTAGTTTGTACACCCAAATGGCCACAAAAAATTAAACGGACCATACTGGGATAATCCCAAGCCTTCCTGGCATGTCCCAATCAATTTTTGTTTCCCACAACACGCCCATACCCTTGGTCCATCCCCTAAACTGCAGGCTATAACATACGGATTTAGCTCAAAAATGCCCTGTTCTCGCCGTTTCACCTGTTTGTTCACCCAAACGGCCGCAAAAAAATAAACAAACCTAAGTGGGATGATCACCAACCTCCCTGGCATGCCCTGGTAAATTTTCGACCCACTGCACACCCGGAGCCCATGCCCAACCCCAAAACCCTGGGCTATAGCACATCGATTTGGCTCAAAAATGCCCCTTTCACACTGTTTCATCCGTTTGTCCACCCAAATGGCCACAAAAGATTAAACTGACCATACTAGGACAATCCTCAACCTCTCTATCATGCCTTGATTGATTTTCAGCCCATAGCACACCCGAACTTGGGGCTCACCCCCAAAACCATAGGTTATAGCACACCATTTTATCCTAAAAATTCTCTATTTGTGCTATTTCGTTCATTTGTCCTCCCAAATAGCCACGAAAAGTTAAACCGACTATACTGGGATGATCCCTATCCTCCCTGGCACACCCCGATCAATTTTTGGCCCACAGCACAGCCGACCCCCGAGCCTACTCCAAAACCGTGGGCTATAGCACACCGATTTAACTCGTAAATGCCCCGTTCACTCTATTTCACCCCTTTGGGCACCGAAATGGCCAAGAAAAATTAAACGGACCACACTGGGATGATCCCCAACCTCCCTGAAATGCCATGGTTTATTTATGGCCCAAAGCACGCCAGAACACCAGGTCCACCCCTAAAACTGTGGGCTATAGCACACCGATTTGGCCTGAAATCGTCCCGTTCATACCGTTTCACTCGTTTTTAAACCCAAATGGACAAGAAAAGTTAAACGGATCACACTGGGATGATTTCCAACTTCCCAAGCATGCCCCTATCGATTTTCGACCCACAGAACACCCGGACCCCAGGCCCACCTCTAAAACCGTGGACTATAGTACGCTGATTTGGCCCAAAATTTCCCCGTTCGCACCATTTCACCAGTTTGTCCAGCCAAATGGCCACAAAAACTTAAACAGACTACACTGGGATAATCCCCAATATCTCTGGCACTCCCCGATCGATTTTTGGCCCACAGCATGCCCAGACCCCGATCCCACCCCGAAAACCATGGGCTATAGCACACTGATTTGGCCTGACTATGCCCCGTCCTTGCCGTTATGCCCATTTGTTAACCCAAATGGCCACAAAAAATTAAACGAACCACAATAGGATGATCCCCTGCCTCCCTAGCATGCCTTAGTTAATTTTTGGCCAACAGCACACCTGGACCTCGGTCCCACCCTTAAAATCATGGGCTATAGCACATCGATTTGGCCTTAATATTCGCTATTCGCGCCATTTTACTCGTTTGTCCACCAAAATGGCGACAAAAATTTAACGGACCACACTGGCATGATCCCCAACCTTCCTGGCCTGCCTCGGTCAATATTTAACCCACCCCTAAAACCATGTGCTATAGCACACCCAGACCCCAGGCCCACCCTTAAAACTATGGGCTACATCACACCGGTTTGGCCCAAAAATGCCCCGTTCGTGCCATTTCACCCGTTTGTTCACCCAAATGGCCATAAAAATTAATCGGACCACACTGGGATGATCCCCAACCTCTCTGGAACACCTTAGTGGATTTTGGGCCTACAACATGCCCGAACCCTAGGCCCACCCCCAATACCGTAGACTATAGCACACTGAGTTGGCCCGACAATGCCCTGTTTATGCCGTTTCGCCTGTTTGTTCACCAAAAGGCAACAAAAAATTAAACGGACTACACTGTAATGATTACCAACCTCCCTAGCATACCCCGATTGATTTTCTTTCCAGAGCACACCCGAACCCCGAGCCCACCCCCAAAACCTTGCGTTGTAGCACACCAATTTTGCCTGAAAATGCCCTATTCACACCATTTCGCCTATTTTTCCACCCAAATGGCCACAAAAAATTAAATGGACCACACTAGGATGACGCTCAAACTCCCTGGCACACCCTGGTCATTTTTGGCCTACAGCACGCCCAAACACTGGGCCCACCCTCAATACTGTGGGCTATGGCACACCGTTTTGGCCTAAAAATGACCCGTTTGCATTATTTTGCCCATTTGTCCACCAAAATGGCCATAAAAATTATATGGACGAGAATGGGACAATCCCCAACCTCCCTAGCATGCCCATGTTGATGTTCGGCCCACAACATGCCCAAACCCCGAGCCCACCCCTAAAATTGTGGGCTATAGTACATCGATTTGTCCCAAAAATGTCCAGTTCGCGCCATTTCGCCTATTGTTCCACCCAAATAGACATAAAATATTAAATGGACCACACTAGGATGATCCCCAACCTCCATAGCATGCTTCAATTGATTTTCAACCCAAAGAACTCCCGAACCCCAGTCCCACCACCAAAACCGTGAGCTATAGGCCAGTGATTTGGCTAAAAAATGCCCTGTTTGCATTGTTTTGCCCGTTTGTCCACCCAAATGGCCATGTAAAATTAAACAGACCACACTGGGATGATACCCAACCTTTCTGGAATGGCCCAGTCCATTTTCGAACCACTGCATGCCCGGATCTCGAGCCCGCCCTCAAAATTGTGGGCTATAGCACACCAATTTAGCCTTAAAATGTCGTGTTTGTGCCGTTTCTCCTGTGTGTCCATCCAAGTAGCTACAAAAAATCAAACGGACCAAACTAGAACGATCTCTAACCTCTTTGGCATACCCCGATCAATTTTTAGCCCACAGCACGCCCAAACCCTATGCCCTCCCCCAAAACCCTGGGCTATAGCACACCGATTTGGCTCGAAAATTCTCCATTTAAACTGTTTTGCCCGTTTGTCCACTCAAATGGTCATGAAAAAGTAAACAAACCATACTGGGAAGATCCCAACCTCCCTGGTATGCCCCGATCAATCTTTGACCCACAACATACCCGTAGCCCGGGTCCATCCCGAAAACCATGGGCTATAGCACACTAATTTAGCCCAAAAATGCTTCATTTTTGTTGTTTCGTCCGTTTATCAACCCAAATGGCCATGACGAATTAAATGAACCACACTGGGATGATCCCCAACCACCCTGGCATGCCCCATTTTATTTTTGGCCCACAACACACTCGAACGTCGGGCCCACTCCTAAACTGTGGGCTATAGCACACCTATTTGGCCTGAACAAGTTCGGTTTGCATCGTTTCGACCATTTGTCCACCCAAATGGCTAAAAGAAAAATTAAACTGATGACACAGGGATGATCCCAACCTCCCTGGCATGCCTTGATCGATTTTCGGCCAGCACAGCCCGACCGTACCCCAGGCCCACCCCCAAAACCGTGAGATATTGCACATAAATTATGCTCGAAAATGCCCCGTTCACTTCGTATCACCTATTTGTTCACCCAAATGGCCACGAAAAATTAGACAGACCACACTAGAATGATCCCCAACCTCCCTGGCTTGCCTCGGTCAATTTTCATCCCACAGCACGCTCGTACCACGGTCCCACTCCAAAAACCATGGTCTATAGCAACTGATTGGGCCCGAAAATGCCCCATTCGTGTCGTTTTGCCCGTTTGCACACTGAAATAGCCATAAAAAAGAACAAATATTATATTGGGATGATCCCCAACCACCCTGGCATGCCACTATAAACTTCTGGCCCACAGTACAGCCAAAACCCGGCCCACCTCCAAATCTGTGGGCTATAGCACACCGATTAGGCCTAAAAATGCCCTGTTCATGTTGTTTTACCTATTTGTCCACCCAAATAGCCTTGAAAAATTAAACGGACCATGCTGGGATGATCCCCAACCTCTATGGCATATCTCGATCGATTTTTGGCCCACATCAAGCCTGGACCCTGAGCACACCCCTGAAACCATGGTTATAGCACACCAATTTGACCCTAAAATGCCCTGTTCGTGCCATTTCGCCTGTTTGTCCACCCAAATGGCCATGAAAAATCAAACGAAACACACTGGGATGATCCCCAACCTCCCTAGCATGCCTCGGTCAATTTTTTAAGCACAGCATGCCCGGACCCCAGACCCACCCCCAAAACCATGGGCTATAGCACACCAATTTGGCCCAAAGATGCCCCGTTCATAGGGTTTTGTCTATTTGTCCACCTAAATGGCCACAAAAAATTAAATGGACCATACTGGGATGATCCCCAATCTCCTTGGCCCTGATCGGTGTACTAGGATGATCCCCAACCTCCCTGGTACGCCTGAATAGATATTTCCCTCACAGAATGCCCGAACCCTGTGCCCACACCTTAAACCATGGTCTATAGCACACCAATTTGGCCTGAAAATGCCCCGTTCACGCTATTTTACCCGTTTTTCCACCCAAATAGCAACGAAAAATTAAATGGGATACACTGGGATGATCCCTAACATTCCTAGCATGCCCCGATAAATTATTGGCCCACAATACTCCCCGAAATCGTAGGCTATAGCACACTAATTTGGCCTAAAAATGCTTGGTTTGCACCGTTTCTCCCGTTTGTCCACCCAAATGGCCAGGAAAAATTAAACGGACCATGCTGGGATGATCCACAACCTCCAAGGCTTGCCCAAGTCAATTTTTGGCCCACAGCTCGGTCAGACCCCAGACCCACCCCCGTAATTGAGGGCTATAGCTCACCGATTTTAACCGAAAATGCACTGTTTACGTCTTTTGCCCGTTTGCCAACCCAAATGGCCACTAAAAATTTAACGAGCCATACCGGGATGATCTCTAACCTCCTTGGCATGCCCCAATTTATTTTTCACCAACAGCACGCCCGGACCCCAGGCCCACCCCCGAAACTATGGGCTATAGCACACTGATTTGACCGAAAAATATCGCATTTGTACCATTTCGCCCGTTTGTCCACTCAAATGGCCACAAAAAATTAAAAGGACCATAATGGGATGATACCCAACCTCCCTGGCATGCCCCGGTCGATTTTTAGCCTACAGCACGCCCGAACCATGAGTCCACCCCCAAAGCTGTGGGCCAAAGCACACCGATTTGTCCTAAAAATGCCCAGTTCGCGCTGTTTTGCTCATTTTCATCCAAATTTCCACAAAAAATCAAACGAACCATACTGGGATGATCTCCAACATACCTATCATGTCCCGATCAATTTTTGGCCCAAAGAACGCGTGGACCCAGGCCTACTCCTGAAATCGTAGGCTATAGCACACCGATTTAGCTCGAAAATGACCAGTTCATGTGGTTTCGCTCGTTCATCCACCCAAATGGCCATAAATAATTAAATAGACCACAGTGGGATGATCGATTTTCAGCCCACAGCATTCCCGGGACCCGGGCGCACCCTTAAAACCGTGGGCTATAGCATACCAATTTGGCCCAAAAATGCCCTATTTGCACCGCTTTGCCTGTCTGTCCACCCAAATGGCCACAAAAAATTAAACGGACCACACTGGTACAATTTTAAACATCCTTAGCATGCCCCCATGAAACCTGGGCCCACTCTTCAAATCTTGGGATATAACACACCGTTTTGTCCTGAAAACAACCTGTTCTCACCGTTTGGCCCGTTTATCCATGCAAATGGCCACAAAAAATTAAACAGACCACACTGGGATGATCCCCAACCTTCCTGGCATGCCCCGGATGATTTTCAGCCACCGAACACTAGACCCCGGTGCACCCCAAAAACCGTGGGCTATAGCACATCGATTTGGCCCGAAAAAGCCCCGTTCGCTCTGTTTTGCCTGTTTATCCACCCAAATGACTACGAAAAATTAAACGAACCATACTGGGATGATCCCTAACCTCCTTGTCATGCCCCGATCATTTTCAGCCCACAGAATTCTTGAACCTCGAGCCCGCCCCAAATTCGTGGGCTATAGAACACCAATTTAGCTCGAAAACAACCTGTTCGCACCATTTTGCCCGTTTGTCCACCCAAATGGCCACGAAAAATTAAACGAACCACTTTAGGATGATTCTGAATCTCCTTATCATACCTCAACTAATTTTCTGCCCACATCACGCTCAGATGCCGGACCCACCCCCAAAGCCGTGGGATATAAACACCAATTTTGCTCAAAAATGCTCCGTTCGCGCTGTTTCACCCGTTTGTCCACCCAAATAGCCGCAAAAAATTAAATGGAAGGCACTGGGAAGATTCCCAACCTCACTAACATGCCTCAGTCGATTGTTGATCCACAACACTCCATAACCCCTGGCGCACCCTCAAAATCGTGGGCTATAGCACACCGATTTGGCCCAAAAATGTCCCATTCTTGCCGTTTAGCTTGTTTTTCCACCCAAATAGCCACAAAAAATTAAACAGACCGCACTAAGATGATCCCCAACCTCCCTGGCATGCCCCGATCAATTTTTAACCCACAGTACACCCGAACCCCGAGACCACTCCTAAAACCGTGGGCTATAACACATTAATTTATACCAAAAATTCCCTGTTAGTGCTGTTTTGCCCGTTTGTCAACCCAAATGGCCATGACAAATTAAAAGGACCATACTGGGATGATCCCTAACCTCCCTGCCATGCCCCGGTCAATTTTTGGCCCACCGCACGCCTAGACCCTGGATGCATCCCAAAATTGTGGGCTATAGCACACCGATTTGACCCAAAAATGCCCCGTTCGTGCCATTTTTCCCGTTTGTCCACATAAATGGCTGCAAATAAATTACAGACTACACTGGGATAATCCCCAACCTTCCAGACATTCCCCAGTTGATTTTCAACCCATAGCCTGCTCGGACCCCAGGCCCACCCCCAAAATCGTGGGCTAAAGCACACTGATTTAGCATAAAATTCCCCGTTCACGTCGTTAGCCCGTCTGTCCATCCAAATGGCCACGAAAAATTAAATGGACCACACTAGGATGATCTCCAACCTCCCTGGCATGCCTTGGTCAATATTTGGCACACAGTACGCCCGGACCCAGGCACACCCCTGAAACCTTGGGCTATAGCACACCAATTTGGCCTGAAAACACCTCATTTGCGCCTTTTCGCCTGTTTGTCCACCCAAATGACCATAAAAAATTAAACGGACCACACTAGGATGATCCCCAATTTCCATGGCATGCCCCAATTAACTTTCAACCCACAGCACACCCAAAACCTGGACCCATCCCCAAAGTCGAGGGCTTTAACATATCGATATGGCCCAAAAATGACCCATTTGTGCTGTTTTTCCTGTTCATCCACCCAAATGGCTACGAAATATTTAATGGACCATACTGAGATAATCCACAACCTTCTTGGCATGCCCTGATCAATTTTTGGCCCACAGCATTCTCAAACCTCAGGCGCACCCCTAAAACTGTGGGTTATGGCACATCGATTTTGCCGAAAAATGCCCTGTTTGGGCTGTTTTGCCTGTTTGTCTACCCAAGTGGCCATGAAAAATTAAAAATACAACACTGGGAAGATCCCCAACCTTATTGGCATGCCCCAATTGATTTTTGGCCAACAGAATGCTCGGATCTCAAGCCCACCCTAGAACCGTCGGCTATAACACACCGATTTAGCGTGAAAATGCCCCGTTCGCACCATTTTACCTGTTTATCCACCCAAATTGTCCCAAAAAATTAAACAGACCACAGTGGGATGATCCCCAATCTCCCTGGCATGCTCCAATCAATTTTTCGCCTACAACACGCCCAGACCCCGAGCACACCCCAAAACCGTGGGCTATAGCACACCGATTTTGTCTAAACATGCCTTGTTAGTAGTGTTTCGCCCGTTTATCCGCCCAAATAGCCACGAAAAATGAAACAGACCATACTAGGATGATCTTCAACCCCCTAGAATGCCCCGTACAATTGTCGGCTCACAGAACACTAGAACCCCGAGTGCACCTCCGAAACCGTAGGGTATAGCACACTGATTTTTCCTGAAAATGCCCCGTTCATGTCATTTTGCTTTTTTTGTCAAACCAAATAGCCACGAAAAATTAAATGGACTACACTAATATGATATCCAACCTTAGTGGCATGCCCCAGTTGATCTTCGGACCACAGCACGTCCGGATTCCGAGCCCACCCCTGAAACCATGGGCTGTAGCACACCGATACGGCTCGAAAATTCCCCGTTTGTGTCGTTTCGCCCGTTTGTCAATCCAAATAGACATGAAAAATTAAACGGACCACACTAGGATGATATTCAACCTCCCTGGCATGCCTCGATCATTTTTTGGCCCATCAAACACTCAGACCCCAGGCCTAGACACGAAACCGTGGGCTATAACACACCGATTTTGCCCAAAAATGCCCCATTCGCGCCATTACGCCTGTTTGTCCACCCAAATGGCCATGAAAAAATAAACGGACCATACTGGGATGATCTCCAACCTCCCTAGCATTCTATGATTGATTTTTGGCCCACAGCATGCCCGAACCTCAGTGCCACCCCCAAAATCGTGGGCTATAGCATATCGATTTATCTTGAAAATGCCCCGTTCGCTCCGTTTTGCATGTTTGTCCACCCAAACAGCCACGAAAAATTAAAAAGACCACATTGGAACAATCCCCAACCTTCCTGGCATGCCTCGATTGATTTTTGGCCCACAACATGCCCGAACCTCGGGCACACCCCTAAAAATGTTGGCCATAGCATACCAAATTAGCCCGAAGTTGCCCAGTTTGCGTCGTTTCGCCCATTTGTCATCCCAAATAGCCACAAAAATTTTAACGGACCACACTGGGATGATCTCCAACCTCCCTGGCATGCCCTGATTGAGTTTTGGCCAACAGCACATCCGGAGCCCAGGCTCACCCTCGAAATCGTGCGCTACAGCACACTGATTTGGCTCAAGAATACCTCATCTGCACTGTTTCACCCATTTGTCCACACAAAGGGCAATAAAAAATTAAACGGAACACATTGAGATGATACCCAATATTTTTGGCATGCCCCAGTTGATTTTTGACAAGCAGCACACCCGGACCCCACGCCTACCCCCAAAATCGTGGCCTAAAGCACACCGATTTTGCCGAAAATGCCCCATTCTTGCTGTTTCCCCGTTTGTCCATCGAAATGGCGATGAAAAATTAAACGGACCACACTGGGATGATCCCCAACCTCCCTGGCACTCCCTGATTGATTTTTGACGCACAGTAAGCCTGAACCCCAGGCACACCTCCGAAACCATGGGCTATAGCACAACAATTTGGCCCAAAAACACTCCGTTTGTGTGGTTTCACCTATTTGTCCACCAAAATGTCCACGATAAATTAAACGGACCACACTGGGACAATCCCCAACTTCCCTGGCAGGCCTCGGTGGATTTTCGGCCCATAACACAATCGGATCCTACGCGCACCCCCAAAAGTGTGGGCTATAGCTCACCGATTTGGCACAAAACTGCCACGTTCGCACTGTTTCACTCGTTTGTCCACCCAAATGGCCATAAAAAATTAAATGGATCACACTTGTATGATCCCCAACCTCTATGGCATGCCCCTATGGATATATCCGAGTGGGCTATAGCACACTGATTTGGCCTGAAAATGCCTCATCTGCGCTGTTTCACCCGTTTGTCCACACAAAGGGCCACAAAATAATTAAACGGAACACACTGAGATGATACCCAACCTTTTTGTCAAGCGCCATTTTATTTTTGACATACAGCACACCCGAACCCCACGCCCACCCCCAAAATCATGCACTAAGACACACTGATTTAGCCGAAAATGCCCTATTCACACCGTTAGCCCATTTGTCTATCCAAATGGCCACGAAAAATTAAATGGACCCCACTAGGATGATTTCCAACCTCCTTGACATGCCCTAGTCAATTTTTGGCACACAGTATGCCCGAACGCCAGGCACACCCCCGTAACCTTGGGCTATAGCACACCGATTTGGCCCCAAAACACCCCATTTGCGCCGTTTAGCCCATTTGTCCAACCAAATTACCACAAAAAATTAAATGGATCACACTGGGATGATCCCCAATCTCCCTGGCATACCCCGATTGATTTTCAACCCATAGCACGCCCAGACCCCGGACCCAGCCCCAAAGTCGTGGGTTATAGCATATCGATATGGCCCAAAAATGCCCCATTTATGCCGTTTTGCCTGTTTATCCACCCAAATTGCCACGAAATATTAAATGGACCTTACTGGGATGATCCCCAACCTTCTTGGCATGCCTCGATCAATTTTTGGCCCACCGCATGCTCAAACCTTTGGTGCACCCCCTGACCTCCCTGGCATACCCTAGTCAATTTTTGGCCAACATCACGTTCGAACCCTAGCCCACCCCCAAAATCCTGGTCTATTACACACCGATTTAGCTTGAAAATACCCCATTTGCGCTATTTCGCCCGTTTGTCCGCCCAAATGGCCACAAAAAATTAAACAGACCACACTGGGATGATCCTCAACCACCCTGGCATGACCTGGTTGATTTTTAGGCTACAGAACGCTCATACCCCGATCCCACCCTTAAACCGTGGGCTATAGCACACTGATTTAGCCCAAAAAAGCCATGTTCACCCAGTTTTGCCCATTTGTCCACCCAAATGTCTACAAAAAATTAAACGGACCATATTGGGACGATCCCAAACCTTCCTGCCATGCCTCAGTCAATTTTTGGCCCATAGAACGCTCGGACCCTGGGCCTACCCCAAAATCATGGGATATATAAAATACCCCTTTTGCGCCATTTTGGCCCGAAAATGCCCCGTTTGTGCTATTTCACCCTTTTGTCCACAGAAATAACCATGAAAAATTAAACGGACCATACTTGGACGATACCCAACCTCCCTAGCATGCCACGATCAATTTTTGGCCCTCAACATGCTCGAACCCCGGGTCCACCCATGAAACCGTGGGCTATAGCACACCAATTTTACCCGTAAATGCCCTGTTCATGTCGTTTCACCCGTTTGTTTATCCAAATGGCCATGAAAAAATAAACGAACTAAAATGGGATGATCCTCAACCCTTTTGGCACACCCCAGTTGATTTAAGGCCTACAACAAGCTCAGACTACAAGGACCACCCCCAAAACTGTGGGCTAGAGCACACCAATTTAGGCCGAAATGCGTCGTTCATGTCGTTTCGCCTGTTTGTGCACACAAAAAGCCACAAAAAATTAAACGGAGCACATCAATATGATCTCCAACCTCCCTGGGCTACATCACGCCCAGACCCCGGGTCCAACCCCAAAATCGTGGGCTATTACACACCGATTTGCCATAAAATGCCCCATTTGCACCGTTTTGCCCTTTTGTCCACACACATGGCAATGAAAAATTAAACGGAACACACTGAGATGATCCTCAATCTCCTTGGCATGCTCGGTCAATTTTTGGGCCGCACCACGTTCAGACCCCGAGCCCACCCCCAAAATCGTAGGCTATAGCACACCGATTTGGCTCGCAAATGCCCCGTTCTCCCGTTTATCCACTTAAATGGCCACAAAATATTAAACGTACCAAACTGGGAAGATCCACAATCTCCCTGGCACGCTACGATTTATTTTTGGCCCAGGGTACCCCTAAACCCTCAGCCCACCCCCAAAATCGTGGGCTATAGCACACACCGATTTAACTTGAAAATGCCCCGTTCACGCTGTTTCGCCCGCTTGTCTACCCAAATGGCCACAAAAAATTAAACTGACCACACTGGGACAATCCCCAAACTCCCTGGCATGCCTCAAATGATCTTCGGCCCACAGCACGCCCGAACCCCGAGCCCACCCCCAAAATCATGGGATATATCACACTGATTTGGCCTAAAAATGCCCCGTTCACGCCGTTTTACCCATTTGTCTACCCAAATGGCTACAACAAATTAAACAGACCACATTGGGATGATCCCCAATATACCTGGCGAGCATCGATTTATTTTTGGCCTGCAGCACTTTAACACCCCGTAAATTTTTTCGTACACTTATCGCGATTATATGGAGTCCTAAAGGCTTGCGTATGGGTTAAAATAAGTGTATGGTGTTCGGAAGTATCCCGTCAATAGTTGTATGTGTAGGTATTGGAATAAGCTTTCCAACGATATAAAGTTTTCCCAAAATAGAGGAGTATTTCATATAAGCGAGCACATTCGAAATTTCAAATCGGTGGCCGGGAAGCTTGTGAACAGTAATTCTGCAGGAAAATTACTGCAGCTAGGCAATCGAACTTTAGACGATCATAGATCCTTGTAAAAAAAGAACTGTGTGAGCTGCTATATATCGGCGAAAATATCCGAGAGTCTTCTTTCCGATCAAATTGGTTTCATCCAAATCTAATGTCTAAGTAAAGAGCTATACCCGTTTTACTGCAGCCTATAAAAAAAAACAGAATTGTGGGACAGATTTTTGGGTCAACTTTAAATGACCATAACTTCTTGTAAAGGAAGAACTGGATGGTATACTTTATATGAAAATGAAATCCCTTTGAATTATCTTTCCAATGCAATTGGTTTCACCCAAATACGATACCGGAGCAAAGAGTTATGATCGATTTACTTCAGCCTGTCAAAACTGTCCACTTGGGACAGATTCGAGATTTCCTTAAATACTCAGTACATATTTCCGTACTGACGTCCCTCACGTGGGACTTGTATTCATGCCTGCAGGATTAGGTAATTCAGGTCGTACACCTCCGCAGTAAGAGCCAGTATATTCTGTTGTTAGTGGTGAGCTCCAGTTGTTTCGGGGCATCCCAATTCGTTTCTATATGTACTTCTGGTATTGGTATAAAAGTCTTTTGTGGGCGGGAGTTTGTCCCGACCCTAACTCAGTTGTGTATCTATGTAGAGGCTTTTGTAGACATATTGTACAGCCATAAGAGTGTTTGGTTGATAGACGTGATGGCTCTGACGGTCAATTACTGTTCATATATATATTTATGCGTGTTTGCTGGGCTGATACAGGTACTGTTTTCTTCTATTTACAATGAAGTGATGCCCAAATTTCTAATTTTTATAAGTAATGTAAATGTGAAAGTATAGGTTATGAACGGGTTCTCCCGGGCCTCCTCGGCTATGGGTGCCAGTCCGCTCCAATGGGATTTGGGGTATGACAAAAATGGTATCAGAGAAGTTCGTCCTAATGAGTCTACAAAGCCGTGTCTACGTAGAATCTCGTTTATCGGTGTGTTGTGCACCACATCTATAAACAGGAGGCTATTGGACATTCAGGGGTTGTTTCCACTCTCCATTTCTTATATCGTGCAATAGAGCCCATATTAGAGATAAAGTCATAATCGATCACTTAATCCAATTGTTTTTTTTATTTATCACAGTAACGATGCCGGTTACAAGGAGAAAGAATAAGTGGAAGCGAGTAGATGTAGTGGCCGGAGAAGGTACTAGTAAGTCACCACCGGTACATGCTGAACAAAGTGAGTCTCAAGCTGAGCATATATCAGGCGCTTCTTCTCCTCTAGAAGGGCCGTCTATTAATGTTGTTGATCGAGATTTGAGGGATGCAGTACAACTTCTGACGCGTATAGTTGCCGGTCAAGTTCAAGGGCAAGCTATTCCTACCACGGGTTCTAGTGGTACAGATAGAGCAGCTAGCCTTCGGACACAGGATTTTCTGAAACTGGATACTCCTACTTTTACCGGATCAGATATTAATGAAGACCCGTAGGACTTTGTCGATCAAACCCAAAAGGCTCTAGATGTTATGCACATATTCGGTAAAGAGATGGTTGAGCTAGCAGCATATAGACTGAAAGGAGAGGCTATATTGTGGTACGAGGATTGGAAGCGATCTAGGGGTATTGATGCACCTCCAACTACGTGGGGAGAGTTCAAAGATGCATTTATTGATCATTATCTTCCATTTAAGACTCGTCAGCCCCGTGCATATCAATTCTTAAATCTTCGTCAGGGTAATATGAGTGTAAGGGAGTATAGTCTTCGATTTAACTCCTTGTCTCGATATGCTTCTAATGTGGTAGCTACTATGGATGACAGAGTTCATCACTCTGTGGATAGATTGGAACCATACTTGGTTAGAGATTGTACCATTGCTGCTTTGAACAAGGACATGGATATAGCGAGGATACAAGCTTTCGCTCAGAAGATGAAAGATCAGAGGCAAAGAAGAAGAACCCAGGAATCAGAAAAAGGATATTCTAATCGGGCCAGAGCTATAGGGCAGTTTATGGCATCTCAGGGAGGTTTTAGGCCTTCGTTCTCTCATAGATTGCCTAGCCCGTTATCTTCTTATCCTGCAATTAGTGCTCCACCGCAATTTCAAAGGTTCAGAGGTAATCAGTTTGGGAAAAGCAGTGAAAATCAGAGTTCGCGAACAGTGGGGTATCAAGGTCAAGGGAGTATGAGTCAATTGAGACCTCCACGACACCCGTTCCCCATATGTAGAAAATTTCACTTTGGCGAATGTCGGCTTGGGACGAACAATTGCTTTTGGTGTGGTAAGCCGGGGCATATGGCTAGAGATTGCCCACGCAGGACCACAGGTGGTATAACACGACCTACTGGATCAGCTGTTGCGTCATCTTCGGTGCCTCCTTTGAGTAGGGGTGCACAACCTTTGGGTCACAGTAGAGGTGATAGAGGAGCAGCTAGTGCTAGCGGAGCTCAAAACCATGTGTATGCCCTAGCAGATCGGCAAAATTTAGAGGCTTCACCAGACGTGGTTACAGGCACGTTGTCCATCTTTGCCTTTGATGTGTATGCCTTAATTGATCCTGGTTCTATATTATCGTATGCTACTCCTTTGGTTGCGGGAAGGTTCGGAAGAACACCCGAATTATTAGCCAAGCCATTTGAAGTATCAACACCAGTAGGGGAATCTCTTATAGCTAGGAATGTTTATCGAAATTCTGTTGTGAATATTTGTGGTCGTGATACGATGGCCGATCTTGTTGAGTTAGAAATGGTAGATTTTGATGTTATTATGGGCATGGATTGGTTAGCGTCTTGTTATGCTACAGTAGATTGCCGTTCTAAGAAGGTATATTTCCATTTCCCAAATGAGGTAGTGCTTGAATGGAAGGGTAATGTTGGCGCGCCGAGAGGTAGATTTATTTCTTACTTTAAGGCAAGAAAAATGATTTCCAAGGGGTACATATACCATCTGGTTAGAGTAAGGGATACAGAGGTAGAGCCGCCAACTTTGTAAACCGTTCCGGTTGTGAATGAATTTCCTGATGTATTTCCTGAAGAACTACCAGGTTTACCTCCTGAACGAGAAGTGGAGTTTGGTATTGATATGTTGCCAGACACACAACCAATCTCAATTCCTCCTTATAGAATGGCACCAGCAGAGTTGCGAGAATTGAAAGAGCAACTGAAAGACTTGCTAGAGAAGGGATTCATCAGGCCTAGTATGTCCCTTTGGGGAGCACCAGTATTGTTTGTGCGTAAGAAAGATGGTTCGTTGAGGATGTGTATTGACTATCGGCAATTGAATAAGGTGACTATCAAGAATAAATAGCCTCTTCCCCGATTTGATGATTTATTTGACCAGTTGCAGGGTGCCCAGGGTTTTTCCAAGATTGACTTGAGATCAGGCTATCATCAAGTGAGAGTCAAGGATAAAGATATACCCAAGACAGCTTTCCGAACACGGTATGGTCATTATGAATTCCTGGTTATGTCATTCGGGCTGACAAATGCACCCGCAGTTTTTATGGATCTGATGAATAAACTGTTTAAGCCGTTTCTAGATGTGTTCGTGATAGTTTTCATAGATGATATTCTGGTCTACTCTAGATCAAAAGAGAACCATGTTAATCACTTAAGGTAGGCGTTGCAGATTCTTCGTGATTGTAAGTTGTATGCGAAGTTTTCTAAATGTCAGTTTTGGCTCAAGTCAGTGGCATTTTTGGGCCATATTGTATCCAGTGAAGGCATAAAAGTTGACACTCAGAAGATTGAGGCTGTGAAGAGTTGGCCAAGATCCACGACGCCTACGGAGATTCGTAGTTTCCTTGGGTTGGCAGGTTATTATAGAAGGTTTGTTGAAGGTTTTTCTTCTATTTCTGCACCCTTGACTAAGTTGACGGATAAAGCCTCCAAGTTTCAATGGAATGATGCCTGTGAAAAGAGTTTCCAGAATCTGAAGAGCAAGTTGACTTCTACACCGGTATTGGTACTTCCTGAAGGCACAGAAGGGTATGCAGTGTACTGTGATGCTTCGAGAATTGGCTTAGGATGCGTACTAATGCAACATGGTAGAGTAATAGCCTATGGCTCTAGACAGTTGCGACCACATGAGAGGAATTATCCCGCGCATGATCTTGAGCTAGCTGCAGTTGTATTTGCTTTGAAGATATGGCGCCACTACTTATATGGGGTTCATGTTGACATATATACCAATCATAAGAGCCTGCAATATATCTTCAGTCAGAAAGATCTAAACATGAGGCAGCGGAGATGGCTTGAATTATTGAAAGATTACGATGTTGATATCTTGTATCATCCAGGGAAAGCGAATGTGGTAGCGGATGCACTGAGTCGTAAGTCTAAAATGGCATCTATAGAAAAGCAGGGTATGATTAAGGATCTTCACCAACTAGCTAATTTGGGAGTTCGACTTCTCGAAACTCCAGATGAAGAGGTTATTGTACGTAATGCAGCGAAATCTTCATTGATAGCTGAAGTGAAAGAGAAGCAGGATGCAGATCCAATTTTATTGCAGCTTAAGGAGGATGTGCAGAGTGGCGCGACAAAGGCATTTGAGCTTACGCGAGAAGGAGTGCTTCAGTGTCAGAATCGTTTATGTGTGCCTGATGTAGTTGAGCTAAGAAAGAGAATTATGACAGAAGCACACTGTTCAAGGTATTCCATCCATCCAGGGTCGACTAAGAAGTATCAAGATTTGAAAGCAATATATTGGTGGAATGACATGAAGAAGAATATTGCCGAATTTGTAGCCGAATGTCCGAATTGTCAAAGAGTCAAAGTAGAACACCAGAAACCCAGTGGTTACATGCAATGTATAGATCTTCTAGTCTGGAAGTGGGAAAAGATCAATATGGATTTCATCACGGGTTTGCCTCGTACATATCGGAAGTTTGTTTCCATATGGGTGATCATTGATAGGCTTATCAAATCTGCGCACTTCTTACCAGTTAAGACAACTTATACGGCGGAGGAGTATGCGAAGTTGTATATTGAGGAGATCGTTCGGTTACATGGAGTTACAATTTCCATTATATCTGATCGAGGAGCCCAATTTACCGCGAATTTCTGGAAGACTTTTCAAAGGAGTTTGGGGACACAAGTAAATCTAAGTACGGCTTTTCATCCTCAAACGGACGGACAAGCGGAATGTACCTTCCAGAAACTTGAAGATATGCTACGAGCATGTGTGTTAGATTTAAAAGGCAACTGGGATGATCACCTACCTCTTATCGAGTTTGCCTACAATAATATCTATCATTCAAGTATCAAAATTGCACCATATGAAGCATTGTATGGAAGAAAGTGTAGATCGCCAATAGGATGGTTTGAAGCAGGTATGCGGTCTTGTTTGGACCGTATCTTGTTTATCAAGCAATGGAGAAGGTTAAAGTGATCCAACAACGGCTTGCAACAGCTCAAAGTCGACACAAATCTTATGCAGATGTTAGAAGAAGAGGACTTGAGTTTTCTATCGACGATTGGGTATTCTTGAAAGTATCACCAATGAAAGGAGTGATGAGGTTTGGAAATAAAGGAAAGTTAAGTCCACGATACATAGGTCCGTACAAGATAATTCAAAGATTTGGACAAGTTGCTTATGAGTTAGAGCTACCTCATGAGCTCTCAGCAGTTCATCCCGTATTTCATGTTTCGATGCTTCGAAAGTACATCAGAGATCCGTCGCACATCACTACTACGGAAGATGTACAAGTTACAGACGATCTCACTTTTGAAGAAATGCCTATTGCTATTCTTGATCGCCAAATTAAAAAGATAAGGAATAAAGAGATAGCATCGGTAAAAGTACTTTGGAGGAATCAACAAGTTGAGGAGATCACATGGGAAGCCGAGGAAGCGATGAAGATTAAGTACACTTACCTATTCAACGATGAGGAGCAAGTTCATGAGACGGAAAAAGAACAATAACAAGTAAGTGTTTATTTTTATGCAAGTATGTTATGATGATGAATATGTTAATTGTAAGATTGGACATGTCTTAATTGAGTAACTATTCTAACATTCGAGGACGAATGTTCTTAAGGGGGGGATAATGTAACACCCCGTAAATTTTTTCGTACACTTATCGCGATTATATGGAGTCCTAAAGGCTTGCGTATGGGTTAAATTAAGTGTATGGTGTTCGGAAGTATCTCGTCAATAGTTGTATGTGTAGGTATTGGAATAAGCTTTCCAACAATATAATGTTTTCCCAAAACAGAGGAGTATTTCATATAAGCGAGCACATTCGAAATTTCAAATCGGTGGCCAGGAAGCTTGTGAACAGTAATTCTGCAGGAAAATTACTGCAGCTAGGCAATCCAACTTTAGACGATCATAACTCCTTGTAAAAAAAGAACTGTGTGAGCTGCTATATATCGACGAAAATATACGAGAGTCTTATTTCCGATGAAATTGGTTTCATCCAAATCTAATGTCTAAGTAAGGAGCTATACCCGTTTTACTACAGCCTATAAAAAAAAAACAGAATTGTGGGACAGAATTTTTGGGTCAACTTTAAACGACCATAACCTCTTGTAAAGGAATGGTATACTTTATATGAAAATGAAAGCCCTTTGAATTATATTTCCAATGCAATTGGTTTCACCCAAATACGATACCGGAGCAAGGAGTTATGATCGATTTACTTCAGCCTGTCAAAACTGTCCACTGGGGACAGATTCGGGATTTATTTAAATCTTTAGGGCAAAATGGTCATTTTCTATTACCTCTTGGACGAAAATTGGTCTTTATAAACCTGTACTTAGCCTCATATATCAGATATCATCCAATTATTAAGAGAAGGTGAAACCCTAACCTAATTTCAACTTCAAATATTTTGTGATTCAACCGTAGAAAATTCGAATTGGTTCCGTAGTTGTGTTCACCATCTCGAAAGCTTCAAGAAGCACCCCTTGATTATGTAAGGAGGATTCTAAATACAAGAGTTCATTGTTAAGGTATGAATATTGTTTATTCTTGATTCTTATCCATGAATAAGTATTGATAAAGGATTATGAGTATTGTCTTGATGTTGGGAGATAACTAGAAACATAGTTATGAATTGTTGTGTATAAATTGTTAGTAGTAAATTATGGAAGTTGTTGTATCGGATTATGGAGGATGAATTGTGGTGATATATCATTATATTAGTGGTTATGTATGTCTAGTGATCATGTTGGTATTGGATGGTGATTAAGAAGGGAAATAAAGGCTAAGAGTGATGTTGAGCAATATTTCATTAAAATGCATGATATGTGAATGTAATAAGAGTATAAGAGGATGTATGTAGTACTCTTATTGATGAGCTAAAGGATTACTTCCTAGACATTATTTGGTGAAGTTAATACCTAAATGGTAAGGTTTGGTTGCTAATACTAGTTTGCCACAAATGACTTATTGTAGATAAGTGTTCGAAGAGTACGGGAAGTCACTTGTATTGAAGTGGTTATATCAAGGTATGTAAGACATACTCTATCTAATCTTTGGCATGAATAATGACCCATGGAACTCTCAAGTAAGCTTCCAACATTGTACTACGACACATGACACATAATAACATCATATGATCTTCGACACTACCAATTGAACTTGTTTTGACTTTTAAGATGTCCGGCTAGTCAAAAAAAAGTCCATATACTATTGTTGACTCCGAAATGGTTTAATGAGGTATCCATGATTCTCTACTTCATTTTCATGATATTGATTACCTATTTACATGTTTTTCCTATTGAGGTATCATGGTTTCAAGTTCCATAAAGTGTGACCACAAAGTAACCAATCTTAAAGATTAATTGAATTAAGAAATGGAATGTCTGTATTTTAAATTGATGATATGATGTATTGTATTAGTACCACTGATCAGTTGGCCATTGTAATATAAAGATTATGTATATATGCTATTCCAGGGGTGGTACCTAATGTATTGTATTAGTACCACTGATCAGTTGGCCATTGTATGACATATGTTATGTATTGATAAGGATTACGGGAAGTAATGATATGAAAGTAATGTGCAGGTATCCCATCAGTTCTTTTAAGTGTGGTCTACTCATACTGTTTATTCACTGGTATCTGGGTTCTGTTGACCTTTTGTATCTCATCTTGATACTCACTGCCTTACATACTCAGTACATATTTCCATACTGACGTCCCTCACGGGGGACCTGTATTCATGCCTGCAGGAATAGGTACTTCAGGTCGTACACCTCCGCAGTAAGAGCCAGGATATTCTGTTGTTGGTGGTGAGCTCCAGTTGTTTCGGGGCATCCCAAGTCGTTTCTATATGTACTTTTTGGTATTGGTATAAAAGTCTTTTGTGGGCGGGAGTTTGTCCCGACCCTAACTCAGTTATGTATCTATGTAGAGGCTTTTGTAGACATATTGTACAGCCATAGGAGTGTTTGGTTGATAGACGTGATGGCTCTGACGGCCAATTACTGTTCATATATATATTTATGCGTGTTTGCTGGGCTGATACAAGTACTGTTTTCTTCTATTTACAACGAAGTGCTGCCCAAATTTCTAATTTTCATAAGTAATGTAAATGTGAAAGTATAGGTTATGAACGGGTTCTCCCGGGCCTCCTCGGCTACGGGTGCCAGTCCGCTCCAATGGGATTTGGGGTATGACAAGAACGCTCAGACCCCGATCCCACCCCCAAAACCGTGGGCTGTAGCACACATCGATTTGGCCCGAGTATGCCTTATTCGCGACGTTTCACCCGTGTCTCTGCCCAAATGGCCATAAAAAATTAAACGGACCACACTTGGATGATCCCCAACCTCTCTGGCATTCCCCGATTGATTTTTGGCCCACAACACACCTGAACCCTGGGCCCACCCCAAAACTGTAGGCTATAGCACAATAATTTGGCCAAAAAATGCCCCATTCATGTCGTTTCACCCGTTTGTCTAGACAAATAGCTACGAAAAATTAAACGTACCACACTGGGATAATCCCCAATTTCTCTGGCATGCCCCGATCGATTTTTGACCTATAAAAAGCCTAGGCCCCGTGCCCACCCCCAAAACCGTGGACTATAGCACACTGATTTGGACCAAAAATGCCTCGTTCGAGTTGTTTCACCCTTTTGTCCATCCAAATGGCCATGAAAAATTAAACGAACCACACTGGGATAATCCCCTACCTCCTTGGCATGCCCCAATCGATTTTTGTCCCACGGCATGCCCAGACCCCGGGCCCACCCCCAAAACCGTGGGCTATAGCACACCAATTTGATTCAAGAATTCCCCGTTCGTGCCATTTCGCTCGTTTATCCACCCAAATAGCCACGAAAAATTAAACGGACCACACTGGGATGATCCCCAACTTCCTTGTCACTCTCCGATCAATTTTTAGCCTGCAGCATGCCCGGACCCCTAGCCCACCCCCAATACCCTGGGCTATAGAACATTAATTTAGACAAAAAATGACCCGTTCGTGTCGTTTCACCTATTAGTCCTCCCAAATGGCCACAAAAAATTAAATGGATCATACTGGATGATACCCACCCACCCTGGCATGCCTCGATCGATTTTTTATCCATAGCACGCCCGAACCTCCAGCCTACGCTCAAAACCATAAGATATACCACACCAATGTGGCTCGAAAATGCCTTGTTCATGTGGTTTCCCCCGTTTGTCCACCCAAATAGCCACGAAAAATTAAAAGGACCATACAGGGATGATTCTCAGTCTCCCTGGCATGCCTCAGTCAACTTTTTGCCCACAGCACGCCCGAACTCTAGGCCCACCCCCAAAATGGTGGTCTATAAAGCACCTCAATTTGATGCACAAATGCCCCGTTTGCGCTGTTTCGCCTGTTTGTCCACCCAAATGGCCACAAAAAATTAAACGGACCACTCTAGGACAATCACCAACCTCCGTGGCATGCCTTGGTTAACGTTCGACTTACATTACGCCCAAACCATAGGCTCACCCCCAAAACTGTGGGTAATAGCTTACCTATTTTGCCCGACAATGCTTCATTCGCGCCGTTTTGCCCGTTTGTCCACCCAAATAGCCACGAAAAAATACACGAACTACACTGGGATGATCCCTAACCTCGCTAGCATGCCCCGATTGATTTTTGGCTCACGGCATGCCCAGACCCCGAGCCCACACCCAAAACTATAGGCTATAGCAAATCGATTTGACCCAAAAATGCCCCATTCGTGCCGTTTCGCCCGTTTATCCACCTAATGGCCACAAAAAATTAAACAGACCACAATCGAACGATCCCTAACCTCCCTAGCATGCCCCAATCGATTTTCAGACTACAGCATGCCCATACCCTAGGCCCACCCTAAAACCGTGGGCTATAGCACACATAGATTTAACTTGAAAATGCCCCGTGCACTGTTTCGCCGGCTTGTCCGCTCAAATGGCCACGAAAAATTAAACAGACTACACTGGGACAATCCCTAACCACCCTGACATGCCTAGAATGATTCACGGCCAATAGCACGCCCAAACCTCAAGCCCACCCCCAAAACCATGGGCTATAGCACACCGATTTGGCCTGAAAATACCCCATTCGCGCTATTTTGCCCGTTTGTCCACCCAAATGGCTACGAAAAATTAAACAGACCACACTAGGATTATCCCCAACCTCCCTGACATACCCCGATCAATATTTTTCCCATAACACATCCAAACCCCAGGCCCACCCCCAAAATTGTGGACGATAGCACACTGATTTGGCCTAAAAATGCCACATTTGCATCGTTTCACTTGTTGGTCCACCCAAATGGACAAAAAAGATAAAACAAACCATACTGGGATGATCCCCAACTTACCTGGCATGCCCCAATCAATTTTTGACCTACTTCATGCTCGAACCTCGGGCCCACCCCCAAAACCATGGGCTATAGCACACTGATTTAGCCCGACAATGCCCTATTTGCATTGGTTTGCCCATTTGTCAACCTAAATAACCTCAAAAAATTAAACGGACCATAGAAGGATGATCCCCGACATCCCTAGTATGCCAAGATCTATTTTTGGCCCACATCACGCCTGAGCCCCGGGCCCACCCCCAAAACCGTGGTCTATAGCACACCAATTTAGCCCAAAAATTCCCTCTTCATACTTTTTCGCCCGTTTCTCCACCCAAATGGCCATGAAAAATTAAATTAACTATACTGGGACAATCCCCAGCCTCTCTGGCTTGCCTTTGTCGATTTTTGGCCCACAGCAGTCCCGAATCCCGGGCTAACCTTTGAAACTGTGGGCTATAGCACAATAATTTGGCTTGAAAATGCCCTGTTTACGCCGTTTTGTTCGTCTGTCTACCCAAATATCCTCAAAAATTAAATGGACCACACTGGGATGATTCCCAACCATCATGGCATGCCCCGATCAATTTTCATCCCACTGCACGCCCGAACCTTGGTCCCATCCCTATAACCGTGGGTTATAGCATACCAATTTGGACCGACAATTCCCCGTTTGCACCGTGTTGCTCGTTTGTCCATCCAAATATCCACGGAAATTTAAACGGACTACACAAGGAGATACCCAACATCCCTAGCATTCCTTGACCGATTTTTGGCCCACAACTCATCAGAACCCCTGGATCACCCCTTAAACCGTGTGCTATAGCACACTGATTTGGCCCAAAAACACCACCTTCAAGTCGTTTCGCCCGTTTGTCCACCCAAATGGTCACAAAAAATTAAACGGACTACACTGGGATGATCTTAACCTCCCTGGCACGTCCCGACTGATTTTTAGTCCATAGTATGCTCGGACCTCGAGCTCACCATCGAAACCTTGGGCTATAGCACACCAATTTGTTCTGAAAATGCCCCGTTCATGTCGTTTCGCTCGTTTGTCCACCAAAATTTCCAAAAAAAATTAAACGGACCACACTGGGATGATCCCCAACCTCCCTAACATGCCCCGGTCATTTTTTGTCCCACAGAACATCCGGATCTCGGGACCACCCCCCAAAAATGTGAGTTATAGCACACCAATTTAGCACGAAAATGCCCCGTTCGTACCATTTGGCCCGTTTGTCCACCCAAGTGGCCACAAAAAATTAAATAGATCACACAGGGATGATCCCCAACCTCCCTGGAATGCCTCAGTTTATGTTTGGCCTACAGAATGCTCGGACCTCGATCCCACACCCAAATCATAGGCTATAGCACATAGATTTGGCCCAAAAATGCCTCGTTCGCACTGTTTCACCCGTTCAACCATCCAAATGGCGACGAAAACTTAAAGGGACTACATTTGGATAATCCCCAACCACCCTGGCATGCCCAATAAATTTTTTCCCCACAGTATACCCAAACCTCAAGCCCACCCCCCAAAACTGTGGGCTATAGCACACCAATTTGGCCCCAAAATGCCCCATTCACACCGTTTCGCTCATTTGTCTACCCAAATAGCCACAAAAAATTAAACGAACCAAACTGGGACAATGTGCAACCTCCCTGCCATGCCCTGATCAATTTTTGGCCCATAGTAAGCTTAAACCTCGGTCCCACTACCAAAACAGTGGGCTATAGCACATTGATTTTGCCTGAAAATGCCCCGTGAAAGCCGTTTCGCCAGTCTGTCCACCCAAATGGCCGCAAAAAAATAAAAGAACCACATTGGGATGATCCCCAACATCCCTGGCATGCCGCAATCAATTTTTAGCCCGCAGCATGCCCGGACCCTGGATCCACCCCCAAAACCGTGGGTAATAACACACCAATTTGACTTTAAAATGCCCCGTTCGTGCTGTTTTGCCTATTTGTCCACCCATATGGATACTAAAAATTAAACAGACCATAAGGGGACAATCCCCAACCTCTCTGGTACACCCCGATCGATTTTTGACCCACAGCACACCCGGACCCCAAGTCCACACCTAAAGTCGTGCGCTACAACACACTGATATAGCCAGAAAATGTCCCGTTTGTACCATTTCACCTGTTTGCCCACCCAAATGGCCACGAAAAATTAAAATGACCATACTAACACGATCCCTAACTTCCCTAGCACGCCTCGGTCAATTTTTGTCCAACAGCCTGCACGGACCCCGAGCCTTCCTCCAAAACCGTAGGCTATAACAAACCTATTTGGCCCGAAAATGCTCCGTTTGTGCCATTTTTCCCGTTTGTCCATCCAAATGGCCACGAAAAATTAAACGGACCACACTATAACAATCCCCAACATCCCTGGCATGCCTCGATCAATTTTTGGCCCACAGCATGCCTAAAACCCGAGCCCACCCCAAAAACTGTAGGCTATAACACACCAATTTAGCTCGAAAATGCCTCGCTCGCGTCATTTTGCCCGTTTTCCCATCCAAATGGCCACGAAAAATTAAACGAATCACACTGGGATGATCCCCAACCTCCCTGGCATGTCCCAAACAATTTTTGGCCCACTGTATTCCTGGACCCCGGGCCTACCCCCAAATCCATGGGCTATTGCACACCGATTTGGCAGAAAAATGCCCTGTTTGTACCGTTTTACCCATTTATCCACCAAAATGGTAATAAAAAGTTAAATATACCTTACTGCGATGATCCCCAACCTCCCTGACTCATGCTAATTGAATTTTTGCCCACAGCACGCTCTGACCCAGGGACCACCCCCAAAATCGTGGGCTATAACACATCGATTTGACTCAAAAATGCCATATTCGCATCGTTTTGCCCATTTATCAACCCAAATGGCCACAAAATATTAAACGGATCACACTATGACAATCCCCAACCTCCTTAGCATGCCTCGGCCAATTTCCAGCCCACCGCATGCCCATACCCCGAGCCCACCCCTAAAGTTATGGGCTATAGTACACCGATTTGAACCAAAAATGGCCCGTTTGTGCTGTTCTGCACTTTAGTCCACCCAAATAGCCACAAAAAATTAAACGGCCAACGCTGGGATAATACCCAATATCCCTGGCATGCCCTGGTCAATTTTTGGCCCACAACACGCCCAAAACCTGAGCCCACCCCCAAAACCGTGGGCTATAACACACCAATTTAGCCCAAAAATACCTCACTTATGTTGTTCTGTCCGTTTTTCCATCCAAATGGCCATGAAGAATTAAACAAACCACCCTGGGATAATCCGCAACCTCCCTGGCATGCCCCAAATAATTTTTGGCCTACAGTACACCCGAACCCCGAGCCTATCCCCAAAGCCGTGGGCTATAGCACACCAATTTGTCCCAAAACTGCTTTGTTTGTGTCGTTTTTCCCATTTATCCACCCAAATGGCCTAGAAAAATTAAATGAACCTCACTGCAACAATACCCAACCTCTCTGTCACGTGTTGATGTATTTTTGGCCGACAACATGCTCGGCCCCAGGGACCACCCCCAAAATCGTAGGCTATAGCACATCGATTTATCTTAACAATGCCATATTCATGCAGTTTTGCCCGTTTGTCTACCCAAATGTCCTTAAAAAATTAAACGGACAACACTAGGATGATCCCCAACCTTCTTAGCATGCCTCGATTAATTTTTGGCCCACAACATGCCTAGACCCCAAGCCCACTCCTGAAATCGTGGGCTATAGAACACAGATTTGGCCTGAAAATGCCCCATTTGCGCCGTTTCACCAGTTTGTCCAGCCAAATGGCATCAAAAAATTAAACGAACCATATTGGGATGATCCCCAACCTCCCTGACATGCCCCAGTCAATTTTTGGCCCACAGCACGCCCGAACCCCAAGCCCACTCCCAAACCATAGAATACAGCACACTGATTTGGCCCAAAAATGCCTCGTTTGCACCGTTTTGCCCGTCAGTCCACCCAAATGGCCCTGAAAAATTAAACGAACCATATTGGGATGATCCCCAACATCCCTGGTATGCCTCGTTCAATTTTTGGCCCACAGCACAGCTGAACCCCGTGTCTATCCCTAAAACTGTGGGCAATAGCACATCGATTTGGCCCAAAAATGAACCATTTGCAATGTTTTGCCCGTTTGTCCACCCAAATGGCCATGAAAAATAAAACGAACCATATTGCGATGATCCCTAACCTCCTTGAAATGCCTCGATTGATTTTTATGCCATAGCATGCCTGGATCTCGAGCTCACCCCCATAACCGAGGGCTATAGCACATCGATTTGGCCCAAAAATAACTTGTTCACATAGTTTTGCCCATTTACCCACCCAAATAGCCATGAAAAATTAAGCGGACCACATTGGGATGATCCCTAACCTCCCTGAAATTCCTCGATCAATTTTTCGCCCACAATATGCCTGGAGCCCGAGCTAACACCCGAAATCGTGGGGTATAGCACACTAATTGTTCCCGAAAATGTCCCGTTCACATCGTTTCGCTCGTTTGTTTACCCTAATGGCCAATAAAAATTAAACGGACCATACTAAGATGATCCCCAACCTCCCTGGCATACCCCGACGATTTTCATCCCACAACACACTTGGATCTCGGGACCACCCCCAAAAACGTGAGTTATAGCACACCAATTTGTCCCGAAATTGCCCCATTCATGCCATTTTGCTCGTTTCTCCACCCAAGTGGTCACGAAAAATTAAAAGAACCATACAGGGACAATCCCCAACCTCCCTGGCATACTCCAGTTTATTTTTAACCCGTAGCATGACTGGACCCCGAGCCCACCCGAAACCATAGGCTATAGCACACCGATTTGGCTTGAGAATGCCCCGTTAGAGACATTTCACCATTTTTCCACCGCAATGGCCAAGAAAAATTAAAAGGACCACACTTGGATGATCCCCAACCTCCCTGGCATACCCCAATTGAATTTTCTCCCACAGAACACCCGAACCCCGGGCCCACCCCTGAAACTAGGGGCTATATATAGCACACCGATTTAGCTCGAAAATGCCCCGTTCACGCCGTTTCGATCGTTTGTCTACTCAAATCAACATGAAAAATTAAACGGACCAAACTAGGATAATACCTAACCTCCCTGCCATGCCCCGATCAATTTTCAGCCCATAGCAAGCCCGAATCTCGTTCCCACCACCAAAATTGTGGGCTATAGCACATCGATTTTTCTCGAAAATGCCCTGCTCAAGCCGTTTCTTAAGTTTGTCCACCCAAATGGCCACGAAAAATTAAAAGAACTAGATTGGGATATTCCCCATCCTCCTAGGCATTCCCAGATCGATTTTGGGCCCACAGCATGCCTGGACCCTGAACCCACCCCCAAAATCATAGGTAATAATACACTAATTTGACCTAACAATACCCCGTTCGTGCGGTTTCTCTTGTTTGTCCATCCAAATGGCCATGAAAAATTAAACAGACCACAATGGGATGATCCCCAACCTCCCTGGCATGACCTAGTTGATTTTTGACCAACATCACACCCAGACCCTTGGCCCACACCGCAAATTGTGCGCTACAACACACCGATTTAGCCCAAAAATGTCCCGTTCGTGCCATTTCACCCATTTGTCCTCCCAAATGGCCACGAAAAATTAAAATGACCACACTAGGACGATTCCCAACCTCCCTAGGATGCCTCGATCAATTTTTGTCCCACAACATGCCCGGACCCCGAGCCCACCCGCAAAACCGTGGGCTATAGCAAACCTATTTGGCCCAAAAATTCCTCGTTTGCACCGTTTCACCTGTTTGTCCACTCGAATGGCCATAAAAAATTAAACGGGCCACACTAGAATGCTCCACAACATCCCTGGCATGCCCCGATCGATTTTTGTCCCATAGCACGCCCGGAACCTAAGCCCACCCCCAAAATCGTGGGATATATAACAAACAAATTTAGCCCGAAAATGCCCCGCTCGCATTGTTTTGCCCGTTTGTCCAACCAAATAGCCACAAAAAATTAAACGAACCATACTGGGATGATCTCCAACTCCCTGGCATGCCCCAAAAAATTTTTGGCCCACAGTACACCCGGCCCCGGGCCTACCCCTGAATCCGTAGGATATAGCACATTGATTTGGCCAAAAATGCCCCGTTTGTGCCGTTTTGCCCATTTATCCTCCTAAATGGTAACAAAAAATTAAATTAACCTCAATGCGATGATCACCAACCACCTTGACATGCACCAATAGATTTTTCGCCTAAAGCACGCTCAGACCCAGGGACCAACCCCAAAACCATGGGCAATAGCATACTGATTTAACTCAAAAATACCAAATTCACGCAATTTTGCCCGTTTGTCAACCGAAATGGCCACGAAAAATTAAATGGACCACACTACGATGATCCCCAACTTCCCTGGCATGCTCCGGTCGATTTCCATCCCACCGCATGCCTGGACCCCGAGCCCACACCTGAAATTGTGGGCTATAGCACACCAATTTGGCCCAAAAATGCCCCGTTTGCGTTGTTTCGGCCACACAAATAGTCACAAAAAATTAAACAGTCTACACTGTGATGATCCCCAACCTCTATGGCATGTCCCAAACAATTTTTGGACCATAGTACGCCTGGAACCCAGGCCTATCCCCAAAATCGTGGGCTATAGCACACCAATTTGGCCCAAAAATGCTCCGTTCATGCTGTTTTGCCCATTTATCTACCCAAAGGGCCACGAAAAATTAAATGAACCCCACTACATGGATCCCCAACCTCCTTGGCATGTGCCAATAGATTTTTGACCGACAGCGCTCCCGGACCCAGGGACCACCCCCAAAATCGTAGGCTATAGCACACCGATTTGACTCAACAATGCCACATTCGCGCAGTTTTGCTCGTTCGTCCACCCAAATGGCCTCGAAAATTTAAATGGACCACACTAGGACAATCCTAACCTCCCTGGCATGCACCGGTTGATTTTTGGCCCACAGCATGTGATGATAGACGTATTTACATGCCTAAAGTACTATAATTTACCCATATTTTAGCTAAGTTTTAAGGACAAAATATATAATTCCTGCACTTTTAGTCCTTTTTCTTGTAAGTGAGCTGACCAACGTGATTAGCATGTTTTCTGGTATAAATGATGAAGATTTCAGCATTTTATGGAAATTGGACGCCAAAGGAAATGTCACGTAAGAAGGAAGGCAGCTTCTGGAAGCTTGTGGACTGAAAGTGATGCATGGAAAACTTGTCCTGGGCAAAAACAGTATTTCCAAAGACTTGGGGACCAGCAGTAACTTAGTAGGAGTAGGACAAGGATGCAGCAACATAGTAGGATTAGGACAAGTATACAGTAGCTTAGTAGGAATAGGATATGGGTGTTATAAAAACCATATTTTGCTGAACTTTTCAGCGTTGAATTTCCGCCACCCTCTTCCTTATTCCTCCTTATTCGATCCTGTCCCCTTTTCTTCACAAATTCGTTGTTGACATTATTTTTCATCTATTTGACTTTTAATTTTTACGACAAGAGAAATGCTATTTGCAAGGAATTCACGCCACAAGTGCTACCAAAACATACTTCACGTGAGATTCTTACTTTGGTATGATGATAATGACTATTGTGTTTTCCGTTGCACTCATAAGTAGCTAAACTTCTCTGTTAGGGTTATGGAAGCCTTATGAGATACTATCTATTGCTATGAGTTTGTTAATTCTTGACACGCATGCTGCTTATATCATTACTCTCTTCATCTTAATTTAAATTCTTGTGGTTGCAAATATATATAATATGCCAGTATAGCATTAACTTGTTCGAAAAAAAAGTTACATGTCTGGAAAAGAGAGAATGACAAGGAAATAGGGCTACCAAGCCCTGTTTAAAAGTTAGTGCCGTAACTGGATTAACCTCTTGGAGAATTCGTACCATTAGATATGCTTTAAGCTCGAAAGAGTTAAAGTGAGATAATCTGTGATGGTCGAAAGATGCTAGGATTTACCATAGAATACGAATCTCTATAAGCGAATGCATGTCTGAATTCCGTATAACTCATAGCTAATAGATACGTAAAACTTATAAGGTGGACATAACCCTAACTTACAATTCTCATTGATCAAAACCTACCAAACATTCCATTTTTACTTTGCTATTTTGATACTTTTACTTCACGCATAAAATCCCCCCTTTTCCGTATAATTTTTGACCAACAGTCTACTAATCATTGCTTACTTAGTGACCAAGTATTCCCTGTGGGATTCGACACCCAACCCAGTTGGGTTCTATATTTGACGACGACCGCTTACACTCTTACGAGAGTTGTAGTTTGAGCGTTATCAAATTTTGGCGCTGTTGCCGGGGAATACGGTTGTCAACTAAGTTTGTGATAGTTACTAGACCCTTTGGTCAAAGATTCTTGTATTTTACTTTTAGTTGTTGTTTTTGTTTTATTCATGTTTTGTTCAGTGGATGCCCAATACTCGAAGTTCTGGTCAACCATTATTACCCATAAACCCTGAACCATAACTTATTGGTAGGATGGAGGCGTAACGTGACATTGAGAGAAGGACTGCTCAACAGAAGCAGGTTAGATTAGCTGTGTTGGCCGCTGATCAAGTGCATCAACAGAATATCGATTACCCTGGGCGAGCAGCAGATCCTGATGATGAGGGAGACACCTTCTAACAAAAGAGATCGTCAAGCTAGATTTAGACCTGAACGCCGAGCTATGCAGATCCCTTTCGATAATGATGATGATGATCTGGATGGAGCTGGTGCCACAGGAGCTATTATTCCTCCGCCCTTGGCGCCCGGAGCCAAGTTCAATATCACTAGCACCATGATTCAGTTATTGCAACTCAAGGGATTATTTGGTGGACTCGCAGGTGATGATCTGAATATGCATCTGGTCAACTTTATCTCGACATGCAAGTCATTCGACAATCCAGGCATTGGACAGAATGCAATTCGGCTGCGCTTATTTCCATTGTCTCTATTCGGGGAGGCAACTCTATGGTTGAATGGGTTGACTCTTGATTCTATTACAAATTAGAGGCAATTGAAAGACGCTTTCCTAGAAAGATTCTTTCCGTCATCCAAGATAGCACAGTTGAGAGATGAGATCAGTAATTTTTGATAGCTTCCAACTGAAGCTCTCCGCAAAACATGGGAGAAGTTCAAGAAGAAGCTTATGAGGTGCCCAAACCATCACATGACCAATGTCCACTTGATGGAGATACTATACAGATCCTTGAATTCAGTAACTAAACCCGTGGTGGATAATGCGGCTGGAGGATCATTTATGGACCTTACCTTTGTTCAGGCAAATGATATGCTAGATCGGATGACAAAGCAATGTAGAGCTTGGCATACCAGGGATTCTGAGGTAACAAGCCCCATTATATCTATTGGCATGACTGCAGAACAAAGGCAAAGAGAGGAGGAATGCGATCAAGATATGGCACACATGAAAACACAGATGGATCTTCTTACAAAGCATCTACTATCAGGGAAGACCAAAAAATTCAAAGCAGTTGCATCAAAAGGAAGAGAGGAATCCGATTCTGAAGAAGAAGACAACTACTTGAACAATCAGAGGGTTTTCGAGGCACTGCCCAAGGAAACCAAGGTCGGAACTATTATGATAAGTCTGGAAACAAGGACCGTGATCAAGGTAGTTGGAAGAATAAGACTGACAGGAGTGGTTTGTATGTTCCTCCTGGAAGTCATGACACCACTGCATCTGGCTCTGGTAAGATGTCAATGGAAGATATGATGGCGAAGCTGTTGAAAGGAGTAGAGGCAACCAGCACGGGAGTAACCGAGGTAATAAATGATTTGTCTTCAATGAAGCAATTGGTTGACTCGCACTCCACTTTAATAAAATAGTTGGAGCAACAATTGAGTCAAATTTCAGCTACATTAAATCAAAGAAAAACTGGCACCTTACCTAGCGACACAGTGCAAAAGCCAAGGAACGATGGAACATGCATGAATATTACTACCAGGAGTGGTAAGGTGTTGGAAAATCCAGCCAAAGGTAGGAAAGTGGCCGATGATGTATTAGATGATGCCGAACCAGAGGACACCGTAGAAGCTGAAGAAGGTGTCAATGACGTCACCCTTCAACGTCCACATCCTGAAAAGAGTGCCAGTCCGAAGCAAGAGGAAAAGAAAGTCGTGGAGAAAACTATTCCCCTTCCACCACCACCTTTTCCTCAAAGATTAAAGAAGAAAATTGATGATACCAAGTTTAATAAATTCATGGCGATGTTAAAATAGCTGACCATTAATGTTCCGTTGGTAGAGGCACTAGAACAGATGCCTGGCTACGCAAAATTTATGAAGGATCTTCTGACAAAGAAGCGGGCAGCAAGTTATGAGTTGACAGATGTTGTTCATCATTGCAGTGTAATCGCTACCAAATCACTAGTGCAGAAGAAGGCTGATCCCGGTGCCTTCACCATTCCGTGCACTGTTGGATCTTTGAATTTTGCCAAGGCATTATGCGATTTAGGAGCCAGCATCAACTTAATGCCACTATCAATTTACAAATAGTTGGGATTGGGGGATCCTACTCCAACCAATATGAGGCTTGTAATGGCAGATAGGTCAGTAAAATGACCTGTTGGTATTTTATGTAATGTATTGGTGAAGGTTTCTTCATTCATCTTTCCGACAGACTTTTTTATCTTGGACTGTGAGGTAGACTCAGAAGTTTCTATAATCTTGGGGTGCCCTTTCCTTGCAACAGAAAGTGTGCTTATTGATTTAAGAGCTAATGAGCTTCTATTTTGGATGAATGACGAAGTAGTCCGCTTTGATGTGTGTAAATCAATGAAGCAACCCAAATATCTGAACATGTTCTCGGTAGCTGATGTTTATTTTGATGATGAGAAAGAATTACCTATAGAGGAGCAACTTATTGCTGACCCATTAGCGGTTGTGCTGATGAATGTTGAGCGTAAAGATGCTGAAAATTATGAAGAAACTATTTGTGCTCTAACAGGATTAGGGTCATATCCTCATGCTCCCAAGAAGCTGGACCTTGATCTCAAAAACTGACCTACACCACCAGCTAAACCATCTATTGAAGATCCACCCACGTTAGAATTGAAAGAGCTGCCTAGTCATTTAAAGTATGCATTCTTGGGAAGGGGTAACACACTCCCGGTTATTGTGGCGGAAGATTTGGGTGAGCAGCAAGTTGTAGCTCTCATCGCGGTTCTACGAAAGTACATGAGAGCCATCGATTAGACCATCACTGATATCATAGGTATTCTGCCTGGGATTTGTACACACAAGATTCAGCTTGAAGAAAATTGCATACCCACTATTGAGCATCAAAGGCATCTAAATCCACCTATGCAAGAGGTGGTGAAGAAAGAAATTATTAAGTGGTTAGATACAGGGGTTGTGTATCCAATCTCCGACAGTAAATGGGTAAGCCCGGTACAATGTGTACCCAAGAAAGGTGGCATGACGGTAGTTGCGAATGAAAAGAATGAGTTAATTCCACTCAGACCTGTCACAGGGTGGAGAGTATGCATGGACTACCGAAAGATGAATTCATGGACACTTAAGGAACACTTCCCAATGCCATTCATGGACCAAATGCTTGATCAATTAGCAGGGAAATGATGGTTTTATTTCTTAGACGGTTATTCCGGCTATAATCAGATTTGTATTGCTCCCGAGGATCAAGAGAAGACAATGTTTACATGCCCATATGGTACGTTTGCCTTCAAACTTATGCCATTTGGGCTATGTAACGCACCCGTCACTTTTCAGCGTTGTATGATGTCCATTTTTTCTAATATAGTGGAAGACACTCTGGAGGTGTTCATGGATGATTTTTCAGTTGTGGGTGAGTCGTTTGAATCGTGCTTGGCAAATCTAAGTATGGCATTGCAGAGATGTGTTGAATTCAACCTGGTGCTGAACTGGGAGAAGTGCCACTTTATGGTAAAAGAAGGTATTGTTCTTGGGCATAAAATCTCCGAAAGAGGAATTGAGGTGGATCGAGCTAAAATCAAAGTCATCGAGAAACTACCAACCCCAATTTCTGTCAAAGGAGTTCGTAGTTTCCTCAGGCATGCAGGCTTCTACCGAAGGTTCATTAAAGACTTTTCCAATATTACTAGTCCGTTATGCAAGATTTTGGAGAAGGATGCAAAGTTTGACTTCGGTGAAGATTGCTTGAAGGCATTTGAATGCCTCAAAGGGAAGCTAATTGAAGCTCCTATCATTGTAGCGCCCGATTGGTCTCTACCGTTTGAAGTCATGTGTGATGCTAGCGGGGTAGCTTTGGGTGCTGTACTTGGCCAGAGAAGAGAAAAGTTATTCCATCCAATCTACTATGCGAGCAAGGTCTTGAACGAGGCCCAGAAGAACTATACTGTCACGGAACAAGAGCTTCTAGCGGTTGTGTATGCTTTTGAAAAGTTCTGTGCTTATTTGTTGGGAACCAAAGTGGTAGTTCATACAGAACATGCAGCTCTGAGATATTTGATGGCAGAGAAAGATGCGAAACCAAGTCTAATTCAATGGGTATTGTTGCTGCAAGAATTTGATTTCGAGGTAAAAGATTGAAGAGGTTGCGAAAACCAAGTGGCTGATCATCTATCTAGACTCGAGAACGAGCATATAGGGAAGCTTGATCTTGATATTGATGATGCATTCCCTGATGAAGAGATCTTAGCCACGATGATGGAAGAGTCACCATGGTATGCAGACTTTGCAAACTTTGTGGTAAGTAATGCGATGCCTGCGAATCTATCATTTCATCAAAAGAGGAAGTTCATGCATGATGTGAGACACTACTTCTGGGATGAGCCATATTTGTTTAGAAGATGCACGGATGGTGTGATCAGACGATGCGTATCTCATGTGGAGGTGCCAAGTATCTCGGAAGCAAGTCATGCTTCCCAAGTTGGGGGACACCATGCAGGTGGTCGGACAACAAGGAAGGTACTGCAAAGCGACTATTATTGGCCTTCGATATTTAGAGATGCCTACAAATTTGTGAGAAGATGTGACCAATGTCAGAGACAAGGCACAATTTCAAAGCATCATGAAATGCCCATGTCAAAAATTCTTGAAATCGAGCTATTTGATGTATGGGGTATTGATTTCATGGGCCCATTCGTAAATTCGTTTGGAATGAAATATATCCTAGTTGTTGTCGACTATGTATCCAAATGGGTTGAAGCAGTATCACTGGCCGATAATGAAGGAAAACGCGTTGTAGCATTCTTGAAGAGAAATATCTTCTCTTGTTTTGGGGTACCACGTACCATCATAAGCGATGGAGGATCACACTTTTACAACAAGCTATTCAAATCCGTGTTGGTGAAATATGGGGTCAAGCAACACAAGGTAGCCATGCCTTATAACCCTCAAACTAGTGGACAGGTAGAGGTTTCCAATCGAGAGATCAAGCAAATCCTTGCTAAGACTGTAAATGCTAATAGGAAAGATTGGTCTCGGAAGCTGGACGATACACTATGGGCTTATAGAACTGCATTCAAAACGCCAATTGGCATGTCCCCATACCAACTAGTTTATGGGAAGGCTTGCCACTTGCCTATTGAGCTCGAGCATAAAGCATTATAGGCGTTGAAGCGACTGAATCTGAATTGGGATGATGCTATGAACATGAGATTGGAGCAGCTGAATGAGATAGATGAATGCCGTCTAGATGCGTATGAAAGATCAGACCTCTACAAGGAGCGGATGAAAAAGTATCATGATCGGCGGATTGTTCAACGAAACTTTCAAAAATCTTATATGGTACTTCTTTTCAATTCCAGAATGAAGCTATTCCCAGGTAAGTTAAGGTCCAAATGGTTCGGTCCGTACAAAATTAACCAAGTCTACTCGTCTGGAGAAGTTGAGCTAGAAGACAATAAGGGTGTTGTTTTTAAGGTGAATGGCCAACGATTAAAGCCATATATCGGTCCTCTTGACTTGATTAAATGCATGGCCACCATCTATCTCGACGAAATCTAAGTACTCGAGGTAACTATGTCGTGCCGCGACAATAAATCAAGCGCTAGATGGGAGGCAACCCATCAATTTTTATCGTTTCTTTTGCATTTGTTTTTACTAAATAAAAATACAAAAAAGAAGAGTCGAGCCACGACCAAAACTAAGGTGCTTGATGGGAGGCAACCCATCGTTCTAATCGCTTTTGTTGTTTTTGAGTAAATGTAGGTGCAAGAGGCGTAAGGAGGAGATTGGTTTCAAACTTTGATTTGGAAGTATTATTTGTTGAAGGTGGTAAGTTAGGAATGAAGAAGGAAGAGGCTATGGGTTAAGCATTGCCTATGAAAATATAGGCAACGAACAACGCAACGCCTATGTAAATCTAGGCCACGAACAAGGCAAGGCCTATACTATGGCCTAAGATCTCAGATTCTACAATGCTACAGCATAGGCGCCGCCTATGCCTAACAATCCCATAGCATAGGCGGCGCCTATGCAAAAGCCTTTTGTCTCTGAATCTAGAATGCCATGGCATAGGCGCCGCCTATTCCCAACAATGCCATAGCATAGGCGCCGCCTATGCCTAACTAGGCTTTGTAAAAGGCGCCGCCTATGCAAAAGCCTTTTGTCTCTGAATCTAGAATGCCATGGCATAGGCGCCGCCATTGCCCAACAATGCCATAGCATAGGCACCGCCTATGCCTAACTAGGCTTTGCAAAAGGCGCCGCCTATGCAAAGCATAGGCAAAGCATTAGGCGCCACCTATGCTTACTTTTGGTCTCCTAACCCGATTCCAAATGGGTCAAAACCCGACCCAAGCTTGTCCTATAAATAGAACCTTAGTCTTAAAACAAAATTGCATTGCAATTTCAACCTAGGCGCCGCCTACCTCTCCAAAATCTCTCAAAAATTTTCCCTTTGCTATTTTACTTTGCAAGAACATCTTCCGAGGCCATCAACCAAGTAAGTACTTATTTGTTCTTCTCTTATATTCCGTAAGTATTACAACACTATACCTATAATAAGGTGTTAAATCTTGAAATAGTGTTGGTGATTTGAATATGGTTGATTTGTTGTGATACAACTAAGAAAGTGAAAGAATATGTATTGGTGTTCTAGACTTGGTTCCAACTTGTAGTTAATTTCGATACACTGTCATACTTCTTGCAAAATCGACATGGTTTAGAAAATTTCATAATCTTGTAACTTGAAAGCTTGATTGAATGACTTGTTCATTGAGATGAAAATCATGGTTAACTACAAACATGAGATGTTGTGATTATTTCAAGCCATAAATTGATACAATATCTATGTAGTAGTTTTATTCAAAGAAATGCATTAGTCCAAAACATGAAAGCATTGTCAAGATTACATGAACTAGAATTGGAAAAGGATAGTTAAGATGACAAGAAAAGTATGACTGCACTGATTATATTGTTGGATCATAACACCTAAATGTACATCAATGAAGTCTGAGTAATTGATAACGTTCACTTAATTAGTTTGTGCCAACAAATTAAGTGTGGGGTGGGGCCACTACTGAATTAGTTCAATTGTATTTACCAAGATGAAGCTAACATAACTATTATTTTAATCTCAGGTACAATGGCACCAAAAGCACAAAAAGGAAAGGATAAAGCGACCACCTCACAAAAAGGCCAGAAAAGGAGACATAAAGAGCAAGGTGAATCCTCCTTGCTGCAAATACCTTGCCGTATGTTCGGAATCAAATGGATCCTAGAGGAGGAAGGAAAGAAGTGGTATAGGAACAGTAAAGAGAAAAAATATGTTCATGTAGAGTTGATACACAAGGAAAGCCTAGAAAAGAAAGAACCTCGCATGTTGGCCAAGATAATGGTGTTACATCTTGATTTCATCTTCTGAGATATGGGAGAATGCAATCTCAATCTATCACGAGAATTCTATGCCAACTGGTCACCGAAAACTACAAGAAGTGAAGTAAAGATTCTGGGCCAAGTCCTACAACTAAATGCGGAGTTCTTCAACTCTTTTCTGGGTTTGCCATCTGTTGATCCATCACCACTCAAAGAGCTGTATAACAGACCTCCGTACAAGGCAATAAGACACACACTATGCAGAACAATATCAATGGCATGATGGAGCAGACACAAGGACACCGGTCGGCACAACACCTTCCCTTACGCTTCCTTGAACAGGGAAGCTCGAATATGGTTGTGAATAGTCAACTCCTGCCTGATTCCAGGGACCCAGTACACGAATATTACACGAGACAGAGTGTGTTTGGTGTATGAATTGATGAGGAATGTCCCCATCAACATTGGGGTGATCATTCGATCTTCAATGCGTAAGGCCAGGCTACACAAGAGGTCTTACTTTAGTTTTGGCAATCTGTTGACTGCAATATTGAGGAAGGAGGACATCAAAGAGGAGCCAGCTGATCATAAGCTTCCACACAACCCGAAGAAGGTTGACCACACAAAGGTTAAAGACGTTGAAACATGCTCGGGATGAAAGTTTCTTTCGCCATCTTTATGGCATAACTCGGTTTACCATGATGAGCGGAGGTCGTGTTCGAACTGCTGTAGAGCTCTAACAGTTGGATTATGACTACCCAATGAACGAGCATGCAAGGGCTATGTGTGGAGTAGGTGTGTACTTTGAGGAACCTCTTGATGACAATATGCCAACCGATGATGATCGTCGAATGCCAGACTCCGACGTGGAGGAGAATTCGGATGACGACGACTCCGATGATGATTCCAATACAGGGGGTATGACCCCAGGCATAGAGAAGGAGTCCGACTAATCCAGGTTCTTCTTATTTATTTTTCCACTGAGGACAGTGTGTCTCGTCTAAGTGTGGGGTGCTGGTATTTGTATGCTATACTTATTTATCTGCATTTGCTTTGCTTATTTATGTTTGCTTTGCTTATTTATGTTTGTTTTTTTTTTTGTTACAAACTTTGCATAAAATTGTTTTGATAGGCAGCATGGTATTGTAACAAGAGTCTGTGATAAAATCATTACTATTGAGACATTTAGGCTCTAAATATGACTCACTGTGTGATATTTGTGTGGTTTATTTCATTGACCTGTTATGGTCAAGAGTCTATACTGCTCCCAATAAAGTTGACCATGTGCCTTGTGTGTGTGAGATGATAGTATATTCAGTGTTGGTGGTTGATGCTAGAACTTGCCTGGTGTGTGTGTAAAACGAAATAAAGAATGCAAGATTAGGAGATGATTTAGGCATTTCTTTGGCAACCTATACTTTTTTACCTTCTTTTTACCTACCCATGGACATTATCCTAGTTAACCCTCTTTGAGCCTTTAGCCATTTTTCTTTGATAGCCTCATATGTAAGCCTAATCCATTTTTTTCAAGACCATAATTTGATCCATATTCCTAAGTGCTTTAAATTGTAAAGTCATGTGGCAAAATAAGAGGAAATTGGGTAAGAGTGATGCCTTAGAGTGTATTGGTACTTGAATTTGTTATGAAAAAAAGTGGCTATCATAGAGGTATGTTATAAAAAAAAAGGGAGAAGAAAAGAAAAAAAAAGAAATTAGAAGAAAGAAGGAGAAGAAAGTAGAAAAACAAAAAGATAAATTGTGTTTATGATCAAATAAAAAGATAGTTATGTTTGAATGGAAAAATAGGTGAAAAGGGGTGGTAGATAAAAGGAAAGTAGAGAAGTTGTTTAAAAGAGAGTGTTAATGGCATAATGTGATGTATTAAAGCGCTTAGGAATATAGTCACTATTTCTGGCCAAAATAGTCCTACCCGTCCCTTAGCCTACATTACAACCTGTAAAAGACCTATTTGATCCTAAGCTTAGCATTCTGATATTTAGTGGAGCATTACACTAAGGGCAAGCCTATGGTCATCAGTTGCAACATACGAATTCTTTGTGAGAGTGAGAGCAAGGAACATGTTCGAAATATATACAATACTTGTGAGTGATTATGGGTTATATTTTGTGAGACACACATGGTTGATGAGTTTTGGGTAGTCGTGTATGATTCTTTGTGCCTTAACTTTTTGAATACGAATTAACCATCATCACGAGTCTATATTAGAGGTTAAATTGTTTCTAGTAGTGATTAGAAAACTACTCTTTGTTAATAATTGCTGTGCCTGTCTTGATGAAAATTTTTTGCTGTTACTGTGAAACCCTAAGTAGATGCTTATATGGAGATGATGTTTTATTCTAGGACGAACAAAGCTTTAAGTGTGGGGTGTTGATGATAGGCGTATTTACACGCCTAAAGTACTATAATTTACCCATATTTTAGCTAAGTTTTAAGGACAAAGTATATAATTCCTGCACTTTTAGTCCTTTTTCCTGTAAGTGAGCTGACCAACGTGATTAGCAAGTTTTCAGGTATAAATGATGAAGATTTCAGCATTTTATGGAAATTGGACGCCAAAGGAAACGTCACGTAAGAAAGAAGGCAGCTTCTGGAAGCTTGTGCACTGAAAGTGATGCATGGAAAACTTGTCCTGGGAAAAAATGGTATTTCCAAAGACTTGGGGTCCAGAAGTAACTTAGTAGGAGTAGGATAAGGATGTAGCAATATAGTAGGATTAGGACAAGTATGCAGTATCTTAGTAGGAATAGGATATGGGTGTTATGAAAACCCTATTTTGCTGAACTTTTCAGCATTGAATTTCCGCCACCCTCTTCCTTATTCCTCCTTATTCGATCCTGTCCCCTTTTCTTCACAAATTCGTTGTTGACATTATTTTTCATCTATTCGACTTTTAATTTTTACGACAAGAGAAATGCTATTTGCAAGGAATTCACGCCACAAGTGCTACCAAAACATACTTCACGTGAGATTCTTATTTTGGTATGATGATAATGACTATTGTGTTTTCCGTTGCACTCATGAGTAGCTAAACTTCTCTGTTAGGGTTATGGAAGCCTTATGGGATACTATATATTGCTATGAGTTTGTGAATTCTTGACACGCATGCTGCTTATATCATTACTCTCTTCATCTTAATTTAAATTCTTGTGGTTGCAAACATATAGAGTACGCCAGTAAAGCATTAACTTGTTCGGAAGAAAAGTTACATGTCTGGAAAAGAGAGAATGACAAGAAAATAGGGCTACCAACCCTTGTTTAAAAGTTAGTGCCGTAACTAAATAAACCTCTTGGAGAATTCGTACCATTAGATACGCTTTAAGGTCGAAAGAGTTAAAGTGAGATAATCTGTGATAGTCGAAAGACGCTAGGGTTTACCATAGAATACGAATCTCTATAAGCGCATGCATGTCTGAATTCCGCATAACTCATAGCTAATAGATACGTAAAACTAATAAGGTGGACATAACCCTAACTTCCAATTCTCATTGATCAAAACCTACCAAACATTCCGTTTTTACTTTGCTATTTTGATACTTTTACTTCACGCATAAAATCCCCCCTTTTCCGTAGAATTTTTGACCAACAGTCTACTAATCGTTGCTTACGTAGTGACCAAGTATTCCCTGTGGGATTCGACACCCAAACCAGTTGGGTTCTATATTTGATGACGACCGCTTACACTCTTACGAGAGCTGTATTTTGAGCATTATCAGCATGCTCAGGCCCCGAGTCCACCCCTGAAATCGTGGGTTATAGAACACTAATTTGGCCTGAAAATGCCCTATTCGCACCATTTCACCGATTTGTCCACCCAAATATCCATAAAAAAATAAATGGAACACGCTAAGACAATCCCCAACCTCCCTGGCATGCCCCGGTCAGTTTTTGGCCCACAACACATCCGGACCCCAGGCCCATCCCCAAAACCATGGGCAATAGCACATCGATTAGGCCCGAAAATGCCCTGTTTAAAACGTTTTGCCCGTTTGTCCACCCAAATGTCCACGAAAAATAAACCGGACCATACTGGGACGATCCCTAACCTCCCTAGAATGCTCCGATTGATTTTTGTCCCATAGCACACCCGGATATCGGACTCACCCCCAAAATTGTAGGCTATAGCACATCAATTTGTCCCAAAAATAAGTTATTCGCACCTTTTTGCCTATTTATCCACCCAAATAGCTACGAAAAACTAAGCGGACCACACTGGGATGATTCCTAACCTCCCTGGAATAACTCAATCAATTTTTAACCCACAGCATGCCTGGACCCTAAGACACCACCCGAAATTGTGGGGTATCGCACACCCATTTGGCCCAAAAATGCCTCGTTCATGCCGCTTCGCTCGTTTGTTTACCCAAATGGCCAAGAAAATTTAAACGAACAACACTGGGATGATCCCCAACCTCCATGATATGCCTAGATAATTTTCATCCCACATGACTTCTAGATCTCGGGATCACCCCCAAAAATGTGAGTTATAGCACACCGATTTGCCCTGAAATTGCCCTATTATGCCATTTCGCCCGTATGTCCACCCAAGTGGCTGATAACGCTCAATCTACAGCTTTTGTAGGAGTGTAAAGCGTTCATTGTCAAATATAGAACCCAACTGAGTTGGGTATCGATCCCACAGGGAATAGCTTGGTCAACAAGTGAGCAAGGATTACTAGACTTTTGGTGCAAGTCTCGTAAAAAAAGGGGGGATTTTATCGTGCAAAATAATTTAAACAAAGTAATAAAGAAAAAATGGAAAATAGAAAAGTAAAAAGAAAGAATGTTTGGTAAGATGTAAAACAATGAGAATTGAGAAGTTGAGATTATGTCCACCTTATGAGTTATACGTCTCTATTGGCTATGAGTTATGTGGAATTTAGACATGCATGTGCTTATAGAGAATTGTATTCTATGGTAAATCCAAGCGTCTTTCGACCTAAACAAGGACTATTTCACTTTAACTCTTTCGAGCTTAAAGCGTATCTAACGGTACAAATTCTCCAAGAGGTTAATCCAGTTACGGCACTAACTTTTTAATAGGGGATGGGACCCTATTACCTTGACATTATCTCTTTTCTAGACATATAACTTTTATTTCGAACAAGTTAAAGCTATACTGGTGTTATTCTATGCGTCTGCAGCCACAAGAATTTGCATTAAGATGAAGAGAATAATCATATAAGCAGAATACGTGTCACGAATTCACAAACTCATAGCAATAGATGGTATCTCATAAGGCTTCCATAACCCCAACAGAGAAGTTTAGTTACCCATGAGTGCAAAGGAAATCACAGTCGACATTGTTATTATACCACAATAAAGATCTCGTGTAGTAAAGTGTGGTAGGCGTTAGACGTGACTTCTTTGCAAAGTAACGTTTCTCTTGTTGCAGAAATTAAGAATTGAATAGATGAAAAATAATGTTAACAATGAATTTAAGAATAAAATTGTTTTGATGGATGGATGGATGGTGGATGGATGGGAATTGATGGAATGGGTAGATGAATGGGTGAATTGTGAGGAATGAATTAAAATCTCTAGCAAAATAGGGTATTTATAACACCCATATCCTATTCCTACTAAGTCACTGCATTACTTAACCCAATCTTACTAGGTTAATGTATCATTATCCTAATCCTACTAAGTTACTGCTAGTCCCCAAAGTCTTCAGAATTGTTGTTTTTTCCCGGGACAGGTTTTCCATGCATCACTTTTGGTCCTTGGCGTCCAAGCTTTCCCTTCCTTCTTTCGTGAAGCTTTCTTTGGCGTCAAGTTATCCATAAAATGCTGAAATCTGCATCATTTATACCTAAAAACTTGCTAATCATGTTCGTTAGCTCACTTACAGGAAAAAGGACTAAAAGTGCATGAATTATATATTTTGTCCTCAAAACTTAGCTAAAATATGGGTAAAGTATAGCACTATAGGCGTGTAAATTCGCCGATCATCAACACCCCACACTTAAAGCTTTGTTCGTCCTCGAACAAACTATCATGTCCATCTAAACATCAACTTAGGGTTTCACAGTAACAACACAAAATATTCATCAAGACAAGCACAACAATTATCAATAGAGAGTAGTTTTCTGATCATTAGTAGAAATAATTCAACCTCCAACATAGACTCGTGATGGTGGTCAACTCATATTCAAAAGTTAAGGAACAAAGAATCATACACAACTACCCAAAACTCATCAACCATGTGTGTCTCACAATATTTTACCCATAATCACTCACAAGCATAGTATATTTGTCGACACATGGGTAGAAGAGTATCCTAGCTCTCGCTTTCACAAATAATTCATATGCTGAAACTGATGACCATAGGCTTGCCCTTAGTGTAATGCTCCACTAAATGTCAAAATGTTAAGCTTAGGATCAAATAGGTCTTTTGATGGTTGTAATGTAGGCTAAGGGACGAGTAGGACTATTTTGGACAGAAATAGTGACTATGTTCCTAAGCGCTTTAATACATCACATTATGCCGTTAACACTTTTTTTCAAACAACCTTTTTTCTTTCTTTTAATCTACCTCCCTTTGTCACCTCTTTTATTTTTCAATTTTTGAACATAACTAATTTTTTAGTTTTCTTTTCCTTTTTCTTTTCATAACATACCTCTTATGATAGCAATTCTTTTTTCATAACGACTTCAAGCACCAATACATTCTAAAGCATCATACTTACCCAATTTCCTCTTATTTTGTCACATGACTTTACACTTTAAAGCACTTAGGAACCTGGATCGAATTATGGTCTTGAAAAAATGGATTAGGCTTACATATGAGGTTGTCAAAGGAAATAGGCTAAAGTATCAAAGGGGTTAACTAGGATAATGTCCATGGGTAGGTAAAAAGAAGGTAAACAAGTATAGGTTGCCAAAGAAATGCCTAAATCATCTCCTAAACTCACGTTCATTATTTTCGCTTCACACACACACCAGGCAAGTTCTAGCATCAGCCACAAACATAGAATATACTATTATCTCACACACACAAGGCACATGGTCGACTTTATTGGGAGTAGTATAGACTCTTGACCCAACAGTTGAAGGAATTGAACCACACAATATCACATAGTGAGTCACAACTAGAGCCTAAACGTCTCAATTGTCATGATTTTAGCACAAACTCTTGTCATAATCTCATGCTGCCTATTAGAATAATTTCATGCGAAGTTAAGCTAAAAAATTTTAACTACTAAAAATAAAAACAAACAAAACTTAAATGCAAATGCAGATAGAGAAGTATAGCATGCAAATACCAGCGCACCCCACACTTTGACGGGACACACTGCCCTCAGTGGAAAATAAATAAAAAGAACCTGGTTAGTCAGACTCCTCCTCTATGTCTGGGGTCATACCCCCTGCATCGGAATCATCATCAGAGTCGTCATCCTTAGAAGTTCCTCATAAGTACCCCACTTGATTCCAAGAGTGCATCGAGGTATTTGCAGTACGGAGGAATCAGTTTGTTCTTTTCTTCCCTTTTTCTGGCCTTTTTGTGAAATGGTTGCTTTTCTTGTCTTTTGGTGCCATTGTACCAGAGATCTCAATAGAGTCATGTTAGATTCATCTCGGAAGATTCAGTCAACAAACAGACAATAGTGGCACCACCCCATACTTAATTTGTTGACACAAACTAATTAAGTGAATGCTGTCGATTACTCAGACTTTATCGACATACATTTAGGTGATATGTTCCAACAATATGTTCAGCGCAGTCATACTTTCATGTCATCTTACTATCCTTTTCGATTCTATTGCATGTAATCTTGACTTATGTTTTCATGTCTTGGACTAATGCATCAAAAACTACTACATAGATATTGTATCAGTTTATGGCATAGAAATAATCACAACATCATATGTTTGTAGTTAACCCTGATTTTCATCTCAATGAACAAGTCATTCAACGCATGCAAGCTTTCAAGTTACAAGATTATGCAATTATCTTGACCATGTCAATTCCGCAAAAGTATGACAGTGCATCATAATCAAATACAAGTTGGAAACAAGTCAAGATCATCCTTACGTATTCATTTACTCACTTAGTTGTATCACAACAATTCAATCACATTCAAAATCACCAATACTACTTCAAGATTTAACAATTCATAATAGGTGTAGTAGTGTAGTACTTACGGAATATAAATGAAGAATAAAGAAGTACTTACTTGGTTGATGACCTTGGATGATGTTCTTGCAAAGTAAAAGAGCAAAAGGAAAATTTTTAAGAGGATTTGGAGAGGTAGGCGGCGCTTATGCTAGGTTTGCAATGTATTTTTTGTCTAAGACTAAGTCTCTTATTCATAGGACAAGCTTGGATCGGGTTTTGACCCATTTAAAGTCGGATTTGGAGACCAAAAGTGGCCACAGGCGGCGCCTAAGGCTTTGCCTATGCTTGGCATAGGCGGCGCCTTTTGAAAAGCATTGTTGAGCATAGGCGGCGCCTATGCCATGGCATTCTTGGTCATAGGCGGCACCTTTCACTTTGTATATGAGATTCAGAGACAAAAGGCTTTAGCATAGGCGGCGCCTATGCTATGGCATACTTGAGCATTGGCGGCGCCTATGCTATGGCACACTAGATTCCGAGACCTTAGGCCATAGTATAGGCCTTGCCTTGTTCGTGGCCTATTTTTACCTAGGCCTAGACTTGTTCGATACCTATATTTTCATGAGCAATGCTCAATCCATAGTCTTTTGCTTCTTCATTCCTAACTTACCACCTTTAACATGCAACACGTCCAAATCGGAATTTGAAACCGATCTCCTCGTTTCATGCCTCTTTGCACCTATATTTACTCAAAAACAATAAAGACGATTAGAACGATGGGTTGCATGCCATCAAGCTCCTTAGTTTTGGTCGTGGTACGACTCTTCTTTTTGGATTTTTATTTATCAAAAGAAAACACGTAATAGAACGAAAGAAAGACAAAAAATGAAAAACAATGGGTTGCCTCCCATCTAGCGCTTGATTTATTGTCGCGACACGACATAGCTATCTCGATTTCTTAGACTTCATCGAGATAGATGGTGGCTCGTTTTCTGAATGGATTTAGACGACAATGAGGCTTGCTTGTAGGCATGCAATCTTCTTCGAGATGACCCTTGTGCATGCCTATCCCGGGAGGGATACCAATTATATCATCAATAGTCCAACCCATGGCTCTCTTGTATCTCTTCAGAGCAGAGATGAGAGCCTCTACGTTTTGTTCACTTAACTCATCCGCCACACTTATCGAAAGTATATTTCCACTTTCCAAGAACACATACCTTAGATAATCGGGGAGTTCTTTTGATTCTAGCATTGGTGGCTCTTGAATGGAAGTCTTCGCTATTGGTCACGGTTGATTCTTAAGATCAAGGTCCGGTTGCTTAGGAGTATGGTAATAGGACTCTATTTCTGTTAGAGCACATGTAGTTTCTTCATAATCTTCATCATTCTTATGCTCAACATTCAGTAGCGCAGCAGACAATGGCTCAACAGTAAGCTGTTTTGCTACAGATAATGCTTTCATATCCTCATAATGAACATCAGCTACAGAGAACGCATTCATATCGCTGGGCTGCTTCATTGCTTTGCATATATCAAAGCGGACCACTTCGTCATTCAGTCTAAATAAAAGCTCATTAGCTCTTATGTCAATAAGCACACTTCCAGTTGCAAGGAAAGGACGTCCCAAGATTATGGGAACTTAAGAATCCACCTCAAAATCCAGAATAACGAAGTCTGCAGGAAAGATGAATGAAGAAACCTTCATCAACACATCATTCAAGATACCCATAGGTTGTTTTACCGACCTATCAGCCATCACGAGCCTCATATTAGTTGGTGTCGGATCGCCTAACCCCAACTTCTTGTAGATGGATAGTGGCATCAAATTGATGCTAGCACCCAAATCGTACAATGCCTTAGCAAAATTCATAGATCCAACCGTGCTAGGAATAGTGAAGGCACCAGGGTCGGCCTTTTTCTGAACTAGTGATCGAGTAGCAATAGCGCTGCAATGATGAACAGTATCTTTCAACTCATAGCTTGCTGCCCGCTTCTTTGTCAAAAGATCCTTCATAAATTTCGCATACCCAGGCATTTGTTCAAGTGCTTCCACCAATGGAACATTAATGGTCAGCTACTTTAACATAGTCATGAATTTGCTGAACTTTGTATCATCCGCCACCTTCTTCAATCTTTGAGGAAAAGGTGGTGGTGGATAGGGAATATTTCTCTCCACGGCTTTATTCTCCTCTTGCTTCTGTTTTTCAGCCTTTTCAGTCTGCAACATGCTCGGTGTGATGTCATGGACGTCGTGGGTGGCTTTCGTGGATTCCTCTCCTTTTGCGTTATCCTCAATGTCCGCTACTTCATCAACCACTTGCTTGCCTTTTGCTGAAGTTTCCAGCACCTTACCACTTCGGGTAGTAACAGCCATGCATGACCCATCATTCCTTGGGTTTTGCACAGTGTCGCTAGGTAAAGTGCCAGCCTTTCTTTGATTGAGTGCTGCTGAAAGTTGGCTCAATTGCTGCTCTATTTGCTTGATTGAAGTGGAATGAGAATCAACTAATTGTTTCATAGAGGACAAATTATTTATTACCTCCATTACTCCCGCGCTCGTTGCTTCCACTCCTTTCAATAGTTTAGCCATCATGTCTTCCATACTTCCCGAACTAGATGTGGTGGTGTCACGTCTTCCTGGGGGAACGTACAAACCACTCTTTTCATTCTTGTTCTTCCAACTACCTTGGTCCTTGTTTCCATATTTATCATAATAGTACCGACCTTGGTTTCCTTGCGTATTACCTCGGAAACCCCCCTAATTGTTTAATTAGTTGGCCTCTTCTTCCGAATTAAATTCATCTCTTCCTTTCGACGCAATAGCTTTGACTTTTTCGGTCTTCCCTGATAATAAATGCTTTGTAAGAAGATCCACTTGTGTTTTCATGTGCGCCATATCTTGATCACGTTCTTCCTCTCTTCGCCTTTGTTCTGCTGTCATGCCAATAGATACAGTAGAGCTTGCTACCTCAGAATCTCTGGTATGCCAAGCTCTACTTTGCTTTGTCATACGATCTAGCATATCACTTGCCTGAACAAAGGTGAGGTCCATAAATGACCCACCTGCTGCATTATCAACCACTGGCTTAGTCGCCGAATTCAAAGCTCTATATAATATCTCCATCAAGTGGACATTGGTCATATGGTGTTAGTAGGTGTTGCTATCTTAGCATCACGCCTTGGGTTTAGTAACTCGTCATCACCTAGGTCCTCATCATCAGGATTTTTCGCTCGCCCAGGGTTATCAATATTCTGTTGATGCACTTGAGCAGCGGCTAGAGCAGCTTGTCTCGCCTATTCCTGTTGAGCAGCCATCCTTTCAATTTCGTGTTGTGCCTCCATTCTGCCAATACGTTGTGGTTCAGGATTGATAGGTAATAACGGTTCACCAGAACTTCGAGTATGGAGCATGCACTAAATAAAAACCTGCAGAAAATAAAAACAAAAACTAAAAGTAAAAGTACGAGAATCTTTGACCAAAGGGTCTAGTAATTATCACAAACTTAATTGACACTCGTATTCCCCGGCAATGGCGCTAATTTTAGATAACGCTCAATCTATAGCTCTCGTAGGAGTGTAAAGCGGTCGTTGTCAAATATAGAACCCAACTGGGTTGGGTATCGATCCCACAAGGAATAGCTTGGTCAACAAGTAAGCATGGATTACTAGACTTTTGGTGCAAGTCTCGTAAAAAAAGGGGGGATTTTATCGTGCAAAAATATGTAAACAAAGTAATAAAGAAAAAATGGAAAATAGCAAAGTAAAAAGAAAGAATGTTTGGTAAGATGTAAAACAATGAGAATTGAGAAGTTGAGATTATGTCCACCTTATGAGTTATACGTCTCTATTGGCTATGAGTTATGTGGAATTCAGACATGCATGTGCTTATAGAGAATTGTATTCTATGGTAAATCCAAGCGTCTTTCGACCTAAAAAAGGACTATTTCACTTTAACTCTTTAGAGCTTAATGCGTATCTAACGGTATAAATTCTCCAAGAGGTTAATCCAGTTACGGCACTAACTTTTTAATAGGGGATGGGACCCTATTACCTTGACATTATCTATTTTCCGGACATATAACTTTTCTTTCGAACAAGTTAATGCTATATTGGCGTTATTCTATGCGTCTGCAGCCACAAGAATTTGCATTAAGATGAAGAGAATAATGATATAAGCAGCATACGTGTCACAAATTCACAAACTCATAGCAATAGATGGTGTCTCATAAGGCTTCCATAACCCCAACAGAGAAGTTTAGTTACCCATGAGTGCGAAGGAAATAACAGTCGACATTGTTATTATACCACAATAAAGATCTCGTGTAGTAAAGTGTGGTAGGCGTTAGGCGTGACTTCTTTGCAAAGTAACGTTTCTCTTGTTGCGCAAATTTAGAATTGAATAGATGAAAAATAATGTTAACAATGAATTTAAGAAGAAAATTGTTTTGATGGATGGATGGATGGTGGATGGATGGGAATTGATGGAATGGGTGGATGAATGGGTGAATTGTGAGGAATGAATTAAAATCTCTAGCAAAATAGGGTATTTATAACACCCATATCCTATTCCTACTAAGCCACTGCTTTACTTAACCCAATCCTACTAGGTTAATGTATCATTATCCTAATCCTACTAAGTTACTGCTAGTCCCCAAAGTCTTCAGAATTGCTGTTTTTGCCCGGGACAGGTTTTCCATGCATCACTTTTGGTCCTTGGCGTCCAAGTTTTCCCTTCCTTCTGTCGTGAAGCTTTCTTTGGCGTCAAGTTATCCATAAAATGCTGAAATCTGCATCATTTATACCTGAAAACTTGCTAATCATGTTTGTTAGCTCACTTACAGGAAAAAGGACTAAAAGTGCATGAATTATATATTTTGTCCTCAAAACTTAGCTAAAATATGGGTAAAGTATAGCACTATAGGCGTGTAAATTCAGTGGCCACAAAAATTAAACGGACCACACAGGGATGATCCCCAACCTCCCTGGCATGCCCTAGTTTATTTTTATCCCGCAGCATGACTGGACCTCGAGCCCACCCCCAAACCGTTTGCTATAGCACACCGATTTTGCTTTAGAATGCCCCATTAGAGCTGTTTCACCCATTTTCCCACTGAAATGGACACGAAAAATTAAAAGGACCACACTTGGATGATCCCCAACCTCTTTGTCATGCTCTGATCGATTTTTAGCCCACAGCACACCCAGAACCCAAGCCTACCCCTGAAACTGGGGGCTATAGCACACCGATTTAGCTCAAAAATGCCCCGTTCATGCCGTTTCACTCGTTTGTCTACCCAAATCACCACTTCTATGCCATGCCTCGGTTGATTTTTAACCAACTGCATGCCCAAACCTGAGGGCTACCCCTAAAACTGTGGGCTATAACACACCGATTTGACCCAAAAATGACCCATTCGTACTGTTTCTCCCGTTTGTCCACCCAAATGGCCACGAAAAAATAAAGAGACCACAATGGGATGATCCCCAACCTCCATGGAATGCTTTGATCAATTTTTGACCCGTAGCATGCTCAGAACCTGGGCCCACTCCCAAAACCGTGGGATACAACACATCGATTTGGCTAGAAAATGCCCCGTTCGTACCGTTTCAACCGTTTGTCCACCCAAGTGGCCATGAAAAATTAAACTGACCGCACTATGATAATCCCCAACCTCCCTGGCATCCCCCGGTTAACTTTTGGCCCATAGGACGCACGGACCCCGAGCCCACCCCCAAAACTGTGGGCTATAGCAAACCGACTTGTCCTAAAAATGTCCCGTTTTCACCGTTTTGCCCATTTATCATCCTAAATAGCTACGAAAAATTAAAAGGATAATACTAGGATGATTCCCAACATCCCTAGCATGCCCTGTTGATTTTGATCCCACAATACGCCCGGAACCCAAGCCTACCCCTAAAATCGTGGGCTATAGCACACCAATTTTGCCCGAAAATGCCTCGCTCGCTTCGTTTTGCTCGTTTGTCCATCCAAATGGCCACGAAAAATTAAACGAACCACACTGGGAAGATCCCCAACCTCCCTGAATTCCCCAGATGATTTTTGACCCACAGTACGCTCGGACCCCGACCCTACCCCAAAGCTGTGGGTTGTAGCATACCGATTTGGCACAAAAATGCCCCGTTCGCGCTGTTTTGCCCATTTATCCACCTAAATGGCCATAAAAAATTAAATGAACCCCACTAAGATGATACCAAACCTCCTTGGCACGTATTCCCCAATCAAATTTTTCCCCACAGCACGCCCGAACCCTGGGACCAACCCCAAAACCATGGGCTATAACATACCTATTTGACTTGAAAATGCCATATTAGTGTTGTTTTGCCTGTTTGTCCACCCAAATGGCCAACAAAAATTAAACGGGCCATACTAGGATGATCCTCAATATCCCTGACACCCTGGTTAATTTTTGGCCGATAGCACGCTCGGAGCACGAGCCCACACCTGAAACCTCGGGCTATATAACACCAATTTGGCCCAAAAATACCCCATTTACGCAATTTCACCCATTTGTCCACCCAAATGGCCATGAAAAATTAAATGAACCACATTGATATGATCCCCAACCTCTCTCGCATGCCCCTGTCAATTTTTAGTGAATAGTACGCCTGGATCCTAGGCCCACCCCCAAAACGGTGGACAATTACACACCAATTTAGCCTGAAAATGCCCCGTTCGCAGCGTTTCACTCGTTTGTCCACCCAAATGGACACAAAAACTTAAATGGAACATACTAGGAAGATCCCCAACCTCTCTAACATGCCTTGATGGATTTTTGACCAATAGTATGCCTGGACCCCGAGCCTACCCTAAATATTGAGACCTATAGAACACCAATTTGACCTGAAAATGCCTGTTCTCACAGTTTTGCCTGTTAATCCATCCAAATGGCCACAAAAAAATTAAAATGGCAACACTGAGAGAATCCCCAACCTATCTGGCATGCCCCGATCAATATTTGGCACACAGAACATCCGAACCCTGGACCAACCCTCAAAATCGTGGACTATAGCACACTGATTTGGCCAAAAAAGCCCCATTTGTGCAGTCTCGCCCGTTTGTCCACATAAATAGCCACAAAATATTAAACAAACCATACTGGGATGATCCCAAAATTCACTGGCATGCTCCTGTTGATTTTTGTCCCACAGAACGCCTAGACCCTGGGCTCACCCTAGAAACTGTGGGCAATAACACACCGATTTGGCCCGAAAATGCCCCGTTCATGCTGTTGTGTCCGTTTGGCCACTCAAATGGCATCAAAAAATTAAATGGACCAAACTGGGATGATCCCCAACGCCCTTGGAATGCTATAGTTGTTTTGCAAACCACAACAAGCCCGAACCAGGACCACCCCAAAAAATGTGGCCTATAGCACACCGATTTTTCCCAAAAATGTCTCTTTCGCACTGTTTTGCTCGTTTTTCCAATCCAAATGCCCACAAAAAATTAAATGGAACACACTGGGATGAACCCTAACCTACCTAGAATACCCCATTTATTTTTGGCCTGCAGCACGCTCGGACCCCAATCCCACCCCCGAAATCATGGACTATAGCACACCGATTTTGCCCAAAAATGCCTCATTCGCACCGTTTCTCCCATTTGTCCACCCAAATAGCCCAAAAAAATTAAATGGACCACACTTAGATGATAACCAACCTCCCTGGCAAGCCCCGATTGATTTTCGGCCCACAACACACCCGAAGCCCAGGCCCACCCCCAAAATTGTAGGCTATAGCACACTAATTTGGCCAAAAAATACCCCATTCATGTCGTTTCGCCTATTTGTCCACCCAAATGGCCACGCAAAATTAAACGTACCACACTTGGATAATCCCCAACCTCCCTGGCATGCGTCGGTCAATTTTTGGCCTATAAAAAGCCCGATCCCTGGGGACACCACCAAAACTGTGAGCTATAGCATATCGATTTGTATCGAAAATACCCCGTTAGAGCAGTTTCGCCAGTTTGTCCACACAAATGGCCACGAAAAATTGAACGTACTATACTAGAATGATCCTCAATCTCCCTGGCATACCTCGGTTGATTTTTAGCCCACGGTATGCCTAGACCCCGGGCCCACACCTAAAACCGTGGGCTATTGCGCATCAATTTGACCCAAAAATGGGTCTTTCGTCCAGTTTCGCCCGTTTGGCCATCCAAATGGCTACAAAAAATTAAACAAACCACAATGGGATGATCCCCAACCTCCCTGGCATGCCCCGGTCTATTTTCAGTCCACAACACGCTCGGACCCTGGGCCCACCCCAAAAATCGTGGGCGACAGCACACCGATGTAGCCCAAAAATGCCCTATTTGTGCCATTCCGCCCATTTATCTACCTAATTGGCCCCAAGAAATTAAAATGACCACACTAAGACGATCCCCAATCTCTTTGGCACTCTTCAGTCAATTTTTGGCCCACAACATTCCCGGACCCCGAGTCGACCCCCAATACCGCGTGCTGTAGAACATTAATTTGGCCAGAAAATGCCCCGTTCATGTCGTTTCACACGTTTGTCCACCCAAATGGCCACAAAAAATTAAACGAACCATACTGGGATGATACCCACCCTCCCTGGCATGCCCCGATCAATTTTTCGTCCACAGCAAGCCCTGACCCCGGGCTCACCCCCAAAATCATAGGCTATAACACACCAATTTAGCCCGAGAATACCCCGTTCACCTGATTTTGCCCGTTTATCCACCCAAATAGCAACGAAAAATTAACCAGACCACATTGAGACGATCCCCAACCTCCCTCACATGCCTCGATCAATTTTTGACCCACAACACGGATGGACCTTGGACCCACCCCTAAAACCGTGGGCTATAGCATATTAATTTATCCCAAAAATACCTCATTTGTGCTATTACGCCTTTTTGGCCACCCAAATGGCCACGAAAAATTAAACGGACCACTCTGGTATGATCCCCAACCTCCCTGGCATACCCCGATCAATTTTCGACCAACAGCACACCCAATTCCAAGCCCTACCCCTGAAACCATGGGCTATAGCACACCGATATGGCCCGAAAATGCCCCATTTGTGCTGTTTTGTCCATTTGTCCATCCAAATGACATCGAAAAATTAAACGGATCAAATTGGGATGATTCCCAACCTGCTTGGCATGCTCTGGTCGATTTTCAAACCACAGAATGCCCAGACCTAGGCCCACCCCAAAAAATGTGGGCTATAGCACACCGATTTCGCTCGAAAATGCCCCGTTCGTTCTGTTTGGCTCATTTGTCCAACCCAAATAGCCACAAAAAATTAAATGGACCGCAATGGGATAAACCCCAACCTACTTGGCATTCTCGTGTTTATTTTCGGCCCATAGAACACCTGGACCCTGCGCTCACCCTAGAAACTGTGGGCTATAACACACCAATTTGGCCCGAAAATGCCCCGTTCACGCTGTTGTGTCCGTTTGGCCACCCAAATGGCATCAAAAAATTAAATGGACCAAACTGGGATGATCCCCAACCTCCTTGGCACGCTTCAGTTGATTTTCAAGCCACAACAAGCCCGAACCAGGCCCACCCAAAAAAATGTGGGGTATAGCACACCGATTTTGCCCAAAAATGTCCCTTTCGCGCTGTTTTGCTCATTTTTCCAACCCAAATGGCCACAAAAAATTAAATGGAACACACTGGGATGAACACCAACCTACCTGGCATACCCCGGTTTATTTTTGTCCTGCAGAACGCTCGGACCCCAATCTCACCCCCGAAATTATGGGCTATAGCACACCGATTTTGCCCAAAAATGCCTCATTCGCACCGTTTCTCCCTATTGTCCACCCAAATAGCCCAAAAATATTAAACGGACCACACTTAGATAATCCCCAACCTACCTGGCAAGCGCCGATTGATTTTTGGCCCACAGCACACCCGAAGCCCGGGCCCACCCCCAAAATTGTAGGCTATAGCACACTAATTTGGCCAAAAAATGCCCCATTCATGTCGTTTCTCCTATTTGTCCACCCAAATGGCCACGAAAAAATTAAACGTACCACACTTGGATAATTCCCACCCTCCCTGGCACGCCTCGATCAATTTTTGTCCTATAGCAATCCCGATCCCTGGGGACACCACCAAAACCGTGGGCTATAACATACCGATTTGGATCGAAAATGCCCCGTTAGAGCAGTTTCGCCAGTTTGTTCACCCAAACGGCCAAGAAAAATTAAACGGACTATACTAGAATGATCCTCAATCTCCCTGGCATGCCTCGGTTGAATTTTAGCCCACAGTATGCCTAGACCTCGGGCCCACACCTAAAATCGTGGGCTATTGCGCATCGATTTGACCCAAAAATGCATTGTTCGTCCAGTTTTGCCCGTTTGGCCATCCAAATGGCTACAAAAAAATTAAACAGACCACAATGGGATGATCCCCTACCTCCCTGGTATGCCCCGGTTAATTTTCAGCCTACAACACGCTCGGACCCTAGGCCCACCCCAAAAATCGTAGGCGACAGCACACCGATTTAGCCCAAAAATGCCCCGTTTATGCCATTCCGCCCATTTATCTACCTAATTGGACCCAAAAAATTAAAATGACCACAGTAAGATGATCCCCAATCTCCTTGGCACTCTTCGATCAATTTTTGGCCCACAACATGCCCGGACCCCGAGCCCACCCCCAATACCGCGGGCTATAGAACATTAATTTGGCCAGAAAATGCCCCGTTCGTGCCGTTTCACCCGTTTGTCCACCCAAATGGACACAAAAAATTAAATGGACCATACTGGGATGATACCCACCCTCCCTGGCATGCCCCGATCAATTTTTCGTCCACATCAAGCCCTGACCCCGGGCCCACCCCATAACTATGGGCTATAGCACACTGATCTAACTCAAAAATGCCCCGTTCACGCCATTTCACTCGTTCGTCCACCTAAAAACATTGGCTATAGCACACTGATTTGGCCCAAAAATGCCCTATTCACGCCATTTTGCTCGTTTATCTACCGAAATGGCCAAAAAAATTAAATGGTCTACCACGGGATGATCCCTAACCTCCCTTGCACACCCAAGTCAATATTTGGCACATAGCACGCACGGACACCAGGCCCAACCCTAAAACCGGGGGCTATAGAATACTGATTTAGCCCAAAAATGCCCCATTAACGCTGTTTCGCCCGTTTGTCCACCCAAATGGCTATGAAAAATTAAACGGACCACACTGGCATGATCCAAAACCTCCCTGGCTTACCCCGGTCGACTTTTGTCCCATAGCACGCTCGAAACCAAGCCCACCCCTAAGACCATGGGCTATAGCAAACCGATTTGGCCCGAAAATGCCTCGTTCACATCGTTTTCCCTGTTTGTCCACCTAAATGACCATGAAAAAATAAACAGACCACATTGGGATGATCCTTAACCTCACTGGTTTTCCCCGATTGATTTTTAACCCACAACACACCCAGATCCAAGGCCCACCCCCAAAACTGTGGGTTATAGCACACCGATTTTGTTTGAAAATGCCTAATTTGCGTCGTTTCGCTCGTTTGTCAACCCAAATGGCCATGAAAAATTAAACGAACCACACTGGGATGATCCCAACCTCCCTGGCATGTCCCGGTCAATGTTTTGCCCACAGCGCGCTCAGACCCTGGGCCCACATCCGAAATCATGGGCTATAGCACCGATTTGGCCCGAAAAAGCCCCATTCGATCGTTACGCCTGTTTGGCGAACCAAATGGCCATTAAAAATCAAACAGACCATACTGGAATGATCCCCAACCTCCCTGGCATGCCCGATCAATTTTTTGCACACAACACGTCTGGACCCCAGGCCCACCCCTAAAACCATAGGCTATGAAAGAACAATTTAGCCCAAAAATGCACAGTTCGCATTGTATCACCTGTTTGTCCACCCTAAATGGCCATAAAAAGTTCAATGGACCATATTAAGATGATCCACAACTTCCATTGTATGCCCAGATAGATGTTCGAACCACAGCATACCCGAACCCCATGCTCACTACCGACACCGTGGTCTATAGCACACCGATTTGGCTCGAAAATGCTCGATTCGCACTGTTTTGCCCATTTATCAACCAAATAGCCACAAAAAAATAAACGGACCACACTGGGATAATCCCTAATATCCCTAGCATGACCTGGTTTATTGTTTGCCCACAGCACTCCAGAACCCAAGTCCCACCCCTAAAACCGTGGGCTATGGCACACTGATTTGGCACGAAAATGCCCCGCTCGAGTCGTTTTTCCCATTTGTCCACCCAAATGGACACAAAATATTAAACAAACCACAGTGGGATGATCCTCAACCCCCCTGGCATGCCCCGATCAATTTTCACCCATATCACACCCAAAACCCAAGCCCACCCTTAAAACTTAGGGTATAGCACACTGATTTGGCTCGAAAATGCCCTATTTGTGCCGTTTGCACGTTATTCTATGAAAATTGCCATAAAATATTTAGCGGACCACACGTAGAGGATCCCCAACCTCCCTGGCACGCCCCGATCAATTTTTGACACACAACATGCCTGAACCCTGGGCCCACCCCAAAAACAGTGGATAATAACACACCAATTTGGTCCAAAAATGATCCTTCACACCGATTCGCCCATTTGTCAACCCAAATGGACACGAAAAATTAAACGAACCATATTGGAACGATCCCCAATCTCCCTAGCATGAGTCGATCGATTTTGGACCCACAACACGCCCGAACCCTGAGCCCACCCGACAAACCGTGGGCAATAGCACACCAATTTGGCCTGAAAATGCCCCGTTCATGCTGTTTCATCCGTTTGTCCACCCAAATGGTCTCAAAAAATTAAACAGACTATACTAGAATGATCCTCAACCTCCTTGTCATGCCCTAGTCAATTTTAATCCCACAGCACGCCCAGTCCCCGGGCCCACCCACAAAACCGTGGGTTATAGCACATCGATTTTGCCCGAAAATGCCCCATTTGTGGTGTTTAGCCATTTTGTCTCGCCAAATGGCGACAAAAAATTAAACAGACCATACTGGAATAATCCCTAACCTCTTTATCATGCCTTGGTCGATTTTCGGCCCATACCACGCCTGAACCCGGGGCCTACCCCCAAAACCGTGGGCTATAGCCCAACGATTTGGCCTAAAAATACCCCGTTCACGCTGTTTTACTCGTTTGTCCACCCAAATTGCCACGAAAAATTAAACGAACCACACTGCGATGATCCTAACCTCCCTGGCATGCCTCGATTGATTTTTGAACCGCAGAACTACTGGACCCCGAGCCCACCCACAAAACCGTGGGCTATAGCACACTGATTTGGTCCAAAAAAGCCCCATTCGTGGTATTTTGCCCGTTTGTCAACCCAAATTAGCACAAAAAATTAAACAGACCACACTGGGACGATCACCATCCTTAATGGCACACCTCGGTCAATTATTTACTCATAGCACACCCGGAACCCAGGCCCACCCCCAGAACCGTGGGCTATAGCACACAAATTTTACCTGAAAATGCCCCATTCGCGTTGTTTATCCCATTTGTCCATCAAAATGGCCACGGATAATTAAAAGGACTATGCTGGGATGATACCCAACCACCCTCACATGACTCGGTTGATTTTCGGCCCACAACCTTCCCAGACCCTAGGCCCGCCCCTAAAACCGTGGGCTATAGCACACCAATTTGGCCTAAAAATGCCCCGTTCGTGCTGTTTCGCCTGTTTGTCTACCTAAATTGCCATGAAATATTAAATGGACCATAGTAGGATGATCCCCAACCTCCCTAGTACTCTGCGATCAATTTTCAGCCCACAGCACGCCCGAACTCCGGGCCCACCCCTAAAACCGTGGGCTATAGTACACCTATTTGGCGCTAAAATGTGCCATTCGCGTTGTTTTGCCTGTTTGTCCTCCCAAATCGCCACAAAAAATTAAACAGACCACACTGGGATCCCCAACATCCCTGGCTTACCTCGGTCAATTTTTGGCCCCACCCACGACACCGTGGGATATAGCGCATCGATTTGGCCTGAAAATTCCCCGTTCATATTGTTTTGCCTATTTGTCCATCCAAATTGCCACGAAAAATTAAACGGACCACACTGGGACAATCCCAATATCCCTGGCTTGTCCCGATCAATTTTCGGCTGACAGCAAGCCTGGACCCAGGGCGCACCCCGGAAACCAGTGGCTATAGCACTTTGATTTGTCCCAAAAATGCCTCGTTCGCACTGTTTTGCTCGTTTGTCTACCCAAATGGCTGTGAAAAATTAAACGGACCACATTGGGACAATACCCAACCTACCTGACATACCCTGGTTGATTTTCGGCCCGTAGAATGCCCGAACCTTGGGCTCACCCCCGAAACCATTGGCTATATCTGACCGATTTGTCCCAAAAATGCCCCGTTAATGTCATTTCACTCGTTTATCCACCCAAATGGCCACAGAAAATTAAATGAAACACACTGGGATGATCCTTAACCTCTCTCCCATACCCCAGTCGATTTTTGGCCCATAGCACACCAGGACCCCGGGCCCAACCCCAAAACTGTTGGCTATAGCACACTGATTTGGCTCGAAAATGCCCCATTTGTGCTGATTCTCCTGTTTGTCCACCCAAATAGCCAAAAAAAATTAAACAGACTATACTGCGACAATTCCCAACCTTCCTGGCATGCCTCGGTTAATTTTTTGCCCACAGCACGCTAGGACCTCAGGCCCACTCCAAAAATCATAGGCTATAGCACCCTGATTTAGCTAGAAAATGCCCATTGATGTCGTTTTGCCCATTTGTCCACCCAAATGGCCAGGAAAAATTAAACAAACCACGCTGAAATGATCCCCAACCTCCCTGGCACACCCCGATTGATTTTTGGCCAACAGCACATCCAGACCCGGGTCCACCCCAAAACCGTGGCCAATGGCACACCGATTTAGCTAAAAAATGCCTCGTTAGCATCATTGTGCCCGTTTGTCCACGCAAATGGCCACAAAAGATTAAAAGCACCACTCTGGGATGATCCCCAACCTCCCTGGCATGTCTCGATTGATTTTTGGCCTAGAGCACACCCAGACCCTGGGCCCACACCCAAAATCGTGAGCTATAGCACACCGATTTGGCCTGAAAATGCCCATTCATGCCGTTTCACCTGTTTGTCCACCAAAATGTCTAAGAAAAATTAAACAGACCACACTAAGACGATCCCCAATCTCCCAGGCATGCCCCGATCGTTTTTTGGCCAACAGCACGCCCGAACTCGAGTCCACCCTCAAAACTGTGTGCAATAGCACACCGATTTGGCTCGAAAATTCCCTGTTCACGCTGTTTCGCCCGTTTGTGCACACAAATAGCCACAAAAAATTAAACAAACCATACTGGGACAATCCCCAACACCCCTGGCATGCCCCAAGGAATTTTTTGGTGTACAACATAACCGGACTCTAGGCCCACCCCCAAACTCGTGGACTATAGCACACCGATTTTTCCCGAAAATGCCCCATTCGTAGCGTTTCGCCGATTTGTCCACCCAAATGGCCACAAAGAATTAAATGGACTATATTGGGACTATCTCTAACCTCCATAGCACTCCTTGGTTATTTTTTGACACACAGTACACTCGGACCTCGGGCCCACCCCCAAAACTAGGGGCTAATAGCACACCGATCTGGCCCAAAAATACCCCATTTGTGCCGTTTCGCCCGTTTGGCCACCCAAATAGCACAAAAAGATTAAACGGACCATACTAGGATGATCCCCAACCTCCCTGGCATGCCTCGATCAATTTTTAGCTCACAGCAAGCCCGGATCCTGGGCCCACCCCCAAAACCATGGGCTACAGCATGCCGATTTGGCCCAAAAATGCGTCGTTCGTACCTTTTACCCTGTTTGTCCACCCAAATAGCCATGAAAAATTAAAGGTACCACACTGGGATGATCCCCAACCTCACTGGTATACCCCGATCAATTTTCAGCCAATATTACGCTCGAACCCCGAGTCGACCACCAAAACTGTGGGTTGTAGCATGATAACGCTCAATCTACAGCTCTCGTGGGAGTGTAAAGCGGTCGTTTGCAAATATAGAACCCAACCTGGGTTGGTGTCGATCCCACAGGGAATAGCTTGGCCAACAAGTAAGCAAAATTACTAAACTTTTGGTGCAAGTCTCGTAAAAGGGGGGATTGTAATGTGTAACGAAAACAATAAAGTAAAATCTGAAAATAGCAAAGTAAAGAGAGAAAGATTGTTACGTAAGTTGTAAACAATGAGAATTGAAGCGTTGGGGTTATGTCCACCTTCTGAGGTATACGTCTCTATTGACTATGAGTGTGTAGAATTGTGACATGCATGTGCTTATAGAGAATTGTAGTCGATGGTAAATCCAAGCGTCTCTCGACCTGAACAAGGACTATTTCACTTTAACTCTCTCGAGCTTAAAGCGTGTCTAACGGTATGAATTCTCCAAGAGGTTAGTCCAGTTACGGCACTAGCTTTTTAATAGGAAAGGGTGTCCTACTACCTTGACATTATCTCTTTTCCAGACAAATAACCTTTCTCTCGAACAAGTTAAATGTTAGACTGGCGTTATTCTATGCGTCTGCAGCCACAAGAATTTGCATTAAGACGAAGAGAATAATGATATAAGCAATATACGTGTCTCGAACTCACAAACTCACAGCAATAGATAGTATCTCATTCGGCTTCCATAACCCCAACAGAGAAGTTTAGTTACCCATGAGTGCGAAGGAGATCACGATTTGCATTTTTATTGTTGAGTAATGGCGTGTGGATTAGGTGATAGGCGTGTGGCGTGATTCCTTAGCAAGTAACGATTCTCTTGTTGTGGAATTTAAGAATAGAATTAATGGAAAGATTAGAACAGTTGTAATTGAGAAGTAGAATGTGTCTCTCCACTAAGGGAGGACTTGCCTCTCCACTAAGGGAGGACTTAATTAAAAATCTCTAGCATGATAGGGTATTTATAATACTCCTATCCTACTCCTACTATGCTAATGAAATAAATAACCAAATCCTACTAAACTAAGGAAATACTTAACCCATTTGTACTAGGTTAATGTAACATTCTCCTAATCCAAATAAACTAATGAAATACATAACCCAATTGTACTAGGTTAATATATCATTGTCAAAATCCAGCTTTGTATCTATAAGTCCCCAAAGTCTTCAGAAATGCTGTTTTAGCCCGGGACAGATTTTCCATGTAGCAGTTTTGGTCCTTAGGCGTGTAGACTTCCTTCCCTTCCTTTGTGAGCTTTCTTTTGCGTCAAGTAAGCCATAAAATGCTGTATTTTGCATAATTTATACCTGAAACTTTCCTAATCATGTTCGTTAGCTCATTTACAGGAAAAAGGACTAAAAGTGCATGAAATATATAATTTGTTCTCAAAACTATGCTAAAATATGGGCAAAATATATTGATATAGGCATGTAAATTCGCCTATCATCAACACCCCACACTTGCAGCTTTGTTCGTCCTCGAACAAAATATCATGTCCTTCTAAGCATCAACTTAGGGTTTTTACAGCAACAACACATAACATTCTTCAAGACAAGCACAAAAATTATCAACAAAGAGTAGCTTCCCGATTATAAGTAGAAACAGTTTAACCTCTAGCGTAGACTAGTGATGGTGATCAACTCGCATGCAAACGTTAAGGTACATAGAATCATATACAACTATCCAAAGCTTATCAACCATGTGTGTCTCACAATATAGTACCCATAATTACTCACAAATATAGCATATTTTTCAAACATGGGTATCAAAATGTCCTTGCTCTCACTCTCACAAAGAATTCATATGTAGCAACTGATGACCATAGGCTTTCCCTTAATGTAGTACTCTACTAAATGTCAGAATGCTAAGCTTAGGATCAAGTAGGTCTTTTGATGGTTGTAATGTAGGCTAAGGGACGGGTAGGATCAGCTATTTTGGCCAGAAATAGTGACTAAGTTCCTAAGCACTTTAATACATCACATTGTATCATTGACACTTTTTTCTTTCAACCTTTCTTTATTTTATTCTTCCACCCTTGTTCTCATCTTTTGTTTTTCAATTTTAAGCACAACTCACTTTTCAGCTTTCTTTTCCTTTTTCTTTTCACAACATACCTCTTATGATAGCACTTTCTTTTTCATAACACATTCAAGCACCATTACAATTTAAAGCATCATACTCACCCAATTTCCTCTTATGTTGTCACATGACTTTTTCACTTTAAAGCACTTAGGAATTTGGATCAAATTACGGTCTTGAAAAAAAATGGATTAGGCTTACATACAAGGTTGTCAAAGAAATAGGCTAAAGGCTCAAAAAGGTTTAACTAGGGATGATGTCCATGGGTAGGTAAGACAAAGGTAAACATGTATAGGTTGCCAAAGAAATGCCTAAATCATCTCCTAAACTCACACTCCTTATTTTCGCTTTACATACATACCGGGCAAGTTCTAGCATCAGCCACAAACATAGAATATACTATTATCTCACACACACAAGGCACATGGTCGACTTGATTGGAAGTAATATAGACTCTCGACCCAACAAGTGAAGGAATTTAATCACATAATATCACATAATGAGTCACAACTAGAGCCTAAACGTCTCAATAGTCACAATTGTAACACATACTCTTGTTATAATCTCATGCTGCCTATCAAAAATAGTTTCATGCGAAGCTAGAAAAAAAAAATTTTTTACTACTAAAAAAACAAAACGAAACAAAAATGAAACAAAAGCAAACAAGCATAGATGCGAATAGAGAAGTATAGCATGCAATACCACCACCCCACACTTAGTCGGGACACTGTCCTCAGTGGAAAATAAATACGAGGAACCTGGTTGGTCGGACTTATCCTCTATGTCTGGGGTCATACCCCTTGCATTGGAATCATCATCAGAGTCGTCATCCTTAGAAGTTCCTCATAATTATCCCACTTAATTCCAAGCGTTAGTCAAGGTGTTTGTATCGAGGAGGGTTCTCCTTACTCCTTGCGGCCTCTTTTCTTGCCCTTTTGGGAAGTGGTAGCCTTCTCCTTGCCTTGTCTCTCTTTAGGTGCCATTGTACCTGAGACTTGAAATAGTGTTAGTGGTAGCACAATCTCAATGGATACAATCTATACACAGACAGTAGGGGTACCACCCCACACTTAGGTTGTTGGCACCAACTAGTGAGGTGAAAGTGATCGATTACTCAGAATTCATCGACATACGTTTTAGGATTGTATTCCGACAAGAAAATCAGCAATGCATTACTTACTTGCAGCCATTGGACTACTTTCATGGTAGCTATAGCAACACTACTACATAGGGGTTACCATATGGAATAGTTATTCTTACAACAATCACAACCTCTTATGTCGGTAGGCACTATAAGTCTTATCCCGATGGCCGGGATAGTCTAACATGTAAGTATCCAAACAACAATCTTAAGCACTATTCATAGCCATAGTAATTTCGTAAATACCATAACAATGCTATTAAAACCAATTTCAAGTCGGAAACAAGTCAAGATTTTCCTACGTACATGTTCACTCACATGATTTTGTATCAACAATCCAAACACATGAACATCACAAACAATCTTATACTATTTAGCAATTCATAATAGACATAGAAACGTAGTACTTATGAGAAATAAATGAAGAATAAGAGAGTACTTACTTGCTTGAAGCTTGTGAGATGGTTTTGTGAATTGGAAGATCAAAAGAAGAAGATTTTGAGAGGATTTGGATGTATATGCGGCACCCTTAGGTCAATTTTTAGTGTGGTTGTGTTGTAAAACTAAGTCCCCTTTATATAGGAAGAGTATGGGTCGGGTTATGACCCATTTACAATCGGTTTTGGAGACAAAATTCCCACATATGCGGCGCATAATGCTTAGCATAGACATGACATATACGGCGCATTGTCTATAGCATAATGGGACATATGCGCCGCATATTCTATGGCATTTGTATACATATGCGCCGCATAGTCTATGGCATATGAGATACTGAGACCAAATGCCATAGCATAGGCGGCGCATAGTCAAAAGCATACCTAGGAATAGGCGGCGCATAGTGTATAGCACACTAGATTCCGAGACCTTAGGCTATAGGATAGGTAGTGCATCGTTCGTGGCCTAGTTTTATCAAGCCCTAGCCTTCCTCGATGCCTATTTTGGTGTGAGAAATTCTCAATACATAGCCTTATGCATCACCATTCCTAACTTACCAACTTTACCATCCAATGCGTCCAAATCGTCAATTGAAATCAATCTCCTCGTTGACTACTTCTTGCACCTATATTTCCTCAAAACAAATGAAAACGATTAGTACGATGGGTTGCCTCCCACCAAGCGCCTTAGTTTTGGTCGTGGCACGACTCTTATTGTTGGATTTTCATTTATCAACTACTAGAACGAAAGAAAAACGATAAAATGATAAAACAATAAAATGATGGGTTGCCTCCCATCTAGCGCCTTATTTATTGTCGTGGCACGACATGGTTACCTCGAGTACTCAGACTTCGTTGAGGTAAATGGTGGATCGTTTTCTAAAAGGATTTAGACAGCAATGAGGCTTACCTGTGGGCATGCGATCTTCTTCGAGATGGCTCCTACGTTTCTCCGGAGAGTCACCAATTATATCATCAATAGTCCGACCCATAGCTCTCTTATACCTCATCAGAGCAGAGATGAGAGCCTCCACGTGCTGTTCACTTAAATCATCCACCACACTTATCGGAAGTATACTTCCACTTTCCAAGAACACATACCTTAGATAATCGGGAAGCTCTTGCGATTCTAGCATTGGTGGCTCGTCAATGGGAGTCTTCGCTGTTGGTTGATTCTTGAGATCACAATCTGGTTGCTTAGGAGTATAAGGCTCTATTTCTGTTAGAGAACTCATAAGTTCTTCCTAACCTTCATTATCTTCATGCTCAACTTTCAGTGGCACAGCAGACAATGGCTCAACAGTAGGCTGTTTCTCTATAGATAATTCTTTCGTATCCTCATGATGAACATATAACGCATTCATATCGCTGGGCTGCTTCATTGTTTTGCATATATCAAACCGTACCACTTCGTCATTAATTCGAAACAAAAGCTCATTATCTTTCATGTCAATAAGCACACTTCCAGTTGCAAGGAAGGGACGTCCCAAGATGATGGGAACTTCAGAATCCTCCTTACAATCCAGAATAACGAAGTCTGCAGGAAAGATGAATGAAGAAACCTTCACCAACACATCATTCAAGATACCCATAGGTCGTTTTACCGACCTATCAGCCATCACGAGCCTCATATTAGTTGGTGTCGGATCGCCTAACCCCAACTTCTTGTAGATGGATAGTGGCATCAAATTGATGCTAGCACCCAGATCGTACAATGCCTTAGCAAAATTCATAGATCCAACCGTGCTAGGAATAGTGAAGGCACCAGGGTCGGCCTTTTTCTGAACTAGCGATCGAGTAGCAATAGCGCTGCAATGATGAACAGTATCTTTCAACTCATAGCTTGCTGCCCGCTTCTTTGTCAAGAGATCCTTTATAAATTTCGCATACCCGGGAATTTGTTCAAGTGCCTCCACCAATGGAACATTAATGGTGAGCTGCTTTAACATATTCATGAATTTGCTGAACTTTGTGTTATCCGCCACCTTCTTCAATCTTTGGGGAAAAGGTGGTGGTGGGTATGGAAGTATTATCTCCATGGTTTTTTCTCCTCTTGCTTCTGTTTTTCCACTTTTTCAGGATGCACGTCACTAGGTGAAACGTCCCTGACGTTGGGAGTAGTTGTTGCGGCTTCTTCTCCTTTTGTAACGTCACTAGGTGTAATGTCCATGTCCGCAACTTCGTCAACCACTTGCTTGCCTTTTGCTGAAGTTTCCAGCACCTTACCACTTCTGGTGGTGATGGCCATGCATGACCCATCATTCTTTGGGTTTTGCACAGTATCGCTTGGTAAGGTGCCAGCCTTTCTTTGATTGAATGTTGCTGAACGTTGGCGCAATTGCTGCTCTATTTGCCTGATAGAAGTGGAATGAGAATCAACTAGTTGCTTCATGGAGGACAAATCATCAATGAGCTCCTTAACTCCTGCGCTCGTTGCTTCCACTCCTTTCAATAACATAGCCATTGTGGCTTCCATACTCCCAGAATTAGATGTGGTGGTATCACGTCTACCAGGGGGAACGTACAAACCACTCTTTTCATTTTGTTTCTTCCAACTACCTTGGTTTTTGCTTCCAGATTTATCATAATAGTTTCAACCTTGGTTTCCTTGGGCATTCCCACGGAAACCCCCCTTATTGTTCAAGTAGTCGGCCTCCTCTTCAGAATCAGATTTGTCTCTTCCTTTTAGCGCTACAGCTTTCACTTTTTCGGTCTTCCCTGATAATAAGTGCTTTGTCAGATGATCCAATTGTGTTTTCATGTGCGCCATGTCTTGCTCACGTTCTTCTTCTCTTCTTCTTTGGTCTGCAGACATGACAATAGATAAAGTGGGGCTTGCTACCTCAGAATCCCTGGTATGCCAAGCTCTACTTTGTTTTGTCATCCGGTCTAGCATATTGCTTGCCTGAACAAAGGTGAGGTCCATAAATGATCCTCCAGCCGCATTATCAACCACTGGCTTAGTCCCCGAATTCAAAGCTCTGTATAATATCTCCATCAAGTGGACATTGGTCATATGATGTTTTGGGCACTGCATTAGCTTCGTCTTGAACCTCTCCCATGTAACGTGGAGAGCTTCAGTTGGAAGCTGTTGAAAATTGGTGATCTCATCTCTCAACTGTGCTCTTTTGGATGGCGGAAAGAATCTTTCTAGGAAAGCGTCTTTCAATTGCCTCCAATTTGTGATCGAATCAGGAGTCATCCCATTCAACCATAGAGTTGCCTCCCCAGACAGAGACAATGGAAATAAGCGTAGTCGAATTGCATTCTGTCCAACGCCAGAATTGTCGAATGACTTGCATGTAGAAATAAAGTTGATCAGATGCATATTCGGATCATCGCCTGCTAGTCCACCAAATAATCCCTTGAGTTGCAAAAGCTGAATCATGGAGCTAGTGATATTGAACTTTGCTCCAGGTGCCAAGGGTGGCAGAACAATGGCTCCTGTGGCACCAGCTTCATCCAAATCGTCATCATCATCATCAAAAGTAATTTGCACAGTTCGACGATCAGGTCTCAATCGCGCTTGACGATCTCTCCTCTGCATGGGTTCCGCCATCTCAGCAGTATGCCGTGGGTTTAGTAGCTCTTCATCGCCAAGATCCTCATTGTCAGGATTTGTTGCCCGACCTGGATTATCAATATTCTGTTGATGCACTTGAGCAGCCATCCTTTGAATTTCACGTTGTGCATCCATTGATGCACTAAACAAACCTGAAGAAAACAAAAACAAAAACTAAAAGTAAAAGTACGAGAATCTTTGACCAAAGGGTCTAGTAATTATCACAAACTTAATTGACACTCGTATTCCCCGGCAACGGCGCCAATTTTTGATAATGCTCAATCTATAGCTCTCGTGGGAGTGTAAAGCGGTCGTTTGCAAATATAGAACCCAACCTGGGTTGGGTGTCGATCCCACAGGGAATAGCTTGGCCAACAAGTAAGCAAAATTACTAAACTTTTGGTGCAAGTCTCGTAAAAGGGGGGATTGTAATGTGTAACGAAAACAATAAAGTAAAATCTGAAAATAGTAAAGTAAAGAGAGAAAGATTGTTACGTAAGTTGTAAATAATGAGAATTGAAGCGTTGGGGTTATGTCCACCTACTGAGGTATACGTCTCTATTGACTATGAGTGTGTAGAATTGTGACATGCATGTGCTTATAGAGAATTGTAGTCGATGGTAAATCCAAGCGTCTCTCGACCTGAACAAGGACTATTTCACTTTAACTCTCTCGAGCTTAAAGCGTTTCTAACGGTACGAATTCTCCAAGAGGTTAGTCCAGTTACGGCACTAGCTTTTTAATAGGAAAGGGTGTCCTACTACCTTGACATTATCTCTTTTCCAGACAAATAACCTTTCTCTCGAACAAGTTAAATGTTAGACTGACGTTATTCTATGCGTCTGCAGCCACAAGAATTTGCATTAAGACGAAGAGAATAATGATATAAGCAATATACGTGTCTCGAACTCACAAACTCACAGCAATAGATAGTATCTCATTCGGCTTCCATAACCCCAACAGAGAAGTTTAGTTACCCATGAGTGCGAAGGAGATAACGATTTGCATTTTTATTGTTGAGTAATGGCGTGTGGATTAGGTGATAGGCATGTGGCGTGATTCCTTAGCAAGTAACGATTCTCTTGTTGTGGAATTTAAGAATAGAATTAATGGAAAGATTAGAAGAGTTGTAATTGAGAAGTAGAATGTGTCTCTCCACTAAGGGAGGACTTGCCTCTCCACTAAGGGAGGACTTAATTAAAAATCTCTAGCATGATAGGGTATTTATAATACTCCTATCCTACTCCTACTATGCTAATGAAATAAATAACCAAATCCTACTAAACTAAGGAAATACTTAACCCATTTGTACTAGGTTAATGTAACATTCTCCTAATCCAAATAAACTAATGAAATACATAACCCAATTGTACTAGGTTAATGTATCATTGTCAAAATCCAGCTTTGTATCTGTAAGTCCCCAAAGTCTTCAGAAATGTTGTTTTAGCCCGGGACAGATTTTTCATGCAGCAGTTTTGGTCCTTAGGCGTGTAGACTTCCTTCCCTTCCTTTGTGAGCTTTCTTTTGCGTCAAGTAAGCCATAAAATGCTGTATTTTGCATCATTTATACCTGAAACTTTCCTAATCATGTTCGTTAGCTCATTTATAGGAAAAAGGACTAAAAGTGCATGATATATATAATTTGTTCTCAAAACTAGGCTAAAATATGGGCAAAATATATTGATATAGGCGTGTAAATTCGCCTATCATCATAGCACACCAATTTGGCCCCAAAATGCCCCTTTCATGCTGTTTCGCCTGTTTGTCTACCCAAATTGCCACAAAAAATTTAATAGACCACATTAGGACGATCCCCAAACCCCTGGCATACCCCGATTGATTTTTAGCCCACAGCATGCCTGGACCCCTGGCCCAACCTCGAAATATGGGTAATAGCACATCGATTTGGCCCAAAAATACCCCGTTTATACCGTTTCGCCCGTTTTCCACCCAAATGGACATGAAAAATTAGACGAACCACAATGGGATGATTCCAAAAATCCCTGGCACGCCTAGGTCAATTTTTAGCCTACAACACGCCTGGACCTCAGGCCCACCCTCGAAATAATGGTCTTTAGCAAACTGATTTAGCCCAAAAATGCCCCATTGACACTGTTTGGCTCATTTGTCCACCCAAATAGACATGAAAAATTAAACGGAGCATACTGGGATGATCCCAAACCTCCCTGGCATGCCTCGATCGATTTTTGTCCAGCAGTACGCCGAACCCTGTGTGCACTCCCGAAACTGTGGGCTATAGCACATCGATTTGGCTAAAAAATGTACCTTTTGCACCGTTTCGCCCGTTTGTCCACTTAAATGGCCATCAATAATTAAACTGACCATACTGGGGTGATCCCTAACCTCCATGGCTTACCCCAGTTGATTTTTGGCCTACAGCACGCCCAGGCCCACCCCCGACACCATGGGCTATAGCACACCCTTTTGGTACAAAAATTTCCTATTTGCACCATTTTTCCTATATGTCCACCCAAATGGCAATATAAAATTAAACGGACCTCACTGGGATGATCCCCAACATCGTTGGCATAAACCGATCAATTTTTGGCCCAGAGTAAGCCCGGACCCCGGGCGCACCCCTAAAACCATTGGCTATAGCACTCTGATTTGGTCTAAAAATGCCCCGTTCGCACCATTTCACCCGTTTGTCCACCCAAATGGCCTTAAAAAATTAAACTGACCACACAGGGACGATCCCCAACCTAGCTGGCATGCCTTGGTCTATTTTTGGCCCACAACATGCTCGAACCCTGGGCCCACCCCCAAAACCATTGGCTATAGCACACCGATTTGGCCAGAATATGCTCTGTTCGTGCCGTTTTGCCCGTTTGTCCACCGAAATGGCCATAAAAAATTAAACGGACCATATTGGGTTGATCCCCAACCTCCCTGGATCGATATTCGACACACAGCATGCCCGAATGCCAGGTTCACTCCCAAAACCGTGGTATATTGCACACCGATTTGGCCCGAAAATACCCTGATCGCACTATTTTGCCCGTTTAACCACTCAAATGACCACGATAAATTAAATAGACCACTCTTGGATGATCCCCAACATCCCTAGAATGTCCTGGTATATTTTTGGCCCACATCACGCCCGAACCCCAGGCCCAACCCCAAAACCGTGGGCGATGGGACATTAATTTGGCTCTAAAATGCCCCGTTTGCGTCGTTTTACTAATTTGTCCACTGAAATGGCCAATAAAAGTTAAAAGAACCACACTGGGATGATCCTCAACCCCCTGGCATTCCCCGTTCAATTTTTGACACACAACACGCCCGAACCCTGGGTCCACCCTCAAAACCGTGGGCTATAGCACACCGATTTAGCCTGAAAATTCCTCGTTTGTGCCGTTTCACATGTTATTCTACCCAAATAGCCACAAAAATTGAGCGGACCATACTTGGAGGATCCCCAACCTCCCTGGTATGCCCCGATTTATTTGTGACATATAGCACATCCCAACCCCAGGCCCACCCCCAAAACCATGGGCTATAACACACCGATTTAGCCCAAAAATGACCCGTTTACACTGATTCGCCCGTTTTTCCACCTAAATAGCCACAAAAAATTAAACGGACCACATTAGGATGATCCCCAATCTCCCTGGCATGCCTCGATTGATTTTCGACCCACAGCACGCCCGAAACCAGAGCCCACCCTACAAATCGTAGGCAATACCACACCGATTTGGCCCGAAAAGGCCCCGTTCATGCCATTTCGCCCGTTTGTCCACCTAAATGGCCATGAAAAATTAAACAGATTACACTAGGATGATACCCTAACTTCCTGTCACTGTCCGATTGATTTTCATCTTACAGCATGCCTGGATCTTGGGCCCATCCCTGAAACCGTAGGCAATAGTGATAACGCCCAAACTACAGCTCTCGTAAGAAAGTGTAAACGGTCGCTGTCAAATATAGAACCCAACTGGGTTGGGTGTCGAATCCCACAGGGAATACTCGGTCACTAAGTGTTTCAATTATTAGTAGACTGTTGGTCGAAAATTCTACGGAAAAGGGGGAATTGGATTATGGCGTGAATTAATATTATTAAAGTAACAATGGAATGCTTTGTTTAGTAAGAGTTAATCACAAAGAATAATAAGTTAGGGTTATGTCCACCTTATGAGTTCTACGTATCTATTAACTATGAGTAATGCAAAATTTAGACATGCATGCACTTATAGAGATTCGTATTCTAATGGTAAATCCTAGTGTTTGTCAACCATCAAAGATTATTTCACCTTAACTCTCTCGAGCCTAAAGCGTATAACTAATGGTACGAACTCTCCAAGAAAGTTAATCCGGTTAAGGCATTAACGTGTAAACTGGGGTTGGAAGCCCTATTTTCTTGCCACACTCTCTTTCCCAAACATGTAACTTTTCTCTCGAACAAGTTAATAGTATAATGGTGTGTTCCTTATGTTTGCAACCATAAGAATTTAATTAAAACGAAGAGAGTAATGATATAAGTAGCATACACATCAAGAATTCACAAACTCGTAGCAATAGATAGTATCTCACAAGGTTTCCATAACCCTAACAGAGAAGTTTAGCTACTTATGATTACAACGGAAATCAAAGTAGACATAATCATCATACCACAACTAGAATAATCTTCGCGATGGGATGATTTTCACGTCAATAGCCAAGTAGCGTTTTGCTCTCTAGCCATTTTTCTCAAGAGGGTCGTGTTTCTCTGTCTAAAACCTCTTACAGAATCTGTAAACTGAATAATGTAAAAGTGTCGAATGAATAATGACAATGAATGCTGAAAAATTCAGCAAATAAGGTTTTTATAACATCCTTGTCCTACTAAGTTACTGCTGCACCCCTAAGTATTTAAAAATACTGATTTTGCGCGGGACAAATTCTCCATGCGTCACATTCAGTCCAGAAGCTTCCAAAAACTGCCTTCCCTCTTCTATGAAGTTTTCCTTTGCTTCCCAAAGGTCCACAAAGTGCTGAAATCTTCATCATTAAGACCTGAAAACATGCTAATCACATAGGTTAGCTCACTTACAGGAAAATGGACTAAAAGTGCAGGAATTATTTATTTTATCCTCCAAACGTAGCCTAAAATATGGGTAAATTATGGTTCTTAGGGGTATAAATACGCCCAACATCACCACCCCATACTTAAAGCTTTGTTCGTCCGCGAACAAAATATTACGTCCATGCAAACATCTACTTAGAATTTCACAGTAACAGCACAAAATGTTCAACAAGACATGCACGGCAATCATTAACAAAGAGTAGTTTTCTTGATCACTACCAGAAACAATTCAACCTCCAACATAGACTACCGAGGATGGTTAATTCGTGTCCACAAGTTAAGGCACAAAGAATCATACAAAACTACCCAAAACTCGTCAACCATATGTGTCTCATACAAGATATCACCCATAATCACTCACAAGCATTTTTCGAAACATGGGTATAAAACTCTCCTTGCTCTCTCTCACACAAAGAATTCATATGTTGCAACTGATGACCATAGGCTTGCCCTTAGTGTAATGCTCTACTAATATCAGAGTGCTAAGCTTAGGATCAAATAGGTCTTTACAGGTTGTAATGTAGGCTAAGGGACAGGTAGGACTATTTTGGCCAGAAATGGTGACTATGTTCCTTAAGCACTTTAATACACTACATTACGTCATTAACACTCTCTTTTAAACAACCCCTCTACTTTCCTTTCATCTACCACCCCTTTTCACTTATTTTGTTATTCAATTAAAAACACAACTATCTTTTTTTTTATTTTGCTTTTTTTTCTTTTTCTTTTTTTTTATTTATTTTATTTATTTTTTTTATAAAACACCTCTATGATATCCACTCTATTACATAACAATTTCAAGTACCAATACACTCTGAGGCATCACTCTCACCCAATTTCCTCTTATTTTGTCACATGACTCTATAATTTAAAGCGCCTAGGAATTAGGATCAAATTATGGTCTTGAAAAAAAATGGATTAGGCTACATATGAGGCTGTCAAAGAAAATAGCTAAAGGCTCAAAGGGGGTTAACTAGGATAATGTACACAGGTAGGTAAAAAGAAGGTAAACACATTCAGGGCTGCCAAAGAAATGCCTAAATCATCTGCTAAACTCACACTCTTTATTTTGCTTTACACATACACCAGGCAAGTTCTAGCATCAGTCACAATATAGAATATACTACAACCTCACACACAAGGCACATGGCCAACTTTATTGGGAGCAGTATAGACTCTTGACCTAACAGATGAATGAATCAAGCCACACAACTATCACACAGTGAGTCACACCTAGAGCCTAAATGTCTCAATAGTAATGATTTTAGCACAAACTCTTGTCATAATACCATGCCATCTATCAGAACAATTTCATGCACTTCATGCAAAATCACAAAAAAAATTTGAAAATTTAACTACTACTAACTACTAACTACGACTAGGTATCCACAACAAAAATAAATGTAGGGAAAGAAGTATAATACAGCATACAAATACCATCACCCCACACTTAGATGGGACACACTGCCCTCAGTGGAAAATAAATAAGGAAAACCTGATTAGTCGGACTCCTCTTCTATGTCTGGGGTCATCACCCCCTGCATTGGAATCATCATCAGAGTCATCGTCATTAGATTTGTCCTCCATGTCTGAGTCTGGCATTCGGCGATCATCATCAGTCGACACGTCATCATCGAGAGGTTTCTCAAAGTGTACCCCTACTCCGCACATAGCCCGCGCATGCTCATTCATCGGGTAGTCATAATCCAACTGCTGGAGCTCTGCATCAGTTGGAACACGACCCCCACTCATCATGGTAGACCTCGTCATGCCATATAAATGGCAGAAGAAGCTTTCATCGCGAGCATGTCTTTCTGCAGTGGTTAGGTTGATGCCATGCCCAGTTTCAGGATCTTTGACCTTCGTGAGATCAACCTTCTTTGGGTTGTGTGGAATCTTATGATCTGCAGGTTCCTCTTCAATGTGTTCCTTCCTTAATATCACAGTCAACAAATTGCCAAAGCTGAAGTGGGACCTTTTGTGTAGCCTAGCCGTATGCATTGACGATCGTATAACTGCACCAATGTTGATGGGAATATTAGTCATCAGAGCGTACACCAAGCATACTCTATCACGTGTGGTCTTTGTGTACTATTTCCCAGGAATGAGGCAAGAGTTGACTATCCTCAACCAGATACGAGCTTCTCTGTTCAGGGAAGCATACGGGAAGTTATTGTGCCAACCGGTATCCTTGTGGCGAATCCACCGAGCCATGGACCTTGTTCCGCACAGTGTGTGTCTGATATCCCTGTATGGAGGTCTGTGATAAAGCTCTTTGAGTGGTGATGGATCCATAGATGGAAGACCCAGAAAAGTGTTGAAGAACTCCGCATTCAGTTGCAAGACTTGGCCCCGAATCTTCACTTCGCTTCCGATAGTCTTTGGGGACTAATTGGCATAGAATTCTCGCGTTAGATCAAGATTGCATTCTCCCATATCTCGAAAAATGAAATCCAGATTTAGCGCCATGATTTTAGATAAAATGCGAGGTTCTCTCTTCGCTAGACTCTCCTTTTGTATCAAATCCACGTGAACATATTTTTTCACCTTGTTGTTCTTGTACCACTCCTTTCCTTCCTCCTCTAGGACCCACTTTATCCCGATAGTACGTCGAGTTATTTGCAGCGAGGAGGATTCAGCTTGCTCTTTTCTTCTCCTTTTCTGACCTTTTTGTGAGGTGGACACTTTTTCTTTCCCTTGTTGTCCTTTTGGTGCCATTCTACCTGAGATTAAACTAGATTCATGTTAGCTCATCTCAAAAGATTTAATCAACAAACAAACAGTAGTGGCACCACCCCACACTTAATTTGTAGGCATAAACTAATTAAGTGAATGATGTCGATTACTCAGATTTCATCGACCTATATTTAGGAGATATGTTCCAACAACATGTTCAGCAAAGTCATACTTTCATGTCATCTTGACTATTCTTTCCAACATTATTTCATGTAATCTTGACTATACTTTCATGTTTGGATTAATGCACTTTTTGAACAAGACTACTACATAGAGATCGTATCAAGTTATTGCATAAAAATAATCACGACATCTTATGTTTGTAGTCAATCATGATCGGCATCTCGATGATCGAGTTACTCAAACATTCAAGCTTTCAACTTTCAAGAATATGCATTAACTTCACAATTTTGATTTTGATGAAAAATATGATAGTGCATAACAATCAAGTACAAGTCGGAACAAAGTCAAGAACACCCACACGTATTCTTTCACTCAACTAGATGTATCATGACAAACCAACCACATTCCAATCACCAACACCACTTCAAAATCTAACAAAACATTATAAACGTAGCATTTCAACAACTACGGAATATAAAATAATAACTTACTTGGTGATGGTTTGGGAAGAGGATCTTGCAAGATTAGATGAGCAAAAAGAAAAGTTTTGAGAGAAATTGGAAGGTTGGGCGGCGCCTATCTTGAGAAAACAATGAGATTTTGTTCTAAGATTAAGGGTCTATTTATAGATCAAGGCTTGGGTCGGGTTTGACCCATGTAAAATTGGGTTAGGAGACCAAAAAGCATAAGTAGGCAGCGCCTAATGCTTTGCCTATGATTAGAATAGGCGGTGCCTTTATAAAAGCCTAGTTGGACATAGGCGGCGCCTATGCTATGGCCTAGTTGGGCATAGGCGGCGCCTATGCTATGGCCTAGTTGAAACGGTGAGCATAGGCAAAGGCATAGGCGGCGCCTATGCTATTGCCTAGTTGGGCATAGGCGGTGCCTAATTCTTTGCCTAGATTTTCATAGGCCTTGCCTTTTCCGGTGCCTAGTTGAGGCAGTGAGCATAGCCACTTACATAGGCCTTTCCTTGTTCATTGCCTAGATTTGTATAGGCCTTGCCTTTACCATTGCCTATTTGAGGCAGGGAGCATAGGAAATTGCATAGGCCTTGCCTTGTTCGTTGCCTATATTTGCATAGGCAATGCCTAACCGATAGCCTTTGCTCCTTCATTCCTAACTTACCACCTTTAACATGGAACACTTCCAAATAAATTTTTTTGGGATTAATCCCCTCCTTTGCACACCTTGCACCTACACTTAATCAAAAACAACAAAAACAATTAGAAAGATGGGTTGCCTCCCACCAAGTGCCTTAGTTTTGGTCGTGGCTCGACTCTTCTTTTTGTATTTTTTTATTTAACAAAAACAAACTTCTAGTAAAACAAAACGATTAAAAATGATGAGTTGCCTCCCATGTAGCGCTTGATTTATTGTCGCAGCACGACATAGTTATCTCGATTACTTAGACTTCGTCGAGATAGATGGTGGCCATGCATTTTATCGAGTCAAGAGGATCGATATATGGCTTCACTCGTTCTTGGCCATTCACCTTAAAGACACCACCATTATTTTCTTCTAACTCTACTACTCCAAACGAGTAGACTTGGCTAATTCTGAACGGACCAGACCATTTAGACTTCAACTTACCTAGAAATAGCTTCAGTTTGGAGTTGAAAAGAAGTACCATATCACCCTTCTGAAAGTTTCGTTGGATAATCCGCCGATCATGATACTTTTTCATCCGTTCCTTGTAGAGGTCTGATCTTTCATAAGCATGTAGACGGAATTCATCCATCTTATTCAGCTGCTCCAATCTCAGATTAATAGCATCATCCCAATTCAAATTAAGCCGCTTCAACGCCCACAATGCTTTATGCTCGAGCTCAATTGGCAAGTGACAAGCCTTCCCATAAACTAGTTGATACGAGGACATGCCAATTGGTGTCTTGAACGCAGTCCTATAAGCCCATAAGGCATCGTCCAGCTTCTGAGACCAATCTTTCCTACTAGCATTTACAGTCTTGGCAAGGATCAGCTTGATCTCCTGATTAGAAACTTCTACCTGCCCACCAGTTTGTGGGTGGTAAGGTGTGGATACCTTATGTTGCTTGACCCCATATTTCACCAACACGGCTCTGAAAAGCTTGTTGCAAAAGTGCGATCCTCCGTCGCTTATGATGGTACGTGGTACCCCAAAAAGAGAGAAGATATTTCTCTTCAAGAATGCTACAACACACTTACCTTCATTATCAGCCAGCGCTACTGCTTTGACCCATTTGGATACATAATCCACAGCAACTAGGATATATTTCATCCCAAACGAACTCACAAATAGGCCCATAAAATCAATACCCCACACATCAAATAGCTCTACTTCAAGAATCTTAATCATGGGCATCTCATGATGCTTTGAAATCGTGCCTTTCCTTTGACACTGATCACATCTTCTCACAAAATCATAGTCATCCTTGAATAATAAAGGCCAATAATAGCCACTTTGCAATACCTTCCTGGCTGGCCGATCACCTACAAGGTGACCCCCAACTTGGGAAGCATGACTTGCTTCCAATATGCTAGGCACCTCCACATGAGATATGCATCGCCTAATAACACCATCCGCACATCATCAAAAAAGATATGGTTCATCCCAGAAGTAGTGTTTCACATCATGCATGAACTTTCTCTTTTGATGAAAAGAGAGATTCTCAGGCATCACATTACTTACCACGTATTTCGCAAAGTCTGCGTACCATGGTAACTCTTCCACCATCATGGCTAGGATCTCTTCGTCGGGAAATGCATCATTAATCTCAAGATCGGGCTGCGCTATGTGCTCATTCTCAAGTCTAGATAGATGATTAGCTACTTGGTTTTCCCAACCTTTTCTATCTTTTACCTCGAAATCAAATTCTTCCAGCAATAATACCCACCGAATTAGCCTTGGCTTAGAATCCTTCTTTGCCATTAAATATCTCAGAGCAGCATGATCTGTATGAACCACTACTTTGATTCCCAATAAGTAAGCACGGAATTTTTCAAAAGCATAAACAACCGCTAGAAGCTCTTGTTCCGTGACGGTATAGTTCTTCTGGGCTCCATTCAAGGCCTTGATCGCATAGTAGATTGGATGAAATAACCTTTCTCTTCTCTGACCAAGTACAGAACCCAAAGCTACCCCGCTTGCATCACACATAACTTCAAACGGTAAAGACTAATCAGGCGTTATAATGATAGGAGCTTCAACTAGCTTCCCTTTGAGGCATTCAAATGCCTTCAAGCAATCTTCACCGAAGTCGAACTTTGCATCCTTCTCCAAAAGTTTGCATAACGGACTAGCAATCTTGGAGAAGTCTTTAATAAACCTTCGATAAAAACCTGCATGACCGAGGAAACTACGAACTCCCTTTACAGAAATTGGAGGTGGTAGTTTCTCGATAAATTCGATGTTGGCCCGATCAACCTCAATTCCTCTTTCGGAGACTTTATGCCCAAGAAAAATGCCTTCCTTAACCATAAAATGGCACTTCTCCCAGTTTAGCACCAAGTTGAATTCAACACATCTCTGCAACGCCATACTCTGATTCGCCAAACACGATTCAAAAGACTCACCCATAACTGAAAAATCATCCATGAACACCTCCAAGGTGTCTTCAAACATATCAGAAAAAATGGACATCATACAACGCTGAAATGTGGCGGGTGCGTTACATAGCCCAAATGACATACGTTTGAAGGCAAACGTACCATATGGGCATGTAAATGTTGTCTTCTCTTGATCTTCGGGAGCAATACAAATCTTATTATAGCCGGAATAACCATCTAAGAAACAAAAGCATCCCTTCCCTGCCAATCGATCAAGCATTTGGTCCATGAATGGCATTGGGACGTGATCCTTTAGCGTCCATGAATTCAGCTTCTGGTAGTCCATACACACTCTCCACCTTGTGATAGGTCTGAGTGGAATCAGCTCATTCTTTTTGTTTGCAACTACCGTCATGCCCCCTTTCTTAGGCACACACTGTACCGGACTCACCCATTTACTGTCGGAGATTGGATACACTACCCCTGCATCTAACCACTTAATAATTTCTTTCTTTACAGCCTGTTTCATAGGTGGATTCAAATGTCTTTGATGCTCAATAGTGGGTATGCAATTTTCTTCAAGCTGAATCTTGTGCATACATATCCCAGGCGGGATACCAATAATATCAGCGATAGTCCAACCGATGGCTCTCTTATATCTCCTCAGAACAGAGATGAGAGATGCAACTTGCTGCTCACCCAAATCAGCCGTAAAAATAACTGGAAGTGTGTTTCCACTTCCCAAGAATGCATCCTTTAGATGACTGGGCAACTCCTTCAATTCTAACATTGGTGGCTCTTCAATGGATGGTTTCGCTGGTGGTGTAGGTCGATTTTTGAGATCAAGGTCCAGCTTCTTGGGAGCATGAGAATACGACCCTACTCCTATTAGAGCACAAAAAGTTTCTTCATAATCTTCAACATCCTCACGCTCAAAATTCATTAGCACAGCAGCCAATGGCTCAACAATAAGCTGCTTCTCTACAGATAATTCTTTCTCGTCCTCATAGTACACATCAGCTATAGAGAACACATTCATATCTTTGGGCTGCTTTATTGATTTGCATACATCAAATGGACCACTTCGTCATTCATCCGAAATAAAAGCTCATTGGCTCTTAAATCATTAAGCACACTTTTTGTTGCGAGGAAAGGATGCCCCAAGATTATGGGAACTTCAGAATCCACCTTGCATTCCAAAATAACAAAGTCTGCTGGAAAAATAAAGGTGGAAACCTTCACCAATACATCATATAAGATACCAACAGGTTGTTTTACCGACCTATCTTCCATCACGAGACGCATATTAGTTTATGTAGGATCACCTAACCCCAACTTCCTATAAACGGATAGCAGCATCAAATTGATGCTAGCCCCCAAATCGCATAATGACTTGGCAAAATCCAAAGATCCAATAGTGCAAGGAATGGTGAAAGCACCAGGATCTTCCTTTTTATGACCTAACGATCTTGTAGCGATTGCACTGCAATGATGAACATTATCTGCTAACTCATAACTTGCTGCCCATTTTTTTGTCAAAAGGTCCTTCATGAATTTCGCGTACCCAGGCATCTGTTCCAGCGCCTCTACCAAAGGAACATTAATAGTAAGCTGCTTTAACATAGTCATAAATTTACTGAACCTGGTATCATTAGCTTTCTTCTTCAGTCTCTGAGGAAAAGGTGGTGGTGGAAGAGGAATAGTTTTCTCCACCGCTTCCTTTTTATCTTGCTTCTAATTATCATTCTTTTCAGGTTGCAGACGTTTTGGGGTGACATCATGAACACTCTCTTCATCTTCTTCGTCATCTTCACCTTCTGCATCAATAACATTATCTGCTATATCATCAACCACCTGCTTGCCCTTGGATGGATTCTCCAACACCTTACCACTCCTGGTAGTAATAGCCATACATGATCCATCGTTCCTTGGGTTTTGCACAGTTTCGCTAGGTAGGGTGCCAGCTTTTCTTTGATTGAATGTCGCTGATAGTTGACTCAATTGTTGTTCCAACTGTTTTATTGAAGTGGAATGCGAGTCAACCAATTGATTTATTGAGGACAAATCATTCTTTACCTCATTTACTACCGTATTGGTTGCCTCCACTCCTTTCAATAGCTTAGCCATCATATCTTCCATGGACATCCCAGAGCTAGACGCCACGGCCTCACGGTTTCCAGGAGGAACATACAAACCGCTCCTGTCAGTCTTATTCTTCCAACTACCTTGATCACGGTCGGTCCTTGTTTCCAGATTTATCATAATAGTTCCGACCTTGGTTTCTTTGGGCATTGCCTTGGAAACCACCCTGATTATTCAAGTAGTTAGCTTCTTCCTCAGAATCAGATTCATCTCTTCCCTGTGATACAATAGCTTTGACTTTTTTGGTCTTCCCTGATAATAAATGATTGGTAAGAAGATCCATCTGCATTTTCATGTGAGCCATATCTTGATCACGTTCCTCTTCTCTTCGCCTTTGTTCTGCATTCATGCCAATAGATACAGTAGAGCTTGCTACCTCAGAATCCCTAGTATGCCAAGCTCTACTCTGCTTTATCATACGATCTAGCATATCACTTGCCTGAATAAAAGTAAGGTCCATGAATGACCCTCCTGCAACATTATCAACCACTGGCTTAGTCACCGAATTCAAAGACCTGTATAATATCTCCATCAAGTGGACATTGGTCATATGATGATTTGGGCACCGCATAAGCTTCTTCTTGAACCTCTCCCATGTTTCGTGAAGAGCTTCAGTTGGAAGCTGTCGAAAATTGCTGATCTCATCTCTCAACTATGCTCTCTTGGATGTCGGAAAGAATCTTTCTAGGAAAGCGTCTTTCAATTGCCTCTAATTAATAATAGAATCAGGAGTTAGCCCGTCCAACCATAGAGTTGACTCCCCAGATAGAGATAATGGAAATAAACGCAGCCGAATTGTATTCTGTCCAACGCCTGGACTGTCGAATGACTTGCATGTAGAGATAAAATTGATTAGATGCAAATTCGAATCATCGCCTGCAAGTCCACTAAATAACCCCTTGAGATGCAATAGTTGAATCATGGTGCCAGGGATATTGAACTTGGCTCCAGGTGCCAAGGGTGGAGGAATAATAGCCCCTGTGGCACCAGCCCCATCCAAATCGTCATCATCATTATCAAAAGGAATCAGGACAACTCGGCGTTCAGGTCTTAATCTAGCTTGACGATCTCTTCTGTTCACAGGTGCCGCAACCTCATTAGCATGCCTGGGGTTTAGTAACTCATCATCACCCAGGTCCTCATCCTCAGGATTTGTTGCTCGCCCTGGGTTATCAATATTCTGTTGATGCACTTGAGCAACATCCAATGCAGCTAATCTAGCCTGCTCTTGTTGAGCAGCCCTTCTTTCAATGCCTCGTTACGCCTCCATCCTGCCAATAAGTTGTGGTTCAGTGTTTATGGGTAATAATGGCTGACCAGAACTTCAAGTAGTTGGCATGCACTGAACAGAACCTGAATAAAACAAAAACAACAAGCAAAAAGTAAAATTCGAGAATCTTTGACCAAAGGGTCTAGTAACTATTACAAACTTAGTTGACAACCGTATTCCCCGGCAACGGCGCCAAAATTTGATAACTCCCAAACTACAGCTCTCGTAAGAAAGTGTAAGCGCTCGCTATCAAATATAGAACCCAACTGGGTTGGGTGTCGAATCCCACAGGGAATACTCGGTCACTAAGTGTTGCAATTATTAGTAGACGGTTGGTCGAAAATTCTACGGAAAAGGGGGGATTGGATTATGGCGTAAATTAATATTATTAAAGTAACGATGGAATGCTTTGTTTGGTAAGATTTAATCACAGAGAATAATAAGTTAGGGTTATGTCCACCTTATGAGTTCTACGTATCTATTAACTATGAGTAATGTGAAATTTAGACATGCATGCACTTATAGAGATTCGTATTCTAATGGTAAATCCTACTGTTTCTCAACCATCAAGGATTATTTCACCTTAACTCTCTCGAGCCTAAAGCGTATAACTAATGGTACGAACTCTCCAAGAAAGTTAATCCGGTTAAGGCATTAACGTGTAAACAGGGGTTGGAAGCCCTATTTTCTTGTCACACTCTCTTTCCCAAACATGTAACTTTTCTCTCGAACAAGTTAATAGTATATTGGTGTGTTCCTTATGTTTGCAACCATAAGAATTTAATTAAAACGAAGAGAGTAATGATATAAGTAGCATACACGTCAAGAATTCACAAACTCGTAGCAATAGATAGTATGTCACAAGGTTTCCATAACCCTAACAGAGAAGTTTAGCTACTCATGATTACAACGGAAATCAAAGTAGACATAATCATCATACCACAACAAGAATCATCTTCGCGATGGGATGATTTTCACGTCAATAGACAAGTAGCGTTTTGCCCTCTAGCCGTTTTTCTCAAGAGGGCCATTTTTCTCTGTCTAAAACCTCTTACAGAATCTGTAAACTGAATAATGTAAAAGTGTCGAATGAATAATGACAATGAATACTGAAAAATTCAGCAAATAAGGTTTTTATAACATCCTTGTCCTACTAAGTTATTGCTGCACCCCTAAGTATTTAAAAATACTGCTTTTGCTCGAGACAAATTCTCCATGCGTCACATTCAGTCCACAAGCTTCCAAAAGCTGCCTTCCCTCTTCTATGAAGTTTTCCTTTGCTTCCCAAAGGTCCACAAAGTGCTGAAATCTTCATCATTAATACTTGAAAACATGCTAATCACATAGGTTAGCTCACTTATAGGAAAATGGACTAAAAGTGCAGGAATTATATATTTTATCCTCCAAAATTAGCCTAAAATATGGGTAAATTATTGTTCTTAGGGGTATAAATACGCCCAACATCATATAGCATATCGATTTGGCCCGAAAATGCCTAGTTCACGTTGTTTTGCCCATTTTTCCACTTAAATGGCCATGAAAATTTTAACCAGACCATACTGGGATGATCTCTAATCTCCATGGCACGCCCTGGTTGATTTTTGTCCCACTCCATGCACAAACCCCGGGACTACCCCCAATACCGTGGGCTATAGCGCACCGATTTGGCGCAAAAATGCCTCGTTCATGCCGTTTCACCCGTTTTTCCACCCAAATGTCCATGAAAAACTAATGGACCACACTGGGATAATCCCAACCTCCCTGGCATACCCCGGTCGATTTTCAGACCACAGCACTTCTGGACCTCGAGCCCACCCCGAAAACCGTGGGCTATAGCACACCGATTTGGCACAAAAATGCCCCATTCGCGTTGTTTCGACCGTTTGTCCACCAAAATTGCCATGAAAAATTAAACGGAATAAACTAGGATGATCACCATCCTTACTGGCATGCCCCGATCAATTTTTGGCCCACAGCAAGCCCGGACCCTAGGCCCACCCCCAAAACCATGGGCTATAGCACACCAATTTTACCTAAAAATGCCCCGTTCATGTTGTTTCCCTCGTTTGTCCAACAAAATGGCTACAAAAAATTAAACGGACCATATTGGGATGATCCCCAACCTCCTTGGCATGCCCTGGTTAATTTTCAACCCAGAGCACGTCCAAACCCAGGGCCCACCCTTAAAATCGTGGGCCATAGCACACCGATTTCAGCTAAAATGCTCCATTAGAGTCGTTTTGCCCGTTTGTCCACCCAAATGTGCACGAAATATCAAAAGAACCACACTGGGATGATCCCCAACTTCCCTAGATCACCTTGATCAATTTTTGGGCCACAGCACGCCCGAGCTCACCCCTGACACCGTGGGGTATAGCTCATCAATTTGGCCCAAAAATTCTCCGTTCGCACCATTTTGCCCCTTTATCCATCCCAATAGCCACAAAAAATTAAATGGACCACAATGGGACAATCCCCAACATCCCTGGCATGCCCCGGTCGATTTTCGGTTCACAGTAAGCCCGGGGCCCAGGCGCACCCCTAAAACCATTGGCTAAAACACTCTGATTTTGCCCAAAAATGCCTCGTTCGCACCGTTTCACTCGTTTGTCCACCCAAATAGCCATGAAAAATTAAACGGACCATACTGGGATGATCCCCAACCTTCATGGCATGCCTTGGTCAATTTTTGTCCCACAGCACGCCCGGACCCTGGGCCCACCCTCAAAACCATTGGCGATAGCAGATCGATTTGGCCTGAAAATGCCCAGTTCACACTATTTCGCTCATTTTTCCATCCAAATGGCCACAAAAAATTAAGCAAAATATACTGGGATGATCCCTAACCTTCCTGGTGTGCCCTAGTTGATTTTTGGCCTACAACACGCTCGGATCCTGGGCCCACCCCCAAAAACATTGGCTATACTACACTGATTTGGCCCAAAAATGCCCCGTTCATACCATTTCGCTCGTTTGTCCACCCAAATGGCCATAAAAAATTAAATGGTCCACCCTGGGATGATCCCTAGCCTCCCTCGCATGCCCCAGTTAATTTTTGGTACATTGCACACCCGGACCCCACTTAGAGGATCCCTAAACTCCCTGGCACGCCCGGATCAATTTTTGACCCACAGCACGCCCGAACCCCAGGCCCACCCCTAAAATCGTGGGCTACAACACACCGATTTTGCCCAAAAATAATCTTTTCGCACTGATTCGCCCATTTGTCCACCCAAATGGACACAAAAAATTAAATAAACCACATTGGGATGATCCTCAATCTCTATGGCAAACCTCGATCGATTTTCGACCCACAGCACGCCTGAACCCTGAGCCCACCCCATAAACCATGGTCAATAGGACATCGATTTGGCCTGAAAATGCCCCATTCGTGCCGTTTCGCCTGTTTCCCCACCTAAATAGCCACGAAAAATTAAACACACTACACTAGGACGATCCCCAACCTTCCTAGCATGCCCCAATAGATTTTCATCCCATAGCATACTCGGACCTCGGGCCCACTTCCAAAACTAAGGGTTATAGCACACCGATTTGGCCAAAAAATTCCCTATTCACGGCAGTTCGCCCGTTTGTCCACCCAAATAGCCACAAAATATTAAACAGACCATACTGGGATGATCCCTAACCTCCCTGTCATACCCTGGTCGATTTTCGGCCAACACCACGCCGAACCCCAGGCCCAACCCCAAAACCGTGGGCTATAGCACAATGATTTGGCTCGAAAATGCCCCATTTGCTCCGTTTCTCCTGTTTGTCCACCCAAATGGCCACAAAAAATTAAACGGGCCATACTGGGATGATTCCCAACCTTCCTGGCATGATCTGATTGATTTTCGACCCACAGCACGCTCGAACCTCAAGCCTACTCAAAAAATTGTGGGCTATAGCACACCGATTTGGCTCGAAAATGTCTATTTGCGCTGTTTTGCCCGTTTGTCCTCCTATATGGCAATGAAAAATTAAATGGATCACACTGGGACGACCCCAACCTCCCTGTCATGCCCTGATCAATTTTTGGCCAATAGCACATCCAGAACCGGGTTCACCCCCGAAACCGTGGCCTATGGCACATCGATTTGGCTCAAAAATACCCCATTCGGGCCGTTTCGCCAGTTTGTCCACCCAAATGGCCATAAGAGATTAAAATCAGCACACTAGGATGATCCCCAACCTCTCTAGCATGTCCCGGTCAATTTTTAGCCCAGAACACGCCCAAACCCTAGTCCCACACTCAAAATCATAGGCTATATCACACCGATTTGGCCCAAAATGTCCATTCACGCCGTTTTGCTCGTTTGTCCACCCAAATGGCCAATAAAAATTAAACGGACCACACTAGAATGATACCCAACCTCCCTAGCATGCCCCGATTGATTTTCGACACACAATATGCCCGGACTCGGGTCTTCCCTCAAAACCGTGGGCTATAGCACAACAATTTGGCTCGAAAATGCCCCATTCGTGCTGTTTCACCCGTTTGTCCACCCAAATGGCCAAGAAAAATTAAAAAAACCACACTGGGACGATCCCGCACACCCCTGACATACCCCAATTAATTTTTTGGTCTACAACACACCTGGACCATGGGCCCACCCCCAAATTGCCACAAAAAATTAAATGGACTACACTGGGACAATCCGCAACCTCCCTGGCACTCCTCGGTCATTTTTCAAACCATAGTACGATCGAACCTCGGGCCTACACAGAAAACCAGGGGCTACTAACACACCGATTTGGCCCGAAAATGCCTTGTTCGTGTTGTTTCGCCCATTTGTCCACCCAAAAAGACACAAAAAATTAAACGAACCATACTGGGATGATACTCAACTCCCTGGCATGCCCCGGTCAATGTTTAGCCGACATCAAGCCCTGACCCTTGGCCCACCCCCAAAACCGTTTGCTATAGCACACAGATTTTGCCCAAAAATACCTCGTTCGCACCGTTTCGCCCGTTTGTCCACCCAAATAGCCATGAAAAATTAAACGGACCACACTAGGATGATCCCCAACCTCCCTGGAACGCCCTGATCAACTTTGGCCAACAGCACGCCCGGACCCTGGGTCGCCCCCAAAACCGTGGGCTTTAGCACACCAATTTGGCCCAAAAATTCCCCGTACATGTTGTTTTGCCCGTTTGTCTACCCAAATGGCCATAAAAAATAAATGGACCACATTGGGACGATCCCAAGCCCCCCTAACATACCCCGGTCAATTTTCAGCCCACAAAATGCCTGGACCCCTTGCCCACCCCCGAAACCATGACCAATAGCACACCAATTTGCCCGAAAATGCCCCGTTTATGCTGCTTTGCCTGTTTTCCACCCAAATGCACACGAAAAATTAGATGGACCATAATGGGATGATTCCTAATATCCCTAGCATGCCTCGATCAATTTTTAGCCTACAACACGCCTGGACCCCGGGCCCACCCTCAAAATAGTGGTCTATAGCAAATCGATTTGGCCCAAAAATGGCTCATTTGCACCGTTTAGCTTGTTTGTCCACCCAAATAGACTTCAAAAATTAAACGGACCATACTGGGATGATCCCCAACCTCCCTGGCATGCCCCAATCAATTTTTGTCCCGCAGTACACCAAACCCTGGGTCCACCCCTAAAACTTTGAGCTATAGCACACATATTTGGATCGAAAATGTACCGTTTGAATTATTTCACCTGTTTGTCCACTTAAATGGCCATGAAAAATTAAACAGACCATAATGGGATGATCCCTAACCTCCCTGGCTTACCCTGGTAAATTTTTGGCCCATAGTACGCCCAAGCCCACCCCCAACACCGTGGGCTATAGTATACCCATTTGGCCCGAAAATTCCCCGTTCACACCGTTTTGCCCATTTGTCCATCCAAATGGCCACGTAAAATTAAACGGACCACACTGGGACGATCCCCAACATCCTTGGGATGACCCGATCAATTTTTGGCCCACAGTAAGCCCGGACCCCGGGCGCAACTCTGAAACCATTGGCTATAGCACTTTGATTTGACCCAAAAATGCCCTGTTCGCACCGTTTTACCCGTTTGTCCACCCAAATGGCCATGTAAAATTAAAATGACCATACTGGGACGATCCCAAACCTTTCTAGCATGCCTTGGTAAATTTTTCTCCACAACACTCACGGACCCTGGGCCCACCCCAAAAACCAATGGTTATAACACACTGATTTGGCCCGAAAATGCCCCGTTCATGCCATTTCGCTCGTATGTCCACCCAAATAGCGATTAAAAAATTAAACGGTCCTTACTAGGATGATCCCTAACCTCCCTTGCACGCCCCAGTTGATATTCAACCCACAGCATGTCTGAACCCCGGGCTCACTCCCAAAACCGTGGTCTATAGCACATCGATTGGGCCTAAAAATGCCCCATTCGCACTGTTCTGCCCATTTGTCCACCCAAATGGCCTCGAAAAAATAAACAGACCACTCTGGGATGATCCCCAATATCCATAGCATGTCCTGGTCGAATTTTTGCCCATAATATGCCCAAACTCCAGGCCCAACCCTAAACCCGTGGGCTATGGCACTTTGATTTGTCTCGAAAATGCCCCGTTCGCGTTGTTTTACCCATTTGTCCATCGAAATAGCCACTAAAAGTTAAACGAACCTCTCTGGGATGATCCTTAACCCCCTTGGCATGCCCTAGTCGATTTTTAACTCACAGCACGCCTGAACCCCGGGCCCACCCTGAAAACCACGGGCTATAGCACACCAATTTGGTGCAAAAATGCCCCGTTTGTGCCATTTCTTACGTTATTCTACCCAAATGGCCACAAAAAATTAAGCGAACCACACTTGATGGATCCCCAATCTCCCTGGAATGCCCCGATTAATTTTTGACACACAGCACATCTGAACCCCAGGCCCACCCCCAAACCCGTGTGCTATAACACACCGATTTGACCCAAAAATGACCCGTTCACACAAATTTGCCCATTTGTCAACCTAAATAGCCACGAAAAATTAAACGGACCACATTTGGATGATCCCCAATATACCTGGCATGCCTCAGTTTATTTTCACCCTTCAGCACGCCCGAAACCCGAGCCCACCCCACAAACCATAGGCAATAGCACATCGATTTGGCTCGAAAAGGCCCCATTCATGTCATTTCGCCCGTTTGTCCACCCAAATGGCCATAAAAATTAAACAGACTACACTAGGATGATACCCAACATTTTTGGCACTCCCCGATATATTTTCATCCCACAGCACGCTCGAACCTCGGGCCCACCCCCAAAACCATGGGCTATAGCATAAGAAATTAGCTTGAAAATGCCCCATTCACGTTTTTTCGCCTGTTTGTCCACTTAAATGGCCACAAAAAATTAAACAAACCATACTGGGATGATCCCTAACCTACCTGGCATACCCTGGTCGATTTGTATCCCACACCACGACCGAACCCCGGGCCAACTCCCAATACCGTGGGCTATAGCACACCGATTTGGCCCAAAAATGCCCTGCTCAGGCTGTTTCACCCGTTTGTCCACCTAAATGTTCACTAAAAATTAAATGGACCATACTGGATGATCCAAACCTCCCTTCCATACCTCGATCAATTTTTGGACCACAGCACTTCTGGGCCCCGAGCCCACCCCCAAAATCGTGGGCTATAGCACATTGATTTGACCCAAAAATGTCCCGTTCACGCCATTTTGCCCATTTGTCCACCCAAATTGTCACAAAAAATTAAACGAACCATACTAGGACGATCACCATCCTTACTGGCATGAGCCGGTCAATTTTTGGCCCAAAGTACGCCCGAACCCCAGGCCAACCCCCAAAATCATGGGTTATGGTACATCAATTTTACCTGAAAATGCCTCGTTTGTGCTGTTTCGCCCTTTTGTCCACCCAAATGGCCACGAAAAATTAAACGAACCATACTGGGATGATCCCCAACCTCCCTAGCATGCCCCAGTCAATTTTCAGTCCACAACACGCTTGGACCCCGGGCCCACCACCAAAATCGTGGGCTATAGCATACCGATTTGTCACTAAAATGCCCCATTCATGCCGTTTTACCCGTTTGTCCAGCCAAATGGCCACGAAAAATTAAACAGACCGCATTGGGACGATCGCACAGCACTCTCGAACCTCGAGCCCACCCCCAAAACCATGGGCTATAGCATAAGAATTTAGCTCAAAAATGCCCCATTCACGTAGTTTCGCCCGTTTGTCCACTTAAATGGCCACAAAAAATTAAAAAGACCATACTGGATAATCCCTAACCTCCCTGTCATGCCCTGGTCGATTTTTGGCCCACACCACGACCGAACCCCGGGCCAAACCCCAATATCATAGTCTATAGCACACCGATTTGGCCCGAAAATATTGTGCTCACGCTGTTTCACCCGTTTATCCACCTAAATGTCCACGAAAAATTAAATGGACCATACTGGGATGATCCAAACCTCCCTTGCATACCCCGGTTGTTTTTTAGACCACAGCACTTCTGGACCCCCAACCCACCCTCGAAACCGTGGGCTATAGCACATCAATTTGGCCAGAAAATGTCCCATTCACACTGTTTTGCCCATTTGTCAACCCAAATTGTCACAAAAAATTAAATGGACCACACTGCGACGATCACCATCCTTACTGGCATGCCCCGGTCGATTGTTCGCCCACAATACGATCGAACCCCGGCCCAACCCCCAATATTGTGGGCTATAGCACACCAATTTGGCTAAAAAATGTAGTGCTCACGCTGTTTCACCCGTTTGTCCACCTAAATGTCCACGAAAAATTAAATGGACTATACTGGGATGATCCAAACCTCCCTAGCATACCCCAGTCATTTTTTGGACCACAGTACTTCTGGACCCCAAACCCACCCTCGAAACCGTGGGCTATAGCACATCAGTTTGGCTAAAAAATGACCCGTTCACGCCATTACGCCCATTTATCAACTCAAATTGCCACAAAAAATTAAATGGACCACACTGGGATGATCACCATCCTTACTGGCATGCCCCGGTTGATTTTTGGCCCAAAGTTTGCTCGAACCTCAGGCCCACCCCCGAAATCGTGGGCCATAGCAAATTAATTTTACCTGAAAATGCCCCGTTCATGCTGTTTCACCCGTTTGTCCAACGAAATGGCCACAAAAAATTAAACGGACCATACTAGGATGATCCCCAACCTCCTTGGCATGCCTCGGTCAATTTTCAGCCCACAACACGCCTGGACCCGGACCCACCACCAAAATCGTGGGCTATAGCACACCGATTTGTCCCTAAAATGCCCCATTCATGTTGTTTTGCCCGTTTGTCAACCTAAATGGCCACAAAAAATTAAACGGACTGTATTGGGATGACCCCCAACCTCTCGGGCATGCCCCAATGAATTTTTAGCCTACAGCACGCACGGACCCCTAGACCACCCTCAAAATCGTGGGCTATAGCACACCGATTTGGCCTTAGAATTCCTTATTAGCACTATTTCGCTCGTTTGTCCACCAAAATGGGTACGAAATATCAAACGGACCACACTAGGACAATCGCCAACCTCTTTGGCTCACCTCGGTTGATTTTTGACCTATAGCACTCCAGGTCCCACCCCCAACACCGTGGGATATAACTCTTCAATTTGGCCTAAATATTCTTTGTTCACACCGTTTCGCCCATTTGTCCATCTAAATAGCCATGAAAAATTAAACGGACTACACTGAGACGATCCCCCAACATCCCTGGCATGCCCCAATCAGTTTTCTGCCCGCAGTATGCCCAGGTCCCGGGCGCACCCCTAAAACCATCAACTATAGCACTCTGATTTGGCCCAAAAGTGTCCCGTTCGCACTATTTCACTCGTTTGTCCACCTAAATGGCCATGAAAAATTAAATGGACCACACTGGGACGATACTCAACCTCCATGGCTTACCCTGGTAAATTTTTGTCCCACAGCATGCCCGGACCCTAGGTCGACCCCCTAAACCATTGGCTATAGCAGACCGATTTGGCCCGAAAATGCCCCGTTCAGGCTATTTCTCTTGTTTTTCCACCCAAATGGCCATAAAAAATTAAATGGAACACACTGGGATGATCCCTAACCTCCCGGGTATGCCCTAATCGATTTTTGTCCCACAGGACGCTCGGATCCTGGGCCCACCTCCAAAAACATTGGCTATAGCACACTGATTTCGCCTGAAAATGCCCCGTTCATGCCATTTTGCTTGTTTGTCCACAAAAATGGCTATAAAAAATTAAACAATCCATCCTCGGATGATCCCTAACCTCCCTCGCATGCCCCAATCAATTTATGGCACAGAGCATGCCCGGACCCTAGGCCAACCCTAAAACCGAGGGTTTTAGCATATTGATTTGGCCATCATTTCGCCTGTTTATCTACCCAAATGGCAACGAAAAATTAAACGGACTACACTGGGACGATCCCTAACCTCCCTAGTATGCCTCAGTCGATTTTTGACCCACAGCACGCCCGGAGCCAAGCCCACCCCCAAAACCATAGTCTATAGCACATCGATTTGGTCCGAAAATGCCTTGTTCACAGTTTTTTGAGCGTTTGTCCACCCAAATGGCCATGAAAAATTAAAAAGACCACACTATGATGATCCCCAACCTTCCTGGCATACTTCAGTCAATTTTTGGCCCACAGCACACTCAGACTCGGGCCCACATCCAAAATCACTAGCTATAGCACACCGATTTGGCCCGAAAATGCCCCGTTCGTTCTGTTTCACCCGTTTGCCTACTCAAATGGCCATGAAAAATCAAATGGACCACACTGGGATGATCCCCAACCTCCCTGGCATGCCTCGGTCAATTGTTGGCACATAGCACGCCCGAAACCCGAGCCCACCCCTGAAACCGTGGGCTATGTAACATCGATTTTGCTCAAAAATGCCCTGTTTGCGTTGTTTCGCCTATTTGTCCACCAAAATGGCAACATAAAGTTAAACGGACCATATTTGGATGATCCACAACCTCCCTAGCATGCCTCGAATGATATTCGATCAACAACCTCTCTCGCATGCCCCAGTAGATTTTTGGCCCATAGCAAACCAGGACCCTGGGCCCAACCCCAAAACTATGGGCTATAGCACATTGATTTGGCTCGAAAATGCACCACTCGCGCTATTTCGCCCGTTTGTCCACCCAAATGGCAAGAAAAAATTAAACGTACCACACTGGGATGATTCGTAACCTCCCTGGTATGTCCCGATCAATTTTTAGCGCACAGCAAGCTCGAACCTTGGGCCCACTCCCAAAACTGTGGGCTATAGCACACTAATTTGGCTTGAAAATGCCCATTTGCGCCGTTTTGTCGGTTTGTCCACCCAAATGGCCACGAAATATTAAACGGACCACACTAGGACGATCTTCAACCTCTCTGGCATGGCCCGATTGATTTTTATCCAACAGCACATCCATACCCAAGTCCACCCCCAAAACTGTGGCCTATGGCATACCGATTTAGCTAAAAAATGCCCCGTTCTCGTTGTTTTGCCCGTTTGTCCACCCAAATGGCCACGAAAGATTAAACGCACCACACTTGGATGATCCTTAACCTCCCTGGCATGTTACGGTTGATTTTTTGCCCAGAGAACGCCTAGACCCTGGGGCCACACCCAAAATCGTGGGCTGTAGAACATCGATTTGGCCCAAAAATGCCCATTCGCACTGTTTCACCTGTTTGACCACCCAAATGGCTAAGAAAAATTAAACGGACCACACTGGAATGATCCCCAACCTCCCTGGCATGCCCCGACCGATTTTTGGCCCACAGTACAACAAGACCCGGGTCCACCCTCAAAACTGTGGGCTATAGCAAACCAATTTAGCTCAAAAATGCCCCGTTCGTGTCGTTTCGCCCGTTTGTCCACACAAATGGCCACAAAAAATTAAACGTACCACACTGGGAAAATACCCAACACCCCTAGCATACCCCAATTAATTTTTTGGTTTACAACACACCCGGAACCTGGGCCCACCCCTAAAACTGTGGGTTGTAGCACACCGATTTGACCTGAAAATGCCCCGTTCGCTGCGTTACGCCCGTATGTCCACCCAAATGGCTACGAAAAATTAGATGGACTATACTGGGACTAACCCCAACCTCTCTGGCACTCCTCAGTAATTTTTTCAACCCACAGTACGCTCGGACCCAGGCCTACCCCAAAAACCAGGGTCTAATAGCACACCGATTTGGCCCGAAAATGCCCCGTTCATGCCGTTTCGCCCGTTTGTCAACCCAAATAGCCACAAAAAATTAAACGGGCCATACTGGGATGATCCCCAACCTCCCTGGCACGGCCCGATCAATTTTATGCCCACAGCAAGCCCAGACCCTGGTCCCTACAGCAAGCCTGAACCCTGGGCCCACCCCTAAAACTGTGGGCTACAGCACACAAATTTGGCTCGAAAATGCCCCGTTCACATCGTTTCACCCATTTGTTCACCTAAATAGCCATGAGAAATTAAACGAACCACACTAGGATGATCCCCAACCTCCCTGGTATACCCTAATCGATTTTCGACCGACAGCACGCCCGGACCCCGAGTTGACCCCCAAAATAGTGGGCTGTAGCACACAGATTTGGGACAAAAATGCCCCGTTCATGTTGTTTTGCCCTTTTGTATACCCAAATGGCTACGAAAAATTAAATGGACCATATTGGGACTATCCCCAACCCCCTGCCATAACCCGATCAATTTTCAGCCTACCGCATGCCTGGACCCCTAGCCCACCCCCAAACCCATGGGCAATAGCACACCGATTTAGCCCGAAAATGCCCCGTTTATGCTTTTTCACACGATTTCCACCCAAATGGACACAAAAAATTAGACGGACCACAATGGGATGATTTCTAAAATCCTTGGCACGCCCTGGTCAATTTTTGGGCAACAGAACGCTTGGACCCCGAGCCCACCCTCAAAATAATAGTCTATAGCAAACCGATTTGCCCTGAAAATGCCCCATTCGCACCGTTTAGCTAGTTGTCCATCCAAATAGACATGAAAAATTAAACGAACCATACTGGAATAATCCCCAACCTCCCTGGTATTCCCCGATCAATTTTTGTCCTGCAGTAGGCCGAACCCCGGGTCCACCCCCAAAACTGTGGGCTATATATAGCACACCAATTTGGCTTGAAAAAGTATCGTTCGCACCGTTTCGCCCATTTGTCCACTTAAATAGCCACAAAAAATTAAACTGACCACACCGGAATGATCCCTAACCTCCCTAGCTTACCACGGTCAATTTTTGGCCCACAGCACGCCCGAGACCACCCTCAACACCGTGGGCTATAGCACACCCATTTGGCCTAAAAATTCCTCGTTCCTGTCATTTTGCCCAATTGTCCACCCAAATGGCCACGTAAAATTAAACGAACCACTCTAGGATGATCCCCAACTTCCTTGGCATGACCCGATCAATTTTCGACCCACTGTAAGCCCGGACTCCGTGCGCACCCCTAAAACCACTGGCTATAGCACTCTGATGTGGCCCAAAAATGGCCCGTTTGCACCGTTTCACCTTTTGTCCACCCAAATGGCCATGAAAAATTAAACTAACAACACTGGGACGATCCCCAACCTCCCTAACATGCCCTGGGCGATTTTTTACCCACAGCACACTCGAACCCTTGGACCACCCCCAAAACCATTGGCTATAGCACACTAATTTGGCCCAAAAATACCCTGTTCACGCCATTGCGCTCATTTGTCCATCCTAAAAGCCACAAAAAATTAAACAGTCCATATTGGGATGATCTCTAACTACCGTTACATGCCCCAGTTAATTTTTGGCCCATAGAACGCTTGGACCTCGAGCCCAACCCCAAAACTGTGGGCTATAACATACTAATTTGGCCCAAAAATACACCATTCACGCCGTTTCACCCATTTATCCACCCAAATGGCCACAAAAAATTAAACGAACCACATTGGGATGATCACCAACCTCCTTGGCATGCCCCGATCAATTTTTAGCACACAGCATGCCTAGACCCCAGTCCCACCCCTAAAACTGTGGGCTATAGTACACTGATTTAGGTGAAAAATGTCTTGTTCATGTTATTTCTCTTGTTTGTCCACCTAAATAGTCGTGAAAAAATAAACAGACTATACTGGGATGATCCCTACTCTCCCTGGCTTGCCCTGGTTGATTTTCGGCACACAGCACTCCTAGATACCAGCCCCACCCCTGAAATCGTGGGCTATATCACACCGATTTGGACTGAAAATGCCTCGCTCGCGTCGTTTCACCCGTTTGTCCATCCAAATGGCCACAAAAAATTAAATGGACCACACTGGGATGATTCCAACCTCCCTTGCATGCTCAGGCCGATTTTTGGACCGCATCACTTATGGACCCCGAACCCACCCCTAAAACCGTGGGCTATAGCACATTGATTTGAACCAAAAATTCCCAATTCGCAGCATTTCGCCCGTTTGTCCACCCAAATTGCCGCAAAAAATTAAACGGGCCACACTGGGACAATTACCATGCTTACTCACATGCCCCAGTCGATTATTTGCCCGTAGCACGCTCGGACCCCAGGACCACCCTCAAAACCGTGGTCTATAGCACACGACTTTACCTAAAAATACCCCATTCGCATTGTTTCGCCCGTTTATCCACCCAAATGGCCACGAATAATTAAACGGACCATGCTGAGATGATCCCCAACCTCCCTCGCATGCCCCGATTGAATTCTAGCTCACAACCTGCCCAGACCCTAGGCCCACCCCCAAGACCATGGGCTATAGCATACCGATTTGGCCTGAAAATGCCCCGTTTATGCTGTCTTGCCCGTATGTCCACCTAAATTTCCACCAAAAATTAAACGGACCATACTGGATGTCTCACAACCTCCTTGGCATGCCCCGGTCAATTTTCAACCCACATCACCCTGGACCTCGGTCCCACCCCCAAAACTGTGGGCTATATCACACCGATTTGGCCCTAAAATGCTCCATTAGCATCGTTTTGCCTGTTTGTCCACCCAAATGGCCACAAAAAATTAAACGGACCATACTGGGATGATCCCCAACCTCCCTGGCATGCCCCAATAAATTTTTAGCCCACAAAACGCCTGGACCCCGAGCCCACCATAAAAATCATGGGATATAGCAAACCGATTTAGCCCTAAAATTCCCCATTAGCACCGTTTCACCCATTTGTCAACCCAAATGACCACAAAATATTAAAAGGACCACACTAGGACGATCCCCAACCTTCCTAGATCGACTCGGTCAATTTTTGCCCCACAGCATGCCCGCGGCCACCCACGACACCGTGGGATATAGCACGTCGATTTATCCTAAAAGTTCCCTATTCGCATCATTTCGCACTTTTGTCCATCCAAATTGACATGAAAAATTAAACAAACCACACTCAAACTATCCCCAATATCCCTGGCATGCCCCGATTGATTTTCGGCCCAAAGCAAGCCTGGACCCCGGGCGCACCCCTGAAACCAATGGCTATAGCACTCTGATTTGGGCCAAAAATGCCCCGTTCGCACCATTTTGCTCGTTTGTCTACCCAGATGGCCATGAAAAATTAAAAGAACCACACTGGGAAGATCCCCAACCACTCTAGCATGCCCTAGTTGATTTTTAGGCCACAGCACTCTCGGACCCTTGGCCCACCCCCGAAACCATTGGCTATATCTGATTGATTTGGCTCGAAAATGACCTGTTCATGCCATTTTGCTCGTTTGTTCACCCAAATGGCCATAAAACATTAAACGAAACATACTAGGATGATGACTAACCTCTCTCGCATGCCCCAGTAGATTTTTGGCCCATAGCACACCAGGACCCTGGGCCCAACCCCAAAACTATGGGCTATAGCACACTGATTTGGCTCGAAAATGCACCACTCGCGCTATTTCGCCCGTTTGTCCACCCAAATGGCAACAAAAAATTAAACGTACCACACTGGGATGATTCATAACCTCCCTGGTATGCCCCGATCAATTTTTAGCCCACAACAAGCTCGAACCTCGGGCCCACTCCCAAAACTGTGGCTATAGCACACTAATTTGGCTCGAAAATGCCCATTTGCGCCGTTTTGCCGGTTTGTCCACCCAAATGGCCACGAAAAATTAAACGGACCCCACTAGGACGATCTTCAACCTCTTTGGCATGGCCCGATTGATTTTTATTCAACAGCACATCCATACCTAGGTCCACCCCTAAAACCGTGGCCTATGGCATACCGATTTAGATAAAAAATGCCTCGTTCTCGTCGTTTTGCCCGTTTGTCCACCCAAATGGCCACGAAAGATTAAATGCACCACACTAGGATGATCCCTAACCTCCCTGGCATGTTACGGTCGATTTTTTGCCCTGAGAACGCCTAGACCCTGGGGCCACACCCAAAATCGTGGGCTATAGAACATCGATTTGGCCAAAAATGCCCATTTGCACTGTTTCGCCCATTTGACCACCCAAATGGCTAAGAAAAATTAAACGAACCACACTGAGATAATCCCCAACCTCCCTGGAATGCCCCGATCGATTTTTCGCCCACAGTACACCCAGACCTGGGTCCACCCTCAAAACTGTGGGCTATAGCAAACCAATTTAGCTCAAAAATGCCCGGATCGTGTCGTTTCTCCCGTTTGTCCACCCAAATGGCCACAAAAAATTAAACGTACCACACTGGGAAAATCCCCAACATCCCTAGCATACCCCAATTAATTTTTTGGTTTACAACACACCCGGAACCTGGGCCCACCCCTAAAACTGTGGGTTGTAGCACACCGATTTGGCCTGAAAATGCCTCGTTCGCTGCGTTACGCCCGTATGTCAACCCAAATGGCTATGAAAAATTAGATGGACTATAATGGGACTAACCCCAACCTCTCTGGCACTCCTCAGTAATTTTGCAACCCACAATACACTCGGACCCAGGCCTACCCCAAAAACCAGGGGCTAATAGCACACCGATTTGGCTCGAAAATGCCCCGTTCATGCCGTTTTGCCCGTTTGTCAACCCAAATAGCCACTAAAAATTAAACGGACCATATTGGGATGATCCCCAACCTCCTTGGAACGGCCCGATCAATTTTATGCCCACAGCAAGCCCAGACCCCGGTCCCTACAGCAAGCCTGAACCCTGGGCCCACCCCTAAAACTGTGGGCTACAGCACACAGATTTGGCTCGAAAATTCCCCGTTCACATCGTTTCACCCATTTGATCACCTAAAAAGCCATGAGAAATTAAACGAACCACACTGGGATGATCCCCAACCTCCCTGGCATACCCCAATCGATTTTTGACCGACAGCACGCCCGGACCCCGAGTCGACCCCCAAAACAGTGGGCTGTAGCACACAGATTTGGGCCAAAAATGCCCCGTTCATATTGTTTTGCCCTTTTGTCTACCCAAATGGCTACGAAAAATTTAATGGACCATATTAGTACTATCCCCAACCCCCTGGCATAACCAGATCAATTTTTAGCCTGCCGCATGCCTGGACCCCTTGCCCACCCCCAAAACCATGGGCAATAGCACACCGATTTAGCCCGAAAATGCCCCGTTTATGCTGTTTCACCCGCTTTCCACCCAAATGGACACAAAATATTAGACGGACCACAATGGGATGATTTCTAAAATCCTTGGCACGCCCTGGTCAATTTTTGGGCAACAGAACGCTTGGACCCCGAGCCCACCCTCAAAATAATAGTCTATAGCAAACCGATTTGCCCTGAAAATGCCCCATTCGCACCGTTTAGCTAGTTGTCCATCCAAATAGACATGAAAAATTAAACGAACCATACTGGAATAATCCCCAACCTCCCTGGTATTCCCCGATCAATTTTTGTCCTGCAGTAGGCCGAACCCCGGGTCCACCCCCAAAACTGTGGGCTATATATAGCACACCAATTTGGCTTGAAAAAGTATCGTTCGCACCGTTTTGCCCGTTTGTCCACTTAAATAGCCACAAAAAATTAAACTGACCACACCGGAATGATCCCTAACCTCCCTGGCTTACCACGGTCAATTTTTAGACCACAGCACGCCCGGGCCCACCCCCAATACCGTGGGCTATAGCACACCCGTTTGGCCCAAACATTCCTCATTCCTGTCATTTTGCCCAGTTGTCCACCCAAATGGCCACGTAAAATTAAACGGACCACTTTAGGATGATCCCCAACTACCTTGGCATGACCCGATCAATTTTCGACCCACTGTAAGCCCGGACCCCGGGCGCACCCCTGAAACCACTGGCTATAGCACTCTGATTTGGCCCAAAAATGGCCCGTTCGCACCGTTTCTCCCGTTTGTCCACCCAAATGGCCATGAAAAATTAAACTAAAAACACTGGGACGATCCCCAACCTCCCTAACATGCCCTGAGCAATTTTTTACGCACAGCACACTCGAACCCTAGGCACACCCCCAAAACCATTGGTTATAGCACATTGATTTGGCCCAAAAATACCCTGGTCACGCCATTTCGCTCATTTGTCCACCCTAATAGCCATAAAAAATTAAACAGTCCATATTGGGATGATCCCTAACCTCCGTTACACACCCCAGTTAATTTTTGGCCCATAAAATGCTTGGACCCCAAGCCCAACCCTAAAACCGTGGGCTATAACATACTGATTTGGCATAAAAATACACCATTCACGCCGTTTCACCCATTTATCCACCCAAATGGCCACAAAAAATTAAACGAACCACATTGGGATGATCTCCAACCTCCTTGGCATGCCCTGATCAATTTTTAGCCCACAGCATGCCTGGACCCCAGTCGCACCCCTGAAACTGTGGGCTATAGTACACTGATTTAGGTGAAAAATGTCTTGTTCACGTTATTTCTCCTGTTTGTCCACCTAAATAGTCGTGAAAAAATAAACAGACTATACTGGGATGATCCCTAATCTCCCTGGCTTGCCCTGGTTGATTTTTGGCACACAGCACTCCTAGATACCAGGCCAACCCCTGAAATCGTGGGCTATATCACACCGATTTGGACTGAAAATGCCTCGTTCGCGTCGTTTCACCCGTTTGTCCATCCAAATGGCTACAAAAAATTAAATGGACCACACTGGGATGATCCCCAACCTCACTGGCACGCCCCGATTAATTTTCGACAAACAGCACGCTCGGAACCTGAGACCACATCCAAAATCATTGGCACTAGCACACCAATTTGGCTCAAAAATGCCCCGTTTGCGTTGTTTTGCCTGTTTAACCACCCAAATGGCCATTAAATATCAAACGTACCACACTGGGTGATCCCCAACCTCCTTGGCATGTCCCGGTCAATTTTTGACCCATAGCACGCTTGAACCCCGAACCCACCACCAAAATCGTGGGCTATGAAACACCAATTTGGCCCAAAAAATGCTTCGTTCACGCCGTTTTGCCCGTTTCTACAACCAAATGGCCATAAAAATTAAAACGAACCATATTGGGATGATCCCCAAACTCCCTGGCATGCCCCAGTCGATATTCGACCCACAGCATGCCCGAACCTTAGGCTCACTCCCAAAAACGTGGTCTATAGCACACTGATTTGGACCGAAAATGCATCGTTTGCACTGTTTTGCCTATTTGTCCAACCAAATGGCCACGAAAAATTAAACAGACCAGTCTGGGATGAACCCCAACATCCCTAGAATGTCCTTGTCGAATTTTTACCCACTGCACACCCGAACCCTAGGCCCAACCCCAAAATCGTAGGCTATGGCACACCGATTTGTCTTTAAAATGCCTCGTTCACATTGTTTTGCCCATTTATCTACTGAAATGGCCACTAAAAGTTAAAAGAACCACACTAGTATGATCCTCAACCCCCCTGGAATGCCCCGATTGATTTTTGACTCATAGCACGCCTGAACCCTGGGCCCAACCTCAAATCCGTGGACTATGACACACAGAATTTAGCCCAAAAATGCCCCGTTTGTGCCGTTTCGCACGTTATTCTACCCAAATAGCCATGAAAAATTAAGTGGACCACACTTGGAGGATCCCTAACCTCTCTGGCATGCCCCGATTGATTTTTGACACACAGCACATTCGAACCCCAGACCCACCCCCAAAATCATGGGCTATAACACACCGATTTGGCCCAAAAATGACCTGTTCGCGCCGATTCACCTATTTGTCCACCTAAATGGCCACAAAAAATTAAATGGACCATATTGGGATGATCCCTAATCTCCCTGGCATGCCTCGATGGATTTTGGACCCGCAGCACGCCCGAACCCTGAGCCCACCCCACAAACCTTAGGCAATAGCACACCAATTTAGCCCGAAAAGTCCCCCTTCGTGCCATTTTGCCCATTTGTCCACTCAAATAGGCACAAAAAGTTAAACAGACCATACTAGGATAATCCCTAACCTCCCTGGCATGCCCTGGTCAATTTTTCACCCACACCACGCCCGAACTCTAGGTATACCCCAAAAACCGTAGGTTATAGCATACCGATTTGGCCCAAAAATGCCCCGTTTATGCCGTTTCACCCGTTTGTCCACCTAAATGTCCACGAAAAATTAAATGGACCATACTAGGATGATCCCAACCTCCCTGGATACCCCGTTTGATTTTTGAACCATAGCACTTCCAGGCCCCGAGCCCAACCCAAAAACTGTGGGATATGGCATACCAATTTGGCCTGAAAATGCCCCGTTTGTGCCGTTTTGCCAGTTTGTCCACCTAAATTGCTATGAAAAATTAAATGGACCACATTAGGATGATCACCATCCTTACTGGCACGCCCCAGTCAATTTTTAGCCCATGGAATGCCCGAACCCCAGGCCCACCCCCAAAACCGTGGGCTATAGCACATCGATTTGACCCAAAAATTCCCCATTCGTGCTGTTTTGCCCGTTTGTCCACCGAAAAGGACGCAAAAAATTAAACGTACCATAATGGGATGATCCTCAACCCCACTGGCATGCCCCGATCAATTTTCAGCCCACAGCACGCTCGGACCCCAGGCACACCACCAAAATCGTGGGCTATAGCACACCAATTTGGCCCTAAAATGCCCCATTTGTGCCATTTCGCCCGTTTGTCCACCCAAATGGCCATAAAAAATTAAACGGACCATACTGGGATGATCCCCAACTTCCCTGGCATTCCCCGATCAATATTTAGCCCACAGCACACCCGGACCTCGGGCCCACCCTCGAAACGTGGGTCATAGCTCACGAATTTGGCCCTAAAATTTCTTATTAGCGCTGTTTCACCTGTTTGTCCACCCAAATGGCCACGAAATATCAAACGGACCACACTAGGACAATCCCCAACCTCCCTAGCTCTCCTCAGTCGATTTTTGGCCCACAGCACGATCGGGCCCACCCCAACACCGTGGCATATAGTGCATCAATTTGGCCCGAAAATTCTTCGTTCGCACGGTTTTGCCCATTTGTCTATCCAAATAGCCATAAAATTTAAACAGACTACACTGGGACGATCTCCAACATACCTGGCATGCCTCGGTCGATTTTTGGCCCACAGTAAGCCCAAGTCCTGAGCGCACCCCTAAATCCATTGGCCATAGCAGTCTGATTTGGCCCAAAAACTACCCCGTTTGCACCGTTTCACTCGTTTGTCCACCCAAATGACCAAGAAAAATTAAATGAACCACACTGAGACGCTCCTTAACCTCCCTGGCATGCCCTCGTCAATTTTCAGCCCACAGCACGCTCGGACCCTGGGCCTACCCCCAAAACCATTGCCAATAGCAGACCGATTTGGCCCGAAAATGCTCCGTTCACGCTATTTCGCTCGTTTTTCAACCCAAATGGCCATAAAAAATTAAACGAAACACACTGAGATAATCCCTAACCTCTCTTGCATGCCCCAGTTGATTATTGACCCACAGAATGCCCGAACCCCGGGACCAACCCTAAAACCTTGGGCTATAGCACACTGATTTAGATCAAAAAAGCCTCATTCGTGCTATTTTGCCCGTTTGTCTACCCTAATGTCCACAAAAAATGAAACGAACTACACTGGATGATCCCTAGCCTCCCTGGCATGCCCCGGTCTATTTTTGGCCTACAACACGCCTGGACCCCAGGCCTACTCCCAAAATTATGGGCTATATAACACACCGATTTGGCACAAAAATAACCATTTGTGCCATTTTACCTTTTTCCAGCCAATGGGCACAAAAAATTAAATGGACCACACTGGGACGATCCCAACCTCCCTGGCATGCCCCGATCGATTTTCAGCCAACATCACGCCCAAACCTGGGTCCATGCAAAATACTGGGGCCTATAGCACACCGATTTAGCTAAAAAATGCCCCATTCACGTAGTTTTGCCAGTTTGTCCACCCAAATGGCCACAGAAGATTAAATGAATATACTAGGATGATCCCCAAACTCCCTGGCATGTCCTATGGATTTTTGGCCTACAGCACACCCAGACCTCGGGCCCACACCCAAAATCGTGGGCTATAGCACACTGTTTTGGGTTGACAATGCTTATTCGCGTAGTTTCGCCCGTTTGTCCACCCAAATGGCTACAAAAAATTAAATGGACCACACTGGGATGATCCCCAAACTCCCTGGAATAGCCCCATCAATTTTTATCCCACCTCACGTCGGACCCGGGTCCACCTTCAAGACTGTGGGCTATAGCACACCAATTTGGCTCGAAAATGCCCCGTTCGCACTGTTTCGCCCATTTGTCCACCCAAATAGCAACGAAAAATTAAATGGACCACAATGTGACAATCCCCAACCCCCTGGCACACCCCGGTCGATATTTCGATCTACAACACACCCGGACCCTTGGCCCACCCTCAAAATCGAGGGGTATAGCACACTGATTTAGCCCGAAAAATGCCCCGTTCATGCTATTTTTCCCGTTTGACTACCCAAATGGCTACGGCAAATTAAATGGACCACATTGGGATGATCCCCAACCCCCTGGCATACCTCGGTTTATTTTCAGCCCACAGCATACCTGGACCCCTGACCCACCCCCAAAACCTTGGGCAATAGCACACCGATTTGGCCCAAAAATGCCCCGTTTATGCCGTTTCACTCGCTTTCCACCGAAATGGACACGAAAAATTAGACGGACCATAATGGGATGATTTCTAAAATCCCTGGCACGCCCCAGTCAATTTTTGGCCTACAGAATGCTTGGACCCTAGGCCCACCCTCAAAATAGTTGTCTATAGCAAACTAATTTGGCCCGAAAATGCCCCATTCGCACCGTATAGCAAGTTTGTCCACCCAAATAGACATGAAAAATTAAACGAACCATACTGGGATAATCCCCAACCTCCCTCGTATGCCCCGATCAATTTTTATCCGGCAGCACGTCGAACCTTGGGTCCACCCCCAAAACTGTGGGCTATATATAGCACACCGATTTGACTTGAAAATGTACCATTCACACCATTTTGCCTGTTTGTCCACTTAAATGGCCATGAAAAATTAATCTGACCACACCAGAACGATCCCTAACCTCCCTGGCTTACCCCGGTCAATTTTCGGCCCACAGTTGGCCCAAAAATTTCCCATTCGCGCCGTTTTGCCCAATTGTCCACCCAAATAGCCACATAAAATTAAACGGACCATACTGGGATGATCCTCAATCTCTATGGCACGCCTCGATCGATTTTCGAACCACATCATGCCCGAACCGCGAGCCCACCCCACAAACCATGGGCAATAGCACACAGATTTGGCCTAAAAATGCCCAGTTCATACCGTTTTGCCTGTTTCCCATCCAAATAGCCACGAAAAATTAAATAGACTACACTAAGATGATCCCCAATCATCCTGGCATACCCCGGTTGATTTTTATGCCATAGCACGCTCGGACCTCGGGCCCACCTCCAAAACTGAGGGTTATAGCACACCGATTTGGCCAAAAAATTCCCTATTCACGGTATTTCGCCCGTTTATCCACCCAAAAAGCCACGAAAAATTAAACAGACTATACTGGGATGATCCCTAACCTCCATGGCATACCCTGGTCGATTTTTAGCCCACATCACACCTGAACCCCGGGCCTATCCCCAAAACCATGGGCTATAGCACACCGATTGGGCCAAAAATGCCTCGTTCACACTGTTCCACCCGTTTGTCCACCCAAATTGCCACAAAAATTTAAACGGACCACACTGGGATGATCCCAACCTCCCTGGAATTCTCTGGTTGAGTTTTGGACTGCAGCACTTCTGGACCCCAAGCCCACCCCAGAAATTGTGGGCTATAGCACACTGATTTGGCCCAAAAATGCCGCATTCACGACGTTTTGCCCATTTGTCCACCCAAATTGCCATGAAAAATTAAACGGACCACACTGGGATGATCACTATCCTTACTGGCATGCCCTGATCAAGTATTTTCCCATAGCACGCCCGGGACCCAGGCCCACCCTCAAAACCATAGGCTATAGCACACCGATTTTACCTTAAAATGCCCCGTTTGTGTCGTATTGCCCATTTGTCCATCAAAATATCCACGAATAATTAAACGGACCACAATGGGATGATCCCCAACCTTCGTCACATGCTTCGGTAGATTTTTGGCCCACAACCTGCCCAGACCCTTAGTCCACCCCCAAAATCGTGGGCTATAACACACCGATTTAGCCTGTCAATGCCCCGTTTGTGCTGTTTTGCCCATTCGTCCACCTAAATTGCCACAAAAATTTAAACGGACCACACTGGTATGATCCCCAACCTCTCTGACACACCTCGGTCAATTTTCAGCCCACAGCACGCCCAAACCCTAGGCCCACCCCTAAAACCGTGGGCTATAGCACATCGATTTGTCCCTAAAATACCCCATTCGCGTCGTTAACCCGTTTGTCCTCCCAAATGGTAAAAAAAAATAAATGGACCACACTGGGATGATCCCCAACCTCCCTGGCATGCCCCGAGCAATTTTTAGCACACAGAACGTCTGGACCCCGAGCCCACCCTAAAAATTGTGGGCTATAACACACTAATTTAGCCCTAATATTTCCCATTAGCGCCGTTTCACCCGTTTGTCCACCTAAATGGACACAAAATAATAAACAGACCATACTAGGATGATCCCCAACCTCCATAGATCACCTCGGTCAATTTATGGCCCATAGCACGCTCGGGACCACCCATGACACCGTGGGATATAGCGCATGAATTTGCCCCGAAAATTCCCCATTCACATTGTTTTGCCCATTTGTCCATCCAAATGGCCATAAAAGATTAAACGGATCATACTGAGACAATCCCCAATATCCCTAGCATCCCCCGGTCAATTTTTGACATACAGCAAGCCCGAACCCCAGGTGCACCCCTGAAACCAGTGGCTATAGCATTCTGATTTTGTCCATAAATGCCCCGTTCGAACCATTTTGCTCGTTTGTCCACCCAAATGGCCATGCAAAATTAAACGAACTATATTGGGACAATCCCCAACCTCCCTGGCAATGCTCTGGTCGATTTTTGGCCCACAGCACGTTCAGACCCTGTGCCCACCTCCAAAACCATTGGCTATAGCTGACCAATTTGGCCCAAAAATGCCTCGTTCATCCATTTTGCTCGTTTGTCCACCCAAATGGCCACAAAAAATTAAACAAAACACACTGGGATGATCCCTAACCTCCCTTGCATGCCCCAGTCCATTTTTGGCCCATATCACACCAGGACCCCGGGCCCAACCCGAAAATCGTGAGCTATAGCACACTGATTTGGCTTGAAAATACCCATTCGCACTGTTTCACCCGTTTTTCCACCCAAGTGGCCACAAAAAATTAAAATGACCACACTGGGATGATTCCCAACCTCCCTGGCATGCTCCATTTGATTTTTGGACCTCGAGCCCACTCCAAAAATTGTGGGCTATAGCATACCGATTTGGCTCAACAATGTCCATTTGTGCCATTTTGCCCGTTTGTTCTCCTATATGGTGACAAAAAATTAAACGGATCACACTGGGACGACCCCAACATCCCTGGAATGCCCTGATCGATTTTTGGATAATAGCACGTCCAAACCCGGGTTCACCCCCAAAGCCGAGGCCTATGGCACACCGATTTGGCTCAAATATACCCCGTTCGCGTTGTTTCGCCCGTTTGTCCACCCAAATGGCCATGAAGGATTAAACGCAGCACACTGGGATGATACCCAACCTCCCTGGCATTTCCTGGTCAATTTTTAGCCCAGAGCACGCCCAGACCATAGTCCCACACTCAAAATCATGGGATAGCACATTGATTTGGCCCGAAAATGTCCATACGCGCTGTTTTGCCCATTTGTCCACCCAAATGGCGAAGAAAAATTAAACGAACCAAACTGGGATGATCCCCAACCTCCCTAGCATGCCCCGATCATTTTTTGGCACAGAGTACGCCTGGACTCGGGTCCATCCTCAAAACTATGGGCTATAGCACAACATTTTGGCTCAAAAATGCCCCGTTCGTGCTGTTTTGCCCGTTTGTCCACCCATAGAGCGAAGAAAAATTAAACAAACCACACTGGGACGATCCCCAACACCCCTGGCATACCCCAATTATATTTTTGGTCTAAAACACACCTGGACCCTTGGCCCACCCCCAAAACCGTGGGCTATGGCACACCGATTTGGCTCGAAAATAACCCGTTCGTGGTGTTTTGCCCATTTATCCACCCAAATTGCCACAAAAAAATAAATGGACTACACTGGGACTATCCGCAACCTCCCTAGCATGCCTCATTCATTTTTGACCCACAGTACGACCGAACCTTGGGCCCACCCCTAAAACCAGGGGCTACTAGCACACCGATTTGGCCCGAAAATGCCCTGTTCATGTCGTTTTGCCTGTTTGTCCACCCAAAAAGCCACAAATAATTTAACGGACCATACTGGGACGATCCTCAACCTCCCCTGCATGCCCCAATCAATTTTTGACCCATGTTAATCCCAGACCCTGGGCCCACCCCAAAACCGTTGGCTACGGCACACAGATTTGGCCCAAAAATGCCTCGTTCACACCGTTTTTCCCGTTTGTCCACCCAAATAGCTATGATCCCCAGCCCCCCTAACATACCCTGGTCAATTTTCAGCTCACAACACGCCTAGACCCCTTGCCCACCCCCAAAACCATGAGCAATAGCCCTCCAATTTGGCTCGAAAATGCCCCATTTATGCTGTTTTGCCTGTTTTCCACCCAAATGGACACAAAAAATTAGATGGACCATAATGGGATGATTCCTAAAATCCTGGCATGCCCCGGTTAATTTTTAGCCTACAGCACTAGTGGACCCCCGGCTCACCCTCAAAATAGTGGTCTATAGCAAATCAATTTGGCCCGAAAGTGCCCCATTCGCACCGTTTAGCTTGTTTGTCCACCCAAATAGACTTGAAAAATTAAAAGGAGCATACTGGGATGATCCCCAAACTCCCTGGCATACCCCAATCAATTTTTGTCTCGCAGCACGCCGAACCCTGGGTCCACCCCCGAAACTTTGAGATATAGCGCACAGATTTGGTTCGAAAATGTACCGTTCGCATCGTTTCGCCCGTTTGTGCATTTAAATGGCCATGAAAAATTAAACTGACAACATTGGGATGATCCATACCCTCCCTGTCTTACCCCGGTCAATTTTTGGCCTATAGTACGCTAGAGCCCACCCCCGACACCGTGGGCTATAGTATACCCATTTGGCCTGAAAATTCCTCGTTCGCACTGTTTTGCCCGTTTGTCCACTCAAATGGCCATGAAAAATTTAACGGACCACACTGGGATGATCCCCAACCTCCCTGGCATATCTTGGTCAATTTTTGGCCCACAGCACGCCCGAACCCAGGGCTCACCCCCAAAACTATGGCCCATAGCACTTGGATTTGACCCAAAAATGCCTCGTTCACATTGTTTCACCTGTTTGTCATCTTAAATGGCCACCAAAAAATAAACAGACCACACTGGGATGACCCCCAACCTTCCTGGCTTGCCTCGATCAATTTTCGGCCCACAGCACACCCAGATTCCAGGACCACCCCTAAAACTGTGGGCTATAGCACACCAATTTGGTTTTAAAATGCCTAATTCACGTCGTTTTGCCTGTTTGTCCGCCAAAATGGCCACAAAAAATTAAATAGACCACACTGGGACGATCCCCAACCTCCCTAGCACGCCACAATCAATTTTTGGCAAACAACACCCTCGAACCCTGGACCCACATCCAAAATCATGGGCTATAGCACACCGATTTGGTTGGAAAATGCCCCGTTCGTGCCATTTCGCCCGTTTAGCCACCCAAATGGCCATGAAAAAATCAAATGGACCATACTGGGATGATCCCCAACCTCTCGATCATGACTCGATAAATTTTAGGCCCACAGCACGCTCGAACCCCAGGCCCACCACAAAAACCGTGGGTTATGAAACACCGATTTGGCCCGAAAATGCTCCATTCGTGTCGTTTCACCCGTTTGTCCACCCAAATGATGACAAAAAGTTAAACGGACCACATTGGGATAATCCTCAACCTCCATGACATGCCTCAGTCGATATTTGACACACAGCATGCCCGAACCCCGGGCTCACCCCTAAAATCGAGGTCTATAGCACATCGATTTGGCCAGAAAATGCCCCATTCGCACTGTTCTGCCCATTTGTCAACCCAAATTGCCCCAAAAAATAAACGGACCACTCTAGGATGATCCCCAATATCCCTAGCATATCCTGGTCGATTTTTAGCCCACAATATGCCCGAACCCCATGCCCAACCCCAAACCCGTGGGCTATGGCACACCGATTTGGTTTGAAAATGCCCTGTTTGCGTTGTTTTACCCATTTGTCCATCGAAATAGCAAATAAAAGTTAAACGAACCACATTGGGATGATCCTCAACCCCCTTGTCATGCCCCAATCGATTTTTGACCCACAGCATACCCAAACCCCAGGTCCACCCTCAAAACCATGGGCTATAGCACACTAATTTGGCGCAAAATGCCCCGTTTGTGCCATTTCGCACGTTATTCTACCCAAATGGCCACAAAAATTAAGCGGACCACACTTGATGGATCACAAACCTCCCTGGCATGCCCCGATTGATTTTTGACACAAAACACATCTGAACCCCAGGCCCACCCCCAAACCCAGGTGCTATAACACATCGATTTAGCCCAAAAATGACCCGTTCACGTATATTCGCCCATTTGTCCACCTAAATGGCCACGAATAATAAAATGGACCATGTTGGGATGATCCCCAATATACCTAGCATACCTCGGTATATTTTTGACCTACAGCACGCCCGAACCCAGAGCCCAACCCACAAACCATAGGCAATAGCACACCGATTTGGCCCGAAAAGGCCCCGTTCGCACTGTTCTGCCCATTTGTTAACCCAAATTGCCCCAAAAAATAAACGGACCACTCTAGGATGATCCCCAATATCCCTAGCATATCCTGGTCGATTTTTAGCCCACAATATGCCCGAACCCCATGCCCAACCCCAAACCCGTGGGCTATGGCACACCGATTTGGTTTGAAAATGCCCCGTTTGCGTTGTTTTACCCATTTGTCCATCGAAATAGCAAATAAAAGTTAAACGAACCACATTGGGATGATCCTCAACCCCCTTGTCATGCCCCAATCGATTTTTGACCCACAGCATACCCAAACCCCAGGTCCACCCTCAAAACCATGGGCTATAGCACACTAATTTGGCGCAAAATGCCCCGTTTGTGCCATTTCGCACGTTATTCTACTCAAATGGCCACAAATATTTAGCGGACCACACTTGATGGATCACAAACCTCCCTGGCATGCCCCGATTGATTTTTGACACACAACACATCTGAACCCCAGGCCCACCCCCAAACCCAGGTGCTATAACACATCGATTTAGCCCAAAAATGACCCGTTCACGCATATTCGCCCATTTGTCCACCTAAATGGCCACGAATAATAAAATGGACCATGTTGGGATGATCCCCAATATACCTAGCATACCTCGGTATATTTTTGACCTACAGCACGCCCGAACCCAGAGCCCAACCCACAAACCATAGGCAATAGCATACCGATTTGGCCCGAAAAGGCCCCGTTCGAGCTATTTCGCCCGTTTGTCCACCCAAATGGCCATGAAAAATTAAACAGACTACACTAGGATGATACCCAACCTTCCTAGCACTCCCCGATTGATTTCCATCCCACAGCACATTCGGACCTCGGGCCCACCCCCAAAACCACGGGCTATAGCATAACGATTTGGCCCAAAAATGCCCCGTTCAAGTCGTTCTGCCCATTTGTCCACCCAAATTGCCACAAAAAAATAAACGGACCACACTGGGATGATCACCATCCTTAATGGCATGCCCCGGTTGATTTTTGGCCCAAAGTACGCCCGAACCCCAGGCCCACCCCTAAAATCGTGGGTTATGGCATATCGATTTTACATGAAAATGCCCCATTCGTGCTTTTTCGCCAGTTTGTCCACCCAAAGGGCCATGAAAAATTAAACGGACCATACTGGGATGATCCCCAACCTCCCTAGCATGCCCCGGTCAATTTTCAGCCCACAGCATGCCTGGACCCCGGGCCCACCACCAAAATCGTGGGCTATAGCACACCGATTTGTCCCTAAAATGCCCCATTCATGCCGTTTCGCCCTTTTGTCCATAAAAATGGCCACAAAAAATTAAACGGACTGCATTGGGATGATCCCTAACCTCCCAGGCATACCTCGGTTAATTTTTATAGCTTGCAGCACGCGTGGATCCCGATCCCACCCTCAAAATCATGGGCTATATCACATCAATTTGGCCCTAAAATTCCTTATTAGTGCCGTTTTGCTCGTTTTTTCACCCAAATGGGCGCGAAATATCAAACGAACCACACTAGGACGATCCCCAACCTCCCTAGCATGCCCCAGTCAATTTTTGGCAAACAACACACTCGAACCCTGGGCCCACATCAAAAATTATGGGTTTTAGCACATCGATTTGGTCGAAAAATGCCCCGTTTGTGCCGTTCCGCCCGTTTAGCCACCCAAATGGCCATGAAAAATCAAACGGACCACATTAGGATGATCGACAAACTCTCTGGCATGCCCCGATAAATTTTAGGCCCACAGCACACTTAGACCCTGGGCCGACCCCAAAAATCGTCGGCTATGAAACACCGATTTGGCCCAAAAAATGCTCCATTCGCGTCGTTTCACCCGTTTGTCCACCCAAATGGTCACAAAAAGTTAAACAGACCATATTAGGATAATCCCCAACCTTCATGGCATGCCCCAGTCGATATTCGACCCACCACATGCCCGAACCCCTGGCTCACTCCTGAAACCGTGGTCTATAGAACATTGATTTGGCCCGAAAATGAGCTGTTCGCACTGTTTTGCCTATTTGTCCACCCAAATGGCCCCGAAAAATTAAACAGACTACTCTGGGATGATCCCCAATATCAGTAGCATGTCTTGGTCAATTTTTGGCCCACAGCATGCCCGAACCCAAGGCCTAACCCCAAAACCATGGGCTATGGCACACCGATTTGGCTCAAAAATGCCCCGTTCGCGTTATTTTTCCCATTTGTCCATCGAAATGGCCACTAAAAGTTAAACGAACTACACTGGGATGATCCTCAACCCCCTGGCATGCCCCGGTCGATTTTTGACCCACAACACACCCGAACCCCGGGCCCACCCTCAAAACCATGGGCTATGCACATCAATTTGGCGCAAAAATGCCCCGTTTATGCCGTTTCGCACGTTATTCTACCCAAATGGCCACAAAATATTAAGCGGACCACACTTGAAGGATCCCCAACCTCCCTGGCATGCCTCGATTGATTTTTGACACACAACACATCTGAACCCCAGGCCCACCCCCCAAAACCGTGTGCTACAACACACCGATTTGGCCCAAAACTTCCCCGTTTATGCCGTTTTGCACATTATTCTACCCAAATGGCCACAAAAAATTAAGAGGACTACACTTGATGGATCTCTAACCTCCCTGGCATGCCCCGATTAATTTTTGACACACAACAAATCTGAACCCGGGGCCCACCCCTAAACCCGTGTGCTATAACACATCGATTTGGTCCAAAACTGACCCGTTCATGCAAATTCGCACATTTGTCCACCTAAATGGCCACGAAAAATTAAATGGACCACATTGGGATGATCCCCAATATACCTAGCACACCTCGATTTATTTTTCACCTACAGCACACCCGAACCCTGAGCCCACCCCACAAACCATAGGCAATAGCACATCGATTTGTCTCGAAAAGGCCCTGTTCCTGCCATTTTACCCGTTTGTCCATCCAAATGGCCACGAAAAATTAAACAGACTACACTAGTATGATACCCACCTTTCTGGAACTCCCCGATCGATTTTCATCCCACAGCACGCTCGTACCTCGGGCCCACCCCCAAAATCGTGGGTCGTAGCACAACGATTTAGCCCAAAAATGCCCCGTTCACGCCGTTTTGCCCATTTGTCCACCCAAATTGCCACAAAAAATTAAACGGACCACACTGGGATGATCACCATCCTTACTGGCATGCCCCGGTCAATTTGTGGCCCAAAGTATGCCCAAACCCCAGGCCCACCCCGAAAATCGTGGGTTATGGCACATCGATTTTACCTGAAAATGCCTCGTTCATGCTGTTTCCCCCGTTTGTCCACCCAAATGACCACGCGGGCCCACCACCAAATTCGTCAGCTATAGCACATTGATTTGTCCCTAAAATGCCCCATTCATGCCGTTTCACCCTTTTGTCCACCCAAATGGCCACGAAAAATTAAACGGACCGCATTGGGACGATCCCTAACCTCCCAAGCATGCCCCGATCAATGTTTAGCTCACAGCACAAGTGGACCCGATCCCACCCTCAAAACCGTGGGCTATAGAACATTGATTTCGCCCTAACATTCCTTATTAGCGCCGTTTTGCCCGTTTGTCCACCCAAATAGGCACAAAATATCAAACGGACCATACTAGGACGATCCCCAACCTCCCTAGCATTCCCCAGTCAATTTTTGGCAAACAGCACACTCGGACCCTGGGCCCACATCCAAAATCATGGGCTATAGCACACCGATTTGGTCGGAAAATGCCTCGTTCTTGTCGTTTCACCCGTTTAGCCACCCAAATGGTCATGAAAAATCAAACGGACCACACTAGGATGATCCTCAACCTCTCTGGCATGACCCAATAAATTTTAGGCCCACAGCACACTGAGACCCCGAGCCCACCACCGAAACCGTGGGCTATGAAACACCGATTTGGCTCGAAAATGCTCCATTCATGCCATTTTGCCCGTTTGTCCACCCAAATGGTCACAAAAAGTTAAACGGACCATATTGGGATAATCCCCAACCTCCCTGGAATGCCCCAGTCAATATTCGACCCATAGCATGCCCGAACCCCAGGCTCACTCTCGAAAATGTGGTCTATAGCACATCGATTTAGCCTCAAAATGCCCCGTTCGCATTGTTTTACCCGTTTTTCCACCCAAATGGCCCCGAAAAATTAAACGGACCACTCTGGGATGATCCCCAATATCCCTAGCATGCCCTGGTCAATTTTTAGCCCACAGAATGACCGAAACCTAGGCCCAACCCCAAAACCGTGGGCTATGGCACATCGATTTGGCTCAAAAATGCCCTGTTCGCGTTGTTTTGCCCATTTGTCCACCGAAATGGGCACTAAAAGTTAAATGAACTACACTGGGATGATCCTCAACCCCCTGGCATGCCCCGATCGATTTTTGACCCACATAACACCCGAACACAGGCCCACCCTCAAAACCGTGGGCTATATAGCACACCGATTTGGCGCAAAAATTCCCTGTTTGTGCCGTTTCGCACATTATTCTACCCAAATGGCCATAAAAAATTAAGTGGACCACACTTGAAGGATCCCAACCTCCCTGGCATGCCCCGATTGATTTTTGACACACAACACATCTGAACCCCAGACCCACCCCCAAAACCGTGTGCTACAACACACCGATTTGACCAAAAAAATGACCCGTTCACGCAAATTCGCCCATTTGCCCACCTAAATGGCCACGAAAAATTAAATGGGTCATATTGGGATGAGCCCCAATGTACCTGGAATGCCTCGATTTATTTTTGACCCACACCACAACCGAACCCCAAGCCCACCCCACAAACCATAGGCAATGGCATACCGATTTGGCCAGAAAAAACACCGTTCGTGCCATTTTACCTGTTTGTCCACCCAAATGGCTGCGAAAAATTAAACAGACTACCCTAGGATGATCCCACAGCACGCTAGGACCTCGGGCCCACCCCCAAAACCGTGGGCTATAGCACACCAATTTGAATCGAAAATGCCCCATTCACGTTGTTTCAACCATTTTTCTACTTAAATGACCACAAAAAATTAAAAAAACCATACTGGGATGATCCCTCACCTCCCTGGCATACCCTATTCAATTTTTGGCCCACACCACGATCGAACCCCAGACCAACCCCCAATACCGTGGGCTATAGCACACCAATTTGTCCCCAAAATGCCGTGCTCACGCTGTTTCACCCATTTGTCCACCTAAATATCCACGAAAAATTAAATGGACCATAGTGGGTGATCCAAAACTCCTTGGCATACCCCAGTCGATTTTTGGACCACAGCACTTCTGGACCCCGATCCCACCCCTAAAATCGTGGGCTATAGCACTTCGATTTGGCCCAAAAATGCCCCATTCATGCCGTTTCACCCATTTGTCCATCCAAATTTCCACAAAAAATTAAACGGACCACACTGGTACGATCACCGTCCTTAATGGCATGCCCCGGTCAATTTTTGGCCCAAAGTATGCCCGAACCCCAGGCCCACCGCCGAAATCGTGGGCTATAGCACATTGATTTTACCTGAAAATGCCCAGTTCCTGCTGTTTCGCCCGTTTCTCCACCCAAATGGCCACAAAAAATTAAACGAACAATCTTGGGATGATCCCCAACCTCCTTGGCATACCCCGATCAATTTTCAGCCCATAGCACGCCCGGACCCGAGCCCACCACCAAAATCGTGGGCTATAGCATACCGATTTGTCCCTAAAATGCCCCATTCATGCTGTTTCGCCTGTTTGTCCACCTAAATGGCCAAAAAAAATTAAACGAACTGTATTGGGATGATCCTCAACCTCCCGGGCATGCCCCGATCAATTGTTAGCCCACAGCACGCGCGGACCCCTAGCCCACCCTCAAAACCATGGGCTATAGCACACCGATTTGGCCGCACAAATGGGTACGAAATATCAAAAGCACCACACTAGGAAAATTCCCAACCTCTCTAGATTACCCCGGTTGATTTTTGGCCCACAGCACGCCCGAGCCTACCCCCGACACTGTGCGATATAGCGCTTCAATTTGGTCCAAAAATTCTCCGTTCGCACAGTTTCGCCCATTTTCCATCTAAATAGTCATGAAAAATTAAACGGACTACACTGGGATGATCCCCCAACATCCCTAGCATGCCCCTTCGATTTTCTGCCCACAGTATGCCCGGGTCCTGGGCGCACCACTAAAACCATCAACTACAGCACTCTGATTTGGCCCAAAAGTGCCCCGTTCGCACCGTTTCACTCGTTTGTCCACCTAAATAGCCATGAAAAATTAAATGACCACACTAGGATGATCCCCAACCTCCATGGCTTACCCTGGTCAATTTTTGGTCCACAGCACGCCCGAACCCTGGGCCCACCCCCTAAACTATTGGCTATAGCAGACTAGTTTGGCCCAAAAATGCCCCGTTCACGCTATTTCTTTTATTTTTCCACTCAAATGACCACAAAAAATTAAATAGAACACCCTGGGATGATTCCTAACTTTTCTAGTATACCCTGGTCAATTTTTAGCCCACAGCACGCCCTGATCATGGGCCCACCCCCAAAAAGATTGGCTATACCACACTGATTTTGCTTGAAAATGCCCCGTTCATGCCATTTCGCTCTTTTGTCCACCCAAATAACTATTAAAAATTAAATGGTCTATCCTCAGATGATCCCTAAACTCCCTTTCACGCCCCAATCAATTTGTGTCACATATCACGCACGGACCCTGGGCCCAACCCCAAAACCGAGGGTTTTAGCATACTGATTTGGCCCAAAGATGCCCTATTCGCACCGTTTCACCTGTTTATCCACCTAAATGGCCACAAAAGATTAAATGGACCATACTGGGATGATCCCTAACCTTCCTGGCATGCCTCGGTCGATTTTTAAGACACAGCACGCCTCGGAGCCAAGCCCACCCCCGAAACCATGGGCTATAACACATCGATTTGGTTTGAAAATGCCTTGTTCACATTTTTTTGCCTGTTTGTCCATCCAAATGGACATGAAAAATTAAACAGAGCACACTGGGATGCCCCCAACCTCCCTGGCATACTCCAGTCAATTTTTGGCCCACAGCGCACTCAGACCCTGGGCCCACATCAAAAATCATTGGCTATAGCACACCGATTTGGCCCGAAAATGCCCCGTTCATTTTGTTTTGCCCGTTTGGCCAGCTAAATATCCATGAAAAATCAAATGGACCACAATGGGATGATCCCCAACCTCCCTGGCATGCCTCGGTCAATTTTTGACACACAGCACGCCCGGAACCCGAGCCCACCCCTGAAACCGTGGGCTATGAAACATCAATTTATCTCAAAAATGCCCTGTTCGTGTCGTTTTACCCATTTGTCCACCCAAATGGCCACAAAAAGTTAAAAATACCATATTTGGATGATCCACAACCTCCCTGGCATGCCCTAAACAATATTCGATCCACAGCACGCTCGAACCCCGTGCTCATTCCCAAAACTATGGTCTATAGCACACCACTTTGGCCCGAAAATTCCCTATTCGCACTCTACCCCCTAGCATACCATGATAAATTTTTGACCCACAACACGCCTGAACCTTGGGCCCACCCCCAAAACCGTGGCCTATAGCACACTGATTTGGATCGAAAATGCCTCGTTTGTGCCGTTTCGCACGTTATTCTACCCAAAGGGCCACAAAAAATTAAGCGGACCACACTTAGAGGATCCCCAAACTCCCTTGCATGCCCCGATCAACTTTTGATCCATAGCACGCCCGAACCCTGGGACCACACCCAAATCCGTGGCCGCAAAAAATTAAACGAACCACATTAGGACGATCCCCAATCTCTCTGGCATGCCTTGATCGATTTTCGACCGACAGCATCCTAAACCTCGAGCCCACACTACAAACCTTGGGCAATAGTAAACTGATTTGGCCTGAAAATGCCCTTTCGTACCGTTTAGCCCATTTGTCCACCCAAATGGCCACGAAAAATTAAACAGTCTACATTAGGATGATCCCCAACCTTCCTGGCATTCCTCGATTGACTTTTACCTCACTGCAAGCCCGAAACCTGGGCCCACCACTCCGATTTGGCCCAAAAATGTCCCATTCACAGTATTTTGCCTGTTTGACCAACCAAATGGCCACAAAAAATTAAACAAACCATAATGGGATGATCCTTAACCTCCCTAGCATGGCCTGGTCGATTTTTGTCCCACACCACGCCCGAACCCCGGGCCTACCCCTAAAACCGTTGGCTATAGCACACTGATGTAGCCCTAAAATGCCCCGTTAACGTCGTTTCACTCGTTTGTCCACCCAAATGGCCACGAAAAAATAAATGGACCACACTGGGATGATCCAAACCTCCCTTGCATGCTCTGGTCAATTTTCAAACTGCAGCACTTCTGGACCCCGAACCCACCCCTAAAACCGGGTGCTATAGTACCCTGATTTGAACCAAAAATGCCCAATTCGCGGTGTTTCACCCGTTTGTCCACCCAAATTGCCAAAATAAATTAAACGGAACAAATTAGGATGATCACTATGCTTACTGGTATGCCCCGGTCCATTATTTTCCCAAAGCACGCCCGAACCCCAAGCCCACCCTCAAAACCGTGGGCTATAGCACACCGATTTTACCTGAAAATGCCCCGTTCACGTTATTTCGCCCATTAATCAACCTAAATGGCCACGAATAATTAAACGGACCATGCTGAGATGATACCCAACCTCCCTCGCACTCCCTAGGCCCACCCCAAAAACCGTGGGTTATAGCACACCGATTTGGCCTGAAAATGCCCCGTTTGTGCTGTTTTGCCCGTATATCTACCTAAATTTCCACGAAAAGTTAAACGGACCACACTGGGATGATCCCCAACATCCCTGGCACGCCCCATCAATTTTCATCCCACAGCACCCCGCACATCGGGCCCACCCTTTTTTACAAATCAGTGGGCTATAGCACACCGATTTGGCCCTAAAAGGCTCTATTTGCATCGTTTTGCCTGTTTGTCCACCCAAATGGCCACAAAAAATTAAACGGACCATACTGGGATGATCCCTAACCTCCTTGGCATGCCACGATCAATTCATAGCCCACAGAATGCCTGGACCCCAGGCCCACCCTCAAAATCATGGGCTATAGGACACCGATTTAGCCCTAAAATTCCCCATTAGCGTTGTTTCATCTGTTTGTCCACCCAAATGGCTACGAAATATTAAACAGACCACACAAGGATGATCCCCAACCTACCTAGATTGACTCGGTCGATTTCTGGCCCACAGCATGCCCGGGGCCACCCACGACACCATGGGATATAGCGCGTCGATTTATCCTAAAAATTCCCCGTTCGCATCATTTCTCCCTTTTGCGCATTGAAATGGCCACGAAAAATTAAACAAACCACACCCGAACTATCCCCAATATCCCTAGCAAGCCCCAATTGATTTTTGTCCCACAGCAAGCCTGGACCCCGGGCGCACTCCTGAAACCAATGTCTATAGCACTCAGATTTGAGCCAAAAATGCCCCGTTTACATCGTTTTGCTCGTTTGTCCATCCAGATGGCCATGAAAAATTAAACGAACCATACTGGGATGATCCCCAACCACTCTGGCATGCCCTGGTCGATTATTAGCCTACAGTACACCCGGACCCTGGGCCCACCCCCAAAACCATTGGCTTTATCTGATCGATTTGGCCAGAAAATGCCCCATTCATGCCATTTCGCTCGTTTATCCACCCAAATGGCCATAAAACATTAAACGGAACATACTGGGATGATCACTAACCTCTATCGCATGCCCCAGTCGTTTTTGGCCCATAGCACACCGAAACTATGGTCTATAGCACACTGATTTGGCTCGAAAATGCACCATTCACGCTATTTCACCCGTTTGTCCACAAAATGGCAACAAATAATTAAACGGACCACACTGAGACGATCCCCAACATCCCTGGCATGTTCCGATTTCTTTTCATCCAATAGCACATCCATACCCGGGTCCACCCCAAAACCGTGGCCTATGGCACACCAATTTTGCTAAAAAATGCCCCTTTCTCGTCGTTTTGCCCGTTTGTCCACCCAAATGGCCACAAAAGATTAAATGCACCACACTGGGATGATCCCCAACCTCCTGCCATGTTTCGGTCAATTTTTTGCCTAGAGCACGCCCATACCCTAGGCCCACACCAAAAATCATGGGCTATAGAACACAGATTTGGCCCAAAAATGCCCATTCGCAATGTTTCGCCCGTTTGACCACCCAAATGGCTAAGAAAAATTAAATGGACCACACTGGGATGATCCCCAACCTCCCTGGCACACCCCGATCGATTTTTGGCCCACAACGCACCCACACCCGGGTCCACCCTCAAAATCGTGGTTTATAGCACACCGATTCATCTCAAAAATACTCCGTTCGCACTGTTTTGCCCGTTTGTCCACCCAAATGGCCACAAAAAATTAAACATACCACACTAGGACAATCCCCAACACCCCTGGTATACCCTAATTAATTTTATGGTCTATAACACACACGGACCCTGGGCCCACTCCCTAAACTGTGGGCTATAGCACACCGATTTGGCTCGAAAATGCCCCATTTGCGGCATTACGGCCGTATGTCCACCCAAATAGCTACGAAAAATTAGATGGACTATACTGGGACTATCCCCAACATCCCTGGCACTCCTTAGTAATTTTTCAACCCACACTACGCTCGGACCTCAGTCCCACCCCAAAAACCAGGGGCTAATAGCACACCGATTTGGCTCGAAAATACCCCGTTCGCGCCGTTTCGCCTGTTTGTCCACCCAAATAGCCGTCAAAAATTAAAAGGACCATACTGGGATGATCTCCAACTTCCCTGGCACACCCCGATCAATTTTTGGCCCACAGCAAGCCCAAACCCTGGGCCCCCAACAAGCTCGGACCCTGGGCCCACCCCTAAAACCGTGGGCTACACAGTACACAAATTTGGCCCGAAAATGCCCCGTTCATACCGTTTCACCCGTTTGTTCACCCAAATAGCCATGAGAAATTAAACAAAGCACACTGGGATGATCCCCAACCTCCCTGGCACACCCCAATCAATTTTTGACCAACAGCACGCCCGGACCCAGGGTCGACCCCCAAAATAGTCAGCTGTAGCACACCGATTTGGCCTAAAAATGTCCCGTCCATGCTGTTTTGCCCGTTTGTCTACCCAAATGGCTATAAAAAATTAAATGGACCATTTTGGGACTATCGCCAACCTCCTGGCATACCCCGGTCGATTTTCAGCCTACCGCATACCTGGACCCCTAGCCCACCCCCAAAACCATGGGCAATAGCACACCGATTTGGTCCGAAAATGCCCTGTTTATGCCGTTTCAACCTCTTTCCACCCAAATGGACACGAAATATTAGACGAACCACAATGAGATGATTTCTAAAATCCCTGGCACGCCCTGGTCAATTTTCGGCCTACAGAACGCTTGGACCCCGACCTCACCCACAAAATAGTGGTCTATAGCAAATCGATTTGGCCCGAAAATTCCCCATTCGCACCGTTTATCTAGTTTGTCCACCCAAATAGACATGAAAAATTAAACGAACCATACTGGGATAATCCCCAACCTCTCTGGTATACCCCAATCAATTTTGTCCTACAGCACGCCAAACCCTGGGTCCACCCCCAAAATTGTGGGCTATATATAACACACCGATTTGGCTTGAAAATGTACCATTCGCACCGTTTCGCCTGTTTGTCCACTTAAATGGCCACGAAAAATTAAACTGACCACACCGGAATGATCCCTAACCTCCCTGGCTTACCACGGTCAATTTTTGGCCCACAGCACGCCTGAGCCCACCCCCAATACCGTGGGCAATAGCACACCCATTTGGCCTAAAAATTCCTCGTTTGCGTTGTTTTTCCCAATTGTCCTCCCAAATGGCCACGTAAAATTAAATGGACCACACTAGGACGATCCCCAACTTCCTTGGCATGACCCAATAAATTTTCGACCCATAATAAGCCAGGACCCCGGGCGCACCCCTGAAACCACTGGCTATAGCGCTCTGATTTGGCTCAAAAATGGCTCGTTCGCACCGTTTTGCCCATTTGTCCACCCAAATGGCCATGAAAAATTTAACTAACAACGCTGGGATGATCCCCAACCTCCCTAGCATGCCCTGGTCAATTTTTTGCCGACACTATGCCCGGACCTTGGGCCTACCCCCAAAACCATTGGCTATAGCATACTGATTTAGCCCAAAAATGCCCTGTTCACGCTATTTCGCTCGTTTGTCTACCCAAATAGCCACAAAAAATAAAACAGTCCACACTAGGATGATCCCTAACCTCCCTTACACACCCGAGTCAATTTTTGGCCCATCGCACGCCTAAACCCCGGGCCCAACCCCAAAACCGTGGGCTATAGCATACTGATTTGGCCCAAAAATACCACATTCACGCCGTTTCACAAATTTATCCACTCAAATGCCCAACCTCCCTGGCGTGCCCCGATCAATTTTTTACCAACAGAATGCATGAACCCCGGGCCCACCCCCAAAATCGTGGGCTATAACACACTGATTTGGCCAAAAAATGATCCTTTTATGCCAATTCGCCTATTTGTCCACCCAAAGGGCCATGAAAACTAAAATGGACCACATTGGGACGATCCTCAATCTCCCTGGCATGCCTCGATCGATTTTTGACCAACAGCACTCCCGAACTCCGAGCCCACAACACAAACCGTGGGCAATAGCATATCGATTTTGCCTGAAAATGTCCCGTTCATGCCGTTTCACCCATTTGTCCACCCAAATGGCCACAAAATATTAAATAGACTACACTAGGACGATCCCCAACCATCCTGGAACATCCCGGTCGATTTTCATCCCACAGTACGCTTGGACCCTGGGTCCACCCCCGAAACCATGGGTTAGAGCACACCGATTAGGCTCGAAAATGCCCCATTTGCAGTATTTCGCCCGTTTGTCCTCACAAATGGCCACAAAAAATTAAACAGACCATACTGGGATGATCCCTAACCTTCCTGGCATGGCCTGGTCGATTTTTGGCCCACACCACGCTCGAACCCCGGGCCTATCCCCAAAACCGTGGGTAATAGCACATCGATTTGGCCAAAAAATGCCCATTTCATGCCGTTTCACACGTTTGTCCACCTAAATGGCCACAAAAAATTAAACAAACCAAACTGGGATGATTCCAAGCTCCCTGGCATGCCTCGATCAATTTTTGGACCATAACACTTTTAGACCCCGATCCCACCCTCGAAATCGGGGGCTATAGCAAACTGATTTGGCCCAAAAATACCCCATTCGTGGATTTTCGCACCTTTGTTCACCCAAATTGCCACGAAAAATTAAACGTACCATACTGGGATGATCACCATCCTTACTGGCATGCCCCGATTGATTATTTGCTCATAGCACCCTGGACCCCCGGCCTATCCCCAAAATCGTGGGTTATAGCACACCGATTTGGTCTAAAAATGCCCCGTTCATGCTGTTTTGCCTGTTTGACCACTTATACTACTAAAAAATTAAATGGACCACACTAGAATGATCCCCAACCTTCTTGGAACATCCCAGTCAATTTTCAGCCCATAGCACGCCCAGACCGCGGGCTCACCCCTAAAACCGTGGGCTATAGCACACCAATTTGGCCCTAACATGCTCCAGTTACACCATTTCGCTATTTTTCCACCCAAATAGCCATGAAAAATTAAATGGACTGCACTGGAATGATCCCCATCCTTAAAATCGTGGGCTATAACATACTGATTTAGCCCTAAAATTCTCCATTAACGTCGTTGCGCCCGTTTGTCCACCCAAATTGGCACAAAATATTAAACGAACCACACTAGGACGATCCCTAACCTCCCTGGATTGCCTCGATCAATTTTTGGCCCACAGCACGCCTGGGCCCACCCACAACACCATGGGATATAGCGCATCAATTTGGCCCAAAAATTCGTCGTTTGCATCATTTCACCCTTGGTTGATTTTTGACCCACAGCACACCCGAACCCTGAGCCCATCCCACAAACCGTAGTCAATAGCACATCGATTGGGACCAAAAAGGCCTCGTTCGTGCTATTTCGCTCGTTTATCTATCCAAATGGCCACAAGAAATTAAGCAGACTACACTAGGATGATCCCCAACCTTCCTGGCACTCCTCGATCGATTTTTATCACACAGCACACCTAGACCCCAGACCCACCCCCGAAACCGTGGGCTATAGCACACCTATTTGGCCCAAAAATGCCCCGTTCACATCATTTCGCACGTTTGTCCACTTAAATGGCCATGAAAAATTAAACAGACCATACTGGCATGATCTGTAACCTCCCTAGGATGCCCTGGTCAGTTTTGGGCCCACACCAAGCCCAAACCCCAATCCTACCCCCAAAACGGTGGGTTATAGCACATCGATTTAGCCTAAAAATGCCCCTTCACGCCGTTTCACTCGTTTGTCCGCCCAAATGTCCATGAAGAATTAAATGGACCACACTGGGATGATGCCAACCTCCCTGGCATACTCCGGTAGATTTTTGGACCACAACACTTCTGGACTTCGAGCCCACCCTCGAAACCCTGGGTTATAGCACACCGATTTGGCCCGAAAATGCCCCATTTTCATCATTTTGCTCGTTTGACCACCCAAATTTCCACGAAAAACTAAACGGACCATACTGGGATGATCACCATCCTTACTGGCATGCCTCGGTCGATTTTTGGCCCACAGTACACCCGGACCCCAGGCCCACCCTAGAAACCGTGGGCTATAGCACATCGATTTTACCTAAAAATTCCCCGTTCATGTTATTTGGCCCATTTGTCCACCCAAATAGCCATGAAAAATTAAATGGACCACACTGGGATAATCCACAACCTCCATGGCATGCCCTGGTCAATATTCGGCCACCAACACGCCCTGACCCTGGGTCGACCACCAAAACCGTGGGTTGTAGTACACCAATTTAGCCTAAAAATGCCCCGTTCATCCTGTTTTGCCCGTTTGTATACCCGAATGGCCACAAAAAATTAAATGGACAACATTGGGACAATCTCCAACCCCCTGGCATACCCCGATCAATTTTCAGCCCAGTGCACGTCAGGACCCCAGGCCCACCCCCAAAACCATAGGCAATAGCATACCTATTTAGCCCGAAAATGCCACGTTTATGCCGTATCGCCCATTTTCCACCAAAATGGACACAAAAAATAAGATGAACCACAATGGGATGATTCCTAAAATCCCTGGCATGCCCTGGTCAATTTTTGGCCTACAGCATGCTTGGACGTTGGGTCCACCCTTGAAATAGTGGTCTATAACACACTGATTTGGCCCGAAAATGCCCCATTCGCGCCGTTTTGCACGTTTGTCATCCCAAATAGACATGACAAATTAAACGAATCATATTGGTTTGATTCCCAATATCCCTGGCATGCCCCAATAAATTTTTTGCCAACAACACGTTCGGACCTCAGGCTCACCCCCAAAAACATAGGCTATAGCACAATGATTTGGCATAAAAATGCCCTGTTAGTGCCGTTTTGCCTGTTTGTCCACTCAAACGGACACGAAAAATTAAATGAACCACACTGGGACGATTCCCAACTTCCCAAGCACACCCCGATTAATTTTAAGCCCACAAACGCCCGAACCCTGAGCCCAACCTCAAAACCGTAGGGTATAGCATATCAATTTGGCCTAAAAATGCCCCGATTGCACAGTTTTGCTTTTTAGTCCGCCCAAATGGCCACAAAAAATTAAACGAACAAAATTGGGATGATCCTCAACATCCCTTGGCATGCCTCGATCAATTTTGTCCCATAGAAAGCCCGAACGTTGGGCTCACCCCTAAAACCATGGGCTATAGCACATCAATTAGGCCCGAAAACACACTATTCGCATCGTTTTGCCCGTTTGTCCACCCAAATGGCCATAAAAAATTAAACAGGTCACACTGGGACAATCCCCAACCTCCCTGGCATGCCCCAACAAATTTTTGGCCCACAACAAGCCCGAACCCCGAGCTCACCCTCAAAACCGTGGGCTATAGCATACCGATTTGGCCTGAATATGCCCCGTTTATGTCGTTTCGCCCGTTTTTCACCCAAATGGACACAAAAAATTAGACCAACCATAATTCAATGATTCCTAAAATCCTTGGAACACCCCGGATAATTTTCAGCCTACAGCACACCTAGACGCCAGCCCACCCTCGAAATAGTGGTCTATAGCACACCGATAAGGCCAGAAAATGCTCCATTTGCCCCGTTTTGCTTGTTTGTCCACCCTAATAGACATGAAAAATTAAACGAGACATACTGGGATGATCCCCAACCTCCCTAGAATGCCCCAATCAATTTTTATCCCGCAGCACGCCAAACCCTGGGTCCACCCCCAAAACCGTGGGCTATAGCACACCGATTTGGCTAAAAAATGCTCCGTTAGCATTGTTACGCCCGTTTGTCCACCCACATGGCCACGAAAAATTAAACTGTCCACACTAGGATGATCCCCAACCTTCCTGGCTTACCCCGATCAATTTTTGACCCACAGAACACCTGATCCCACCCCCGACACCATGGGCTATAGCAAACCGATTTGGCCAGAAAATTCCCCATTCGCGCCGTTTAGCCCATTTGTCCACCCAAATAGCCACGAAAAATTAAACGACATATACTAGGACAATCCCCAACATCCTTGTCCTGACCCAATCGATTTTTGTCCCACATTAAGCCCGTATCTCGGGGGTACCCCTAAAACCATTGGCTAGAGGACTCTGATTTGGCCCAAAAATTCCTCGTTCGCACCATTTCACCCGTTTATCTAACCAAATGGCCATGAAATATTAAACTGACCACACTGGGACGATCCCAACATCCCTGGCATACCCTGATTGAATTTTGGCCCACAGCACGCTCGAACCTTGGGCCTACCCCCAAACCATTGGCTATAGCACACCGATTTGGCCCGAAAATGCCCTGTTCATGCCATTTCAATCGTTTGTACATCCAAATGACCACAAAAAGATAAAAGGTCCACACTATAATGATTTTAACCTCCCTTGGAAGTCCCAGTCAATTTTTGGCCCATAGTATGCATGGACCCCGAGCCCAACCCCAAAACCATGGGCTATATCATACTGATTTGGCTTAAAAATGCCCCATTCCAGTAGTTTCGTCCGTTTGTCCACCCAAATATCCATGAAAAATTAAACAGACCATACTGGGACAATCCCAACCTCCCCGGTATGCCCCAATCGATTTTTGGCCCAGAGCACGCCCAAACCCTGGGCCCACTCTCAAAACCGTGTGCTATAGCACACTACTTTGGCCTGAGTATGCCTCTTTCACATTGTTTTACCTGTTTGACCACCTAAATGGCCACGATAAAATAAAAATACCACACTTGGAAGATCCCCAACCTCCATAGCTTGCCTCGGTCGATTTTTACCCCACAGCACGCCCAGATCCCAAGCCCACCCTCGAAACCATGGTCTATAGCACACCGATTTGGTCCAAAAATGCTCCGTTCGTATCGTTTCACCCATTTGTCCACCCAAATGGAGACAAAAAATTAAACGGACCACACTGGGATGATCCCCAATTTCCCTGGGCCAACCACTAAAATCGTGGACTATGAAACACCGATTTGGCTAGAAAATGCCCCGTTCACACTGTTTCGCTTGTTTGTCCACCAAAATGGCCATAAGAGGTTAAACGGACCATATTGGGATGATCTCTAACCTTCCAAGCATGCCCCAGTCGATATTTGACCAACAGCACACCCGAACCCCAAGCTCACTCCCAAAACCATCATTTATAGCACACCAATCTGGCCCGAAAATGCCTCGTTCGCACTATTTCGCCTGTTTGTCCACCAAAATGGCCATGAAAAATTGAATGGACCACACTGGGACAATCCTTAACATCCCTAGCATGCCTTGGTCAATTTTTGGCCCAAACCACGCCCGGACCCTCGGCCCACCCCTAAAATCGTGGGGTATGGCACACCGATTTGGCCCGAAAATGCCCCGTTCTCGTCGTTTTGCCCATTTGTCCACCTAAGTGGCCCCAAAAAGTTAATCAAACCACACTAGGATGATCCTCAACCCCCTGGCATGCTTCGGTCGATTTTCGACCCATAGCACGCCTAAACCCCGATCCCACCCTTAAAACCGTGGGCTATAGCACACCAATTTGGATCAAAAATGCCCTTTTTGTGCCATTTCGCACGTTACTCTACCCTAATGGACGCGAAAAATTAGGCGAACCACACTTGGAGGATTCCCAGCCTCCCTGTCATGCCCCGATCAATTTTTGACCCACAACACGCCTGAACCCCAGTCCCACCCCCAAAACTGTGTACTATGTTTTAGCCCAAAAATAACCAGTTCGCATCAATTCGCTCGTTTGTCCACCTAAATGGCCACGAAAAAATAAACAGGCCATATTGGAATGGTCCTCAATCTCCCTTGCATGCCTCGGTCAATTTTTGACCTACAGCACGCCCAGACCCTGAGCCCACCCCATAAACCGTGGGCAATAGCACACCAATTTGGCCTAAAAATACCATATTCGTGCTGTTTCGCCCGTTTATCCACCCAAATTGCCACGAAATATTAAACAGACCACACTGAGATGATCCCCAACCTTCCTGGCACACCCAGATTGATTTTCGTCCCACAGCACGCCCGGACCCCATGCCCACCCCAAAACCGTGGGCTATCGCACACCAATTTGGCCCGAAAATGCCGTGTTCACGTTATTTCACTCATTTTCCCACCCAAATGGCCACAAAAAATTAAATGGACCACATTGAGATGATCCCCAACCTCCTTGGCATGCCCCAATCGATTTTAAGAACACAACACTTCTGGACCCCGAGCCCACCCCTGAATTTGTGGGCTATAACACACCGATTTGGCCTAAAAATGCCTCGTTCGTGCCGTTTTGTCCATTTATCGACCCAAATTAAAACAAAAAATTTAACGAACCATTATTGGATGATCAGCATCCTTACTGGCACGCCCTGGTCGATTTTAGGCCCACAGCACGCCGGACCCCAGGCGCACCCCCAAAATTGTGGGCTATAGCACACAGATTTTACTTAAAAATGCCCCGTTCATGTTATTTCACCCGTTTGTCCACCCAAATGGCCACAAATAATTAAACGGACCACGCTGGGATGATCCCAACCTTCCTGGGACGCCCTTGTAAATTTTTGGCCCACAACAGGCCCAGACCTTGGGCCCACCCCTGATGTCGTGGGCTATAGCACTCCGACTTGGCCAGAAAATGCCCCGTTCATGTTGTTTCACCCGTTTGTCCACACAAATGGCCACAAAAAAAATTAAATGGACCATACTGGGATGATCCCCAACCTCCCTGGCGTGCCCCGGTCAATTTTCAGCCCACAGCAGGCCCGAACCTCGGGCCACCCCCAAAAACCGTGGGCTATAGCATACAAAATTGGCCCTAAAATGCCCCATTCGCGCCATTTACCCCGTTTGTCTACCCAAATAGCGACGAAAAATTAAACGGACCACACTGGGATGATTTTCAACTTCCCTGGCACGCCTAGATCAATTTATAGCCTACAGCACGCTCGGACCACGGGCCCACCCTCAAAACCGTAGGCTATAGCACACTGATTTGGCCCTAAAATTCCCCATTAGCACCATCTTTCCCATTTGTCCACCCAAATGACCACGAAATATTAAACGGACCACACTAGAATGCCCGGACCCCAGGCCCACCTCGAAAACCGTAGACTATAGAACACCATTTTGGCCTGAAAATGCCTAATTCGCGCCATTTCGCCCGTTTGTCCACTTAAATGGCCACAAAAAATTAAATGGACCACACTGGGACAATCCTCAACCTCCCCGACATGCCCCGATCGATTTATGGACCACAACACACCCGAACCCCAGGCCCACCCCTGAAACTGTGGGCTATATAGTACACTGATTTGGCCTGAAAATGCCCTATTTTCTTTGTTTTTCCCGTTTATCCAACCAAATGGCGAAAAAAACGTAAATGGACCACACTAGGACGATCATCAAGCCCCCCGACATGCCTCAGTCAATTTTTCGCCTACAGCACGCCCAAACCTCAGGCCCACCCCCAAAAATTTAGGCTATAGCACACCAACTTGTCCCGAAAATGCCCCATTCACGACGTTTTACCTGTTTGTCATGCAAAAATTAAACGAATACACTAGGATGATTCCCAACCTCCCTGGTATGCGCCGTCGATTTTTGGCCTACAGCACGCCCGAATCATGGGTCCACTTCAGAAACCGTGGGCTTTAGCACACCGATTTGGCCCAAAAATGCCCTGTTCGCGCCGTTTCGTCCGTTTGTCCACCCAAATGACCAAGAAAAATTAAATGGACTTTACTAGGATGATCTCCAACCTCCCTGGCATGCCCCGTTTGATTTTTGTCCCACACCACTGATGATAGGCGAATTTACACGCCTATATCAATATATTTTGCCCATATTTTAGCCTAATTTTGAGAACTAATTATCTATTTCATGCACTTTTAGTCCTTTTTCCTATAAATGAGCTAACAAACGTGATTAGTAAAGTTTCAGGTATAAATGATGCAAAATACAGCATTTTACGGCTTACTTGACACAAAAGAAAGCTCACAAACGAAGTAGAAAGGAGCTGGACGCCTAAAGGACTAAATCTGCTGCATGGAAAATCTGTCCCGGGCTAAAACAACATTTCTGAAGACTTTGGGGACTTACAGACACAAAGCTGGATTTTTACAAAGATACATTAACCTAGTATAATTAGGTTATGTGTTTTACTATTCTATTTGGATTATGATATTGTAACCTTACCCTAGTACATTTGGGTCAAGGATTTCATTAGTATATTAGGATTTGGTTATTTATTTCATTAGCTTAGTAGGAGTAGGATAGGAGTATTATAAATACCCTATCATGTTAGAGATTTTTATTACTTCTTCAACTATCAATTCAACTATTAATTTACCTCCATTCTTCTCATCTTCCTCATCTACAAACACTTCTAATCTATTTTTCTATTCATCTATTTCACAACAAGAGAATCGTTACTTGCTAGGGAATCACCAAAACCACACGCCTATCACCTATTTCTCACGCCATCAACCATGCAAATCGTGATGTCCTTCGCATTCATGGGTAACTAAACCTCTTAGTTGGGGTTATGGAAGCCGAATGAGTTACTATCTATAGTTGTGAGTTTGTGAGTTCGTGACACGTATATTGCTTATATCATTACGCTCTTCATCTTAATCTACATTCTTTGCGGTTGCAAACGCAAGAATAACGCCAGTCTAACATTTAACTTGTTCGAGAGAAAGGTTATTTGTCTGGAAAAGAGATAATGTCAAGGTAGTAGGACACCCTTTCCTATTAAAAAGCTAGTGCCGTAACTGGACTAACCTCTTGGAGAATTCGTACCGTTAGACATGCTTTAAGCTCGAGAGAGTTAAAGTGAAATAGTCCTTGTTTAGGTCGAAAGACGCTTGGATTTACCATCGACTACAATTCTCTATAAGCAATTGCATGTCAAGACTCTACACACTCATAGCCAATAGAGACGTATACCTCAGAAGGTGGACATAACCCCAACGCTTCAATTCTCATTGTTTCACAACCTACGAAATACTCTCTTTTTACTTTGCTATTTTCAGCTTTTATTTCATTACTTTGGTTACTTATTACAATCCCCCCTTCTTACGAGACTTGCACCAAAAGTCTATTAATTTTGCTTACTTGTTGTCCAAGCTATTCCCTGTGGGATCGACACCCAACCCAGGTTGGGTTCTATATTTGCTAACGACCGCTTTACACTCAAACGAGAGCTGTAGATTGAGCGTTATCAAAAAATTGGCGCCGTTGCCGGGGAATACGAGTGTCAATCAAGTTCGTAATAATTACTAGACCCTTTGGTCAAAGAATCTCATACTTTTACGTTTAGTTTTTATTTTTGTTTATTGCAGGTTTTTTCTTTTAGTGCATGCCCCATACTAGAAGTTCAGGTCAACCGTTATTACCAATCAATCCGGAACCACAACGAATTAGAAGAATGGAAGCACAAGCTGAAATCGACAGGATGGCTGCTCAACACGAGCAAGCAAGATTAGCTGCTCTTGCCGCTGCTCAAGTCCAACAACAAAACATTGATAATCCTGGGCGAGCAACAAATCCTGACGATGAAGATTTAGGTGATGATGAGTTACTAAACCCTAGGCGTGATGCTGAAAATTATAACACCTGCCAATCGAAGAGGTTGACAAGCTCGGTATAGGTATGACCGCCAACCGTTGCAACCAGCTTTCGACGATGATGATGATGATCTTGATGGTGCCGGAGCCACTGGAGCTATAATTCCACCACCATTAACGCTCGGAGCCAAGTTCAACATCACAAGCACCATGATTCAGTTATTGCAACTCAAGGGATTATTTGGTGGACTAGCATGCGACGATCCGAATATGCTTCTCATCAACTTTATTTCTACATGCAAGTCTTTTGACAATCCTGATGTTGGTCAGAATGCTATTCGATTACGTCTATTTCCATTGTATCTGTCTGGGGAGGCAACACTATGGTTGAATGGGCTGACTCCTGACTCAATTATAAATTGGAGACAATTGAGAGACGCTTTCCTAGAAAGATTCTTTCCGCCATCCAAAAGGGCTCAATTGAGAGATGAAATCAGCAACTTTCGTCAGCTTCCCTCTGAAGCTCTTCACGAAACATGGGAGAGGTTCAAGACAAAGCTAGCGAGATGCCCAAACCATCACATGACTAATGTTCACCTAATGGAGATCTTGTATAGAGCCTTGAATTCAATAACTAAACCAGTGGTGGATAACGCAGCTGGAGGTTCTTTCATGGACCTTACCTTTGGTCAAGCAAGCAATATGCTAGATCACATGACAAAGCAAAGTAGAGCTTGGCATACCAGGGATTCTGAGGTAGCAAGCCCCACTTTATCTATTGGCATGTCTGCAGACCAAAGAAGAAGAGAAGAAGAACGTGATCAAGATATGGCGCACATGAAAACACAAATGGATCTTCTTACAAAGCATCTATTAGGGAAGACTGAAAAAGTGAAAGTTATTGCGTCAAAAGGAAGAGACGAATCTGATTCGGAAGAGGAGGCCAACTACTTGAACAATCAGGGGGGTTTCCGTAGGAATGCCCAAGGAAACCAAGGTCGGAACTATTATGATAAATCAGGAAGCAAAGACCAAGGTAGTTGGAAGAAAAATAATGAAAAGAGTGGTTTGTACGTTCCCCCTGGTAGACGTGATACCACCACATCTGATTCTATGGAAGACATGATGGCTAAGTTATTGAAAGGAGTGGAAGCAACGAGCGCAGGAGTGAAGGAGGTAATTGACGATTTGTCCTCCATGAAGCAACTAGTTGATTCTCATTCCACTTCTATCAAGCAAATAGAGCAACAATTAAGCCAACTTTCAGCAGCATTTAATCAAAGAAAGGCTGGCACCTTACCAAGCGATACTGTGCAAAACCCAAGGAATGATGGGTCATGCATGGCCATCACTACCAGAAGTGGTAAGGTGCTGGAAACTTCAGCAAAAGGCAAGCAAGTGGTTGACGTAACAGCAGACATTGACGCCACACCTAGCGACGTTACAAGAGAAGAAGCCACAACAACTACTTCAAACGTCAAGGATGTTTTACCTAGTGACGTGCAGCCTAAAAAAAATAATAAACAGAAGAAAGAGGAGAAGAAAGCCATGGAGAGAACACTTCCATACCCACCACCACCTTTTCCACAAAGATTGAAGAAGGTGGCCGATGACACTAAGTTCAGCAAATTTATGACTATGTTGAAGCAGCTGACCATTAATGTCCCATTGGTAGAGGCACTTGAACAAATTCCTGGGTATGTGAAGTTTATGAAAGATCTTTTGACTAAGAAGAGGGCAGCAAGTTATGAGCTGAAGGATGATGTGCATCATTGTAGTGCAATTGCTACCCGATCGATAGTTCAGAAGAAGGCCGACCCCGGAGCTTTCACGATTCCTTGCACCGTCGGATCTTTGGACTTTGCCAAAGCATTGTGTGACTTAGGAGCCAGCATCAACTTGATGCCATTATCGATCTACAAGAAGTTGGGGTTAGGAGATCCTACACCAACTAATATGAGGCTTGTTATGGCGGATAGGTCGGTAAAATGACCGGTTGGTATTCTATGCGATGTCTTGGTGAAGGTATCTTCATTCATATTTCCAGCAGACTTTGTCATCTTGGATTGTGAAGCAGATTCAGAAGTTCCCAAAATCTTGGGATGCCCTTTCTTTGCTACGGGAAGTGTGCTCATAGATTTGAGAGCTAATGAACTTTCATTCCGAATAAATGACGAAGTGGTTCTCTTTGATGTTTGCAAATCAATGAAGCAACCCAAAGATTTGAGTGTATTTTCTGTGGCTGATGTTGTCTTTGATGATGAGAACGAGTTACTTGCTGAAGAGTGAATTCTTGATGATCCTTTGGAGGTTTCGCTCATGAAAGGAGAGAATGATGATGCTGAAATTTCTGAAGACGATATTTGTGCTCTATCGTGATTAGGGACATATCACTATACCCCCAAAAAGCTGGATCTTGATCTCAAGAATCGACCCACACCTCTAGCTAAGCCATCTATTGAAGAACCACCCACGTTAGAATTGAAGGAGCTGCCAAGCCATTTGAAGTATGCCTTCTTAGGAAGCGGAAACACTCTTCCAGTCATTGTAGCAGCCGATTTGGGTGAGCAACAAGTTGCAGCTCTTATTGCAACTCTACGCAAGTATATTAGAGCTATTGGATGGACCATTGCGGATATCATTGGTATTCCACCTGGGATTTGCACTCATAAAATTCAGCTTCAAGAAAAGTGCACACCCACCATTGAACATCAAAGGCATCTAAACCCACCAATGCAAGAAGTGGTGAAAAAGGAGATTATCAAGTGGTTAGACGCAGGAGTCGTGTATCCTATTTCTGATAGTACATGGGTAAGCCCAGTACAATGTGTTCCCAAGAAAGGAGGTATGACGGTGGTTGCGAATGCAAAGAATGAGCTTATTCCACTCAGGCCCGTTACTGGATGGAGAGTATGCATGGACTACCGCAAGCTGAATTCTTGGACGCTCAAGGATCACTTCCCCATGCCATTTATGGACCAAATGCTTGATCGATTAGCGGGGAAAGGATGGTTTTGCTTCTTGGATGGTTATTCAGGTTATAATCAGATTTGTATTTCTCCCGAAGACCAAGAGAAGACAACGTTTACATGCCCATATGGTACGTTTGTCTTCAAACGTATGCCATTCGGGTTATGTAACGCACCAGCCACCTTTCAACGTTGTATGATGTCTATTTTCTCTGATATGGTTGAAGACACTTTGGAGGTATTTATGGACAACTTTTCAGTTGTTGGTGAGTCTTTTGAAGCATGTTTGGCAAACTTGAGCATGGCATTGCAAAGATGTGTAGAGTTCAACCTTGTGATGAATTGGGAGAAGTGCCACTTCATGGTAAAAGAAGGAATCGTTCTTGGGCACAAAATCTCCGAAAGAGGAATAGAGGTTGATCGCGCCAAAATAGAGGTAATTGAGAAGCTACCGCCTCCAATTTCGGTGAAGGGAGTTCGTAGTTTTCTTGGCCACGCTGGGTTTTATCGTAGATTCATCAAAGACTTCTCCAAAATTTCTAGTCCATTGTGCAAACTATTGGAGAAAGATGCAAAGTTTGACTTTAATGATGATTGCTTAAAGGCATTCGAATGCCTTAAAGAAAAACTCATTGAAGCCCCTATCATGGTAGCACCAGATTGGACGCTCCCGTTCGAAGTCATGTGTGATGCTAGTGGTGTAGCCGTTGGTGCTGTTCTTGGACAGAGAAAGGAGAAATTATTTCATCCTATCTACTATGCGAGTAAGGTCCTAAATGAAGACCAAAGGAACTACACTGTTACTGAACAAGAGCTCTTAGCGGTTGTGTATGCATTTGTGAAGTTCCGTGCCTATCTATTGGGTACTAAGGTGATCGTTCATACAGACCATGCAGCTCTTAGGTATCTAATGACAAAGAAGGATGCAAAACCAAGGCTGATTTGATGGGTATTGCAGCTGCAAGAGTTTGATTTCAATGTCAAAGATAGAAGAGGTTGAGAGAACCAAGTGGCTGATCACCTATCTAGACTTGAGAATGAGTATGTGGCGCAACCAGAAAATCAGATTGATGATGCATTCCCTGACAAGGAGATACTAGCGACAACAATGGAGAAATTACCATGGTATGCCGACTTTGCAAATTTCATGGTGAGTAATGTGTTATCGTCCAATTTATCTTACCACCAAAGGAGGAAGTTTATGCATGACGTTCAGCACTACTATTGGGATGAGCCTTATTTGTTTTGAAGATGCGCGGATGTTATCATTCGACGATGTATATCCCATGAAGAAGTGCCTACTATATTGGAAGCATGCCACACTTCGCAAGTTGGAGGACATCATGCAAGGAATCGAACGGCAAGGAAAGTCTTGCAAAGTGGTTATTATTGGCCTACAATATTCAGAGATGCACACGACTATGTGAGAAGGTGTGACCAATGCCAACGTCAAGGTGCTATTTCAAAACACCATGAAATGCCCATGTCCAAAATTCTGGAGGTAGAACTCTTTGATGTGTGGGGTATTGATTTCATGGGACCATTCGTGAATTTGTTTGGAATGAAGTACATCTTGGTTGCTGTGGATTATGTGTCAAAATGGGTTGAAGCTGTAGCATTGGCCGACAACGAAGGAAAGCGTGTTGTAGCATTTTTAAAGAAGAATATCTTCTCTCGCTTTGGAGTATGTCGTACTATCATAAGTGATGGAGGGTCTCACTTTTGCAACAAGCTATTCAAATCTGTATTGGCCAAGTATGGAGTCAAGCAACACAAGGTAGCTACGCCTTATCATCCCCAAACCAGTGGACAAGTTGAGGTTTCCAACCGCGAGATCAAGCAAATCCTTGCCAAGACAGTTAATGCGAATAGGAAGGACTGGTCTCGAAAGCTAGATGATGCACTATGGGCGTATAGGACTGCATTCAAGACACCCATTGGCATGTCACCTTATCAGCTAGTTTATGGGAAGGCTTGTCATCTACCCATCGAGCTTGAATACAAGGCATTGTGGGCATTGAAGCACTTGAATCTGAATTGGGATGATGTGAAGAACCTGAGGTTGGAGCAGCTGAACGAACTAGATGAATTTCGTCTCCATGCATATGAAAGATCAGATTTATACAAGGAGCGGATGAAGAAGTATCATGATCAGCGGATTGTTCGACGAAACTTCCAAAAAGGTGACATGGTACTACTCTTTAATTCCAGACTCAAGCTCTTCCCAGGTAAGTTAAAATCGAAATGGTCTAGTCCATTTAAAGTCATTCAAGTCTACTCGTCTGGAGTAGTCGAATTGGAGAACAATGAGGGTGTTATCTTCAAAGTGAATGGCCAACGTGTCAAGCCATATATTGGTCCTCTTGACTCGATGAATGACATGGCCATCACTTATCTCGATGAAGTCTAAGTACTCGAGATTACTACGTAGAGCCACGACAATAAATAAGGCTCTAGATGGGAGGCAACCCATCGTTTTATCGTTTTATCGTTTTGTCGTTTTATCGTTTTATCATTTCATCATTTTAGTATTTTTTCTTTTTGATAAATGAAAATCCAAAAATAAGTGTCGTGCCACGACCAAAACTAAGGCGCTTGGTGGGAGGCAACCCATCGTACTAATCGTTTTCATTTTGTTTTGAGCAAATATAGGTGCAAGAAGTATGCGACGAGGAGATTGATCTCAATCGACGATTTGGACGCATTGTATGGTAAAGTCGGTAAGTTAGGAATGGTGATGCATAAGGCTATGAATTGAGCCTTTCTCACGTCAAAATAGGCTTCGAGGAAGGCTAGGCCTTGGTAAAAATAGGCCACGAACGATGCACAACCTATTCTATAGCCTAAGGACTCGGAATCTAGTGTGCTATACACTATGCGCCGCCTATTCCTAGGTATGCTTTTGACTATGCGCTGCCTATGATATGGCATTTGGTCTCAGAATCTCATGTGCCATAGACTATGCGGCGCATATGTCTACAAATGCCATAGACTATGCGGCGCATATGTCCCATTATGCCATAGACAATGCGCCGCATATGTCATTGATATGCCGAGTGATATGCACCGCATATATGGTGTTTTTGTCCCCAAATCCGATTGTAAATGGGTCATAACCCGACCCATACTCTTCTTATATAAAGGGGACTTACTTTTATAACACAACCACATTAGAAACAACCCTAAAGGCGCCGCATAACCCTCCAAATCTTCTCAAACTTTTCTTCTTTTGCTCTTCCAATTCACAACAACTTCTCCACAAGCTTCAAGCAAGTAAGTACTCTCTTATTCTTCATCTAATTATTGTAAGTACTACGTTGCTATACTTATTATAAATTGCTAAATCATGTGGGATTGGTGGTGATGTTCATGTGTTTGGATTATTGTTGCAAAATCATGTGAAGTGAATATATACGTAGGGATTTCTTGACTTGTTTCCGACTTGAATTTTGTTTCAAAAGCATTGTTATGATATTTGCTGAATATATATGGCTATGAATATTGCTTAAGAGTGTTGTTTGGATGCTTACATAATAGACTATCCCGGCCATCGAGATAAGATTATAGTGCCTATCGACTTAGGAGATTGTGCTTGTTGTACGAATAACGATTCCATGTGGTAACCCCTATGTCATAGTGTTGCTATATCCACCATGAAAGTAGTCCAATGACTGTAAATAAGTGATGCAATGCTGATTTTCTTGTCGGAATACAATCCTAAAACGTATGTCGACGTAATCTGAGTACTCGACCACTCTCACTTCATTGATTTGTGCTAACGAAACTAAGTGTGGGGTGGTACCCCTGGTGCTTGCATATAGATTGTATCAAGTGAGATTGTGCTGCAACTAACATTATTTTTAGTCTCAGGTACAATGGCACCTAAAGCGAGGCAAGGCAAGGAGAAGGCTACCACGTCCCAACAGGGCAAAAAGAGAAGTCGAAAAGACCAAGGAGAATCATCCTCAGCGCACCTACCAAGCAGAATGTTCGGAATAAAATGGGTTCTTGAGGAAGAAGCCAAAGCATGGTACAGCAGCAACAAAGAAAGAAAGTATGTGCACGTCGACTTGATCAACAAGGAGACCATAGCAAAGAAGGAGCCGCGTATGTTGGCAAAAATAATGGCTTTGCAGCTGGATTTCATCTTCTGAGACATGGGAGAGTGTAATCTTGACTTAACAAGAGAGTTTTACGCCAACTGGTCGCCGAACACAACAGGCAATGAAATCAAAATTCGGGGCCAAGTGTTACAGCTTACCGCGGATTAGATCAACTCTTTTCTTGGCTTACCTTCGGTCGACAATGCACCATTCAAAGAGTCGTACAGCAGGCCTCCTTACAGAGCAATACGACACACACTTTGTGGAAGCAGATCTATGGCAAGATGGGGCAGACATAAGGAAACAGGCCGTCACAACACCTTCCCCTATGCTCCACTAAATAGGGAAGCACGAATCTGGATGCGCATTGTCAACTCATGCCTTATTCCTAGGACTCAATACACCAAGATATCGAGAGATAAAGTGTGTTTGGTTTATGAGTTGATGATGAATGTCCCTATCAACTTTGGGGCAATCATTCGATCTACCATGAGGAAGGCCAGACTCCACAGAAAGTCCCATTTCACATTCGGAAATTTGTTGACAGCAATGTTGCGGAAGGAGGATATAGAAGAGGAACCAGCTGACCACAAACTCCCACATAACCCAAAGAAGGTTGACCTCATAAAGGTCAAAGATGCTGAAACAACTCATGGAGTCAACCTTACCACTGCGGAGAGACATGCTCGTGACGAGAGTTTCTTCCGTCATCTCTATGGCATGACACGATTCACTATGATGAGTGGTGGACGTATTCCAACTGCTGAAGAGCTCCAACAGCTGGACCACGACTACCCAATGAACAGGCATTCATGGGAGATGTGTGGAGTGGGCGTATATTTTGAGGAACCTGTAGACGATGACGTGCCAACTGATGATGATAGACGCTTGCCTGATTCTGATGATGAGGAGAACTCTGATGACGACTCTTATGATGATTCCGAAGAAGGGGGTATGACCCCCGACATTGATGAGGAGTCCGACTAATCAGGTTCTTCGACTTTATTTTCCACTGAGAGCAGTGTCCAGTCTAAGTGTGGGGTAGCAAAATCGCATGCTATACTTTTTTGTTTGCACCTATGTTTGTATGTTTGCTTGTTTACTTTGTTTTTTTGAGTCCATTTTTTTTGTTTTTTTTCGTTTGACGTTTTTTAGTTTTTTTTAGGAGTCAAATTTTTTCTAGCTTTGCATGAAATTATTTTGATAGGCAGCATGAGATTAGAACAAGAGTATGTGTTACAATTGTGACTATTGAGACATTTAGGCTCTAGTTGTGACTTATTATGTGATATTGTGTGATTCAATTCCTTCACTTGTTGGGTTGAGAGTCTATATTACTTCCAATCAAGTCGACCATGTGCCTTGTGTGTGTGAGATAATAGTATATTCTATGTATGTGGCTGATGCTAGAACTTGCCTGGTATGTATGCAAAGCGAAAATAAGGAGTGTAAGTTTAGGATATGATTTAGGCATTTCTTTGGCAACCTATACATGTTTACCTTCAGTTTTACCTACCCATGGACATCATCCTAGTTAAACCTTTTTGAGCCTTTAGCCTATTTCTTTGACAACCTTGTATGTAAGCCTAATCCATTTCTTTCAAGACCGTAATTTGTTTCCAAATTCCTAAGTGCTTTAAAGTGAAAAAGTCATGTGACAACATAAGAGGAAATTGGGTGAGTATGATGCTATAAATTGTAATGATGCTTGAATGTGTTATGAAAAAGAAAGTGCTATCATAAGAGGTATGTTGTGAAAAGAAAAAGGAAAAGAGAGCTGAAAAGTGAGTTGTTCTTAAAATTGAAAAACAAAAGAGGAGAACAAGGGTGGTAGAATAAAAGAAAGAAGAAAGGTTGAAAGAAAAAAGTGTCAATGATACAAAGTGATGTATTAAAGCGCTTAGGAACTTAGTCACTATTTCTGGCCAAAATAGCTGATCCTACCCGTCCCTTAGCCTACATTACAACCGTCAAAAGACCTACTTGATCCTAATCTTAACATTCTGACATTTAGTGGAGTGCTACATTAAGGGCAAGCCTATGGTCATTAGTTGCTACATATGAATTTTTTGTGAGAGTGAGTGCAAGGACACTTTGATACCCATGTTTGAAAAATATGCTATACTTGTGAGTGATTATGGGTATTATATTGTGAGACACACATGGTTGATGAGCTTTGGATAGTTGTATATGATTCTATGCACCTTAACGTTTGCATGCGAGTTGATCACCATCACGAGTCTATGCTTGAGGTTAAATTGTTTCTACTTATAATCAGAAAGCTACTCTTTGTTGGTAATTGTTGTGCTTGTCTTGATAAATGTTTTGTGTTGTTGCTGTAAAAACCTTAAGTCGATGCTTAGCAGGACATGATATGTTGTTCGAGGACGAACAAAGCTCTAAGTGTGGGGTGTTGATGATAGGCGGATTTACACGCCTATATCAATATATTTTGCCCATATTTTAGCCTAGTTTTGAGAACTAATTATCTATTTCATGCACTTTTAGTCCTTTTTCCTATAAATGAGCTAACAAACATGATTAGTAAAGTTTCAGGCATTAATGATGCAAAATACAGCATTTTACGGCTTACTTGACACAAAAGAAAGCTCACAAACGAAGTAGAAAGGAGCTGGACGCCTAAAGGACCAAATCTGCTGCATGGAAAATCTGTCCCGGGCTAAAACAGCATTTCTGAAGACTTTGGGGACTTACAGACACAAAGCTGGATTTTTACAAAGATACATTAACCTAGTATAATTAGGTTATGTGTTTTACTATTCTATTTGGATTATGATATTGTAACCTTACCCTAGTACATTTGGGTCAAGGATTTCATTAGTATATTAGGATTTGGTTATTTATTTCATTAGCTTAGTAGGAGTAGGATAGGAGTATTATAAATACCCTATCATGTTAGAGATTATTATTACTTCTTCAACTATCAATTCAACTATTAATTTTCCTCCATTCTTCTCATCTTCCTCATCTACAAACACTTCTAATCTATTCTTCTATTCATCAATTCCACAACAAGAGAATCGTTACTTGCTAGGGAATCACCAAAACCACACGCCTATCACCTATTTCTCACGCCATCAACCATGCAAATCGTGATGTCCTTCGCATTCATGGGTAACTAAACCTCTTAGTTGGGGTTATGGAAGCCGAATGAGTTACTATCTATAGCTGTGAGTTTGTGAGTTCGTGACACGTATATTGCTTATATCATTACGCTCTTCATCTTAATCTACATTCTTTGCGGTTGCAAACGCAAGAATAACGCCAGTCTAACATTTAACTTGTTCGAGAGAAAGGTTATTTGTCTGGAAAAGAGATAATGTCAAGGTAGTAGGACACCCTTTCCTATTAAAAAGCTAGTGCCGTAACTGGACTAACCTCTTGGAGAATTCGTACCGTTAGACATGCTTTAAGCTCGAGAGAGTTAAAGTGAAATAGTCCTTGTTTAGGTCGAGAGACGCTTGGATTTACCATCGACTACAATTCTCTATAAGCAATTGCATGTCAAGACTCTACACACTCATAGCCAATAGAGACGTATACCTCAGAAGGTGGACATAACCCCAACGCTTCAATTCTCATTGTTTCACAACCTACGAAATACTCTCTTTTCACTTTGCTATTTTCATCTTTTATTTCATTACTTTGGTTACTTATTACAATCCCCCCTTCTTACGAGACTTGCACCAAAAGTCTATTAATTTTGCTTACTTGTTGGCCAAGCTATTCCCTGTGGGATCGACACCCAACCCAGGTTGGGTTCTATATTTGCTAACGACCGCTTTACACTCAAACGAGAGCTGTATATTGAGCGTTATCAACCACGCCCGGACCCCTGGCCAACTACCATAACCGTGGCCTATAGCACACTAATTTTGCCCAAAAATGCCTCGTTCGGGCCATTTCGCCTTTTTATCCTCCCAAATCGCCACAAAAAATTAAATAGAATATACTGGGATAATCTTTAACCTCCTGTCAAGTCCCGGTCAATTTTTGGTCCACAAAACACCCGAACCCCGAGCCCACCCCTAAAATAGTGGGCTATAGCACTCTAATTTGTCCGGAAAATGCCCCGTTAGTGCCGTTTCGCCCCTTTGTCCACCCAAATGGCCATGAAAAATTAAATGGACAACACTTGGATGATCCCCAACATCCATGGCATACCCCGGTCGATTATCGGCCCACAGCAAGCTCGGACCTCGAGCGCACCCCTGAAACCATTAGCTATAGCACTCTGATTTAGCCTAAAAATGCCCCGTTCGTACCATTTCGTCCGTTTATCCACCCAAATGAATGGACCACACTGGGACGATCCCCAACCTCCTTGGCATGCCCTGGTAAATTTTTAGCCCACGGTACGCCCGGACCCTGGGCCCACCCCCAAAACCATTGGCTATAGCACACCGATTTGGCCCGAAAATGCCCTGTTCACGCCATTTCCCTTGTTTGTCCACCAAAATGGCCACAAAAAATAAAACGAAACACAGTGGGATGATCCTAGCCTCCCTCACTCTCCCCAGTCAATTTTTGGCCCATAGCACACCCGAACCCCGGGTCCAACCCCAAAACTGTGGGCTATAGCACACTGAATTGTCTCAAAAATGCCCCATTCGCTTCGTTTCGCTCGTTTGTCCACCCAAGTGGCCACAAAAAATTAAACGGCTAGACTGGGATGATCCCCAATCTCCTTGACATGCCCCAGCTGATTTTTGGCCCACATCACGCCGAGACCCCGAGCTCACCCTTGAAACCATGGGCTATAGCACACCGATTTGGCTTAAAAATGCCCCGTTCACATTGTTTTGCCTGTTTGTCCACCCAAATGGCCACGAAAAAGTAAACGAAATTCCCAACCTTCCTGGCTTGCCCGGATCGATTTTTAGCCCACAACACCCCCGAAGCCCAAGCCCACCCCTGAAATCGTGGGCTATAGCATATCGATTAGGTCCAAAAATACCTCTTTCGCATCATATCGCCCGTTTGTCCACCAAAATAGTCATAGAAAATTAAACGGACCACACTGGGATGATCCCTAACTACCCTGGCATGCCCCAATTGATTTTTCGCCAGCAGCACGCCCTAATTGATTTCGGCCAATAGCACACCCAGACCCAGGTCCACCCCTAAAACCGTGGCCTATAGGCCACCAATTTAGCTCAAAAATGCCCCATTCATGTCATTCCGCCCGTTTGTCCACCCAAATGGCGACGAAAGATTAAACGCACCACACTAGGACGATCCCCAACTTCCCCGGCATGTCCCAGTCAATTTTTTGCCCACAGAACGCCCATAACCTAGGCCAACACCCAAAAATTGTGGTCTATGGCACACCGATTTGGCCTAAAAATGCCCATTCACGCCGTTTCGCCCGTTTGTCCACCCAAATAGCCATGAAAAATTAAATGGACCACACTGGGATGATCCCCAACCTCCCTAACATGCTCCAATCAATTTTTGGCTCACAGAAAGCCCGGTCCCAGGTCCACCCTATAAATCGTGGTCAACAGCACACCGATTTGGCTTGAAAATGCCCCATTCGTACGGATTTGCCCGTTTGTCCACCCAAATGGCCACGAAAAATTAATCATACCATACTAGGACGATCCCTAACCCCCTGGAACACCTCAGTCAATTTTATGGACCACAACACACTCGGAACCTTGGCCCACCCCAAAACCGTGGGCTATAGCACACCGATTTGGCCCGAGAATGACTCGTTTGTGGTGGTTCACCCATTTATCCACCCAAATGGCCATAAAAAATTAAATGGACTATACTGGGATAATCCTCAACCTCCCTGGCACTCCTCGGTCAATTTTTGACCAGCAGTACACCCAGACCTCGGGCCCACCCCCAAAACCAGGGGCTAATAGCACAACAATTTGGCCCGAAAATGCCTCGTTCATGCTGGTTCGCACCTTTGTCCACCCAAATAGCCATACAAAATTAAACGGACCATACTGGGATGATACCCAACCTCCCTGACAGGACTCGGTCAATTTTCAACCCACAGCAAGCCCGAACCCTAGGCCCACCCTATAATCGTTGGCTACAGCACATGGATTTGGTCCAAAAATGCCCCGCTCGTGCTGTTTTGCCCGTTTATCCACCCAAATAGACATTAAAAATTAAACGGATCAGACTAGGATGATCCCCAAACTTCCTGGCATGCCTCGATTAATTTTCGGCCGATAGTACGCTTGGAACCCAGGCCGACCCCCAAAATCGTGGGTAGTAGCACACTGATTTGTCCCAAAAATGCCCCGTTCATGCTGTTTTGCTTGTTTGTCTACCCAAATGGTCACAAAAAATTAAATGGACCACATTGGGACAATCTCCAACCCCCTTTGCATACCTCGATTAATTTTTAGCCTACAACACGCCTGGACCCCTAGCCCACCCCCGAAACCATGGGTAATAGCACACCAATTTAGCCCGAAAATGCCCCATTTATGCCGTTATGCCCGTTTTCCACCCAAATGGACATGAAAATTAGACAGACCATAATGGGATGGTTTCTAAAATCCCTGGCACGCCTCGATCAATTTTTGGCCTTCAATATGCCTAGACCCTAGGCCCACCCTCGAAATAGTGGTCAATAGCACACCGATTTGGCCCAAAAACGCTGCATTTGCGGACTTTTGCTCGTTTGTTCAAACAAATAGACATGAGAAAATAAACGGACCATACTAGGATGATGCCCAACCTTTATGGCATTCCCAGGTCAATTTTTGTCCCACAACATGTTGGACCCCAGGTCCACCCCCGAAACTGTGGACTATAGCACACTGATTTGGCTTGAAAATGCCCCGTTCACACCCTTTTACCTGTTTGTCCACCCAAATGGCCACGAAAAATTAAAATGATCACACTGGGATGATCCTCAACCTCCCTGGCTTACCCCGGTCAATTTTTGTCCCACAGCACGCCCTGGCCTACCCTTGACACCATGGGCTATAGCACACTTATTTGGCTCGAAAATTCTTTATTCACGTCGTTTCGCCTATTTGTACACCTAAATGGCCACAAAAAAATAAACGGAACATACTGGGACGATCCCCAACATCTTTGGCATGCCCCAATCAATTTTTGGCCGACAGCAATCGCGAACCCCAGGCACACCCCGAAACCATTGGATATAGCACTTTGATTTGGCCCTAAAATGCCCCGTTCGAATCATTTCGTCCGTTTGTTCACCCACATGACCATGAAAGATTAAACGGACCACAATGGGACGATCCTGAACTATCCTGGTATGCCCTGGTTGATTTTTGGCCCAGAGCATGCCCGGGCCCTGGACTCACCCCCAAAACCATTGGCATAGCACACCGATTTGGCCCAAAAATGCCTCATTCACGCCATTTCGCTCGTTTGTCCATCCAAATGGCCACAAAAAATTAAACGGTCCATACTGGGATGATCCCTAAGCTCTTTTGCATGACTCAATCAATTTTTAGCCCACAGCACGCCCGGACCCTGGGCCCTACCCCAAAACTGTGGGCAATAGAACACCGATTTGGCTTGAAAATGCTTTGTTCACATCGTTTTGCCTGTTTGTCCACCTAAATGGCCACAAAAAATAAACAGACCATACTGGGATGATCCCCAACTTCCCTAGCTTGCCCCAATTGATTTTTGGCCCACAGCACGCCCAGATCCCAAGCCACCCCCGAAATCGATGGCTATAGCACACCAATTTGGTCCAAAAATTCCTCGTTCGCGATGTTTCGCCCGTTTTTCCACCCAAATGGCCATTATAAAATTAAACGAACCACACTAAGACAATCCCCAACCTCCCTGGCATTCCCCAGTTAATTTTTTGCCCACAGCGCACTCGGACCCTGGGCCCACATCTGAAATCACGGATTATAGCACACCAATTTAGCCCGACCATGCCCCGTTCTTGCCGTTTCGCCTGTTTGGCCACCCAAATAGCCATGAAAAATCAAACGAACCACACTGGGATGATCCCCAACCTCCATGTCATTCCCCGGTCAAATTACGGCACACAACACGCCCGGACTTCAGGCCCACCCCCAAAACCGGGGGCTATTTAACACCAATTTGGCTCGAAAATTCTCCATTCGCGCTTTTTCGCCCTTTTACAGACCACACTAGGATGATACCTAACCTCTTTAGCATGCCCCGATTGATTTTTTTCCAACAGCATGCCTAGACTCCGAGCCCACCCCCAAAACCGTGGATTATAGCAAACTGATTTGGCCCAAAAATACCCTATTCGCGCCGGTTCGCCCGTTTGTCCACCTAAATGGCCACGAAAAATTAAATGGACCACGCTAGGATGATTCTCTACCTCTCTGGCAAACCCCGTTCAATTTTCAGCCTATAGCATGCTCGGACCCTGATCCCATCCCTTAAACCGTGGGATATAGCATATCGATTTGGCCTGAAAATGCCTCATTCGTGCCGTTTCGCCCGTTTGTCCACCCAAATGACCATGAAAAATTAAATGAACCATATAAATTTGATTCCTAACATCCTTGGCACGCTCCGATAAATTTTTGGCCAACAAAACATTTGGACCAGGGGCCCACCTCCAAAACTGTGGGATATAGCACACCGATTTGACATAAAAATGCCCTGTTATCACCGTTTTGCTTGTTTGTCCACTCAAACGGCCAAAAAAAATGAAACAGACCACACTGGAACGATCCCCAACTTTCCAAGCACACCCCGATTGATTTTCAGCCCACAGCACGCCCGGACCCCGAGCCCACCCTCAAAACCGTGGGGTATAGCACATTGATTTGGCCAATAAATGCCCCGATTGCACAGTCTTACCAGTTTGTACGCCCAAATGGTAACAAAAAATTAAACGAACCATACTAGGACGATCCTCAACCTCCCTGGCATGCCCCGATCAATTTTTGGACCACAGAGCACCCGAACATCGGGCCCACCCCTGAAACCATGGGCTATAACACATCGATTAGGACCGAAAACACCCCATTCGCATCGTTTTGCCTATTTGTCCACCCAAATGGCCATGAAAAATTAAACAGACCACACTAGGATAATCCCAACCTCCCTGGCATGCCTTGATAAATTTTTCGCCCACAGCACGCCTAGACCCCGGGCTCACCCTCAAAATCGTGGGCTATAACATACCAATTTAGCTCGAAAATACCCCATTCGTGCCATTCTGCCCGTTTGTCTACCCAAATAGCTATGAAAAATTAAAACGACCATACTAGGACGATCCCCAACCTCCCTGGCATACCTCGGTCAATATTTGGGCCACGGCACACCCGAACCCCAGGCCCACCCCCAAAATCGTGGATTATACCACACCGATTTAGCCAAAAAACACACCGTTGATTCCGTTTTGCCCGTTTGTCTACCCAAATGGCCACAAACGATCCCCAACCTCCCTAGCATGCCCCTATTGATATTCATTTCACAGCATGCCTATACCTCAACCCCCCGAAACCATGGGCTATAGCACACCAATTTTCACTGAAAATGCCATGTTCCCGCCCTTTTGCCTATTTTCCCACCCTAATGGCCAGGAAAAATTAAATGGACCACACTGGGATGATCCCCAATCTCTATAGCATGCCCAAGTTGATATTTGGCCTACAGAACACTCGGACCATGAGCTCACCCCTAAAACCGTGGACTATAGCATATCGATTTGTCCTGAAAATGCCCCGATTGTGCAGTTTTGCCCGTTTGTCCGCCCAAATGGCCACAAAAATTAAACAAACCTTATTGAAATGAGCCTCAAGCTCCCTGGCATACCACGGTTAATTTTTGGCCCACTACACGCCCGGACCTTGAGCTCACCCCTGAAACCGTTGGCTATAGCACATTGATTTGACTCGAAAATAGCCCGGTCGCATCATTTTTCCCGTTTGTCCACCCAAATGGCCATGAAACATTAAAAATACAACATTGGGACGATACCCAACCTCCCGGGCATGCCCCAATCAATTTTTTGCCAACAGAACGCCCGAACCCTAGGCCCACCCCCAAAACTGTGGGTTATAGCACACCAATTTGACCCGAAAATGACTCGTTCGCGCCATTTCGCCCGTTTGTCCACCCAAATATCCACAAAAATTAAACAGACCATAATGGGATGATCCACAACCTCCCTGGCATGCACTGGTTGATTTTTGGCTGCAGCACGCCCGGAACCCGAGCCCACCCCCAAAACCGTGGGCTATAGCACACCGATTTGGCCTAAAAATGCACTATTTGTGTCGTTCCGCCTGTTTTAAACCCAAATAGCGATAAAAATATTATACGGACCACAATGGGATGATCCCTAACCTCCCTGGCATGCCTCAATCAATTTTTTGCCAACAGGATGCCTGGACCCCACGCCTACCTTGAAAACCGTAAACTATAGAACACCAATTTGGCCCGAAAATGCCTAATTTGCGCCATTTTACCCGTTTGTCCACTTAAATGGCCACGAAAAATTAAATGGACCACACTGGGACAATCCTCAACATCCCCGACATGCCCCAATCAATTTTTGAACCACAGCACACCCGAACCCCAGGCCCACCCCTAAAATCATGGTCTATATTGTACACTGATTTGGCTTGAAAATGCTCCATTTGCTTTGTTTTGCCTGTTTATCCAACGAAATGGCAACAAAAAATTAAATGGACCACATTGGGACGATCCTCAAGACCCCCGACATGCCTCGGTCAATTTTTTGCGTACAGCACGTCCAAACCCCGGGCACACCCCCAAAACTGTGGGCTATAGCACACCAACTTGTCCCGAAAATGCCCCATTCACGATGTTTTGCCTGTTTGTCTAGAAAAAATTAAATGAAATACACTAGGATTATTCTCAACCTCCCTGGCACGCGCTGTTTCGCACCTTTATCTACCCAAATAGCCACGAAAAATTAAACAGACCACACTGGGACGATTCCCAACCTCATTGGCATGCCCCAGTCGATTTATGGCCCATAGCACTCCCGAATTGGACCAAAAATACCTCGTTCATGCCGTTTCATCCGTTTGTCCACATAAATGGCAACAAAAAACTAAAAAGACCACACTGAGATGATCCTCAACCTCCCAAGCATGCCTTGGTTAATTTTTAGCCCACAACACACCCGAACCCTTGGACCACCCCTAAAATCGTTGGCTATAGCAATCAAATTTGGCCTAAAATTACCCCATTAGAGCCATTTTTCCCCTTTGTCCACCCAAATTGGAATGAAGAATTAAACGGAACACTTTGGTACGATCCCCAACCTCACTGGTATGTCCCGGTCAATTTTGGCCCATAGCACTCTCGAACCGCAAGTCCACCCCCAAAACCCTGGGCTATAGCACACCGAATTGGACCAAAAATGCCCCGTTAGCGCTATTTCATCCGTTTGTCCACCTAAATGGCCACTAAAAATTAAATGGACCACACTGGGACAATCTCCATCCTCCCTAGCATTCTCCGGTCAATTTTTGACACAAAGCACGCCCGAACCCCAGGCCCACCCCTAAAATCGTGGGCTATAGCACTCTGATTTAGCCCAAAAATACCCCGTTAGTGTCGTCTTGCCCCTTTGTCCACCCAAATGGCCACGAAAAATTAAACGGAAAACTCTGGTATGATCCCCAACATCACTGCCATGCCCCAGTCAATTTTTGACTCACAGAACTCCTGGACACTAGGCCCTCCCCCAAAACAGTGGGCTATAGCACACCGATTTGGCCCGAAAATGCCCCATTCGCACTGTTTTGCATGTTTGTCCACACAAATGGCCATGAAAAATTAAACGAACCACACTAGGACGATCCCCAACCTCCCTAGCATGCCCTGGTCAATTTTTGTACCATAGAACGACCGAAAACATGGGCCCACTACCGAAATCATGGGCTATAACACACTAATTTGGCCCGAAAATGCCCCGTTCGTGCCGTTTCGCCAGTTAATACACCCAAATGGCCACGAAAAATTAAACGGACCATATTGGTTTGATTCCCAACATCCCTGGCATGCCCCGATCAATTTTTCGGCAACAACACGTTCGTACCTCGGGACCACCCCCAAAACCGAGGTTAGCGTCGTTGCGCCTATTTGTCCACTTAAACAGCCATGAAAAATTAAATGGACCACACTGGGACGATCCCCAACTTCCCAAGCACACCCCGGTTGATTTTCAGCCCACAGCACACTTGAACCCCGAGCCCAACCTCAAAACCGTGGGGTATAGCACATCGATTTGGCCTTAAAATGCCCTGATTGCACAATTTTGCCTGTTAGTCCGCCCAAATGGCCACAAAAAATTAAATGATCCACACTAGGACGATCCTCAACCCCCCTGTGATGCCTCGATCAATTTTTGCCCTACAGAAAGCCTGAACCTTGGGCCCACCCCTAAAACCATAGCCTATAGCACATCGATTAGGCCCGAAAATACCCCATTCGCATCATTTTTCTCGTTTGTCCACCCAAATGGCCATGAAATATTAAACAGACCACACTGGGATGATCCTCAACCCCCTGGCATGCTTCGGTCAATTTTGGACCCATAGCACGCCCAAACCCTAAGCCCACCCTCAAAACTGTGGGGTATAGCACGTTATTCAAACCAAATAGCCGTGAAAAATTAGGCGAACCACACTTGGAGGATCCCAGCCTCCCTGGTATGCCCCAATCGATTTTTGACCAACAACACGCTGGACCCCGGGCCCACCCCAAAAATCGTGGGCTATAACACCGATTTGGCCCAAACATAACCTGTTAGCGTCGATTCGCTTGTTTGGCCACCTAAATGGCCACGAAAAATTAAACAGGCCATACTGGGATGATCCTTAATCTCCCTTGCATGCCTCGATCGATTTTCGACCCACAGCACGCCCGAAACCCGAGCCCACCCCATAAACCGTGGGCAATAGCACACTGATTTGGCCTAAAAATAACTCGTTCATGCCGTTTCGCCCGTTTGTCCACCCAAATTTCCATGAAATATTAAATAGACCATACTGAGACAATATCCAACCTTCCTGGCACACCCCATTGATTTTCGTCCCACAGCACGCCCAGACCCTAGGCCCACCCCTAAAATCGTGGGCTATCGCTCACCAATTTGGCCCTAAAATGTTGTGTTCATGTTATTTCACCTGTTTTTCCACCCAAATGGCCATAAAAAATTAAACGCTCCATACTGGGACGATCCCTACCCTCCCTGGCACACCCTGGTCGATTTTTGGCCCACAATAAGCTTAAAACCCGAGCCTACCCCTAAAGCCATGGGATATAACACGCCGTTTCACCCGTTTATCCACCCAAATGGCCACAAAAAATTAAATAGACCACACTAAGATGATGCCCAACCTCTCTAGCATGCACCGATTAATTTTCAGAACACAGCACTTCTGGACCTCGAGCCCAACCCCGATTCTGTGGTCTATAGCACACCAATTTGGCCTAAAAATGCCTTGTTTGTGCTGTTTCGCCCATTTATCCACCTAAATTACCACAGATAATTTAACGGACTATTCTGGGATGATCACCATCCTTACTGGCACGCCCCGGTCAATTTTCAGCCCACAGCTCCCCCGGACCCCGAGCCCACCCCAAAAACCGTGGGCCATAGCATATTAACTTGGCCCTAAAATGCCCCATTCTCGCTATTTCACCTGTTTGTCCACCAAAATGGCGATGAAAAATTAAACGGACCACACTGGGATGATCCCCAACCTCCCTGGCACACCTAGACCAATTTTAGCCCACAACACGCTCGGACCACGGGCCCACCCTCAAAACTGTGGGCTATAGCACACTGATTTGGCCCAAAAATTCCCCGTTAGCATCATTTTTCCCGTTTGTCCACCCAAATGACCACAAAATATTAAACGGACCACACTAGGACAATCCCCAATCTCCCTGGCTTGGCTCGGTCGATTTTAGGTCCACATCACGCCGGGCCCACCCTCAACACCGTGGACTATAGCACATCGATTTGGCTCAAAAATTCCCAGTTCGCACCATTTCTCCCATTTGTCTACCCAAATAGCCATGAAAAATTAAACGGACCACACTTGGATAATCCCCAACATCACTGGCATATCCCAGTCGATTATTGGCCCACATCAAGCCCGGACCCCGGGCGCACCCCTAAAACCACTAGCTATAGCACTCTGATTTGGCCTAAAAATGCCCCGTTTGCACCGTTTCGCCCGTTTATCCACCCAAATGGCCATGAAAAATTAAACAGACTACACTGGGACGATCCCCAACCTCCCTGGCATGCCCTGTTTGATTCTTAGCCCACAGCACGTTCAGACCCTAGGCCCACCCCAAAACCATTGGCTATAGCACACCGATTTAGCCCAAAAATGCTCCGTTCATGCCATTTCGCTTGTTTGTCCACCCAAATGGCCACAAAAAATTAAACGAAACACACTGGGATTACCCTAACCTCCCTCACTCGCCCCAGTCAATTTTTGGCCCAGAGCACACCCGGACACGGGTCCAACACTAAAACCATGGGCTGTAGCACACTGATTTGGCTCAAAAATACCCCATTCACGCCGTTTTGCCCGTTTATCCACCCAAATGGCTACAAAAAATTAAACGGACCACACTGGGATGATCCCCAACCTCCCTAGCATGCCTCGATCAATTTTCGACCGACAGCATGCCCAAACCCCGAGCCCACCCCCGAAACCATGGGCTCAACACCGATTTAGCCAAAAAACACATCGTTCGTGTTGTTTAGCCCGTTTGTCCACCCAAAATGGCCACAAACGATCCCCAACCTCCTTTGCATGCCCCTATTAATATTCATCAGCATGCCCATACCCCGACCGCCTGAAATCAAGGGCTATAGCACACCAATTTGCACCGAATATACTCTGTTCGCACCGTTTCGCCTATTTATCCACCCTAATGGCCACAAAAAATTAAATGGACCACACTGGGTCGATCCCCAATTAATTTTTGGCCTACAGCATGCCTGGACCCCGAGCCCACCCCCAAAACCGTGGGCTATAGCACATCGATTTAGCCAGAAAATGCCTCGATTGTGCAGTTTTGCCCGTTTGTCTGCCCAAATGGCCATAAAAAATTAAAAGAACCATAATGGAATGATCCTCAACCTCCCTGGCACGCCATGGTCCATTTTTGGCCCACTGCACGCCTGGACCTTGGGCCCACCCTTAAAATTGTGGGCTATAGCACATCGATTTGTCTAGAAAATACACCTTTCGCGTTGTTTTGCCCGTTTGTCCACCCAAATGGCCATGAAAAATTAAACAGACCACATTGGGATGATACCCAACTTCCCTGACATGCCCCAATTAATTTTTGGCTAATATCAAGCCTGAACCCGAGCCCACCCTTGAAACTGTGGGCTTAGTACACCAATTTGGCCCAAAAATGAGTCATTCGCGCCATTTTGCCCGTTTGTCCACCAAAATGTCCACAAAAATTAAACAGACCATACTGGTATGCTCTCCAACCTTTCTGGCATGCACCGGTTGATTTTTGGCTGCAGCACGCCCGGACCCCGGGCCCACCCCCAAAAACAATGGACTATAGCACACCGATTTGGCCTAAAAATGCACCATTCGTGCCGTTCCACCTGTTTTAAACTTAAATAGCCTCACCTCCCCGATATGCCCCGATCAATTTTTGGCCCACAGCACGCCCGAACCCCTGGCCCATCCCTTAAACCGGGGGCTATATAGTACACTAATTTGGCCTGAAAATGCCCCGTTTGATTTGTTTTGCCCATTTGTACAACCAAATGACGACAAAAAATTAAATGGACCACACTGGGATGATCCCCAAGCCCTCGGCATGCCTCGGTCAATTTTTCGCCCACAGCAAGCCCAAACCCGGGCCCACCCCCAAAACTGTGGGATATAGCACACCGATTTGTCCCAAAAAGGCCCCATTCACGATATTTTGCCTGTTTGTCTAGGAAAAATTAAAAGAAACACACTAGGATGATTCCCAACCTCCTTGGCACGCGCCATCAATTTTTGGCCCACAGCACGCCTGAATCGTGGGTCCACTTCAGAAACCGTGGGCTTTAGCACACCAATTTGTCTCAAAAATGCCCTGTTCGCGCCGTTTCGCTCGTTTGTCCACCCAAATGACCAAGAAAAATTAAATGGACCTTACTAGGATGATCTCCAACCTCCCTGGCATGCCCCGTTCAATTTTTGGCCCACAGCATGCCCGGACCCCGGTCACACAACCAAATTCGTGGCCTATAGCATACTAAATTTGCCCAAAGATGCCTCTTATGAGCCGTTTCGCCCATTTATCCTCCCAAATCGCCCCAAAAAATTAAATAGAATTTACTGGGATGATCCCTAATCTCCCTGACAAGTCCCGGATGATTTTCGGTCCACAGAACACCAGGACCCTGAGCCCACCCCCAAAATAGTGGGCAATAGCACTCTAATTTGGCCCGAAAATACCCCGTTAGCGTCGTTTTGCCCTTATGTCCACCCAAATGGCCACAAAAAATTAAACGGACCATAGTGGGATGATTACCAACCTCATTGACATGCCTCAATCAATTTATGGCCTATCGCACTCCCGAACCCCAGGCCCACCCCCAAAACCGTGGGCTATAGCACACCGAATTGGACCAAAACTACCCCGTTCGTGCCGTTTCATCCGTTTTTCCACCTAAATGTCGACAAAAAATTAAAAGGACCATACTGGGATGATCCTCAACCTCCCAAGCATTCCATGGTTGATTTTTGGCCCACAGCACGCCCGAACCCGGGCCCACCCCCAAAACCGTTGGCTATAGCATTCCTATTTAGCCTAAAAATACCCCGTTAGCACCGTTTCGCCCCTTTGTACACCCAAATGGCCATGAAAAATTAAACGGAACACTCTGGTACGATCCCCAACCTCACTGGTATGCCCCGGTCAATTTTTGACCCACAACACTCCCGAACCCCAGGTCCACCCCCACAACCGTGGGTTATAGCACACCGAATTGGACAAAAAATGCCCCGTTAGCGCCATTTCATCCGCTTGTCCACCTAAATGGCCACTAAAAATTAAACGGACAACACTGCAAAAATCCTATCCTTCTAGGAATGCTCCGGTCAATTTTTGACACACAGCACGCCCGAACCCCAGGCCCACCCCTAAAACCGTGGGCTATAGCACTCTGATTTGGCCCAAAAATACCCCGTTGCTGCCATTTTGCCTCTTTGTCCACCCAAATGGCCACCAAAAATTAAACAGAAAACTCTGGTATGATCCCCGACTTCACTGCCATGCCCCGGTCAATATTCGACTCACAGCACTCCCGGACCCTAGGCCCTCCCCCAAAACAGTGGGCTATAGCACACCGATTTGGCCCAAAAATGCTCCGTTCGCACTGTTTCGCCCGTTTTTCCACATAAATGGCCACGAAAAATTAAATGGACAACACTAGGATGATCCCCAACCTCCCTGGCATGCCCTGGTCGATTTTTAGACCACATCACGCCCAAAAACATGGGCCCACTACTGAAATCGTGGGCTATAGCACACTAATTTAGCCCAAAAATGCCCCGTTCATGCTGTTTTGCCAATTAATCTACCCAAATGGCCACGAAAAATTAAACGAACCATATTGTTTTGATTCATAACATCCCTGACATGTCTCGGTCAATTTTTGGCCAACAACACGTTTGGATCTCGGGCCCACCCCCAAAACCATGGGCTATAGGACATCAATTTGGCACAAAAATGCCCTGTTAGCGTCGTTTTTCCTGTTTGTCCACTTAAACGGCCACAAAAAATTAAAAGGACCATAATGGAATGATACCCAACTTCCCAAGCACACCCCGGTTGATTTTCAGCCCACAGCACGCCCGGACCCCGAGCCCAACCTCAAAACCATGGGGTATAGCACGTCGATTTGGCCTGAAAATTCCCCAATTGCACAGTTTCTCCTGTTAGTCCGCCCAAATGGCCACAAAAAATTAAAAGAACCACACTGGGACTATGCTCAGCCTCCCTGGCATGCCTCGATCAATTTTTGACCCATAAAAAGCCCGAACCTTGGGCCCACCCCTAAAACCATGGGCTATAGCACATCTATTAGGCCCAAAAATACCCCATTCGCGTCGTTTTGCCCGTTTGTCCACCCAAATGGCCATGAAAATTAAAAAAACCACACTGGGACAATCCTCAACCTCCCTGGCATGCCCCAATAAATTTTTGGCCCACAGTACGCCCGGACCCCCGGCTCACCCTCAAAACCGTGGGCTATAGTATACCAATTTGGCTCAAAAATACCCCATTCGCGCCATTCTGCCCGTTTGTCCACCCAAATAGGTATGAAAAATTAAAAGGACCATACTAGGATGATCTCCAACCTCCCTGGCATGCCTTGGTCAGTTTTTGGACCACAGCACACCCGAACCCCGGGCCTACCCCCAAAATCGTGGGTTATAGCACACCAATTTAGCGAAAAAACACACCGTTCATGCTGCTTTGCCTGTTTGTCCACCCAAATAGCCAAAAATGATCCCCAACCTCCCTATCATACCCTTATTGATACTCAGCACACAGCATGCCCAGACCCCAACCTCTTGTAACCATGGGCTATAGTACATCAATTATCCCAAAAAATGCCCCGTTCGCGTCGTTCTGCCTATTTGTCCACCCTAAGGGCCACAAAAGATTAAACGGACCACACTGGGACAATACCCAATCTCCCTAGTATGCCCAAGTTGATTTTTAGACTACATCATTCCCGGACCCCGAGCGCACCCCCAAAACCGTGGGCTATAGCACATCGATTTGGCCTGAAAATGACCTGATTGTGTAGTTTTACCCATTTGTTAGCCCAAATGGCCACAAAAAATTAAACAAACCATACTAGAACGATCCTCAACCTCCCTAGCATGCCCCGGTCAATTTTTGGCACACTGCACTCCCGGAACCTGGGCCCACCCTTGAAACCATGGGCTATAGCACAATGATTTGTCTCGAAACACCCCGTTCACGTTGTTTTGCCCGTTTGTCCACCCAAATGGCCATGAAAAATTAAAAAGACCATACTAGAATGATCCCCAACCTCCCTGGCATGCCCCGATCAATTTTTAGCAAACACCATGCCCGAACCCCGAGCCCACCCCCAAAACTGTGGGCTATATAGCACACCAATTTAGCCCAAAAATGACTCATTTGCGCCGTTTTGCCTATTTGTTCACCCAAATGTCCACAAAAATTAAACGGACCATACTGGGATAAACCCCAACCTCCCTGGCATCCCTCGATTGATTTTTGGTTGCAGCACGCTCGAACCTTGGGCCCACCCCCAAAACTGCGGGTTATAGCACACCGATTTGGCCAAAAAATTCACCATTCGTGCCATTCCACCTGTTTTAAACCCAAATAGCCATAAAAAATTATATGGACCACACTGGGATGATCCCCAACCTCCATGGCACGCCCCAATCAATTTTCGGTCAACAGGATGCCCGTACCCCAGGCCCACCTCCAAAACTGTAGACTCTATAGCACATCAATTTAGCCCGAAAATGCCTAATTCATGCCGTTTTGCCCGTTTGTCAACCTAAAAGGCAACAAAAAATTAAACGGACCACACTGGGATAATTCCCAACCTCCCCGACATACCCTAATCAATTTTTGACCCACATCACGCCCGAACTCCTGGCCTACCCCTAAAACCGTGGGCTATAGTACACTGATTTGGCCCGAAAATGCCTCATTCGCATTGTTTTGCCCGTTTGTCCACCCAAATGGTGACAAAAATTTAAATGGACCACACTGGGCCAATCCTCAACCCCCCTGGCATGCCTCGGTCAATGTTTCACCCACAGCACGCCGAAACCCCGGTCCCACCCCCAAAACTATGGGCTATAGCACACCTATTTGTCCCGAAAATGCCCCATTCACGACGTTTTGCCTGTTTGTCTAGAAAAACTTAAACGAAATACGCTGGGATGATTACCAACCTCCATGGCATGCTTCGTCAATTTTTGGCCCACAGTACGCCCGAATATTGGGTCCACTTAAGAAACCGTGGGCTTTAGCACACTGATTTGGCCCAAAAATACCCTGTTCGCGCCGTTTCACTCATTTGTCCACCCAAATGACCAAGAAAAATTAAATGGACCATACTAGGAGGATCTCCAACCTCCCTGGCAGGCCCCGTTTAATTTTTGGCCTACAGCACGCCCAGAACCCGGGCCAACAACCAAAATTGTTTCCTATAGCATACTAATTTTGCCCGAAAATGCCTCTTGCGAGCTGTTTTGCCCGTTTATCCTCCCAAATCGCCATAAAAAATTAAATAAAATATACTGGGATTATACCTAACCTCCCTGTCAAGACCCGATTGATTTTCGGTTCACAGAACACCGATACCCTGAGCCCACCCCCAAAGTCGTGGGCTATAGCACTCTAATTTGGCCCAAAAATGCCCCGTTAGTGCCGTTTTGCCCCTTTGTCCACCCAAATGGCCACGAAGAATTAAATGGACCACACTGGATGATTCCCAACCTCACTGGCCTACCCCAGTCGATATACGACCCATAGCACTCCCGAACCCTAGGCCCACCCCAAAAACTGTGGGCTATAGCACACCGAATTGGCCGAAAAATTCCCCGTTCATGCCGTTTCATCTGTTTGTCCACCTAAATGGGGACAAAAAATTAAAAAGACCATACTGGGATGATCCTCAACCTCCCAAGCATGCCCTGGTCAATTTTTGTCCTGCAGCACGCCCGAACTCCAAGCCCACCCCCAAAACCGTTGGCTATAGCAATCCGATTTGGCCCAAAAATACCTCGTTAGCGCCGTTTCTCCCCTTTGTCCACCCAAATGGCCATGAAAAATTATACGGAACACTCTGTTATGATCCCCAACCTCACTGGTATGGCCCGCTTGATTTTTGTCCCACAACACTCCCGAACCCCAGGTCCACCCCCAAAATCGTGGGCTATAGCACACGAAATTGGACCAAAAATACCCTGTTAGCGCCATTTCATCCATTTGTCTACCTAAATGGCCACTAAAAATTAAATGGACCACACTGGGACAATCCCCAACCTCCCTAGCATGCTCCGACCAATTTTCAGCACACAGCACGCCCGAACCCCGAGCCCACCCCTAAAACCGCGGGCTATAGCACTCTGATTTGGCCTAAAAATACCCCGTTAGTTCCATTTTGCCCCTTTTTCAACCCAAATGGCCACGAAACATTAAACACAAAACTCTGGTACGATCCCCAACCTCATTGCCTTGCCCCGGTCAATTTTTGACTCACAGCACTCCTGGACCCCAGGCCCTCCCCTAAAATCGTAGGATATAGCACACCGATTTTTCCCACAGCACACCCGGATCTCGGGACCACCCCCAAAATCATGGTATATAGCACACTGATTTGGAAAAAAAATACCCAGTTCCCACAATTTGGCCCATTTGTCCGCCTATATGGCCACAAAAAAATAAAATGGACCATACTGAGATGATCCCCAGCCTTCCTGGCATACCTCGTTTGATTTTTGGACTAAAAAAAACCTGAACCTCGGGGCCACCCGAAAAACCGTGGGCAATAGCACACTGATTTTGCCAAAAAATGCACCATTTGTTCCGTTCCACCCGTTTATCCATCGAAAGAGCCACAAAAAATTAAACAAAAAATATTGGGACGATCCCCAACCTCCCTGGCACACCCCGATAGGTTTACAGCCCACAGAATGCTCGGACCCTTGGCCACCTCCAAAACATTTGGCTATAGCACACCAATTTGGCCCGAAAATGCCCCGTTCACGCCGTTTTGCCCGTTTGTCATTCCAAATGACAACGAAAATTAAACAGACTACACTGGGATGATCATCAACCTCCCTAGCATGCCCCGATTAATTTTTAACCCACAGCACGCCCAAACCCCAGGCCCACCCCCAAAATCGTGGGCTATAGCACATCAATTTGGCCAAAAATGCCCCATTCGCATCGCTTCGCCCATTAGTCCACCCAGATGGCCACAAAAAATTAAACGGATCATACTGGGATGATCCCCACCCTCCCTATCATAACCCGGTCAATTTTTAGCCCACAGCACGCTCGAAAATGGGCCCACCCCCAAAAACGTAAGCTATAGCACACCAATTTAGCCTGAAAGTGCCCCGTTTTCGCCGTTTTGCCCGTTTGTCCACCAAATTCGCTAGAAAAATTAAACGGGCCATATTGGGATGATCTTCAACTTCCCCTACACACCTCGGTCAAATTTTGGTCCACAGCACCCCGGGCCCACTCCCAAAACCATGGGCTATAGCACATCGATTTGACCTAAAAATACCCCATTCGCATTGTTTAGCCCATTTATCCACCTAAATGGCCACAAAAAATTTAACGGACCACCCTTGGATGATCCTCAACCTCCCTAACATGCTTCGGTCAATTTTCGGCCAACTGAATGCTCGAACATCGGGCCCACCCCCAAAATTGTGGGTTATAGCACAGTGATTTGGCTCAAAAACACATCGTTCGCGCCGTTTTGCCCGTTTGTCCACCCATATGACCATGAAAAATTAAACTGACTATACTGGAACGATCCTCAACCTCCCTGGCATGATCTGGTCAATTTTTAGCCCACAGTACGCCCGGACCCCGAGCCGACCCCAAAAACCGTAGGCTATAACACATCGATTCGGCCCAAAAATATCCTGTTCGCATTCTTTTTCCCACTCGTATACACAAATGGCCATGGAAAATTAAGTAGACCACACTGAGATGATTCCCAACCTCCCTGGCATGCTCTGGTCGATTTTCAGCCCACAGCACGCCCAGACCCCAGGCCCACCCCTAAAATCATGGGATATAGCACACTGATTTGGCCAAAAAATTCCCTATTCATGCCGTTTCGCCCATTTGTCCACATATGGCCACGTAAAATTAAACGGACCATATTGAGATGATCCCCAACCTCCTTGGCATGCTCTGGTCGATTTTTGGCCCACAGAACGCCCTAAACTCGGGCCCACCCCCCAAAACCGTAGGCTATAGCACACCGATTTTGCTCGAAAACATCCCATTCGCGCCGTTTTGCCCGTTTGTCCAACCAAATGGCCATGAAAAGTTAAACGGACCACACTGGGATGATCCCCAACCTTCATGTCATGCACCAGTCAATTATCAGCCTAAAGTACGCCCGAAACCTGGGCCTACCTCTAAAACCGTAGGCTATAACAAATCAATTTTGGCACAAAATGCTTTGTTCGCGCTGTTTCGTCCGTTTCTTAACCCAAATGGCCATGAAAAATAAAATGGACCAAATTAGGATGATCTCCAACCTCCCTGAAATGCCTCGATTAATTTTTGGCAAACAGCACAATCGGACCCCCAGCCCAGCCCCAAAACCGTGTGCTATAGAACATTGATTTTGTCCGAACATGCCCCGTTCATGATGTTTTGCACATTTATACAATCAAATAACCACAAAAAATTAAACAGACCACAGTAGGATGATCCTAAACCTCCTTGGCATGCCTCAGTCGATTTCAGCCAATAGCACATCCGAACCCCGAGCCTACCTCCAAAATCGTGAGCTATAGAAACCGATTTGGCCCGAAAATACCCCGTTCGCATCGGTTCACCCGTTTGTCCACCCAAATGGCCACAAAAAATTAAACGGACCACACTAATATAATACCCATCCTCCTTGGCATGCCCCGGTCGATTTTTAGTCCATAGAATGCCTGAACCCCGGGCCCACCCCCAAAATCGTGGGCTATAGCACACCGATTTAGTCCAAAAATGCCCCATTTGCATAGTTTTCCTCATTTGTGTACCCAAATGGCCACGAAAAATAAAACGGACCACACTGGTATGATCTCCAACCTTCCTGGCATGTCCCGATCAATTTCATCCCAAAGTACGCTTGGACCCAGGGCCCACCGCCGAAACCATGGGCTATAGCACACCAATTTGGCCCGAAAATACTGCGTTCGAGCCATTTCACCCATTTGTCCCCCAAATGTCCTCATTATATAAAACGGACCACACTGGGACAATCTCCAACCTCCCTGGCATGACTCGGTTGATTTTCGGCCGAAAGAACGCCCGGACCCCGGGTCCACTCTCAAAACCTTAGGCTATAGCATGTCGATTTGGCCCGAAAATGCCCCATTCACGCCGATTTGCCCGTTTGCCCAGCCAAATAACCACAAAAAATTAAATGGACAATACTGGGATGATCCCTAACCTCCTTGGCATGCCCTGGTCAATGTTCGGCCCATAGCATACATGGACCCCAGGCCCACCCCATAAATCGTGGGCTATAGCACACCGATTTGGCCTAAAAATGCCCCGTCCGCACCGTTACAGCCTTTTGTCCACCCATATGGCCATGAAAATTAAACGTACCACACTGGGACAATTCTCAACCTCCCTGGCACGCCCGATTAATTTTCGACGCAAAGGACTCCCGGACCCTAAGCCCACCACCGAATCTGTGGGCTATAGCACATAGATTTGACCCAAAAATGCCTCATTCATGCCATTTCTCCAGTTTGTCCACCCAAATAGCCACAAAAAATTAAACGGACCAAACTGGATGATCCCCAACCTCGCTGGCATGCCCCGATCTATTTCGGCCTACAGCATGCCCAAACCTCGGGCCCACCCCCAAAACCGTAGGCTATAACACACCGATTCGGTCTAAAAATGCCCCGTTCATGCTATTTTGCCCATTTGTCCACCCATAAAGCCATGAAATTGGAAATGAACCATACTACGACGATCCTCAACCTTTCTCGCATACCCCGGTTGATTTTTGGCCTACAGCACGCCAGGACCCCGGCCCCACCCCTGAAACCGCGGGTTATAGTACACCGATTTGGTCTAAAAATGTCCAGTTTCGCCCGTTTGTCCACCCAAATGGCCCCAAAAATTAAACAGACCATATTGGGACTATCCCCAACCTCCCTAGCACACCCTGGTCATTTTTTGGCCAACATCACGGTCGAACCCCGGGTCCACCCTTAAAACCGTGTGGTATAGCACACTGATTTGGCTCGAAAATGCCCATTCACGTCGTTTCACCCATTTATCCACCCAAATTGCCACAAGAAATTAAACAGACCACACTAGGATGATCCTCAACTTGCAAGGCATGCCTCGATCAATTCTAGACCAACAGACGCCCGGATCCCCAGCCCACCCCCAAAACCACAGGCTATAAATCACCGATTTGGCTCGAAAATGCCCTATTCGCCATGTTTTGCCCGTTTGTCCACCCAAATAGCCACGAAAAGTTAAACAAACCATACTAGGATTATCCCCAACCTCCCTGGCACGCCTGTATCAATTTTTAGCCCTTACCACATTCAGACCACGTGTCCACCCCCAAAATCGTGGGCTATAGCACACTGATTTGGCCCAAAAATGCCCCGTTCACGCTTTTTTGCCTGTTTCTCCACCCAAATAGCCATGAAAAAAATTAAAGAACCACACAGGGATGATCCCCAAACCTCCTTGGAACGCCTCGGTCAATTTTCAGCCCATAGAATGCCCGAACCTCGGTCCCAACCCCAAAACTGTGGGCTATAGCACACCGATTTGGCACGAAAATGCCCCGTTAGAGCCGTTTTACTCGTTTGTCCACCCAAATAGCCACAAAAAATTAAACCGACCATATTAGGACAATCCCTAACCTCCCTAGCTCACCGCGGTAAATTTTTAGCCCATAGCACGGTCGTACCCACCCCTAAAACCGTGGGCTATAGCACACCAATTTGGCCCAAAAATGCCCCGTCCGTGTCGTTTCACCCATTTGTCCACCCAAATACCCACAAAAAATTAAACTAACTATACTTGGATGATCCCCAACCTCCTGGTACACCCCGATCGATTTATGATCCATAGCACGCCCGTTTCCCAGGCCCACCCCTGAAACTGTTGGCTATAGCAGACCAATTTGGCCCAAAAATGCCTCATTCGCGCCGTTCCGCCCGTTTGCCTGCCCAAATTGCCACAAAATTTAAACGGACCACACTGGGATTATACCCAACCTCCCTGGCATACCCTATTCGATTTTCAACCTATGCCATGCCTGAACACTGGACCCACCCCTAAAATCATGGGCTATAGCACACCGATTTGGCCAGAAAATACCCTCTTCACGTTGTTTCGCCCATTTGTCCACCCAAATGGCCACAAAAAATTAAACAAACCATACTGGGATGATCCCCACCATCCATGGCACACCCCAGTCGAGTTTTGGCCCACACCCTCCAGATCATTGGCCCACGCTCAAAACCATGGTCTATAGCACACCAATTTGGCCTAAAAATGCCCCGTATGTATTGTTTAACCAGTTTGTCTATCTAAATGGCCACGAAAAATGAAACGGATAGAGCAAGGATGATCCCAACCTCCCTGGCACGACCAAATCAATTTTTCGCCCACAGCATGCTTGGACACGAGCCCACCCCCAAACCCATGGGATATAGCACACCGATTTGGCTCGAAAATGCCTCGTTCACGCTGTTTTGCCCTTTTATCTACCCAAATGGCCATGAAAAATTAAACGGACGACAATGGGACGATCCCTAACCCCCTGGCATGCCCGGTCGATTTTTGGCCAACAGCACGCCTGGACACCAGGCCCACTCCAAAAACTGTGAGCTCTCAAAAATGCCTCGTTCGCATCATTTTACTCGTTTGTCCACCTAAATGACCACAAAAAATTAAACAGACCATTCTTGGACGATCCTCAACCTCCCTGGCATGCCTCGGTTGATTTTCGTCCCACAGCAAGCCCGGACCCTGCACCTCACCCCCAAAATCGTGTGCTATAGCACACCGATTTGGGTTGAAAATGCCCCATTCGCGCAGTTTTTCTCGTTTGTCCACCCATATGACCACGAAAAATTAAACGGACCAAACTGGGATGATCCCCAACCTCCCTAGCACGCCCCGGTTAATTTTCAGCCCACACCACATCCGGAAGCCTATCCCACCCCTGAAACCGTGGGTTATAGAACACCGATTTAGGCCTAAAATGCCCAATTCGTGTTGTTATGCCTGTTTGTCCACCCAAATGGCCACAAAAAATTAAACGGATCATACTGGGATGATCCCTAACCTTCCTAGCACACCTCGGTCGATTTTTGGCCCACAACACACCCGGACCCTAGCCCAACCCCCGGAACCGTGGGCTATAGCACACTGATTTGGCCAAAAAATGCCCTGTTCGCGCCATGTTTCCCGTTTCTCCACTTAAATGGGCACAAAAAATTAAACGGACCATACTGGGATGATCCCCAACCTCCCTGGCATGCTTCGGTCGATTTTTAGCCCACAAAATATTTGCACCCCGAGCCCACCCCAGAAACCGTTGGCTATAGCATACCAATTTGGCCCGAAAATGCCCCGTTCAAGCTGTTTCTCCGGTTTGTCTACCCATATGGCCACAAGAAATTAAATGAATCACACTGGAATAATCTCCCACCTCCATGACACGCCCCGGTCAATTTTTAGCCCACAACACTCTCAGACCCTGAGCCCGACCTTCCTAGCATGCCCTAATCGATTTTCAACCCACAACATATCCGTACCCTAGGCTCACCCCCAAAACTGTAGGCAATAGCACACTAATTTGGCCCAAAAATACCCGTCGGTATAGTTTCGCCTATTTGTCCACCCAAATAGCCACAAAAAATTAAACTGACCATACTGGGATGATCCACAACCTCCATGGCACTCCTTGATCGATTTTTGACCCACAACACGCTCTGATACCAAGCCCACCCTCTAAAGTATTGGCTATAGAACATTGATTTGGCCCGAAAATGTCCCGTTCGTGCCATTTCGCTCGTTTGTCCACCCAGATAGCCATAAAAAGTTAATCGTACCACACTGGGATGATTTCCAACTTTGCTGGCATGCACCGATAAATTTTTGGCCCACAACAGGCTCGGACCCAAGGTCCATCCCCAAAATCAAAGGCCATAGCACACCGATTAGGCCCATAAATGCCCCATTCGCATCGTTTCGCCCATTTGTCCACCCAGATGGCCACAAAAAATTAAACGGACCATACAGGGACAATCCCCAACCTCCCTGGCATGCCCCGGTCAATTTTCAGCCCACAACACGCCCGGACCCAGGCCCACCCCCAAAAACGTAGGCTATAACACATCGATTTAGCCTGAAAATGCGCCGTTTTACCCGTTTGTCCATCAAATTTTCCAGAGAAATTAAACGGGCCATATTGGGACGATATTCAACTTCCCTGGCACACCTCGATCGAATTTCGTTCCACAGCACGCCCGAACCCTGGGCCCACTCCCAAAACCATGGGCTATATAGCACACCGATTTGGCCTAAAAATACCCCGTTCGCACTATTTAGCCCATTTGTCCACCTAAATGGCCACAAAAATTTAAAAGGACCACCCTTGGATGTTCCTCAACCTCCCTAATATGCTCCGGTCGATTTTTGACCAACAGAATGCCCGAACACCGGGCCCACCCCCAAAACCGTGGGCAATAGCACAGTGATTTGGCTCGAAAACACACCGTTTGCATCGTTTTGCCCGTTTATCCACCCAAATGACCATGAAAAATTAAAAGGTCCATACTGGAAAGATCCTTAACTTCCCTGGCATGCTCCGGTCAATTGTCAGCCGACAGTACGCCCGGACCCCGAGCCCACCCCGAAAACCGTGGGCTATAACACATTGATTTGGCCCAAAAATATTCCGTTCGCGCTCTTTTGCCCGCTCGTATACACAAATTGCCATGAAAAATTAAATAGACCACACTGAGATGATTCCCAACCTCCCTATCATGCTAAGGTCGATTTTCAGGCCACAGCACGCCCAAACCCCAGTCCCACCCCTAAAATCAAGGGATATAGCACACCGATTTGGTCAAAAAATTCTCCATTCATGACGTTTTGCCCATTTGTCCACAAATGGCCACATAAAAATAAACGGACCACACTGAGATGATCCCCAACTCCTTGGCATGCTTCGGTCGATTTTCGGCCCACAGAACGCCCGAAACTCGAGCCCACCCCCAAAACCGTAGGATATAGCACACCGATTTTACTTGAAAACATCGTATTCGTGCCGTTTCTCCCGTTTGTCTAACCAAATGGCCATGAAAAATTAAACGGACCACACTAGCATGATCCCCAACCTTCGTGGCACACCCCGATCAATTTTCAGCCTATAGTATGCCCAAACCTCGGGCCTACCCCTAAAACCGTGGGCTATAGCAAATCAATTTTGGCTGAAAATGCTCATTTTGCGCTGTTTCGTCTGTTTGTTAACCCAAATGGCCACGAGAAATAAAACGGACCAAATTGGGATAATCTTCAACCTCCCTGGATGCCTCGATTGATTTTTGGCAAACAGTACGATTGATCCCTGATGATAGGCGGATTTACACGCCTATATCAATATATTTTGCCCATATTTTAGCCTAGTTTTGAGAACTAATTATCTATTTCATGCACTTTTAGTCCTTTTTCCTGTAAATGAGCTAACAAACATGATTAGGAAAGTTTCAGGTATAAATGATGCAAAATACAGCATTTTATGGCTTACTTGACGCAAAAGAAAGCTCACAAACGAAGTAGAAGGGAGCTGGACGCCTAAGGACCAAATCTGCTGGATGGAAAATCTGTCCCGGGCTAAAACAGCATATCTGAAGACTTTGGGGACTTACAGACACAAAGCTGGATTTTTACAAAGATACATTAACCTAATACAATTAGGTTATGTATTTCACTATTCTATTTGGATTATGATATTGTAACCTTACCCTAGTACATTTGGGTCAAGGATTTCATTAGTATAGTAGGATTTGGCTATTTATTTCATTAGCTTAGTAGGAGTAGGATAGGAGTATTATAAATACCCTATCATGTTAGAGATTTTTATTCATTCTTCACTTAATTCAACAATTAATTTTCTTCCATCCCTCTCATCTTCCACCACAAACACTTCTAATCTACTCTTATATTCTTAAATTCCACAACAAGAGAATCGTTACTTGCTAGGGAATCACCAAAACCACACGCCTATCACCTACTTCTCACGCCATCAACCATGCAAATCGTGATATCCTTCGCATTCATGGGTAACTAAACCTCTTAGTTGGGGTTATGGAAGCCAAATGAGTTACTATCTATTGCTGTGAGTTTGTGAGTTCAAGACACGTATATTGCTTATATCATTATTATCTTCATCTTAATCTACATTCTTTGCGGTTGCAAACGCAAGAATACGCCAGTCTAACATTTAACTTTTTCATGAGAAAGGTTATTTGTCTGGAAAAGAGATAATGTCAAGGTAGTAGGACACCCTTTCCTATTAAAAAGCTAGTGCCATAACTAGACTAACCTCTTGGAGAATTCGTACCGTTAGACACACTTTAAGCTCGCGAGAGTTAAAGTGAAATAGTCCTTGTTTAGGTCGCGAGACGCTTGGATTTACCATCGACTACAATTCTTTGTAAGCAATTGCATGTCAAGACTCTACACACTCATAGCCGATAGAGACGTATACCTCAGAAGGTGGACATAACCCCAACGCTTCAATTCTCATTGTTTACAACTTACGTGACAATCTTTCTCTTTTACTTTGCTATTTTCAGCTTTTATTTCATTACTTTGGTTACATATTACAATTCCCCCCTTTTTACGAGACTTGCACCAAAAGTCTATTGATTTTGCTTACTTGTTGACCAAGCTATTCCCTGTGGGATCGACACCCAACCCAGGTTGGGTTCTATATTTGCTAACGACCGCTTTACACTCCTACGAGAGTTGTAGATTGAGCGTTATCAAAAATTGGCGCCATTGCCGGGGAATACGAGTGTCAATCAAGTTCGTGATAATTACTAGACCCTTTGGTCAAAGATTCTCGTACTTTTACGTTTAGTTTTTGTTTTTGTTTCTTGCAGGTTTTTACTTTAGTGCATGCCCCATACTAGAAGTTCTGGTCAACCATTATTACCAATCAATCCTGAACCACAACGAATTAGAAGAATGGAAGCACAAGCTGAAATCGACAGGATGGCTGCTCAACACGAGCAGGCGAGATTAGCTGCTCTTGCCGCTGCTCAAGTCCAACAAAAAAACATGGATAATCCTGTGCGAGCAGCAAATCCTGACGATGAGGATTTAGGTGACGACGAGTTGATAAACCCAAGGCATGTCACTGAAACAGCAACACCTGCCAACCGAAGAGGTCGACAAGCTCGGTATAGGTATGATCGCCAACCTTTGCAGCCAGCTTTCAACGATGATGATGATGATCTTGATGGTGCCGGAGCCACTGGAGCTATAATTCCACCACCATTAGCGCCCGGAGACAAATTCAACATCACTAGCACCATGATTCAGTTATTGCAACTCAAGGGGTTATTTGGTGGACTAGCAGGCGATGATCCGAATATGCATCTCATAAACTTTATTTCTACATGCAAGTCTTTTGACAATCCTGGTGTTGGTCAGAATGCTATTCGATTACGTTTATTTCCATTGTCTCTGTCTGGGGAGGCAACACTATGGTTGAATGGGCTGACTCCTGATTCAATTACAAATTGGAGGCAATTGAGAGACGCTTTCCTAGAAAGATTCTTTCCGCCATCCAAGAGGGTTCAATTGAGAGATGAAATCAGTAACTTTCGTCAGCTTCCCTCTGAAGCTCTTCATGAAACATGGGAGAGGTTCAAGACAAAGCTAGCGAGATGCCCAAACCATCACATGACTAATGTTCACCTCATGGAGATCTTGTATAGAGCCTTGAAGTCAATAACTAAACCAGTGGTGGACAACGCAGCTGGAGGTTCTTTCATGGACCTCACCTTTGGTCAAGCAAGCAATATGCTAGATCGCATGACAAAGCAAAGTAGAGCTTGGCATACCAGGGATTCTGAGGTAGCAAGCCCCACTTTATCTATTGGCATGTCTGCAGACCAAAGAAGAAGAGAAGAAGAACGTGAGCAAGACATGGCACACATGAAAACACAATTGGATCTTCTGACAAAGCACTTATTATCAGGGAAGACCGAAAAAGTGAAAGCTGTGGCGCTGAAAGGAAGAGACGAATCTGATTCGGAAGAGGAGGCCAACTACTTGAACAATTAGGGGGGTGTCCGTGGGAATGCCCAGGGAAACCAAGGTCGGAACTATTATGATAAATCTGGAAACAAAGACCAAGGTAGTTGGAAGAACAAGAATGAAAAGAGTGGTTTGTACGTTCCCCCTGGAAGACGTGATACCACCATATCTAATTCTGGAAGTATGGAAGACATGATGGCTAAGTTATTGAAAGGAGTGGAAGCAACGAGCGCGGGAGTTAAGGAGGTGATTGATGATTTGTCCTCCATGAAATAACTAGTTGATTCTCATTCCACTTCTATCAGGCAAATAGAGCAGCAATTGAGCCAACTTTCAGCAGTATTCAATCAAAGAAAGGCTGGCACCTTACCATGCGATACTGTGCAAAACCCAATGAATGATGGGCCATGCATGGCCATCACTACCAGAAGTGGTAAGGTGCTGGAAACTTCAGCAAAAGGCAAGCAAGTGGTTGACGAAGTTGCGGACATGGACATTACACCTAGTGACGTTACAAAAGGAGAAGAAGCCGCAACAACTACTCCCAACGTTAGGGACGTTTCACCTAGTGACGTGCAGCCTGAAAAAGTGGAAAAACAGAAGCAAAAGGAGAAAAAAACCGTGGAGAGAACACTTCCATACCCACCACCACCTTTTCCCCAAAGATTGAAGAAGGTGGCGGATGACATAAAGTTCAGCAAATTCATGAATATGTTAAAGCAGCTCACCATTAATGTTCCATTGGTGGAGGCACTTGAACAAATGCCTGGGTATGCGAAATTTATGAAGGATCTCTTGACAAATAAGCGAGCAGCAAGTTATGACTTGGCGGATAATGTTCATCATTGTAGTGCAATCGCTACAAGATCGCTAGTTCAAAAGAAGGCAGATCCTGGAGCTTTCACTATTCCTTGCACAATTGGATCGTTGGATTTTGCTAAGGCATTGTGCGATTTAGGAGCTAGCATCAATTTGATGCCACTATCTATCTATAAAAAGTTGGGGTTGGGAGACCCTACACCAATCAATATGAGGCATGTTATGGCGGATAGGTCGGTAAAACGACCTGTGGGTATCTTGAATGATGTGTTGGTGAAAGTTTCTTCATTCATCTTTCCTGCAGACTTCATTATTCTGGATTTTAAAGAGGATTCTGAAGTTCCCATAATCTTGGGACGTCCTTTCCTTGCAACTGGAAGTGTGCTTATTGACATGAAACATAATGAGCTTTTGTTTCGAATTAATGACGAAGTGGTACGGTTTGATATATGCAAAACAATGAAGCAGACCAGTGATATGAATGAGTTATCTGTAGCTGATGTTCATCATGAGGATACGAAAGCATTATCTATAGAGAAACAGCCTACTGTTGAGCCATTGTCTGCTGTGCCACTGAAAGTTGAGCATGAAAATAATGAAGGCTATGAAGAACTTATGAGTGCTCTAAAAGAAATAGAGCCTTATACTCCTAAGCAACCAGATTGTGATCTCAAGAATCAACCAAAAGAGAAGAGTCCCTTTGACGATCCACCAATGCTAGAATCGCAAGAGCTTCCCGATTATCTAAGGTATGTGTTCTTGGAAAGTAGAAATATACTTCTGGAGAGAGCAGATGATTTAAGTGAACAGCACGTAGAAGCTCTCATCTCTGCTCTGAAGAGATACAAGAGAGCTATGGGTTGGACTATTGATGATATAATTGGTGACTCTCCGAAGAAACGTATGAGCCATCTCGAAGAAGATCGCATGCCCACAGGTAAGCCTCATTGTTGTCTAAATCCTTTCAGAAAACGATCCACCATTTACCTCGACGAAGTCTGAGTACTCGAGGTAACTATGTCGTGCCACGACAATAAATAAGGCGCTAGATGGGAGGCAACCCATCGTTTTTTCATTTATTGTTTATCATTTTTCCTTTTATTCTAGTACTTGTTTTGTTTTGCTAAATGAAAAATCTAAAAATAAGAGTCGTGCCATGACCAAAACTAAGGCGCTTGGTGGGAGGCAACCCATTGTACTAATCGTTTTCATTTTGAGCAAAAATAGGTGCAAGAAGTATTCAACGAGGAGATTGATTTCAATTGACGATTTGGATGCATTGTATGGTAAAGTTGGTAAGTTAGGAATGGTGATGGATAAGGCTATGGATTGAGCATTTCTCACGCCAAAATAGGCATCAAGAAAGGCTAGGCCTTGGTAAAACTAGTCCACGAACGATGCACAACCTATCCTATAGCCTAAGGTCTCGGAATCTAGTGTGCTATACACTATGCGCCGCCTATTCCTAGGTATGCTTTTGACTATGCGCCGCCTATGCCATGGCATTTGGTCTCACTATCTCATATGCCATAGACTATGCGGCGCATATGTCTACAAATGCCATAGACTATGCGGCGCATATGTCCCATTATGCTATAGACAATGCGCCGCATATGTCATGACTATGCCAAGCATTATGCGCCGCATATGTAGCATTTTTGTCTCAAAAACCGATTGTAAATGGGTCATAACCCGACCCATTCTCTTCCTATATAAAGGGGACTTAGTCTTGAAACATAACCACACTAAAAATTGACCCAAAGGCACCGCATATACATCCAAATCCTCTCAAAATTTACTTCTTTTGCTCTTCCAATTCACAAAACCATCTCCACAAGCTTCAAGCAAGTAAGTACTCTCTTATTCTTCATTTATTTCTCGTAAGTACTACGTTGCTATGTCTATTATGAATTGATACATCTTCAAAGATCATTGGTGATGTTAATGTGTTTGGATTGTTGATACAAAATCATGTGAGTGAACATATACGTTAGGATAATCTTGACCGGTCTCCGACTTGAATTTGGTTTTAAGAAGCATTGTTATACTATTTGCAGAATTTCCATGACTATGAACATTACTTAAGCTTGTTACTTGGATACTTACATGTTAGACTATCTCGTTCATCGGGATAAGACTTATAGTTGCCTACTGACATAGGAGGTTGTGATTATTGAAAATAACTATACCATGATGTAACCCCTATGTAGTAGTGTTGTTATACTTAACATGAACGTAGTGCAATTGCTGCAAGTAGTGATACATCACTGATCTTCTTGTCGGAAGATAGTTCCTAAAACGTATGTCGATGAATTCTGAGTAATCGATCACTTTCACCTCACTAGTTGGTGCCAACAACCTAAGTGTGGGGTGGTACCCCTACTGCCTGTGTATAGATTGTATCCATTGGGATTGTGCTACCACTAACACTATTTCTAGTCTCAGGTACAATGGAACCAAAAGTAAGACAAGGGAAGGAAAAGGCTACCACTTCCCAAAAGAGCAAGAAAGCAAGGAGAACCCTCCTCGCTGCAAATACCTCGACTCCCACTTGGAATTAAGTGGGATACTTATGCGGAACTTATGAGGATGATGACTCTTATGATGATCCCAACGCAAGGGGTATGACCCCCGACATTGAGGAAGAGTCCGACTAACCAGGTTCTTCGTATTTATTTTCCACAGAGGGAAGTGTCCCGTTTAAGTGTGGGGTGGCGGTATTGCATGCTATACTTCTCTATTTGCATCTATGTTTGTTTACTTTTTTTGTGTGTTTTCGATTTTTTTTAGTTAAGTTTTTTTTAGGAGTAAATTTTTTCTAGCTTCGCATGAAATTATTTTGATAGGCAGCATGAGATTATAACAAGAGTATGTGCTACAATTGTGACTATTGAGATGTTTTAGACTCTAGTTGTGACTCATTATGTGATATTGTGTGATTCAATTCCTTCAATTGTTGGGTCGAGAGTCTATATTACTTCCAATTAAGTCGACCATGTGCCTTGTGTGTGTGAGATAATAGTATATTCTATGTATGTGGCTGATGCTAGAACTTACCTGGTATGTATGCAAAGCGAAAATAAGGAGTGTAAGTTTAGGATATGATTTAGGCATTTCTTTGGCAACCTATATTTGTTTACCTTCAGTTTTTCCTACCCATGTAAATCATCCTAGTTAAACCCTTTTGAGCCTTTAGCCTATTTCTTTGACAACCTTGTATGTAAGCCTAATCCATTTTTTTGCAAGACCATAATTTGATCCAAATTCCTAAGTGCTTTAATGTAAAAAAGTCATGTGACAACATAAGAGGAAATTGGGTAAGTATGATGCTTTAAATTGTAAATGATTCTTGAATGTGTTATGAAAAAGGAAAAAAGTGCTATCATAGGAGGTATGTTGTGAAAAGAAAAAGGAAAAGAAAGCTGAAAAGTGAGTTGTGCTTAAAATTGAAAGAGGAGAACAAGGGTGGTAGAACAAAAGAAAGAAGAAAGGTTGAAAGAAAAAAGTGTCAATGATACAATGTGATGTATTAAAGCACTTAGGAGCTTAGTCACTATTCCTGGCCAAAATAGTCCTACCCGTCCCTTAGCCTACATTACAACCATCAAAAGACCTACTTGATCCTAATCTTAACATTCCGACATTTAGTAGAGTACTACATTAAAGGCAAGCCTATGGTCATTAGTTGCTACATATGAATTCTTTGTGAGAGTGAGAGCAAGGACACTTTGATACCCATGTTTGAAAAATATGCTATATTTGTGCGTGATTATGGGTACTAAATGGTGAGACACACATGGTTGATGAGTTTGGATAGTTGTATATGATTCTATGCACTTGAACGTTTGCATGTGAGTTGATCACCATCACGAGTCTATGCTTGAGAGTAAATGGTTTCTATTTATAATCGGAAAGCTACTCTTGGTTGATAATCGTTGTGCTTGTCTTGATAAATGTTTTGTGTTGTTGCTGTAAAAACCTTAAGTCGATGCTTAGAAGGACATGATATGTTGTTCGAGGACGAACAAAGCTCTAAGTGTGGGGTGTTGATGATAGGCGGATTTACACGCCTATATCAATATATTTTGCCCATATTTTAGCCTAGTTTTGAGAACTAATTATCTATTTCATGCACTTTTAGTCCTTTTTCCTGTAAATGATCTAACAAACATGATTAGGAAAGTTTCAGGTATAAATGATGCAAAATACAGCATTTTATGGCTTACTTGACGCAAAAGAAAGCTCACAAACGAAGTAGAAGGGAGCTGGACGCCTAAGGACCAAATCTGCTGGATGGAAAATCTGTCCCGGGCTAAAACAGCATTTCTGAAGACTTTGGGGACTTACAGACACAAAGCTGGATTTTTACAAAGATACATTAACCTAATACAATTAGGTTATGTATTTCACTATTCTATTTGGATTATGATATTGTAACCTTACCCTAGTACATTTGGGTCAAGGATTTCATTAGTATAGTAGGATTTGGCTATTTATTTCATTAGCTTAGTAGGAGTAGGATAGGAGTATTATAAATACCCTATCATGTTAGAGATTTTTATTCATTCTTCACTTAATTCAACAATTAATTTTCTTCCATCCCTCTCATCTTTCACCACAAACACTTCTAATCTACTCTTCTATTCTTAAATTCCACAACAAGAGAATCGTTACTTGCTAGGGAATCACCAAAACCACACGCCTATCACCTACTTCTCACGCCATCAACCATGCAAATCGTGATATCCTTCGCATTCATGGGTAACTAAACCTCTTAGTTGGGGTTATGGAAGCCGAATGAGTTACTATCTATTGTTGTGAGTTTGTGAGTTCAAGACACGTATATTTCTTATATCATTATTCTCTTCATCTTAATCTACATTCTTTGCGGTTGCAAACGCAAGAATACGCCAGTCTAACATTTAACTGGTTCGCGAGAAAGGTTATTTGTCTGGAAAAGAGATAATGTCAAGGTAGTAGGACACCCTTTCCTATTAAAAAGCTAGTGCCGTAACTGGACTAACCTCTTGGAGAATTCGTACCGTTAGACACACTTTAAGCTCGCGAGAGTTAAAGTGAAATAGTCCTTGTTTAGGTCGCGAGACGCTTGGATTTACCATCGACTACAATTCTCTGTAAGCAATTGCATGTCAAGACTCTACACACTCATAGCCGATAGAGACGTATACCTCAGAAGGTGGACATAACCCCAACGCTTCAATTCTCATTGTTTACAACTTACGTGACAATCTTTCTCTTTTACTTTGCTATTTTCAGCTTTTATTTCATTACTTTGGTTACATATTACAATTCCCCCCTTTTTACGAGACTTGCACCAAAAGTCTGTTAATTTTGCTTACTTGTTGACCAAGCTATTCCCTGTGGGATCGACACCCAACCCAGGTTGGGTTCTATATTTGCTAACGACCGCTTTACACTCCTACGAGAGCTGTAGATTGAGCGTTATCAATCCCCCAGCCCAGCCCCAAAACCGTGTGCTATAGAACGTTGATTTTGTACGAACATGCCCCGTGCATGTTATTTCGCCCATTTATCAAACCAAATAACCATGAAAAATTAAACGGACCATACAAGGATGATCCCTAACCTCCTTGGTATGCCCCAGTCGATTTTCAGCCAATAGCACACCCGAACCTAGGGCCCACACACAAAACCGTGGGCTATAGCACATTGATTTGCCCAAAAAAGCCCCGTCTGTGCCGTTTTGCCCGTTTGTCCACCCAAATGGCCATCAAAAATTAATTGGACCACACTGGGATGATACCCAACCTCCCTGGCATGCCTCAAAAAATTTTTGACCCACAGCACACCCGAACCCCGGATGTACCCTCTAAATCATGGACTATAACATACCGATTTGGCCTGAAAATACACCGTTTATGCCATTTTACACGTTTGTCCACCGAAATGGCCAAGAAAAATTAAATGAACTACACTTGGAAGACCCCCAACCTCCCTGGCACGCCCAAGTTGATTTTTGGCCTACAACACAAACGAACCCCGGGCCCACCCCCAAAATTGTGGGCTATAGCACACCGATTTTCCTCAAGAATGCACCGTTCATGCTGTTTTGCCCATTTGTCCACCCAAATAGCCACAAAAACTCGAACGGACCATGCCAGGATGATCCCCAACCTCCCTAGCATGCCCCGATTGATTTTTGGCCCATAACACTCCTGGACACCGAGCCCACCCCCAAAATAGTGGGCTATACCCTGGCATGCCCTGATAAATTTTCAGCCTATAGCACACTTAAAAACTGGGCCCACCCCTTAAACTGTGAGCAATAGCACACAGATTTATCCCGAAAATGCCTTGTTCACATCGTTTAGCCCGTTTGTCCACGAAAATTTAAACGGACCACACTGGGATGATACCCAACCTCCCTGGCATGCCACGGTCAATTTTCAGCCGACAGTATGCCCGGACCCCAGGTCGACCACCAAAACCGTGGGCTGTAGCACACCGTTTTAGCCTAAAAGTGCCCCATTTTCGCCGTTTTGCCCGTTTGTCCACCAAATTCGCTAGAAAAATTAAAAGGGCCATATTGGGAAGATCTTCAACTTCCCCTGCACACCTCGATCAAATTTTGGTCCACAGCACGCCCAGACCCCGGGCCCACTCCCAAAACCATGGGCTATAGCACATCGATTTGGCCTAAAAATACCCCGTTCACACTGTTTAGCCCATTTATCCACCTAAATGGCCACAAAAAATTTAACGGACCACCCTTGGATGATCCTTAACCTCCCTAACACGCTTCGGTCAATTTTCTGCCAATAGAATGCCCGAACATCAGGCCCACCCCCAAAATTATGGGCTATAGCACAGTGATTTGGCTCAATAACACATCGTTCGCGCCGTTTTGCCCGTTTGTCCACCCATATGACCATGAAAAATTAAACGGACTATACTGGAAAGATCCTCAACCTCCCTGGCATGATCTGGTCAATTTTTAGCCCACAGTACGCCCGGACCCCGAGCCCACCCCAAAAACTGTGGGCTATAACACATCGATTCGGCCCAAAAATATCCTGTTCGCATTCTTTTTCCCGCTCGTATACACAAATAGCCATGGAAAATTAAACAGACCACACTGAGATGATTCCCAACCTCCCTGGCATGCTCTGGTCGATTTTCATCCCACAGCACACCCAGACCCCAGGCCCAGCCCTAAAATCATAGGATATAGCACACCGATTTGGCCAAAAAATTCCCTATTCATGCCGTTTCGCCCATTTGTCCACATATGGCCACGTAAAATTAAACGGACCATATTGAGATGATCCCCAACCTCCTTGTCATGATCTAGTCGATTTTCGGCCCACAGAACGCCCGAAACTCGGGCCCACTCCCAAAAACCGTAGGCTATAGCACACCAATTTTGCTCGAAAACATCCCATTCGCGCCGTTTCGTCCGTTTGTCCAAACAAATGGCCATGAAAAGTTAAACGGACCACACTGGGATGATCCCCAACCTTCGTGGCATGCACCAGTCAATTATCAGCCTACAGTACGCTCGAACCCTGGGCCTACCTCTAAAACCGTAGGCTATAACAAATCAATTTTGGCAAAAAATGCTCTGTTAGCGTTGTTTCATCCGTTTCTTAACCCAAATGGACACGAAAAATAAAACGGACCAAATTAGGATGATCTCCAACCTCCCTAAAACTCCTCGATTAATTTTTGGCAAACATCACAACCGGACCCCCAGCCCAGCCCCAAAACCGTGTGCTATAGAACATTGATTTTGTCCGAACATGCCCCATTCATGCTGTTTTGCACATTTATACAATAAAATAACCACAAAAAATTAAACAGACCACTGTAGGATGATCCTAAACCTCCTTTGGCATGCCTCAGTCGATTTCAGCCAATAGCATATCCGAACCTAGGGCCCACACCCGAAATCATGGGCTATAGCACATCGATTTGCCCGAAAAAGCCCCGTCAGTGCCGTTTTGCCCGTTTGTCCACCCAAATGGCCACAAAAAATTAAACGGACCATACTGAGATGATCCCCAACCTCCCTGACATGGCCCGATAAATTTTTGGCCCACAACACGCCTAGACCCCAAGCCAACCCCCAAAACCGTCGGCTATAGCACACCGATTTAGCTCGAAAATGACCCTTTCACGCTGTTTCTCCCATTTGTCCACCTAAATGGCCACAAAAAATAAAAAGGACCATACTGGGATGATTCCCAACCTCCCTGGCATGCCCCAGTTGATTTTTAGCACACAGAACTCCTAGACCTCGGGCCCACCCCCGAAACAGTGGGATATTCGGCTATTTCTCCCGTTTGTCCACCCATATGGCCACAAAAAATAAAATGGACCACGCTGGGATGATCCCCAACCTCCCTGGCATTCCTCGGTCGATTTTTGTCCCACAGCACGCCGGAACCCTGAGCCTACCTCCAAAATCGTGAGCTATAGAAACCGATTTGGCCCGAAAATACCCCGTTCGCATCGGTTCGCCCGTTTGTCCACCCAAATGGCCACAAAAAATTAAACGGACCACACTAAGATAATCCCCATCCTCCATGGCATGCCCCGGTCAATATTTGGTCCATAGAATACCTGAACCCCGGGCCCACCCCCAAAATCGTGGGCTATAGTACACCGATTTAGTCCAAAAATGCCCCATTTGCATAGTTTTCCCCATTTGTGTACCAAAATGGCCACGAAAAATAAAACGGACCACACTGGTATGATCCCCAACCTTCTTGGAATGCCCCGATCAATTTTGGCCCAAAGCACGCTTGGACCCAAGGCCCACCGCCGAAACCATGGGCTATAGCACACCAATTTGGCCCGAAAATACTTCCTTCGAGCTGTTTCGCCCATTTGTCCCCCAAATGTCCTCATTATATAAAACGGACCACACTGGGACAATCCCCAACCTACCTGGCATGGCCCGGTTCATTTTTGGCCGAAAGCACGCCCGGACCCCGGGTCCACTCTCAAAACCTTAGGCTATAGCACGTCGATTTGGCTCGAAAATGCCCCATTCACGTCGATTTGCCCGTCTGTCCAGCCAAATAACCACAAAAAATTAAACGGACAATACTAGGATGATCCCTAACCTCCTTGGCATGCCCTGGTCAATATTCGGCCCATAGCACACATGAACCCCAGGCCCACCCCATAAATCTTGGGCTATAGCACACCGATTTGGCCTAAAAATGCCCTGTCCGCACCGTTACAGCCTTTTGTCCACCCATATGGCCATGAAAAATTAAACGTACCACACTGGGATAATTCACCACCTCCCTGGCATGCCCGATTAATTTTCAACGCAAAGGACGCCCGGACCCTAAGCCCACCACCAAATCCGTGGGCTATAGCACATAGATTTGACCCAAAAATGCCTCATTCATGCCATTTCTCCAGTTTGTCCACCCAAATAGCCACAAAAAATTAAACGGACCTGGATGATCCCCAACCTCCCTGGCATGCCCCAATCTATTTTGGCCTACTGCACGCCCAAACCTCGGGCCCACCCCCAAAACCGTAGGCTATAACACACCGATTTGGTCTAAAAATGCCCTGTTCATGCTATTTTGCCCATTTGTCCACCCATAAAGCCATGAAAATGGAAACAAACCATACTAGGACTATCCCCAACCTTCCTCGCATACCCCAGTTGATTTTTGGCCTACAGCACTCCTGGACCCCGGCCCCACCCCTGAAACCGCGGGTTATAGTACATCGATTTGGTCTAAAAATGTCCAGTTTCGCCCGTTTGTCCACCCAAATGGCCCCAAAAATTAAACAGACCATATTGGGACTATCCCCAACCTCCCTAGCACACCCTGGTCATTTTTTGGCCAACAGCAAGGTCGAACCCCGGGTCTACCCTTTAAACCGTGTGGTATAGCACACTGATTTGGCTCGAAAATGCCCATTCACGCCGTTTCAGCCATTTATCCACCCAAATTGCCACAAGAAATTAAACAGACCACACTATGACGATCCTCAACTTGCAAGGCATGCCGCGATCAATTCTAGACCAACAGACGCCCGGATCCCCAGCCCACCCCCAAAACCACAGGCTATAAATCACCGATTTGGCTCGAAAATACCCTATTCGCCATGTTTTTCCCGTTTGTCCACCCAAATAGCCACGAAAAGTTAAACAGGCCATACTAGTATTATCCCCAACCTCCCTGTCACGCCCGGATCAATTTTTAGCCCTTACAACATTCAGACCACGTGTCCACCCCCAAAATCGTGGGCTATAGCACACTGATTTGGCCCAAAAATGCCCCGTTCACGCTATTTTGCCCGTTTGTCCACCCAAATAGCCATGAAAAAATTAAAGAACCACACAGGGATGATCCCCAAACCTCCCTGGAATGCCTCGGTCAATTTTCAGCCCACAGAATGCCCGAACCTCTGGACCAACCCCAAAATTGTGGGCTATAGCACACCGATTTGGCACGAAAATGCCCCGTTAGAGCCGTTTTGCTCGTTTGTCCACCCAAATGGCCACAAAAAATTAAACGGACCATATTAGGACAATCCCTAACCTCCCTGGCTCACCGCGGTAAATTTTTAGCCCACAGCACGGCCTTACCCACCCCTAAAACCGTGGGCTATAGCACACCAATTTGGCCCAGAAATGCCCCGTCCGTGCTGTTTCACCCATTTGTCCACCCAAATAGCCACAAAAAATTAAACGAACTATACTGGGATGATCCCCAACCTCCTGGTACGCCCCGATAAATTTATGACCCATAGCACGCCCGTTTCCCAGGCCCACCCCTGAAACTGTTGGCTATAGCAGACCAATTTGGCCCAAAAATGCCTCATTCGCGCCGTTTCGCCCGTTTGCCTGCCCAAATTGCCACAAAAATTAAACGGACCACAATGGGATTATACCCAACCTCCCTGGCATACCCTATTTGATTTTCAACCTATGCCATGCCCGAACACTGGACCCACCCCCAAAATCATGGGCTATAGCACACCGATTTGGCCAGAAAATACCCCCTTCACGTTGTTTCGCCCATTTGTCCACCCAAATGGCCACAAAAAATTAAACAAACCATACTGGGATGATCCCCACCATCCATGGCACACCCCAGTCGAATTTTGGCCCACACCCTCCAGATCATTAGCCCACGCTCAAAACCATGGGCTATAGCACACCAATTTGGCCCAAAAATGCCCCGTTTGTATTGTTTAACCAGTTTGTCTACCTAAATGGCCACGAAAAATGAAATGGATATAGCAATGATGATCCCCAACCTCCCTGGCACGACCAAGTCAATTTTTTGCCCACAGCATGCTTGGACACGGGCCCACCCCCAAACCCATGGGATATAGCACACTGATTTGGCTCGAAAATGCCTCGTTCATGCTGTTTTGCCCTTTTATCTACCCAAATGGCCATGAAAACTTAAACGGACGACATTGGGACGATCCCTAACCCCCTGGCATGCCCCGGTCGATTTTTGGCCAACAGCACGCCTGGACACCAGGCCCACTCCAAAAACCGTGAGCTCTCAAAAATGCCTCGTTCGCATCATTTTACTCGTTTGTCCACCTAAATGACCACAAAATATTAAACAGACCATTCTTGGACGATCCTCAACCTCCCTGGCATGCCTCGGTTGATTTTTGTCGCACAGTAAGCCCGGACCCTGCACATCACCCCCAAAATCGAGTGCTATAGCACACCGATTTAGGCTGAAAATGCCCCATTCGCGCAGTTTTTCCCGTTTGTCCACCCATATGACCACGAAAAATAAAACGGACCAAACTGGGATGATCCCCAACCTCCCTAGCATGCCCCGGTTAATTTTCAGCCCACACCACATCCGGATGCCAATCCCACCCCTGAAACCCTGGGTTATAGCATACCGATTTAGGCCTAAAATGCCCAATTCGTGTTGTTATGCTTGTTTGTCCACCCAAATGGCCACAAAAAATTAAACGGATCATACTGGGATGATCCCCAACCTTCCTAGCACACCCCAGTCGATTTTTTGCCCACAACACACCCGAACCCTAGGCCAACCGCCGCAACCGTGGGGTATAACACATTGATTTGGCCAAAAAATGCCCTGTTCGCGCCATTTTGCCTGTTTCTCCACTTAAATGGGCACAAAAAATTAAACGGACCATACTGGGATGATCTCCAACCTCCCTGGCACGCTTCGGTTGATTTTTAGCCCACAACATATTTGCACCCCGCGCCCACCCCAGAAACCGTTGGCTATAGCATACCGATTTGGCCCGAAAATGCCCCGTTCAAGCTTTTTCACCGGTTTGTCTACCCATATGGCCACAAGAAATTAAATGAATCACACTGGAATAATCTCCAACCTCCATGACACGCCCCGGTCAATTTTTAGCCCACAACACTCTCAGACCCCGAGCCCGACCTTCCTAGCATGCCCTAATCGATTTTCAGCCCACAACATATCCGTACCCTAGGCCCACCCCCAAAACTGTAGGCAATAGCACACTAATTAGGCCCAAAAATACCCGTCGGTATAGTTTCGCCTATTTGTCCACCCAAATAGCCACAAAAAATTAAACGGACCATACTGGGATGATCCACAACCTCCATGGCACTCCTTGATCGATTTTTGACCCACAACACGCTCTGATCCCAAGCCCACCCTCTAAAGTATTGGCTATAGAACATTGATTTGGCCCAAAAATGTCCCGTTCGTGTCATTTCGCTCGTTTGTCCACCCAGATAGCCATAAAAAGTTAAACGTACCACACTGGGATGATTCCCAACTTTGCTGGCATGCACCGATAAATTTTTGGCCCAAATCAGGCTCGGACCCAGGGCCCATCCCCAAAATCATAGGCCATAGCACACCGATTAGGCCCATAAATGCCCCATTCGCATCGTTTCGCCCATTTGTCCACCCAGATGGCCACAAAAAATTAAACGGACCATACTGGGACAATCCCCAACCTCCCTGGCATGCCCCGGTCAATTTTCCGCCCACAACACGCCCGAACCCAGGCCTACCCCCAAAAACGTAGGCTATAGCACACCGATTTAGCCTAAAAATGCCCCGTTTGCACCGTTTTACCCGTTTGTCCATCAAATTTGCCAGAGAAATTAAACGTGCCATATTGGGACGATATTCAACTTCCCTGGCACACCTCAGTCGAATTTCGTTCCACAGCACGCCCGGACCCTGGGCCCACTTCCAAAACCATGGGCTATATAGCACACCGATCTGGCCTAAAAATACCCCGTTCGCACTGTTTAGCCCATTTGTCCACCTAAATGGCCACAAAAATTTAAAAGGACCACCCTTGGACGTTCCTCAACCTCCTAACATACTCCGGTCAATTTTTGACCAACAGAATTCCCGAACACCGGGCCCACCCCCAAAACCGTGGGCAATAGCACAGTGATTTGGCTCGAAAACACACCGGCCACATCGTTTTGCCAGTTTATCCACCCAAATGACCATGAAAAATTAAAAGGTCCATACTGGAACAATCCTTAACTTCCCTGGCATGCTCCGGTGAATTTTCAGCCCACAGTACGCCCGCACCCCGAGCCCACCCTGAAAACCGTGGGCTATAACACATTGATTTGGCCCAAAAATATTCCGTTCCCGCTCTTTTGCTCTCTTGTACACACAAATTGCCATGAAAAATTAAATAGACCACACTGAGATGATTCCGAACCTCCCTGTCATGCTCAGGTCGATTTTCAGCCGACAGCACGCCCAAACCCCAGTCCCACCCCTAAAATCATGGGATATAGCACACCGATTTGGTCAAAAAAATCCCCATTCATGATGTTTTGCCCATTTGTCCACATATGGCCACATAAAAATAAACGGACCACGCTGAGATGATCCCCAACCTCCTTGGCATGCTTCGGTCGATTTTCGGGCTACAGAACGCCCGAAACTCAAGCCCACCCCCAAAATCGTAGGATATAGCACACCGATTTTACTTGAAAACATCGTATTCGTGCCGTTTCTCCCGTTTGTCCAACCAAATGGCCATGAAAAATTAAACGGACCACACTAGCATGATCCCCAACCTTCGTGGCACACCCCGATCAATTTTTAGCCTATAGTACGCCCAAACCTCGGGCCTACCCCTAAAACCGTGGGCTATAGCAAATCAATTTTGGCTAAAAATGCTCCTTTTGCGCTGTTTCATCTGTTTGTTAACCCAAATGGCCACGAAAAATAAAACGAACCAAATTGGGATAATCTTTAATCTCCCTGGAATGCCTTGATTGATTTTTGGAAAACAGTACGATCGATCCCCCAGCCCAGCCCCAAAACCGTGTGCTATAGAACATTGATTTTGTACGAACATGCCCCGTGCATGTTATTTCGCCCATTTATCAAACCAAATAACCATGAAAAATTAAACGGACCATACTAGGATGATCCTTAACCTCCTTGGTACGCCCCATTCGAATTTCAGCCAATAGCACACCCGAACCTAGGGCCCACACCTAAAACCTTGGGCTATAGCACATTGATTTGCCCGACAAAGCCCCGTCTGTGCCGTTTTGCCCGTCTGGGATGATACCCAACCTCCCTGGCATGCCTCAAAAAAATTTTGACCCACAGCACACCCGAACCCCGGACGTACCCTCTAAATCATGGACTATAACATACCGATTTGGCCTGAAAATACCCCGTTTATGCCATTTTACACGTTTGTCCACCTAAATGGCCAAGAAAAACTATATGAACTACACTTGGAAGACCCCCAACCTCCGTGGCACGCCCAGGTCGATTTTTGGACTACAACACACACGAACCCCGGGCCAACCCCAAGATTGTGGGCTATAGCACCCCAATTTTCCTCAAGAATGCACCGTTCATGCTGTTTTGCCCATTTTTCCACCCAAATAACCACAAAAACTCGAACGGACCATGCCAGGACGATCCCCAACCTCCCTAGCATGCCCCGATTGATTTTTGGCCCATAACACTCCTGGACACCGAGCCCACCCCCAAAATAGTGGGCTATACCCTGGCATGCCCTGATAAATTTTCATCCTATAGCTGATAACGCTCAATCTACAGCTCTCGTGGGAGTGTAAAGCGGTCTTTAGCAAATATAGAACCCAACCTGGGTTGGGTGTCGATCCCACAGGGAATAGCTTGGCCAACAAGTAAGCAAAATTACTAAACTTTTGGTGAGTGTCTCGTAAAAGAGGGGATTGTAATGTGTAACGAAAACAATAAAGTAAAAGCTGAAAATAGCAAAGTAAAGAGAGAAAGATTGTTACGTAAGTTGTAAACAATGAGAATTGAAGCGTTGGGTTTATGTCCACCTTCTGAGGTATACGTCTCTATCGGCTATGAGTGTGTAGCGTCTTGACATGCAATTGCTTATAGAGAATTGTAGTCGATGGTAAATCCAAGCGTCTCTCGACCTGAACAAGGACTATTTCGCTTTAACTCTCTCGAGCTTAAAGCGTGTCTAACGGTACGAATTCTCCAAGAGGTTAGTCCAGTTACGGCACTAGCTTTTTAATAGGAAAGGGTGTCCTACTACCTTGACATTATCTCTTTTCCTGACAAATAACCTTTCTCTCGAACAAGTTAAATGTTAAACTGGCGTTATTCTATGCGTCTGCAACCACAAGAATTTGCATTAAGATGAAGAGAATAATGATATAAGCAATATACGTGTCTCGAACTCACAAACTCACAGCAATAGATAGTATCTCATTCAGCTTCCATAACCCTAACAGAGAAGTTTAGTTACCCATGAGTGCGAAGGAGATCACTATTTGCATTGTTATTGTTGAGTAATGGCGTGTGGATTAGGTGATAGGCGTGTGGCGTGATTCCTTAGCAAGTAACGATTCTCTTGTTGTGGAATTTAAGAATAGAATTAATGGAAAGATTAGAAGAGTTGTAATTGAGAAGTAGAATGTGTCTCTCCACTAAGGGAGGACTTGCCTCTCCACTAAGGGAGGACTTAATTAAAAATCTCTAGCATGATAGGGTATTTATAATACTCCTATCCTACTCCTACTATGCTAATGAAATAAATAACCAAATCCTACTAAACTAAGGAAATACTTAACCCATTTGTACTAGGTTAATGTAACATTCTCCTAATCCAAATAAACTAATGAAATACATAAACCAATTGTACTAGGTTAATGTATCATTGTCAAAATCCAGCTTTGTGTCTGTAAGTCCCCAAAGTCTTCAGATATGCTGTTTTAGCCCGGGACAGATTTTCCAGGCAGCATTTTTGGTCCTTAGGCGTGTAGACTTTCTTCCCTTCCTTTGTGAGCTTTCTTTTGCGTCAAGTAAGCCATAAAATGCTGTATTTTGCATCATTTATACCTGAAACTTTACTAATCATGTTCGTTAGCTCATTTATAGGAAAAAGAACTAAAAGTGCATGAAATATATAATTTGTTCTCAAAACTAGGCTAAAATATAGGCAAAATATATTGATATAGGCGCGTAATTTCGCCTATCATCAACACCCCACACTTGCAGCTTTGTTCGTCCTCGAACAAAATATCATGTCCCTCTAAACATCAACTTAGGGTTTTTACAACAACAACACAAAACATTCTTCAAGACAAGCACAACAATTATCAACAAAGAGTAGTTTTCCGATCATTAGTAGAAACAATTTAACCTCAAGTATAGACTCGTGATGGTGATCAACTCGCATGCAAACGTTAAAGTGCATAGAATCATATACGACTATCCAAAACTCATCAACCATGTGTGTCTCACAATATATTACCCATAATCACTCACAAGTATAGCATATTTTTCAAACATGGGTATCAAAATGTCCTTGCTCTCACTCTCACAAAGAATTCATATGTAGCAACTGATGACCATAGGCTTGCCCTTAGTGTAGTACTCCACTAAATGTCAGAATGTTAAGATTAGGATCAAGTAGGTCTTTTGATGGTTGTAATGTAGGCTAAGGGACGGGTAGGACTATTTTGGCCAGGAATAGTGACTAAGCTCCTAAGCGCTTTAATACATCACATTGTATCATTGACACTTTTTTCCTTCAACCTTTCTTCTTTATTTTATTCTACCACCCTTGTTCTCCTCTTTTGTTTTTCAATTTTAAGCACAACTCACTTTTCAGTTTTCTTTTCCTTTTTCTTTTCACAACATACCTCTTATGATAGCACTTTCTTTTCCATAACACATTCAAGCACCCTTACAATTTAAAGCATCATACTCACCAAATTTCCTCTTATGTTGTCACATGACTTTTTCACTTTAAAGCACTTAGGAATTTGGATCAAATTACGGTCTTGAAAAAAAATGGATTAGGCTTACATACAAGGTTGTCAAAGAAATAGGCTAAAGGCTCAAAAGGGTTTAACTAGGATGATGTCCATGGGTAGGTAAAACAAAGGTAAACATGTATAGGTTGCCAAAGAAATGCCTAAATCATCTCCTAAACTTACACTCCTTATTTTCGCTTTGCATACATACCAGGCAAGTTCTAGCATCAGCCACAAACATAGAATATACTGTTACCTCACACACACAAGGCACATGGTTGACTTGATTGGAAGTAATATAGACTCTCGACCCAACAAGTGAAAGAATTGAACCACTCAATATCACATAATGAGTCACAACTAGAGCGTAAACGTCTCAATAGTCATAATTGTAGCACATACTCTTGTTATAATCTCATACTGCCTATTAGAATTATTTCATGCGAAGCTAAAAAAAATTTACTACTAAAAAAACTAAGCAAACAAACATGAATAAATGCAAATGCGGATCGAGAAGTATAGCATGCAAATACCATCACCCCACACTTAGACGGGGCACACTGTCCTCAGTGGAAAATAAATAAGAAGAACCTGGTTAGTCGGACTCATTCTCTATGTCTGGGGTCATACCCCTTGCATCGGAATCATCATTAGAGTCATCATCCTTAGAAGTTCCTCATAAGTATCCCACTTAATTCCAAGAGTGATTTGAGGTGTTTGCATCAAGGAGGGTTCTCCTTGCTCTCTTTGGCCTCTTTTCTTGCCTTTTTGTGAAGTGGTAGCCTTTTCTTTGCCTTGTCTTGCTTTGGGTGCCATTGTACCTGAGACTAGAAATAGTGTTAATGGTAGCACAATCTCAATGGTTACAATCTATACACAAGCAGTAGGGGTACCACCCCACACTTAGTTTTGTTGATACAACTCAGTGAAGTGAAAGTGGTCGATTACTTAGACTTCATCGACATACGTTTTAGGATTATATTCTGACAAGAAACTCAGCAATGCATCACTTAATTGCAGCCATTGGACTACTTTCATGGTAGATATAACAACACTACTACATAGGGGTAACCACATGGTATAGTTTCTATCAATAAACTCAACCTCCTATGTCGGTAGGTAGTTATAAGTCTTATTCCGATGAACGGGATATTCTAACATGTAAGTATTCAAGTGACAAGATTATGCAATGTTCATTACTATAGCAATTCCGCAAGTAGTATAACAACGCATCAAAATCAAATTCAAGTCGGAAATAAGTTAAGAGCATCCTAACGTACATGTTCACTCACTTGGTTTTGTATCAACAATTCAAACACGTTCACATCACCAATACTTTTTCAAGATTTAGCAATTCATAATAGGTGTAGTAAAGTAGTACTTACAAAATTTAAATGAAGAGCAAAATAGTACTTACTTGGTTGAAGCCTTTGGATGATGTTCTTGTGAAGAAAAAGAGCAAAAGGAAACTTTTTGATAGGATTTGGAGACTATAGGTGGTGCATGAGCTAGGTTTCCAATGTGTTTTTGGTTCAAGATTAAGTCTCATATTTGTAAGAAAAGGTTGGGTTGAGTTTAGACCCATTAAAATCGGATTTGGAGACCAAAAGTGACCATAGGCGGTGCCTAATGCTTTGCCTAGTTGAGCAGAATGCCATAGCATATGCCATGCATTTATTTAAGAATGCCATACAATATGCCATGCATTTATTTAAGAATGCCATACACTATGCGGCACATTGTCTATGGCATTTAGAGACATATGCGCCGCATAGTCTATGGCATATGAGATCCTGAGACCTAATGCTATAGCATAGGCGGCGCATAGTCAAAAGCACACTTAGGAATGGGCGGCGCATATTGTATAGCACACTAGATTCCGAGACCTTAGGCTATAGGATAGGTTTTGCATTGTTCGTGGCCTAGTTTACCTAGTCCTAGCCTTCCTCGATGCCTATTTAAGCATGAGTAATGCTCAATCCATACCCTTATGCATCCTTATACCTAACTTACCACCTTTACCATTCAATACATCCAAATCGTCATTTGAAACCAATCTCCTCATTGAATACCTCTTGCACCTATATTTGCTCAAAACAATAAAAACGATTAGTACGATGGGTTGCCTCCCACCAAGCGCCTTAGTTTTGTTCATGGCACGACTCTTATTTTTGGATTTTCATTAATTAAAAACAAGACAAGTACTAGAATGAAAGAAAACGATAAACGATAAATGAAAAACAATAAACAATGGGTTGCCTCCCATCTAGCGCCTTATTTATTGTCGTGGCACGACATGGTTACCTCGAGTGCTCAGACTTCGTCGAGGTAAATGGTGGATCGTTTTCTAAAAGGATTTAGACGGCAATGAGGCTTACCTGTGGGCATGCGATCTTCTTCGAGATGGCTCCTACGTTTCTCCGGAGAGTCACCAATTATATCATCAATAGTCCAACCCATAGCTCTCTTATACCTCATCAGAGCAGAGATGAGAGCCTCCATGTGCTGTTCACTTAAATCATCCACCACACTTATCGGAAGTATACTTCCACTTTCCAAGAACACATACCTTAGATAATCGGGAAGCTCTTGCGATTATAGCATTGGTGGCTCGTCAATGGGAGTCTTCGCTGTTGGTTGATTCTTGAGATCACAATCTGGTTGCTTAGGAGTATAAGGCTCTATTTCTGTTAGAGCACTTATAAGTTCTTCATAACCTTCATTATCTTCATGCTCAACTTTCAGTGGCACAGCAGACAATGGCTCAACAGTAGGCTGTTTCTCTATAGATAATTCTTTCGTATCCTCATGATGAACATATAACTCATTCATATCGCTGGGCTGCTTCATTGTTTTGCATATATCAAACCGTACCACTTCTTCATTAATTCGAAACAAAAGCTCATTATCTTTCATATAAATAAGCACACTTCCAGTTACAAGGAAGGGACGTCCCAAGATGATGGGAACTTCAGAATCCTCCTTACAATCCAGAATAACAAAGTCTGCAGGAAAGATGAATGAAGAAACCTTCACCAACACATCATTCAAGATACCCACAGGTCGTTTTACCGACCTATCAGCCATCACGAGCCTCATATTAGTTGGTGTAGGGTCTCCCAACCCCAACTTTCTGTAGATAGATAGTGGCATCAAATTGATGCTAGCTCCCAAATCGCACAATGCCTTAGCAAAATCCGACGATCCAATTGTGCAAGGAATAGTGAAAGCTCCATGATCTGCTTTCTTTTGAACTAGCGATCTTGTAGTGATTGCACTACATTGATGAACATTATCCGCCAAGTCATAACTTGCTGCCCGCTTCTTTGTCAAGAGATCCTTCATAAATTTTGCATACCCAGGCATTTGTTCAAGTGCCTCCACCAATGGAACATTAATGGTGAGCTGCTTTAACATATTCATGAATTTGCTGAACTTTGTGTCATCCGCCACCTTCTTCAATCTTTGGGGAAAAGGTGGTGGTGGGTATGGAAGTGTTCTCTCCACGGTTTTTTTCTCCTCTTGCTTCTGTTTTTCCACTTTTTCAGGCTGCACGTCACTAGGTGAAACATCCCTGACGTTGGGAGTAGTTGTTGCGGCTTCTTCTCCATTTGTAACGTCACTAGGTGTAATGTCCATGTCCGCAACTTCATCAACCACTTGCTTGCCTTTTGCTGAAGTTTCCAGCACCTTACCACTTCTGGTAGTGATGGCCATGCATGACCCATCATTCTTTGGGTTTTGCACAGTATCGCTTGGTAAGGTGCCAGCCTTTCTTTGATTGAATGCTGCTGAAAGTTGGCTCAATTGCTGCTCTATTTGCCTGATAGAAGTGGAATGAGAATCAACTAGTTGCTTCATGGAGGACAAATCATCAATCACCTCCTTAACTCCTGCGCTCGTTGTTTCCACTCCTTTCAATAACTTAGCCATCATGTCTTCCATACTCCCAGAATTAGATGTGGTGGTATCACGTCTACCAGGGGGAACATACAAACCACTCTTTTTATTATTTTTCTTCCAACTACCTTGGTCTTTGCTTCCAGATTTATCATAATAGTTCCAACCTTGGTTTCCTTGGGCATTCCCACGGAAAGCCCCCTGATTGTTCAAGTAGTCGGCCTCCTCTTCAGAATCAGATTCGTCTCTTCCTTTTAGCGCTACAGCTTTCACTTTTTCGGTCTTCCCTGATAATAAGTGCTTTGTCAGAAGATCCAATTGTGTTTTCATGTGCGCCATGTCTTGCTCACGTTCTTCTTCTCTTCTTCTTTGGTCTGCAGACATGCCAATAGATAAAGTGGGGCTTGCTACCTCAGAATCCCTGGTATTCCAAGCTCTACTTTGTTTTGTCATCCGGTCTAGCATATTGCTTGCCTGAACAAAGGTGAGGTCCATAAATGATCCTCCAGCCGCATTATCAACCACTGGCTTAGTCCCCGAATTCAAAGCTCTGTATAATATCTCCATCAAGTGGACATTGGTCATATGATGGTTTGGGCACTGCATTAGCTTCATCTTGAACCTCTCCCATGTAACGTGGAGAGCTTCAGTTGGAAGCTGTCAAAAATTGGTGATCTCATCTCTTAACTGTGCTCTTTTGGATGGCGGAAAGAATCTTTCTAGGAAAGCGTCTTTCAATTGCCTCCAATTTGTAATCGAATCAGAAGTCAGCCCATTCAACCATAGAGTTGCCTCCCCAGACAGAGACAATGGAAATAAGCGTAGTCGAATTGCATTCTGTCCAACGCCAGGATTGTCGAATGACTTTCATGTAGAAATAAAGTTGATCAGATGCATATTCGGATCATCGCCTGCTAGTCCACCAAATAATCCCTTGAGTTGCAAAAGCTGAATAATGGCGCTAGTGATATTGAACTTTGCTCCAGGTGCCAAGGGTGGCAGAACAATGGCTCCTGTGGCACCAGCTTCATCCAAATCGTCATCATCATCATCAAAAGGAATTTGCACAGTTCGACGATCAGGTCTCAATCGCGCTAGACGATCTCTCCTCTGCATGGGTTCCGCCATCTCAGCAGCATGCCATGGGTTTAGTAGCTCTTCATCGCCTAGATCCTCATCTTCAGGATTTGTTGCTCGCCTACGGTTATCAATATTCTGTTGTTGCACTTGAGCAGCCATCCTATCAATTTCACGTTGTGCATCCATTCTGTCAATAGAACCTGAATAAAACAAAAACAACAACTAAAAGTAAAAGTACGAGAATCTTTGACCAAAGGGTCTAGCCACTATCACAAACTTAATTGACACTCGTATTCCCCGGCAACGGCGCCAATTTTTGATAACGCTCAATCTACAGCTCTCGTGGGAGTGTAAAGCGGTCTTCAGCAAATATAGAACCCAACTTGGGTTGGGTGTCGATCCCATAGGGAATATCTTGGCCAACAAGTAAGCAAAATTACTAAACTTTTGGTGCAAGTCTCGTAAAAGAGGGGATTGTAATGTGTAACGAAAACAATAAAGTAAAAGCTGAAAATAGCAAAGTAAAGAGAGAAAGATTGTTACGTAAGTTGTAAACAATGAGAATTGAAGCGTTGGGGTTATGTCCACCTTCTGAGGTATACGTCTCTATCGGCTATGTGTGTGTAGAGCCTTGACATGCAATTGCTTATAGAGAATTGTAGTCGATGGTAAATCCAAGAGTCTCTCGACCTGAACAAGGACTATTTCGCTTTAACTCTCTCGAGCTTAAAGAGTGTCTAACGATACGAATTCTCCAAGAGGTTAGTCCAGTTACGGCACTAGCGTTTTAATAGGAAAGGGTGTCCTACTACCTTGACATTATCTCTTTTCCAGACAAATAACCTTTCTCTTGAACAAGTTAAATGTTAGACTGGCGTTATTCTATGCGTCTGCAGCCACAAGAATTTGCATTAAGATGAAGAGAATAATGATATAAGCAATATACGTGTCTCGAACTCACAAACTCAAAGCAATAGATAGTATCTCATTCGGCTTCCCTAACCCCAAAAGAGAAGTTTAGTTACCCATGAGTGCGAAGGAGATCACGATTTGCATTGTTATTGTTGAGTAATGGCGTGTGGATTAGGTGATAGGCGTGTGGCATGATTCCTTAGCAAGTAACGATTCTCTTGTTGTGGAATTTAAGAATAGAATTAATGGAAAGATTAGAAGAGTTGTAATTGAGAAGTAGAATGTGTCTCTCCACTAAGGGAGGACTTGCCTCTCCACTAAGGGAGGACTTGCCTCTCCACTAAGGGAGGACTTAATTAAAAATCTCTAGCATGATAGGGTATTTATAATACTCCTATCCTACTCCTACTATGCTAATGAAATAAATAACCAAATCCTACTAAACTAAGGAAATACTTAACCCATTTGTACTAGGTTAATGTAACATTCTCCTAATCCAAATAAACTAATGAAATACATAACCCAATTGTACTAGGTTAATGTATCATTGTCAAAATCCAGCTTTGTGTCTGTAAGTCCCCAAAGTCTTCAGAAATGTTGTTTTAGCCCAGGACAGATTTTCCATGCAGCAGTTTTGGTCCTTAGGCGTGTAGACTTTCTTCCCTTTCTTTGTGAGCTTTCTTTTGCGTGAAGTAAGCCATAAAATGCTGTATTTTGCATCATTTATACTTGAAACTTTACTAATCATGTTCGTTAGCTCATTTATCGGAAAAAGAACTAAAAGTGCATGAAATATATAATTTGTTCTCAAAACTAGGCTAAAATATAGGCAAAATATATTGATATAGGCGCGTAATTTCGCCTATCATCAATAGCACACTCAAAAACTAGACCCACCCCTTAAACTGTGAGCTATAGCACACAGATTTATCCCGAAAATGCCTTGTTCACATCGTTTAGCCCGTTTGTCCACCCAAATGGCCACGAAAATTTAAACGGACCACACTGGGATAATACCCAAACTCCCTGGCATGCCCCGGTCAATTTTGAGCCGACAGTATGCCCGGACTCCGGGTCGACCACCAAAACCGTGGGTTGTAGCACACCGATTTAGCTAGAAAGTGCCCCGTTTTCGCCGTTTTTCCCGTTTGTCCACCAAATTCGCTAAAAAAATTAAACGGGCCATATTGGGATGATCTTCAACTTCCCCTGCACACCTCGGTCAAATATTGGTCCACAGAACGCCTGGACCCCGGGCCCACTCCCAAAACCATGGGCTATAGCACATCGATTTGGCCTAAAAATACCCCGTTCGCACTGTTTAGCCCATTTATCCACCTAAATGGCCACAAAAAATTTAACGGACCACCCTTGGATGATCCTCAACCTCCCTAACACACTTCGATCAATTTTCGGTGAACAGAATGCCCGAACATCGGGCCCACCCCCAAAATTGTGGGCTATAGCACAGTGATTTGGCTCAAAAACACATCATTCGCGCCGTTTTGCCCTTTTGTCCACCCATATGACCATGAAAAATTAAATGGACTATACTGGAATGATCCTCAACCTCCCTGGCATGATCTGTTCAATTTTTAGCCCACAGTACGCCCGGACCCCGAGCCCACCCCAAAAATCGTGGGCTATAACACATCGATTCGGCCCAAAAATATCCTGTTCGCATTCTTTTTCCCGCTCGTATACACAAATGGCCATGGAAAATTAAAAAGACCACACTGAGATGATTCCCAACCTCCCTGGCATGCTCTGGTCGATTTTCAGCCCACAGCACGCCCAGACCCTAGGCCCACCCCTAAAATCATGGGATATAGCACACCGATTTGGCCAAAAAATTCCCTATTCATGCCGTTTTGCCCATTTGTCCACATATGGCCACATAAAATTAAACGGACCATATTGAGATGATCCCCAACCTCCTTGGCATGCTCTAGTCGATTTTTGGCCCACAGAACGCCCGAAACTCGGGCCCACCCCCAAAAACCGTAGGCTATAGCACACCGATTTTGCTCGAAAACATCCCATTCGCGCCGTTTTGCCCGTTTGTCCAACCAAATGGCCATGAAAAGTTAAACAGACCACACTGGGATGATCCCCAACCTTCGTGGCATGCACCAGTCAATTATCAGCCTACAGTACGCCCGAAACCTGGGCCTACCTCTAAAACTGTATGCTATAACAAATCAATTTTGGCAAAAAATGCTCTGTTCGCGCTGTTTCATCTGTTTCTTAACCCAAATGGCCACGAAAAATAAAACGGACCAAATTAGGATGATCTCCAACCTCCCTAAAATGCCTCGATTAATTTTTCGCAAACAGCACAACCGGACCCCCAGCCCAGCCCCAAAACCGTGTGCTATAGAACATTGATTTTATCCGAACATGCCCCATTCATGCTGTTTTGCACATTTATACAATCAAATAACCACAAAAAATTAAACAGACCATAGTAGGATGATCCTAAACCTCCTTGTCATGCCTCAGTCGATTTCAGCCAATAGCACATCCGAACCTAGGGCCCACACCCAAAACCGTGGGCTATAGCACATCGATTTGCCCGAAAAAGCCCCGTCTGTGACGTTTTGCCGATTTGTCCACCCAAATGGCCACAAAAAATTAAACAGACCATACTGAGATGATTCCCAACCTCCCTGACATGGCCCGATAAATTTTTGGCCCACAACACGCCTAGACCCCAAGCCAAACCCCAAAACCGTCGGCTATAGCACACCGATTTGGCTCGAAAATGACCCTTTCACGCTGTTTCGCCCATTTTTTAACCTAAATGGCCACAAAAAATAAAAAGGACCATACTGGGATGATTCCCAACCTCCCTGGCATGCCCCAGTTGATTTTCAGCACACAGAACTCCTAGACCTTGGGCCCACCCCCAAAACTGTGGGATATAGCACGCTGATTTAGCCCAAAAATGCCCCATTCGACTGTTTCTCCCGTTTGTCCACCCATATGGCCAGAAAAAATAAAATGGACCACGCTGGGATGATCCCCAACCTCCCTGGCATTCCTCGGTCGATTTTTGGCCCACAGCACGCCCGAACCCCGAGCCTACCTCAAAATCGTGAGCTATAGAAACCGATTTGGCCCGAAAATACCCCGTTCGCATCGGTTCGCCCGTTTGTCCACCCAAATGGCCACAAAAAATTAAACGGACCACACTAAGATAATCCCCATCCTCCCTGGCATACCCCGGTCAATATTTGGTCCATAGAATGCCTGAACCCCGGGCCCACCCCCAAAATCGTGGGCTATAGCACACCGATTTAGTCCAAAAATTCCCCATTTGCATAGTTTTCCCCATTTGTGTACCAAAATGGCCACGAAAAATAAAAAGGACCACACTGGTATGATCCCTAACCTTCCTGGCATGCCCCGATCAATTTCGGCCCAAAGCACGCTTGAACCCAGGGCCCACCGCCGAAACCATGGGCTATAGCACACCAATTTGGCCCGAAAATACTGCGTTCGAACCGTTTCGCCCATTTGTCCCCCAAATGTCCTCATTATATAAAACGGACCACACTGGGACAATCCCCAACCTCCCTGGCACGGCCAGGTTGATTTTCGGCCGAACGCACGCCCGGACCCCGGGTCCACTCTCAAAACCTTAGGCTATAGCACGTCGATTTGGCCCGAAAATTCCCCATTCACGTCGATTTGCCCGTCTGTCCAGCCAAATAACCACAAAAAATTAAACGGGCAATACTGGGATGATCCCTAACCTCCTTGGCATGCCCTGGTCAATTTTCGGCCCATAGCACACATGGACCCCAGGCTCACCCCATAAATCGTGGGCTATAGCACACCGATTTGGCCTAAAAATGCCCTGTCCGCACCGTTACAGCCTTTTGTCCACCCATATGGCCATGAAAAATTAAACGTACCGCACTGGGACAATTCTCAACCTCCCTGGCATGCCCGATTAATTTTCGACACAAAGGACGCCAGGACCGTAAGCCCACCACCGAATCCGTGGGCTATAGCTCATAGATTTGACCAAAAAATGCCTCATTCATGCCATTTCTCCAGTTTGTCCACCCAAATAGCCACAAAAAATTAAACGGACCAAACTGGATGATCCCCAACCTCCCTGGCATGCCCCGATCTATTTCGGCCTACAGAACGCCCAAACCTCGGGCCCACCCCTAAAACCGTAGGCTATAACACACCGATTTGGTCTAAAAATGCCCCGTTCATGCTATTTTGCCCATTTGTCCACCCATAAAGCCATGAAAATGGAAACGAACAATACTAGGACAATCCCCAACCTTCCTCGCATACCCCGGTTGATTTTTGGCCTACAGTACGCCTGGACCCCGGCCCCACCCCTGAAATCGCGGGTTATAGTACACCGATTTGGTCTAAAAATATCCAGTTTCGCCCGTTTGTCCACCCAAATGGCCCCAAAAATTAAACAGACCATATTGGGACTATCCCCAACCTCCCTAGCACACCCTGGTCATTTTTTGGTCAACAGCACGGCCGAACCCCGGGTCCACCCTTAAAACCGTGCGGTATAGCACACTGATTTGGCTCAAAAATGCCTATTCACGCTGTTTTAGCCATTTATCCACCCAAATTGCCACAAGAAATTAAACGGACCACACTAGGATGATCCTCAACTTACAAGGCATGCCTCGATCAATTCTAGACCAACAGACGCCCGGATCCCCAGCCCACCCCCAAAACCACAGGCTATAAATCACCGATTTAGCTCGAAAATGCCCTATTCGCCATGTTTTGCCCGTTTGTCCACCCAAATAGCCACGAAAAGTTAAACAGACCATACTAAGATTATCCCCAACCTCCCTGGCATGCCCGGATCAATTTTTAGCCCTTACCACATTCAGACCACGTGTCCACCCCCAAAATCGTGGGCTATAGCACACTAATTTGGCCCAAAAATGCCCCGTTCACGATTTTTTGCCCGTTTGTCCACCCAAATAGCCATGAAAAAATTAAAGAACCACACAGGGATGATCCCCAAACCTCCCTGGAATGCCTCGGTCAATTTTCAGCCCACAGAATGCCCGAACCTCAGGCCCAACCCCAAAACTGTGGGCTATAGCACACCGATTTGGCACGAAAATGCCCCGTTAGAGCCGTTTTACTCGTTTGTCCACCCAAATGGCCACAAAAAATTAAACGGACCATATTAGGACAATCCCTAACCTCCCTGGCTCATCGCGGTAAATTTTTAGCCCACAGCACGGCCGTACCCACCCCTAAAACCGTGGGTTATAGCACACCAATTTGGCCCAAAAATGCCCCGTCCGTGCTGTTTCACCCATTTGTCCACCCAAATAGCCACAAAAAATTAAACGAACTATATTGGGATGATTCCCAACCTCCTGGTATTCCTCGATCGATTTATGACCCATAGCACGCCCGTTTACCAGGCCCACCCCTGAAACTGTTGGCTATAGCAGACCAATTTGGCCCAAAAATGCCTCATTCGCGCCGTTTCGCCCGTTTGCCTACCCAAATTGCCACAAAAATTAAACGGACCACACTGGGATTATACCCAACCTCCCTAGCATACCCTATTCAATTTTCAACCTATGCCACGCCCAAACACTGGACCCACCCCCAAAATCATGGGCTATAGCACACCGATTTGGCCAGAAAATACCCCCTTCACGTTGTTTCGCCCATTTGTCCACCCAAATGGCCACAAAAAATTAAACAAACCATACTGGGATGATTCCCACCATCCATGGCACACCCCAGTCGAGTTTTGGCCCACACCCTCCAGATCATTGGCCCACGCTCAAAACCATGGGCTATAGCACACCAATTTGGCCCAAAAATGCCTCGTTTGTATTGTTTAACCAGTTTGTCTACCTAAATGGCCATGAAAAATGAAATGGATACAGCAAGGATGATCCGCAACCTCCCTGGTACGACCAAGTCAATTTTTCGCCCACAGCATGCTTGGACACGGGCCCACCCCCAAACCCATGGGATATAGCACACCGATTTGGCTCGAAAATGTCTCGTTCACGCTGTTTTGCCCTTTTATCTACCCAAATGGCCATGAAAAATTAAATGGATGACACTGGGATGATCTCTAGCCCCCTGGCATACCCCGGTCGATTTTTGGCCAACAGCACGCCTGGACACCAGGCCCACTCCAAAAACCGTGAGCTCTCAAAAATGCCTCGTTCGCATCATTTTACTCGTTTGTCCACCTAAATGACCACAAAAAATTAAATATACCATTCTTGGATGATCCTCAACCTCTTTGGCATGCCTCGGTTGATTTTCGTCCCACAGCAAGCCCGCACCCTGCACCTCACCCCGAAAATCGTGTGCTATAGCACACCGATTTGGGCTGAAAATGCCCCATTCGCGCAGTTTTTCCCGTTTGTCAACCCATATGACCACGAAAAATTAAATAGACCAAACTGGGATGATCCCCAACCTCCCTAGCACGCCCCGGTTAATTTTCAGACCACACCACATCCGGATGCCGATCCCACCCCTAAAACCGTGGGTTATAGCACACCGATTTAGGCCTAAAATGCCCAATTCGTGTTGTTATGCCTGTTTGTCCACCCAAATGGCCACAAAAAATTAAACGGACCATACTGGGATGTTACCCAACCTTCCTACCACACCCCGGTCGATTTTCGGCTCACAACACACCCGGACCCTAGGCCAACCCCCGGAACCGTGGGCTATAGCACACTGATTTGGCCAAAAAATGCCCTGTTCGCGCCATTTTGCTCGTTTCTCCACTTAAATGGGCACAAAAAATTAAACGGACCATACTGGGATGATCTCCAACCTCCCTGGCATGCTTCGGTTGATTTTTAGCCCACAACATATTTGCACCCCGGGCCCACCCCAGAAATCGTTGGCTATAGCATACCGATTTGGCCCGAAAATTCCCCGTTCAAGCTGTTTTGCCGGTTTGTCTACCCATATGGCCACAAGAAATTAAATGAATCACACTGGAATAATCTCCAACCTCCATGACACACCCCGGTCAATTTTTAGCCCACAACACTCTCAGACCCCGAGCCCGACCTTCCTAGCATGCCCTAATCGATTTTCAGCCCACAACATATCCGTACCCTAGGCCCACCCCCAAAACTATAGGCAATAGCACACTAATTTGGCCCAAAAATACCCGTCGGTATAGTTTCGCCTATTTGTCCACCCAAATAGACACAAAAAATTAAACAGACCATACTGGGATGATCCACAACCTTCATGGCACTCCTTGATCGATTTTTGACCCACAACACGCTCTGATACCAAGCCCACCCTCTAAAGTATTGGCTATAGAACATTCATTTGGCCCGAAAATGTCCCGTTCGTGCCATTTCGCTCGTTTGTCCACCCAGATAGCAATAAAAAGTTAAACGTACCACACTGGGATGATTCCCAACTTTGCTGGCATGCACCGATAAATTTTTGGCCCACAGCAGGCTCGGACCCAGGGCCCATCCCCAAAATCATAGGCCATAGCAAACCGATTAGGCCCATAAATGCCCCATTCGCATCGTTTCGCCCATTTGTCCACCCAGATGGCCACAAAAAATAAAACGGACCATACTGGGACAATACCCAACATCCATGGCATGCCCCGGTCAATTTTCAGCCGACAACACGCCCGGACCCGGGCCCACTCCCAAAAATGTAGGCTATAGCACACCGATTTAGCCTAAAAATGCCCCGTTTGCACCGTTTTACCCGTTTGTCCATCAAATTTGCCAGAGAAATTAAACGTGCCATATTGGGACGATATTCAACTTCCCTGGCACACCTCGATCGAATTTCGTTCCACAGCACGCCCGAACCTTGGGCCCACTCCCAAAACCATGGTCTATATAGCACACCGATTTGGCCTAAAAATACCCCGTTCGCACTGTTTAGCCCATTTGTCCACCTAAATGGCCAAAAAAATTTAAAAGGACCACCCTTGGACGTTCCTCATCCTCCCTAACATGCTCCGATCAATTTTCGACCAACAGAATGCCCGAACACCGGGCCCACCCCCAAAACCGTGGGCAATAGCATAGTGATTTGGCTCGAAAACACACCGTTCGCATCGTTTTGCCCGTTTATCCACCCAAATGACCATGAAAAATTAAAAGGTCCATACTGGAACGATCCTTAACTTCCCTGGCATGCTCCGGTCAATTTTCAGCCCACAGTATGCCCGGACCCCGAGCCCACCCCGAAAACCGTGGGCTATAACACATTGATTTGGCCCAAAAATATTCCGTTCGCGCTCTTTTGCCCGCTCGTATACACAAATTGCCATGAAAAATTGAATAGACCACACTGAGATGATTCCCAACCTCCCTGTCATGCTCAGGTCGATTTTCAGTCCACAGCACGCCCAAACCCCAGTCCCACCCCTAAAAGCATGGGATATAGCACACCGATTTGGTCAAAAAATTCCCCATTCATGACGTTTTGCCCATTTGTCCACATATGGCCACATAAAAATAAATGGACCACACTGAGATGATCCCCAACCTCCTTGGCATGCTTCGGTCAATTTTTGGCCCACAGAACGCCCGCAACTCGAGCCCACCCCCAAAACCGTGGGATATAGCACACCGATTTTACTTGAAAACATCGTATTCGTGTTGTTTCTCCCGTTTGTCCAACCAAATGGCCATGAAAAATTAAAGGGACCACACTAGCATGATCCCCAACCTCCGTGGCACACCTCGATCAATTTTCAGCCTATAGTACGCCCAAACCTCGGGCCTACCCCTAAAACCGTGGGCTATAGCAAATCAATTTTGGCTGAAAATGCTCCTTTTGCGCTGTTTCGTCTGTTTGTTAACCCAAATGACCACGAAAAATAAAACGGACCAAATTGGGATAATCTTCAACCTCCCTGGAATGCCTCGATTGATTTTTGGCAAACAGTACGATTGAGCCCCCAGCCCAACCCCAAAACCGTGTGCTATAGAACATTGATTTTGTACGAACATGCCCCGTGCATGTTATTTCGCCCATTTATCAAACCAAATAACCATGAAAAATTAAACGGACCATACTAGGATGATCCCTAACCTCCTTGGTATGCCCCAGTCGATTTTCAGCCAATAGCACACCCGAACCTAGGACCCACACCAAAAACCGTGGGCTATAGCACATTGATTTGCCCGAAAAAGCCCCGTCTGTGCCGTTTTGCCCGTTTGTCCACCCAAATGGCCATCAAAAATTAATCGGACCATACTGGGATGATCCCCAACCTCCCTGGCATGCCTCAAAAAAATTTTGACCCACAGCACACCCGAACCCCGGACGTACCCTCTAAATCATGGACTATAACATACCGATTTGGCCTGAAAATACCCCGTTTATGCCATTTTACACGTTTGTCCACCGAAATGGCCAAGAAAAATTAAATGAACTACACTTGGAAGACCCCCAACCTCCCTGGCACGCCCAGGTCGATTTTTGGCCTACAACACACACGAACCCCGAGCCCACCCCCAAAATTGTGGGCTATAGCACACCGATTTTCCTCAAGAATGCACCGTTCATGCTGTTTTGCCCATTTGTCCACCCAAATAGCCACAAAAACTAGAACGAACCATGCCAGGTTGATCCCCAACCTCCCTAGCATGCCCCGATTGATTTTTGGCCCATAACACTCCTGGACACCGAACCCACCCCCAAAATAGTGGGCTATACCCTGGCATGCCTTGATAAATTTTTAGCCTATAGCACACTCAAAAACTGGGCCCACCCCTTAAACTGTGAGCTATAGCACACAGATTTATCCCGAAAATGCCTTGTTCACATCGTTTAGCCCGTTTGTCCACCCAAATGGCCACGAAAATTTAAACGGACCACACTGGGATGATACCCAACCTCCCTGGCATGCCCCGGTCAATTTTGAGCCGACAGTATGCCCGGACCCCGGGTCGACCACCAAAACCGTGGGCTGTAGCACACCGATTTAGCCCCAAAATGCCCCGTTCATTCTATTTTGCCCATTCGTATACCCGAATGGCCATGAAAAATTAAATGGACAACATTGGGACGATCTCCAACCTCCCTGGCATACCCCGGTCAATTTTCAGCCCACTATACTCCAGGACCCCGGGCCCACCCACAAAACCATGGGCAATAGCATACCTATTTATCCCAAAAATGCCCCGTTCACGTTGTTTCGCCCGTTTGTCAACCTAAATGGCCACAAAAAATTAAACAGACCACACTGGGATGATCCCCAACCTCCCTGGCATGCCTTTGTTGATTTTTGGCCCACAGCATGCCTGACCTTGGGCCCACCCACAAAACCATTGGATATAGCACAACAATTTGGCTTGAAAATGCCCCGTTCATGCCGTTTTGCCCGTTTGTCCAACGAAATGGCCACAAAAATTAAACAGGTCACACTGGATGATCCCCAACCTCCCCAACACACTCCGATCAATTTTTAGCGCACAACACCCCCGTACGCCGGTCTTACCCTGAAACCGTGGGCTATAGCACAACAGTTTTGAACGAAAATGCCCCATTCATGCCATTTCGCTCGTCTGTCCACCCAAATGTCCAAAAAAAATTAAAAAAATCGTGCTGGGATGATCCCCAACCTCCCTGGCATGCTTCGGTCAATTTTTGGCCCACAGAATGCCCGAAACTCGAGCCCAACCCCAAAACTGTGGGCTATTGCACACTGAGTTGGCACGAAAATGCCCCGTTCGAGCCCTTTCTCTTGTTTGTCCACCTAAATAGCCACGAAAAATTAAACGAACCACACTGGGATGATCCTCAACCCCCTGGCATGCCCCAATGGATTTTTGGCCCACAACACGCCCGAACCCAGGTCCCACCCGAAAAACCGTGGGCTATAACACCCCAATTTGTCCTGAAAATGCCCCATTCGTGCCGTTTCGCCTATTTTTCCAGCCAAATGGCCATGAAAAATTAAACGGACTACACTGCGATAATCCCCAATCTCCTGGCACACCTCGGTCAATTTTCATCCCACAGCACGCCCGAACCCCAGGCCCACCCCCAAAATCGAATGCTATAGCAAACCAATTTAGCCCAAAAATTCCCCATTCGCGCTATTTCGTCCGTTTGTCCACCCAAATAGCCACGAAAAATTAAACGGACCTCACAGGGATGATCTCCAACTTCTAAGGCACGCCCCGATCAATTTTCAGCCCACAGCTTACGCGGATCCCGGGCACACCCCTGAAATTGTGGGCTATAGCTCACCTATTTATCCCGAAAATAGCACGTTCTCACTATTTCGTTCGTTTGTCCACCCAAATGGCCACAAAATATTTAACGGACCACACTGGAATGATCCCCAACCTCCCTGGGATGCTTCGATTGATTTTTGGCCCACAGAATGCCCGAAACCGAGCCCAACCCTAAACTGTGGGCTATTGCACACCAATTTGGCACGAAAATGCCCCGTTTGTGCCCTTTCTCTTGTTTGTCCACCTAAATAGCCACGAAAAATTAAACGGACCACACAGGGATGATCCTCAACCCCTTGGCATGCCCCGATTGATTTTTGGCCCACAGCACGCCCGAACCCAGATCCCACCCCAAAAACCGTGGGCTATAGCACACCAATTTTGCCGGAAAATGCCCCATTCGTGCCGTTTCGCCCATTTTTCCAGCCAAATGGCCACGAAGAAATTAAACGGACTACACTGGGATAATCCCCAACCTCCTGGCACACCTCGGTCAATTTTCAGCCCACAGCACGCCCGAACCCCGGGCCCACCCCCAAAATCGAATGCTATAGCAAACCAATTTAGCCCAAAAATTCCCCATTCACGCTATTTCGTCCGTTTGTCCACCCAAATAGCCACGAAAAATTAAACGGACCTCACTGGGATGATCCCCAATATCTAAGGCACGCCCCGATCGATTTTCAGCCCAAAGCTTACTCGGATCCCGAGCACACCCCTAAAATTGTGGGCTATAGTTCACCTATTTATCCTGAAAATGCCCCGTTCTCACTATTTCGTCTGTTTGTCCACAGCATGCCTTGATCCCTGGGCCACCCCCGAAACCGTAGGATATAACACATCGTTTTGGCTCGAATATACCCTATTCTCCCTGTTTTACCCGTTTGTCCACCCAAATGGCCACGAAAAATTAAACGAACCACACTGGGATAATCCCTAACCTCCCTCTCATGCCTCGATTGATTTTTAGCCAACAGCAAGCCCAGATCTTTCGTCCACCCCTAAAACCGCAGGCTATATCACACTGACTTGGCCCAAAAATGACCCATTCGCACCGTCTCGCCCGTTTGTCCACCCAAATAGCCACAAAAATTAAACGGACGACACTGGGATGATCCCCAACCTCCCTGGCACGCCCCGATCGATTTTTGACCCACAGAATGCCCCATTCACGTTGTTTTACCAGTTTTTCCACCCAAATGGCCACGAAAAATTAAATAGACCTTATTGGGACGATCCCCAACCTCCCTGGCATGGCTTGGTCAATTTTTTGCCCACAGCACGCCCGAACCCCGGTCTCACACCCAAAATTGTGGCCTATAGCACACCGATTTTGCATGAAAATGCCCCGTTCACACTGTTTCATCCGTTCGTCCACCCAAATGGCAATGAAATATTAAACGGACCACACTCGGACGATCCTTAACCTCCCTGGCTTGCCCTGATTGATTTTCGGCCCACAACACGCCCGTTTCATCCGTTTGTTCACCCATATAATTCCAAAAATTTAAAACGACTGCAGTGGGATGATCCCCAAACTCCTTGGCATGCCCCGGTCGATTTTTGGCCCACAGAATACCTGGAACCCTAGCCCACCCACATTGGCACTATTTTGCCCATTTGTCTACCTAAATGGCCATGAAAATTTAAACGAACCACACTAGGATGATCCTCAACCTCCCTGGCATGCCCCAGTCAATTTTCGGTCAACAGCACACTCGGACCCAGGCCCACCCCCAAAACCGTGGGTTGTAGCACACCGATTTGGCCCGAAAATGCCCATTTTGCGCTGTTTCTCCCATCTGTCCACCCAAATAGCTACAAAAAATTAAACGGACCACACTGGGATGATTCCCAACCTCCCTGGCATGCCTCGGTATAGTTGTAGCCCACATCATGCCCGAACCCCATGCCTACCCCCAAAATCGTGGGAAATAGCACACCGATTTGGGCTCAAAATGCCTCATTCGTACTGTTTTACCTATTTGTCAACCCAAATGATCATGAAGACTAAAATGTACAACACTGGGAAGACCCTTAACCTCCATGGTATACCCAAATTGATTTTCATCCCACAACAAGCTCGGACCCCAAGCCCACCCCCAAAACCATGGGCTATAACATATCGATTTGGCCCGAAAATATCTCGTTCACGCCATTTTGCTCGTTTGTTCTCCTAAATGTCCACAAAAATTTAAGCGAACCATACTGGGATGATCCCCAACCTACCTGACATGCCTCAAATAATGTTTGACCCACAACACACCCGAACCCTGGATGTACCCTCTAAATCATGGACTATAGCATACCGATTTGGCCTGAAAATACCCCGTTTACGCTGTTTTACCAGTTTGTCCACCGAAATTGTCACAAAAAATTAAATGAACTATACCGTCAAAAATTCACCATTCGCACCGTTTCGCCCGTTTATCTAACCAAATGGCCATGAAAAATTAAAATGACCACACTAGGACGATCCTCAACATCCCTGACATGCCCTGGTTGATTTTTTGCCTACAGCACACCCGAACCTTAGGCCCACCCCCAAAGCATTGGCTATATCACACCGATTTGGCCCGAAAATGCCTTGTTCACGCCATTTCGATCATTTGTCCACCCAAATGATAACTAAAAGTTAAAAGGTCCACACTAGGATGATTCCTAACCTCCCTCGCATGCCCCAGTCAATTTTTGTCCCATAGCACGCCCGAACCCTGGGCCCAACCCCAAAACCGTGGGCTATAGCATACTGATTTGGCCTAAAAATGACCTATTCTCGTAGTTTTGCCCGTTTGTCCACCCAAATATCCATGAAAAATTAAACAGACCATACTGGGATGATCCCCAGCCTCCCTGGAATGCCCCGGTCAATTTTTGGCCCACAGCACACACGGACCTCGGGCGCACTCTTGAAAATGTGGGTTATAGAACACTGCTTTGGCCTGAGTATGCCTCGTTCACATCATTTTACCGGTTTGTCCACCTAAATGGCCACGATAAAATTAAAAGACCACACTTGGAAGATCCTTAACCTCCCTGGCTTGCCTCGGTCGATTTTCGGCCAACAGCACGCCCAGATCCCAGGCCCACCCTCGAAACCATGGTCTATAGCACACCGATTTGGTCCAAAAATGCCTCGTTCGTATCGTTTTGCCCATTTATCCACAAAAATGGCGACAAACAAATGAAACGGACCACACTGGGATGATCCCCAACCTCCCTGGCATGCTTCGGTCAATTTTTGGCCCACAGAATGCCCGAAACTCGAGCCCAACCCCAAAACTGTGGGCTATTGCACACTGATTTGGCATGAAAATGCCCCGTTCGAGCCCTTTCTCTTGTTTGTCCACCTAAATAGCCACGAAAAATTAAACGAACCACACTGGGATGATCCTCAACCCCCTGGCATGCCCCAATGGATTTTTGGCCCACAACACGCCCGAACCCAGGTCCCACCCATAAAACCGTGGGCTATAACACCCCAATTTGTCCTGAAAATGCCCCATTCGTGCCGTTTCGCCTATTTTTCCAGCCAAATGGCCATGAAAAATTAAACGGACTACACTGGGATAATCCCCAATCTCCTGGCACACCTCGGTCAATTTTCATCCCACAGCACGCCCGAACCCCAGGCCCACCCCCAAAATCGAATGCTATAGCAAACCAATTTAGCCCAAAAATTCCCCGTTCGCGCTATTTCGTCCGTTTGTCCACCCAAATAGCCACGAAAAATTAAACGGACCTCACAGGGATGATCTCCAACTTCTAAGGCACGCCCCGATCAATTTTCAGCCCACAGCTTACGCGGATCCCGGGCACACCCCTGAAATTGTGGGCTATAGCTCACCTATTTATCCCGAAAATAGCACGTTCTCACTATTTCATCCGTTTGTCCACCCAAATGGCCACAAAATATTTAACGGACCACACTGGAATGATCCCCAACCTCCCTGGCATGCTTCGATTGATTTTTGGCCCACAGAATGCCCGAAACCGAGCCCAACCCTAAAATTGTGGGCTATTGCACACCAATTTGGCACGAAAATGCCCCGTTTGTGCCCTTTCTCTTGTTTGTCCACCTAAATAGCCACGAAAAATTAAACGGACCACACAGGGATGATCCTCAACCCCTTGGCATGCCCCGATTGATTTTTGGCCCACAGCACGCCCGAACCCAGATCCCACCCCAAAAACCGTGGGCTATAGCACACCAATTTTGCCGGAAAATGCCCCATTCGTGCCGTTTCGCCCATTTTTCCAGCCAAATGGCCACGAAGAAATTAAACGGACTACACTGGGATAATCCCCAACCTCCTGGCACACCTCGGTCAATTTTCAGCCCACAGCACGTCCGAACCCCGGGCCCACCCCCAAAATCGAATGCTATAGCAAACCAATTTAACCCAAAAATTCCCCATTCACGCTATTTCGTCCGTTTGTCCACCCAAATAGCCACGAAAAATTAAACGGACCTCACTGGGATGATCCCCAATATCTAAGGCACGCCCCGATCGATTTTCAGCCCAAAGCTTACTCGGATCCCGAGCACACCCCTAAAATTGTGGGGTATAGTTCACCTATTTATCCCGAAAATGCCCCGTTCTCACTATTTCGTCTGTTTGTCCACAGCATGCCTTGATCCCTGGGCCACCCCCGAAACCGTAGGATATAACACATCGTTTTGGCTCGAATATACCCTATTCTCCCTGTTTTACCCGTTTGTCCACCCAAATGGCCACGAAAAATTAAACGAACCACACTGGGATAATCCCTAACCTCCCTCTCATGCCTCGGTTGATTTTTAGCCAACAGCAAGCCCAGATCTTTGGTCCACCCCTAAAACCGCAGGCTATAGCACACCGACTTGGCCCAAAAATGACCCATTCGCACCGTCTCGCCCGTTTGTCCACCCAAATAGCCACAAAAATTAAACGGACGACACTGGGATGATCCCCAACCTCCCTGGCACGCCCCGATCGATTTTTGGCCCACAGAATGCCCCATTCACATTGTTTTACCAGTTTTTCCACCCAAATGACCACGAAAAATTAAATAGACCTTATTGGGACGATCCCCAACCTCCCTGGCATGGCTTGGTCAATTTTTTGCCCACAGCACGCCCGAACCCCGGTCTCACACCCAAAATTGTGGCCTATAGCACACCGATTTTGCATGAAAATGCCCCGTTCACACTGTTTCATCCGTTTGTCCACCCAAATGGCAATGAAATATTAAACGGACCATACTCGGACGATCCTTAACCTCCCTGGCTTGCCCTGATTGATTTTCGGCCCACAACACGCCCGTTTCATCCGTTTGTTCACCCATATAATCCCAAAAATTTAAAACGACTGCAGTGGGATGATCCCCAAACTCCTTGGCATGCCCCGGTCGAGTTTTGGCCCACAGAATACCTGGAACCCTAGCCCACCCACATTGGCACTATTTTGCCCATTTGTCTACCTAAATGGCCATGAAAATTTAAACGAACCACACTAGGATGATCCTCAACCTCCCTGGCATGCCCCAGTCAATTTTCGGTCAACAGCACACTCGGACCCAGGCCCACCCCCAAAACTGTGGGTTGTAGCACACCGATTTGGCCCGAAAATGCCCATTTTGCGCTGTTTCTCCCATCTGTCCACCCAAATAGCTACAAAAAATTAAACGGACCACACTGGGATGATTCCCAACCTCCCTGGCATGCCTCGGTATAGTTGTAGTCCACATCATGCCCGAACCCCATGCCTACCCCCAAAATCGTGGGAAATAGCACACCGATTTGGGCTCAAAATGCCTCATTCGTACTGTTTTACCTATTTGTCAACCCAAATGATCATGAAGACTAAAATGTACAACACTGGGAAGACCCTTAACCTCCATGGTATACCCAAATTGATTTTCATCCCACAACAAGCTCGGACCCCAAGCCCACCCCCAAAACCATGGGCTATAACATATCGATTTGGCCCGAAAATATCTCGTTCACGCCATTTTGCTCGTTTGTTCTCCTAAATGTCCACAAAAATTTAAGCGAACCATACTGGGATGATCCCCAACCTACCTGACATGCCTCAAATAATTTTTGACCCACAACACACCCGAACCCTGGATGTACCCTCTAAATCATGGACTATAGCATACCGATTTGGCCTGAAAATACCCCGTTTACGCTGTTTTACCAGTTTGTCCACCGAAATTGTCACAAAAAATTAAATGAACTATACCGTCAAAAATTCACCATTCGCACCGTTTCGCCCGTTTATCTAACCAAATGGCCATGAAAAATTAAAATGACCACACTAGGACGATCCTCAACATCCCTGACATGCCCTGGTTGATTTTTTGCCTACAGCACACCCGAACCTTAGGCCCACCCCCAAAGCATTGTCTATATCACACCGATTTGGCCCGAAAATGCCTTGTTCACGCCATTTCGATCATTTGTCCACCCAAATGATAACTAAAAGTTAAAAGGTCCACACTAGGATGATTCCTAACCTCCCTCGCATGCCCCAGTCAATTTTTGTCCCATAGCACGCCCGGACCCTGGGCCCAACCCCAAAACCGTGGGCTATAGCATACTGATTTGGCCTAAAAATGACCTATTCTCGTAGTTTTGCCCGTTTGTCCACCCAAATATCCATGAAAAATTAAACAGACCATACTGGGATGATCCCCAGCCTCCCTGGAATGCCCCGGTCAATTTTTGGCCCACAGCACACCCGGACCTCGGGCCCACTCTTGAAAATGTGGGTTATAGAACACTGCTTTGGCCTGAGTATGCCTCGTTCACATCATTTTACCGGTTTGTCTACCTAAATGGCCACGATAAAATTAAAAGACCATACTTGGAAGATCCTTAACCTCCCTGGCTTGCCTCGGTCGATTTTCGGCCAACAGCACGCCCAGATCCCAGGCCCACCCTCGAAACCATGGTCTATAGCACACCGATTTGGTCCAAAAATGCCTCGTTCGTATCGTTTTGCCCATTTATCCACAAAAATGGCGACAAACAAATGAAACGGACCACACTGGGATGATCCCCAACCTCCCTGGCATGCTTCGGTCAATTTTTGGCCCACAGAATGCCCGAAACTCGAGCCCAACCCCAAAACTGTGGGCTATTGCACACTGATTTGGCATGAAAATGCCCCGTTCGAGCCCTTTCTCTTCTTTGTCCACCTAAATAGCCACGAAAAATTAAACGAACCACACTGGGATGATCCTCAACCCCCTGGCATGCCCCAATGGATTTTTGGCCCACAACACGCCCGAACCCAGGTCCCACCCATAAAACCGTGGGCTATAACACCCCAATTTGTCCTGAAAATGCCCCATTCGTGCCGTTTCGCCTATTTTTCCAGCCAAATGGCCATGAAAAATTAAACGGACTACACTGGGATAATCCCCAATCTCCTGGCACACCTCGGTCAATTTTCATCCCACAGCACGCCCGAACCCCAGGCCCACCCCCAAAATCGAATGCTATAGCAAACCAATTTAGCCCAAAAATTCCCCATTCGCGCTATTTCGTCCGTTTGTCCACCCAAATAGCCACGAAAAATTAAACGGACCTCACAGGGATGATCTCCAACTTCTAAGGCACGCCCCGATCAATTTTCAGCCCACAGCTTACGCGGATCCCGGGCAAACCCCTGAAATTGTGGGCTATAGCTCACCTATTTATCCCGAAAATAGCACGTTCTCACTATTTCATCCGTTTGTCCACCCAAATGGCCACAAAATATTTAACGGACCACACTGGAATGATCCCCAACCTCCCTGGCATGCTTCGATTGATTTTTGGCCCACAGAATGCCCGAAATCGAGCCCAACCCTAAAACTGTGGGCTATTGCACACCAATTTGGCACGAAAATGCCCCGTTTGTGCCCTTTCTCTTGTTTGTCCACCTAAATAGCCACGAAAAATTAAACGGACCACACAGGGATGATCCTCAACCCCTTGGCATGCCCCGATTGATTTTTGGCCCACAGCACGCCCGAACCCAGATCCCACCCCAAAAACCGTGGGCTATAGCACACCAATTTTGCCGGAAAATGCCCCATTCGTGCCGTTTCGCCCATTTTTCCAGCCAAATGGCCACGAAGAAATTAAACGGACTACACTGGGATAATCCCCAACCTCCTGGCACACCTCGGTCAATTTTCAGCCCACAGCACGCCCGAACCCCGGGCCCACCCCCAAAATCGAATGCTATAGCAAACCAATTTAGCCCAAAAATTCCCCATTCACGCTATTTCGTCCGTTTGTCCACCCAAATAGCCACGAAAAATTAAACGGACCTCACTGGGATGATCCCCAATATCTAAGGCACGCCCCGATCGATTTTCAGCCCAAAGCTTACTCGGATCCCGAGCACACCCCTAAAATTGTGGGCTATAGTTCACCTATTTATCCCGAAAATGCCCCGTTCTCACTATTTCGTCTGTTTGTCCACAGCATGCCTTGATCCCTGGGCCACCCCCGAAACCGTAGGATATAACACATCGTTTTGGCTCGAATATACCCTATTCTCCCTGTTTTACCCGTTTGTCCACCCAAATGGCCACGAAAAATTAAACGAACCACACTGGGATAATCCCTAACCTCCCTCTCATGCCTCGGTTGATTTTTAGCCAACAGCAAGCCCAGATCTTTGGTCCACCCCTAAAACCGCAGGCTATAGCACACCGACTTGGCCCAAAAATGACCCATTCGCACCGTCTCGCCCGTTTGTCCACCCAAATAGCCACAAAAATTAAACGGACGACACTGGGATGATCCCCAACCTCCCTGGCACGCCCCGATCGATTTTTGACCCACAGAATGCCCCATTCACGTTGTTTTACCAGTTTTTCCACCCAAATGGCCACGAAAAATTAAATAGACCTTATTGGGACGATCCCCAACCTCCCTGGCATGGCTTGGTCAATTTTTTGCCCACAGCACGCCCGAACCCCGGTCTCACACCCAAAATTGTGGCCTATAGCACACCGATTTTGCATGAAAATGCCCCGTTCACACTGTTTCATCCGTTTGTCCACCCAAATGGCAATGAAATATTAAACGGACCACACTCGGACGATCCTTAACCTCCCTGGCTTGCCCTGATTGATTTTCGGCCCACAACACGCCCGTTTCATCCGTTTGTTCACCCATATAATCCCAAAAATTTAAAACGACTGCAGTGGGATGATCCCCAAACTCCTTGGCATGCCCCGGTCGATTTTTGGCCCACAGAATACCTGGAACCCTAGCCCACCCACATTGGCACTATTTTGCCCATTTGTCTACCTAAATGGCCATGAAAATTTAAACGAACCACACTAGGATGATCCTCAACCTCCCTGGCATGCCCCAGTCAATTTTCGGTCAACAGCACACTCGGACCCAGGCCCACCCCCAAAACCGTGGGTTGTAGCACACCGATTTGGCCCGAAAATGCCCATTTTGCGCTGTTTCTCCCATCTGTCCACCCAAATAGCTACAAAAAATTAAACGGACCACACTGGGATGATTCCCAACCTCCCTGGCATGCCTCGGTATAGTTGTAGCCCACATCATGCCCGAACCCCATGCCTACCCCCAAAATCGTGGGAAATAGCACACCGATTTGGGCTCAAAATGCCTCATTCGTACTGTTTTACCTATTTGTCAACCCAAATGATCATGAAGACTAAAATGTACAACACTGGGAAGACCCTTAACCTCCATGGTATACCCAAATTGATTTTCATCCCACAACAAGCTCGGACCCCAAGCCCACCCCCAAAACCATGGGCTATAACATATCGATTTGGCCCGAAAATATCTCGTTCACGCCATTTTGCTCGTTTGTTCTCCTAAATGTCCACAAAAATTTAAGCGAACCATACTGGGATGATCCCCAACCTACCTGACATGCCTCAAATAATTTTTGACCCACAACACACCCGAACCCTGGATGTACCCTCTAAATCATGGACTATAGCATACCGATTTGGCCTGAAAATACCCCGTTTACGCTGTTTTACCAGTTTGTCCACCGAAATTGTCACAAAAAATTAAATGAACTATACCGTCAAAAATTCACCATTCGCACCGTTTCGCCCGTTTATCTAACCAAATGGCCATGAAAAATTAAAATGACCACACTAGGACGATCCTCAACATCCCTGACATGCCCTGGTTGATTTTTTGCCTACAGCACACCCGAACCTTAGGCCCACCCCCAAAGCATTGGCTATATCACACCGATTTGGCCCGAAAATGCCTTGTTCACGCCATTTCGATCATTTGTCCACCCAAATGATAACTAAAAGTTAAAAGGTCCACACTAGGATGATTCCTAACCTCCCTCGCATGCCCCAGTCAATTTTTGTCCCATAGCACGCCCGGACCCTGGGCCCATCCCCAAAACCGTGGGCTATAGCATACTGATTTGGCCTAAAAATGACCTATTCTCGTAGTTTTGCCCGTTTGTCCACCCAAATATCCATGAAAAATTAAACAGACCATACTGGGATGATCCCCAGCCTCCCTGGAATGCCCCGGTCAATTTTTGGCCCACAGCACACCCGGACCTCGGGCCCACTCTTGAAAATGTGGGTTATAGAACACTGCTTTGGCCTGAGTATGCCTCGTTCACATCATTTTACCGGTTTGTCCACCTAAATGGCCACGATAAAATTAAAAGACCACACTTGGAAGATCCTTAACCTCCCTGGCTTGCCTCGGTCGATTTTCGGCCAACAGCACGCCCAGATCCCAGGCCCACCCTCGAAACCATGGTCTATAGCACACCGATTTGGTCCAAAAATGCCTCGTTCGTATCGTTTTGCCCATTTATCCACAAAAATGGCGACAAACAAATGAAACGGACCACACTGGGATGATCCCCAACCTCCCTGGCATGCTTCGGTCAATTTTTGGCCCACAGAATGCCCGAAACTCGAGCCCAACCCCAAAACTGTGGGCTATTGCACACTGATTTGGCACGAAAATGCCCCGTTCGAGCCCTTTCTCTTGTTTGTCCACCTAAATAGCCACAAAAAATTAAACGAACCACACTGGGATGATCCTCAACCCCCTGGCATGCCCCAATGGATTTTTGGCCCACAACACGCCCGAACCCAGGTCCCACCCGAAAAACCGTGGGCTATAACACCCCAATTTGTCCTGAAAATGCCCCATTCGTGCCGTTTCGCCTATTTTTCCAGCCAAATGGCCATGAAAAATTAAACGGACTACACTGGGATAATCCCCAATCTCCTGGCACACCTCGGTCAATTTTCATCCCACAGCACGCCCGAACCCCAGGCCCACCCCCAAAATCGAATGCTATAGCAAACCAATTTAGCCCAAAAATTCCCCATTCGCGCTATTTCGTCCGTTTGTCCACCCAAATAGCCACGAAAAATTAAACGGACCTCACAGGGATGATCTCCAACTTCTAAGGCACGCCCCGATCAATTTTCAGCCCACAGCTTACGCGGATCCCGGGCACACCCCTGAAATTGTGGGCTATAGCTCACCTATTTATCCCGAAAATAGCACGTTCTCACTATTTCATCCGTTTGTCCACCCAAATGGCCACAAAATATTTAACGGACCACACTGGAATGATCCCCAACCTCCCTGGCATGCTTCGATTGATTTTTGGCCCACAGAATGCCCGAAACCGAGCCCAACCCTAAAACTGTGGGCTATTGCACACCAATTTGGCACGAAAATGCCCCGTTTGTGCCCTTTCTCTTGTTTGTCCACCTAAATAGCCACGAAAAATTAAACGGACCACACAAGGATGATCCTCAACCCCTTGGCATGCCCCGATTGATTTTTGGCCCACAGCACGCCCGAACCCAGATCCCACCCCAAAAACCGTGGGCTATAGCACACCAATTTTGCCGAAAAATGCCCCATTCGTGCCGTTTCGCCCATTTTTCCAGCCAAATGGCCACGAAGAAATTAAACGGACTACACTGGGATAATCCCCAACCTCCTGGCACACCTCGGTCAATTTTCAGCCCACAGCACGCCCGAACCCCGGGCCCACCCCCAAAATCGAATGCTATAGCAAACCAATTTAGCCCAAAAATTCCCCATTCACGCTATTTCGTCCGTTTGTCCACCCAAATAGCCACGAAAAATTAAACGGACCTCACTGGGATGATCCCCAATATCTAAGGCACGCCCCGATCGATTTTCAGCCCAAAGCTTACTCGGATCCCGAGCACACCCCTAAAATTGTGGGCTATAGTTCACCTATTTATCCCGAAAATGCCCCGTTCTCACTATTTCGTCTGTTTGTCCACAGCATGCCTTGATCCCTGGGCCACCCCCGAAACCGTAGGATATAACACATCGTTTTGGCTCGAATATACCCTATTCTCCCTGTTTTACCCGTTTGTCCACCCAAATGGCCACGAAAAATTAAACGAACCACACTGGGATAATCCCTAACCACCCTCTCATGCCTCGGTTGATTTTTAGCCAACAGCAAGCCCAGATCTTTGGTCCACCCCTAAAACCGCAGGCTATAGCACACCGACTTGGCCCAAAAATGACCCATTCGCACCGTCTCGCCCGTTTGTCCACCCAAATAGCCACAAAAATTAAACGGACGACACTGGGATGATCCCCAACCTCCCTGGCATGCCCCGATCGATTTTTGACCCACAGAATGCCCCATTCACGTTGTTTTACCAGTTTTTCCACCCAAATGGCCACGAAAAATTAAATAGACCTTATTGGGACGATCCCCAACCTCCCTGGCATGGCTTGGTCAATTTTTTGCCCACAGCACGCCCGAACCCCGGTCTCACACCCAAAATTGTGGCCTATAGCACACCGATTTTGCATGAAAATGCCCCGTTCACACTGTTTCATCCGTTTGTCCACCCAAATGGCAATGAAATATTAAACGGACCACACTCGGACGATCCTTAACCTTCCTGGCTTGCCCTGATTGATTTTCGGCCCACAACACGCCCGTTTCATCCGTTTGTTCACCCATATAATCCCAAAAATTTAAAACGACTGCAGTGGGATGATCCCCAAACTCCTTGGCATGCCCCGGTCGATTTTTGGCCCACAGAATACCTGGAACCCTAGCCCACCCACATTGGCACTGTTTTGCCCATTTGTCTACCTAAATGGCCATGAAAATTTAAACGAACCACACTAGGATGATCCTCAACCTCCCTGGCATGCCCCAGTTAATTTTCGGTCAACAGCACACTCGGACCCAGGCCCACCCCCAAAACCGTGGGTTGTAGCACACCAATTTGGCCCGAAAATGCCCATTTTGCGCTGTTTCGCCCATCTGTCCACCCAAATAGCTACAAAAAGTTAAACGGACCACACTGGGATGATTCCCAACCTCCCTGGCATGCCTCGGTATAGTTGTAGCCCACATCATGCCCGAACCCCATGCCTACCCCCAAAATCATGGGAAATAGCACACCGATTTGGGCTAAAAATGCCTCATTCGTACTGTTTTACCTATTTGTCAACCGAAATGATCATGAAGACTAAAATGTACAACACTGGGAAGACCCTTAACCTCCATGGTATACCCAAATTGATTTTCATCCCACAACAAGCTCAGACCCCAAGCCCACCCCCAAAACCATGGGCTATAACATATCGATTTGGCCCGAAAATATCTCGTTCACGCCATTTTGCTCGTTTGTTCTCCTAAATGTCCACAAAAATTTAAGCGAACCATACTGGGTTGATCCCCAACCTACCTGACATGCCTCAAATAATTTTTGACCCACAACACACCCGAACCCTGGATGTACCCTCTAAATCATGGACTATAGCATACCGATTTGGCCTGAAAATACCCCATTTACGCTGTTTTACCAGTTTGTCCACCGAAATTGTCACAAAAAATTAAATGAACTATACCGTCAAAAATTCACCATTCGCACCGTTTCGCCCGTTTATCTAACCAAATGGCCATGAAAAATTAAAATGACCACACTAGGACGATCCTCAACATCCCTGACATGCCCTGGTTCATTTTTTGCCTACAGCACACCCGAACCTTAGGCCCACCCCCAAAGCATTGGCTATATCACACCGATTTGGCCCGAAAATGCCTTGTTCACGCCATTTCGATCATTTGTCCACCCAAATGATAACTAAAAGTTAAAAGGTCCACACTAGGATGATTCCTAACCTCCCTCGCATGCCCCAGTCAATTTTTGTCCCATAGCACGCCCGGACCCTGGGCCCAACCCCAAAACCGTGGGCTATAGCATACTGATTTGGCCTAAAAATGACCTATTCTCGTAGTTTTGCCCGTTTGTCCACCCAAATATCCATGAAAAATTAAACAGACCATACTGGGATGATCCCCAACCTCCCTGGAATGCCCCGGTCAATTTTTGGCCCACAGCACACCCGGACCTCGGGCCCACTCTTGAAAATGTGGGTTATAGAACATTGTTTTGGCCTGAGTATGCCTCGTTCACATCATTTTACCGGTTTGTCCACCTAAATGGCCACGATAAAATTAAAAGACCACACTTGGAAGATCCTTAACCTCCCTGGCTTGCCTCGGTCGATTTTCGGCCAACAGAACGCCCAGATCCCAGGCCCACCCTCGAAACCATGGTCTATAGCACACCGATTTGGTCCAAAAATGCCTCGTTCGTATCGTTTTGCCCATTTATCCACAAAAATGGCGACAAAAAAATGAAACGGACCACACTGGGTTGATCCCCAACTTCCCTTGGCCAGCCACTAAAATCGTAGGCTATGAAACACCGATTTGGCCCGAAAATACCTCATTCGCACTGTTTCGGTCGTTTGTCCACCAAAATGGCAATAAAAGGTTAAGAGAACCATATTGGGATGATCTCCAACCTCCCAAGCATGCCCCAGTTGATATTCGACCCACAACACACCCAAACCACAGGCTCACTCCCAAAACCATCGTCTATAGCACACCAATCTAGCCCGAAAATGCCTTGTTCACACTATTTTGCCCGTTTGTCAACCCAAATGGCCACAAAAAATTAAACAGACCATACTGGGATGATCCTTAACATCCCTAGCATACCTTGGTTGATTTTTGACCCACAGCACACCCGGACCCCAGGCCCACCCCTAAAATCGTAGGGTATGGCACACCGATTTGGCCCGAAAATGCCCCGTTCTCGTCGTTTTGCCCATTTGTCCACCCAAGTGGCCACAAAGAGTTAATCAGACCACACTGGGATGATCCTCAACCCCCTGGCATGCTTAGGTCGATTTTTGACCCATAGCCCGCCAAACCCCGAGCCCACCCTCAAAACCATGGGCTATAGCACACCTATTTGGCTTGAAAATGCCCCGTTTGTGCCATTTCGCACGTTAATCTACCCAAATGGCCGTGGAAAACTAGGCGAACCACACTTGGAGGATTCCCAGCCTCCCTGGCATACCCCAATCGATTTTTGACCCACAACACGCTTGAACCCCAGACCCACCCCCAAAAGTGTGAGCTCTAACACACCGATTTAGCCCAAAAATAATCTGTTCACGTCGATTCCCTCATTTATCCACCTAAATGGCCACGAAAAATTAAACGGGCCATATTGAAATGATCCTTAATCTCCCTTGCATGCCTCAATCGATTTTCAATCCACAGCACGCCCGGACCCCGAGCCCACCCCATATACCATGGGCAATAGCACACCAATTTGGCCTAAAAATACCTCGTTCGTGCCGTTTCGCCCGTCTGTTCACCCAAATTGCCACAAAATATTAAACAAACCACACTGAGACGACCCCAACCTTCCTGACACACCCCGATTGATTTTCGTCCCACAACATGCCCGGACCTCAGGCCCACCCCCAAAATCGTGGGCTATCGCACACCGATTTAGCCTAAAAATGTCGTGTTCACATTATTTCACCCATTTTTTCCACCCAAATGGCCACAAAAAATTAAATGGACCACACTGAGATGATCCCCAACCTCCTTGGCATGCCCCGATCGATTTTCAAAACACAGCACTTCTGGAAACCAAGCCCACACCCGAATCTGTGGGTATAGCACACCGATTTGGCCTAAAAATTCCTCGTTCGTGCCATTTCGTCCATTTATCGACCCAAATTACCACAAAAATTAAACAAACCTTACTGAAATGATCCTCAAGCTCCCTAGAATACCACAGTCAATTTTAGGCCCACTTCACGATCGAACCTTGGGCCCACCCTTGAAACTGTGGGTTATAGCACATCGATTTGGCTCAAAAATACCCCGTTCGCGTCGTTTTGTCCGTTTGTCCACCCAATTGGACATGAAACAATAAACAGACCACATTGGGATGATACCCAACCTCCCTGGCATGCCCCGATCAATTTTTGGCCAATAACAAGCCCGAACCCCAGGTCCACCCCCGAAACTGTAGGCTATAGCACACCAATTTGGCCCAAAAATGACTCGTTCGCGCCGTTTTGCCCGTTTGTCCACCCAAATGTCAACAAAAATTAAACGGACCATAACGGGATGATCCACAACCTCCCTGGCATGCACCGGTTGATTTTTGGCTGCAGGACTCCCGGACCCCGGGCACACCCCCAAAACCGTGGGCTATAGCACACCGATTTGGCCTAAAAATGCATAATTCGTTTCGTTCAACCTGTTTTAAACCCAAATAGCCATAAAAAATTATACATACCACACTGGGATGATCCCTAACCTCCCTGGCATGCCTCAATCAATTTTTGGCCAATAAGATGCCCGGACCCCAGGCCCACCTCGAAAACCGTAGACTATAGAACACCAATTTGACTCGAAAATGCCTAATTCGCGCCGTTTTGCCCGTTTGTCCACCTAAATGGCCACGAAAAATTAAACGGACCACACTGGGACAATCCTCAACCTCCTCGACATGCCCCGATCAATTTTTGGCCCACAGCACACCGGAACCCCAGGCCTACCCCTGAAATCGTGGGCTATATAGTACACTGATTTGGCCTGAAAATGCCCCATTCGCTTTGTTTTTCCTGTTTGTCCAACAAAATGGCACAAAAAATTAAATGGACCATACTGGGACGATCCTCAAGCCCCCCGACATTCCTCGGTCAATTTTTTGCCAACCGCACACCCAAACCCCGGGCCCACTCCCAAAACTGTGGGCTATAGCACACCAATTTGTCCCGAAATGTCCCATTCACGATGTTGTGCCTGTTTGTCTAGGAAAAATTAAACAAAATACACTAGGACGATCTCCAACCTCCCTGGCATGCCTCGGTTGATTTTTGGCCCACACCACGCCCGGACCCCGGGCCCACTACCAAAACCGTGGCCTATAGGACACTAATTTTGCCCGAAAATGCCTCGTCCGGGAAATCTCGCCCGTTTATCCTCCCAAATCGCAACAAAAAATTAAATTAAATATACTGGGATGGTCTCTAACCTCCTTTTCAAGTCCCGGTCGATTTTCGGTCCAGAGAACACCCGGACCCCGAGCCCACCATTAAAATAGTGGGCTATAGCACTCTAATTTGTCCGAAAAATGCCCCGTTAGCGTTGTTTTACCCCTTTGTCCACCCAAATGACCATGAAAAATTAAACAGATCACACGGGGATGATTCCCAACCTCATTGGCATACCCCGATCGATTTACGGCCCATAGCACTCCCGAACCCCAGGCTCACCCCCAAAACTGTGGGCTACAGCATGCCGAATTGGATCAAAAATACCTCATTCGTGCTATTTCATCTGTTTGTCCACATAAATGGCAACAAAAAGTTAAAAGTACCACACTGGGATGATCCTCAACCTCCCAAGCATGCCCTAGTCAATTTTTGGCCCACAGCACGCCCGAACCCCGGGCCCACCCCCAAAATTGTTGGCTATAGCAATCCAAATCCCAAGTCTATCCCCAACCTCACCGGTATGTCCCAGTCGATTTTTGGCCCACAGCACTCCCGAACCCCAGGTCCAACCCTAAAATCGTGGGCTATAGCACACCGAATTAGACCAAAAATGCCCTGTTAGCACTATTTCATCCGTTTGTCCACCTAAATGGCCACTAAAAATTAAACGGACCACACTGGGAATATCCCCATCCTCCCTGGCACGCTCCGGTCAATTTTTCATACAAAGAACGCCCGAACCTCGGGCCCACCCCTAAAACCGTGGGCTATAGGACACTAATTTTGCCCGAAAATGCCTCGTCCGGGCCATCTCGGCCGTTTATCCTCCCAAATCGCAACAAAAACTTAAATAAAATATACTGGGATGATCTCTAACCTCCCTTTCAAGTCCCGGTCAATTTTCGGTCCAGAGAACACCCGGACCCCGAGCCCACCATTAAAATAGTGGCCTATAGCACTCTAATTTGTCTGAAAAATGCCCCGTTAGCGTTGTTTTACCCCTTTGTCCACCCAAATGACCATGAAAAATTAAACGGATCACACGGGGATGATTCCCAACCTCATTGGCATACCCCGATCGATTTACGGCCCATAGCACTCCCGAACCCCAGGCTCACCCCCAAAACCGTGGGCTACAGCATGCCGAATTGGATCAAAAATACCTCATTCGTGCTATTTCATCTGTTTGTCCACATAAATGGCAACAAAAAGTTAAAAGGACCACACTGGGATGATCCTCAACCTCCCAAGCATGCCCTGGTCAATTTTTGGCCCACAGCACGCCCGAACCCCGGGCCCACCCCCAAAATTGTTGGCTATAGCAATCCAAATCCCAAGTCTATCCCCAACCTCACCGGTATGTCCCGGTCGATTTTTGGCCCACAGCACTCCCGAACCCCAGGTCCAACCCCAAAATCGTGGGCTCTAGCACGCCGAATTAGACCAAAAATGCCCCGTTAGCGCTATTTCATCCGTTTGTCCACCTAAATGGCCACTAAAAATTAAACGGACCACACTGGGAATATCCCCATCCTCCCTGGCACGCTCCGGTCAATTTTTCATACAAAGAACGCCCGAACCTCGGGCCCACCCCTAAAACCGTGGGCTATAGGACACTAATTTTGCCCGAAAATGCCTCGTCCGGGCCATCTCGCCCGTTTATCCTCCCAAATCGCAACAAAAAATTAAATAAAATATACTGGGATGATCTCTAACCTCCCTTTCAAGTCCCGGTCGATTTTCGGTCCAGAGAACACCCGGACCCCGAGCCCACCATTAAAATAGTGGCCTATAGCACTCTAATTTGTCCGAAAAATGCCCCGTTAGCGTTGTTTTACCCCTTTGTCAACCCAAATGACCATGAAAAATTAAACGGATCACACGGGGATGATTCCCAACCTCATTGGCATACCCCGATCGATTTACGGCCCATAGCACTCCCGAACCCCAGGCTCACCCCCAAAACCGTGGGCTACAGCATGCCGAATTGGATCAAAAATACCTCATTCGTGCTATTTCATCTGTTTGTCCACATAAATGGCAACAAAAAGTTAAAAGGACCACACTGGGATGATCCTCAACCTCCCAAGCATGCCCTGGTCAATTTTTGGCCCACAGCACGCCCGAACCCCGGGCCCACCCCCAAAATTGTTGGCTATAGCAATCCAAATCCCAAGTCTATCCCCAACCTCACCGGTATGTCCCGGTCGATTTTTGGCCCACAGCACTCCCGAACCCCAGGTCCAACCCCAAAATCGTGGGCTATAGCACACCGAATTAGACCAAAAATGCCCCGTTAGCGCTATTTCATCCGTTTGTCCACCTAAATGGCCACTAAAAATTAAACGGACCACACTGGGAATATCCCCATCCTCCCTGGCACGCTCCGGTCAATTTTTCATACAAAGAACGCCCGAACCTCGGGCCCACCCCTAAAACCGTGGGCTATAGGACACTAATTTTGCCCGAAAATGCCTCGTCCGGGCCATCTCGCCCGTTTATCCTCCCAAATCGCAACAAAAAATTAAATAAAATATACTGGGATGATCTCTAACCTCCCTTTCAAGTCCCGGTCAATTTTCGGTCCAGAGAACACCCGGACCCCGAGCCCACCATTAAAATAATGGCCTATAGCACTCTAATTTGTCCGAAAAATGCCCCGTTAGCGTTGTTTTACCCCTTTGTCAACCCAAATGACCATGAAAAATTAAACGGATCACACGGGGATGATTCCCAACCTCATTGGCATACCCCGATCGATTTACGGCCCATAGCACTCCCGAACCCCAGGCTCACCCCCAAAACCGTGGGCTACAGCATGCCGAATTGGATCAAAAATACCTCATTCGTGCTATTTCATCTGTTTGTCCACATAAATGGCAACAAAAAGTTAAAAGGACCACACTGGGATGATCCTCAACCTCCCAAGCATGCCCTGGTCAATTTTTGGCCCACAGCACGCCCGAACCCCGGGCCCACCCCCAAAATTGTTGGCTATAGCAATCCAAATCCCAAGTCTATCCCCAACCTCACCGGTATGTCCCGGTCGATTTTTGGCCCACAGCACTCCCGAACCCCAGGTCCAACCCCAAAATCGTGGGCTCTAGCACACCGAATTAGACCAAAAATGCCCCGTTAGCGCTATTTCATCCGTTTGTCCACCTAAATGGCCACTAAAAATTAAATGGACCACACTGGGAATATCCCCATCCTCCCTGGCACGCTCCGGTCAATTTTTCATACAAAGAACGCCCGATCCTCAGGCCCACCCCTAAAACCGTGGGCTATAGCACTCTGATTTTGCCCAAAAATACCCCGTTAGTGCTGTTTTGCCCCTTTGTCAACCCAAATGCCCATGAAAAATTAAACGAAAAACTCTGGTATGATCCCCAAATTCACTGCCATGCCCCAGTCAATTTTCGACTCATAGCACTCCCGGAGCCCAGGCCCTCCCCCAAAACAGTGGGCTATAGCACACCGATTTGGCCCAAAAATGCCCTGTTCGCACTGTTTTGCCCGTTTGTCCACACAAATGGCCACAAAAAATTAAACGGACCACACTACGACGATCCCCAACCTCCCTGGAAAGCGCTGGTCGATTTTTGTACCACAGCACGCCCGAAAACATGGGCCCACTATCGAAATCATGGGCTATAGCACCCTAATTTGGCCCAAAAATGCCCCGTTCGTGCCGTTTCGCCAGTTAATCCACCCAAATAGCCATAAAAAATTAAACGGACCATATTGGTTTGATTACCAACATCCCTGGCACGCCCCGATCAATTTTTGTCTAACAACACATTCAGACCTCGGGACCACCCCCAAAACCGTGGGCTATAGCACATCGATTTGGCACAAAAATGCCCTGTTAGCACCATTTCACCGTTTGTCCACTCAAATGGACACAAAAATTAAACGGACCACACTGGGACGATCCGCAACTCCCCAAGCACACCTCGATTGATTTTTATCCCACAACATACCCGAACCCTGAGCTAAACCTCTAAATCGTGGGGTATGGCACATCAATTTCGCCTGAAAATACCCCGATTGCACAGTTTTGCCTGTTAGTCCGCCTACATGGCCATAAAAATTAAACGAACCATACTGGGATGATCCTCAACCTCCCTAGCATGCCTCGGTCAATTTTTGACCCACAAAAATCCCAAACCTTGGGACCACCCCTAAAACCATGGGCTATAGCACATCGATTAGGCCCAAAAACACCCTATTCGCGTCGTTTTGCCCAATTGTCCACCCAAATGGCCATGAAAAATTAAACAGACCACACTGGGACAATCCCCAACCTCCCTGGGATGCCCCGATAAATATTTGGCCCACAGCACTCCCAAAACCTGGGCTCACCGTCAAAATGGTGGGCTATAGCATACCAATTTGGCCCGAAAATGCCCCGTTTATGTCATTTCGCCCGTTTTCCACCCAAATGGACACAAAAATTAGACGAACCACAATGCAATGATTTCTAAAATCCCTGGCACACCCCAAAAAATTTTTGGCCTACAGCACACTTGGACACCGCCCCCCCTCCCCCTCAAAATAGTGGTCTATAGCACACCGATATGGCCCGAAAATGCCCCATTCACACTGTTTTGCTCGTTTGTCCACCCAAATAGACATGAAAAATTAAATGTACTATACTGGGATAATACCTAACCTATCTAGCATGCCTCTATCAATTTTTATCCTGCAGCACGCCAAACGCTGGGTCCACCCCCAAAATCATGGGCTTAGCACACCGATTTGGCTAAAAAATGCCCAGTTCGCATCGTTATGCCCGTTTGTCCACCCAAATGGCCATGAAAAATTAAAATGTCCAGACTGGGACGATCCCCAACCTACCTGGCTTACCCCGGTCAATTTTTGACCCACAGAACACCCGAGACCACCCCCGACACCATGGGCTATAGCACACCGATTTGGCCCAAAAATTCCCCGTTCGTGCCATTTTGCCCGATTGTCCACAAAAATGGCCACGAATAATTAAACGGACCATACTGGGATGATCCCCAACATCCTTGGCTTACCCCGATAGATTTTTAGCCCACAGTAAGCCCGGGTCCCGGGCGCACCCCTGAAACCATTGGCTAGAGGACTCTCATTTGGCCCAAAAATGTCCCGTTCACACTGTTTCGCCCGTTTGTCTACACAAATGACCATGAAAAATTAAACTGACCACACTGGGATGATCACCAACATCCCTGGCATGCCCTGGTTAATTTTTCGCCCAAAGCACTCCTGAAACCTGGTCCCACTCCCAAATATTGGCTATAGTACACCAATTTCGCCCGAAAATGCCCTGTTCACGCTATTGCGATTGTTTGTCCACCCAAATGACCATTAAAATTTAAACGGTCCACACTAGGATGATTCCTAACCTCCCTCGCATGCCCCAGTCAATTTTTGGCCCATAGCACGCCCGGATCCCAGGCTCAACCCCAAAACCCTGGGCTATAGCATACTGATTTAGCCTAAAAATACCCCATTGCCATAGTTTCGCCCGTTTGTCCACCCAAATATCCACAAAAAATTAACCAGACCATACTGGGATGATTCGCAACCTCCCTGGCATGCCCCAGTCGATTTTTGGCCCACAGCACGCTCGAACACCGGGCCAACCCTTAAAACCGTGGGCTATAGCACACTGATTTTTCTTGAAAATGCCTCATTCACATCGTTTTACCTGTTTGTCCACCTAAATTGCCATAATAAAATAAACAGACTATACTGGGAAGATCCCCAATCTCCCTGGCTTGCCTCAGTCGATTTTTGACCTACAGCACGCCCAGATCCCAAGCCCACCCTCGAAACCATGGTCTATAGCACACCAATTTGGTCCAAAGATGCCTTGTTCCTATCGTTTCACCCATTTGTCCACCCAAATGGCCACAAAAATTAAACGGACCACAATGGGATGATCCCCAACTTCCCTGGGCCAACCACTAATATCGTGGGCTATGAAACACCGATTTGGCCCAAAAATGCCCCGTTCGCACTGTTTCGCTCGTTCGTTCACTAAAATGGCCATAAAAGGTTAAACAAACCATATTGGGATGATCTCCAACCTCCCTAGCATGCCTCGGTCAATATTTGACCCGTAGCATACCCGAAACCCGGGCTCACTCCCAAAACCATCATCTATAGCACACCAATCTGGCCCGAAAATTCCCCATTCACACTATTTCGCCCATTTGTCCACCCAAATGGCCATGAAAAATTAAACGGACAACACTAGGATGATCCTTAACATCCCTATCATGACCTGGTCAATTTTTGGCCTATAGCATGACCGGACCCCAGGCCCACCCCTTAAACCGTGGGCTATGGCACACCGATTTGGCCTGAAAATGCCCCGTTCGCATCATATTACCTATTTGTCCGTGCAAGTGGCCACGAAAAGTTAATCAGACCACACTGGGATGATCCTCAACCCCCTGACATGCTTCGGTCAATTTTTGACCCGTAGCACACCCAAAACCCAAGCCCACCCTCAAAATCGTGAGCTATAGCACACCGATTTGGCTCGAAAATGCCCCGTTTGTGTCGTTCCGCACGTTATTCTACCCAAATGGCCATGAAAAGTTAGGCAAACCACACTTGGAGGATCCCTGCCTCCCTGGCATACCTTGATCGATTTTTGACCAACAACACGCCTGTACCCCGGGCCCACCCCCAAAATCGTGGGCTATAACACACTGATTTGGCCCAAAAATAACCTGTTAGCGTCGATTCGCTCGTTTGTCCACCTAAATGGCCACGATAAATTAAACAGGACATATTAGGATGATCCTCAATCTCCATTGCATGCCTCAGTCGATTTTTAACCCACAACACTCCCGAACCCCAAGCCCACCCCATAAACCGTGGGCAATAGCACACCGATTTGGCCCAAAAATACCTCATTCATGCCGTTTCGCCTGTTTGTCCACCCAAATTGCCACAAAATATTAAACAGACCATACTGAGACGATCTCTAACCTTCCTAGGACACCCCGATTAATATTCGTCCCACAGCATGCCCGGACCCCAGGCCCACCCCCAAAATCGTGGGCTATCGCTCACCAATTTGGCCCAAAAATGTTGTGCTCACATCATTTAACCCGTTTTTCCACCCAAATGGCCACAAAAATTAAACGCACCATACTGGGATAATACCTACCCTCCCTAGCACACCCTAGTCGATTTTCAGCCCACAATAAGCTCGAACCCCGAGACTACCCCTAAAACCGTGGGCTATAGCACACTAATTTAGCCAAAAATTCCTCGTTCATGTCGTTTTACTCATTTATCCACCCAAATGGCCACAAAAAATTAAATGGACCACACTAAGATGATCCCCAATGTCCCTGGCATGCCCTGATATATATTTAGAACACAGCACTTCTGGACCCCGAGCCCATCCCCGATTCCGTGGGCTATCGCATACCGATTTAGCCTGAAAATGCCTCGTTCATGCTGTTTCGCCCATTTATCCACCCAAATTACCACAAAAAATATAACAGACCATTCTGGGATGATCACCATCCTTACTGGCATGCCCCGGTTGATTTTTGGCCCACAGCACGCCCGGACCCCAGGCCCACCCACAAAATCGTAGGCTATGGCACACCGATTTTACCTAAAAATGCCCTGTTCGTGTTATTTCGCCCGTTTGTCCACCCAAATTGCCACGAAATATTAAACAGACCATACTGAGACAATCTCCAACCTTCCTGGCATACCCTGATAGATTTTCGTCCCACAGCACGCTCGGACCCTAAGCCCACCTAAGCCCACCCCCCAAACCATGGGCTATCGCTCACCAATTTGCCCGAAAATTTCGTGTTCACGTCATTTCACCCGTTTTTCCACCCAAATAGCCACAAAAAATTAAATTCACCATACTGGGATGATCCCTACCATCCCTGGAACACCCTGGTGAATTTTTGGCCCATAATAAGCTCGAACCCCAAACCTACCCCTAAAACCGTGGGCTATAGCACACTAATTTCGCCAAAAATGCCCCGTTCACGTCATTTCACCCGTTTATCCACCCAAATAGTCACAAAAAATTAATTAGACCACACTAAGATGATCCCCAACCTCCCTGGCATGCCCCGATCAATCTTTAGAACACAACACTTCTGGACCCCGAGCCCACCCCCGATTTCGTAGGCTATAGCACACCGATTTGGCCTGAAAATTCCTCGTTGTTTTTATTTTGCCCATTTATCCACCAAAATCACCACAAAAATTTAACGGACCATTCTGGGACGATCACCATCCTTACTGGCATGTCCTGATCGATTTTTGGCCCACAAAACGCTCGGACCCCAGGCCCACCCCTAAAATTATGGGCTATGGCACACCAATTTTACCTAAAATGCCCCGTTCATGTTATTTCGCCTGTTTTTCCACCCAAATGGCCACAAATAATTAAAAGGACCACGCTGGGATGATCCCAACCTTCCTGGCACGCCCTTGTCAATTTTTGGCCCACAACATGCCCAGACCCTAGGCCCACCCCCGAAGTCGTGGGCTATAACACACCGACTTGGCCAGAAAATGCCCTGTTCATGTTGTTTTGCCTATTTGTCCACCCAAATGACCACAAAAAATTAAACGGACCACGATGGGATGATCCCCAACTTCCCTGGGCCAACCACTAATAACGTGGGCTATGAAACACCGATTCGGCCAGAAAATGCCCCGTTCGCACTGTTTCGCTCGTTTGTCCACTAAAATGGCCATAAAAGGTTAAGCGGACCATATTGAGATGATCTCCAACCTCCCAAGCATGCCTCGGTCGATATTCGACCCATAGCACACCCGAAACCTGGGCTCACACCCGAAACCCGAATCTATAGCACACCAATCTGGCCCGAAAATTCCCCATTCACACAATTTCGCCCATTTGTCCACCCAAATGGCCATGAAAAATTAAACGGACAACACTGGGATGATACTTAACATCCCTATCATGACCTGGTCAATTTTTGGCCTACAGCATGACCGGACCCCAGGCCCACCCCTTAAACCGTGGGCTATGGCACACCGATTTGGCCTGAAAATGCCCCGTTCGCATCATATTACCTATTTGTCCGTGCAAGTGGCCACGAAAAGTTAATAGACCACACTGGGATGATCCTCAACCTCCTGACATGCTTCGGTCAATTTTTGACCCGTAGCACACCCAAAACCCAAGCCCACCCTCAAAATCGTGAGCTATAGCACACCGATTTGGCTCGAAAATGCCCCGTTTATGTCGTTTCGCACGTTATTCTACCCAAATGGCCATGAAAAATTAGGCGAACCACACTTTGAGGATCCCAGCCTCCCTGGCATACCTTGATCGATTTTTGACCAACAACACCCCTGTATCCCGGGCCCACCCCCAAAACCGTGGGCTATAACAAACTGATTTGGCCCAAAAATAACCTGTTAGCGTCGATTCGCTTGTTTGTCCACCCAAATGGCCACGATAAATTAAACGGGCCATATTGGGATGATCCAAAATCTCCATTGCATGCCTCGGTCGATTTTTGACCTACAGCACGCCCGGACCCCAAGCCCACCCCATAAACCGTAGGCAATAGCACACCGATTTGGCCCAAAAATACCTCGTTCATGCCGTTTCGCCCGTTTGTCCACCCAAGTTGCCACAAAATATTAAACAGACCATACTGAGACGATCTCTAACCTTCCTAGCACACCCCGATTGATTTTCGTCCCACAGCACGCCCGGACCCCAGGCCCACCCCCAAAATCGTGGGCTATCGCTTACTAATTTGGCCCGAAAATGTCGTGCTCACGTCATTTAACCCGTTTTTCTACCCAAATGGCAACAAAAAATTAAACGCACCATGCTGGGATGATCCCTACCCTCCCTAGCACACCCTGGTCAATTTTCAGCCCACAATAAGCTCGAACCCCGAGCCTACCCCTAAAACCGTGGGTTATAGCACACTAATTTAGCCAAAAATTCCTCGTTCACGCCGTTTTACTCATTTATCCACCCAAATGGCCACAAAAAATTAAATGGACCACACTAAGATAATCCCCAACCTCCCCGGCATGCCCTGATCAATATTTAGAACACAGCACTTCTGGACCCCGAGCCCACCCGCGATTCCGTGGGCTATAGCACACCGATTTGGCCTGAAAATGCCTCGTTCATGCTGTTTCGCCCATTTATCCACCCAAATTACCACAAAAAATATAACGGACCATTCTAGGATGATCACCATCCTTACTGGCATGCCCCGGTTGATTTTTGGCCCACAGCACGCCCGGACACAGGCCCACCCACAAAATCGTAGGCTATAACACACCGATTTTAACTAAAAATGCCCTGTTCGTGTTATTTCGCCCGTTTGTCCACCAAAATTACCACGAAATATTAAACAGACCATACTGAGACAATCTCCAACCTTCCTGGCATACCCCGGTTGATTTTCGTCCCACAGCACGCCCGGACCCCAGGCCCACCCCCCAAACCATGGGCTATCGCTCACCAATTTGCCCGAAAATTTCGTGTTCACGTCATTTCACCCGTTTTTCCACCCAAATGGCCACAAAAAATTAAACTCACCATACTGGGACGATCCCTACCCTCCCTGGCACTCCCTGGTCAAATTTCAGCCCATAATAAGCTCGAACCCCGAACCTACCCCTAAAACTGTGGGTTATAGCACACTAATTTCGCCAAAAATGCCCCGTTCACGTCATTTCACCCATTTATCCACCCAAATAGCCACAAAAAATTAAATGGACCACACTAAGATGATCCCCTACCTCCCTGGCATGCCCCGATCAATTTTTAGAACACAACACTTCTTGACCCCAAGCCCACCCCCGATTCCGTGGGCTATAGCACACCGATTTGGCCTGAAAATGCCTCGTTCGTGCTATTTTGCCCATTTATCCACCCAAATTACCACAAAAAATTTAACGGACCATTCTGGGACGATCACCATCCTTACTGGCATGTCCCGATCAATTTTTGGCACACAACACGCCCGGACCCCAGGCCCACCCCCAAAATCGTGGGCTATAGCACACCAATTTTAACTAAAAATGCCCCGTTCGTGTTATTTCGCCCGTTTGTCCACCCAAATGGCCACAAATAATTAAAAGGACCACGCTGGGATGATCCCAACCTTCTTGGCACGCCCTTTTCGATTTTTGGCCCACAACATGCCCAGACCCTAGGCCTACCCCCGAAGTCATGGGCTATAGCACATCGACTTGGCTCGAAAATGCCCTGTTCATGTTGTTTCGCCTATTTGTCCACCCAAATGGCCACAAAAAATTAAACGGGACACAATGGGATGATCTCCAACTTACCTAGGCCAAGCACTAATATCGTGGGCTATGAAACACCGATTTCGCCCAAAAATGCCCCGTTCGCACTGTTGCGCTCGTTTGTCAACTAAAATGGCCATAAAAGGTTAAGCGGACCATATTGAGATGATCTCCAACCTTCCCAGCATGCCTCGGTCGATATTCGACCCATAGCACATCCGAACCCCGGGCTCACTCCCAAAACCATCATCTATAGCACACCAATCTGGCCCGAAAATGCCCCATTCACACTATTTCGCCCATTTGTCCACCCAAATGACCATGAAAAATTAAACGGACCACACTGCGATGATCCTTAACATCCCTAGCATGCCCTGGTCAATTTTTTGCCTACAGCATGCCCGGACCCCGGGCCCACCCCAAAAACCGTGGGCTTTGGCACACCGATTTGGCCTGAAAATGCCACGTTCGCATCGTTTTACCTATTTGTCCGTGCAAGTGGTCACGAAAAGTTAATAGACCACACTGGGATGATCCTCAACCTCCTGACATGCTTCGGTCGATTTTTGACCCGTAGCACGCCCAAAACCCAAGCCCACCCTCAAAATCGTGAGCTATAGCACACCGATTTGGCTCGAAAATGCCCCGTTTGTGTCGTTCCGCACGTTATTCTATCCAAATGGCCGTGAAAAATTAGGTGAACCACACTTGGAGGATCCCAGCCTCCCTGGCATACCTTGATCGATTTTTGACTAACAACACGCCTGGACCCCAGGCCCACCCCCAAAACTGTGGGCTATAACACACTGATTTGGCCCAAAAATAACCTGTTAGCGTCGATTCGCTCGATTGTCCACCTAAATGGCCACTATAAATTAAATGGGCCATATTGGGATGATCCTCAATCTCCCTTGCATGCCTCGTTCAATTTTTGACCCACAGCACGCCCGGACCCCAAGCCCACCCCATAAACCGTGGGCAATAGCACACCGATTTGGCCCAAAAATACCTCATTTATTCCGTTTCGCCCATTTGTCCACCCAAATTGCCACAAAATATTAAACATACCATACTGAGACGATCTCTAACCTTCCTAGCACAGCCCGGTTGATTTTCGTCCCACAACACGCCTGGACCTCAGGCCCACCCCCAAAATCGTGGGCAATCGCTCACCAATTTGGCCTGAAAATGTCGTGCTCACGTCATTTAACCCGTTTTTCCACCCAAATGGCCTCAAAAAATTAAACGCACCATACTGGGACGATCCCTACCCTCCCTGACACACCCTGGTCAATTTTCAGCCCACAATAAGCTCGAACCCCCAGCCTACCCCTAAAACCGTAGGCTATAGCACACTAATTTCACCAAAAATGCCTCGTTCACGCTGTTTCACCCGTTTATCCACCCAAATAGCCATAAAAAATTAAATGGACCACACTAAGATTATCTCCAACCTCCCTAGCATGCCCCGATCAATTTTTAGAACACAGCACTTCTGGACCCCGAGCCCACCCCCGATTCCGTGGGCTATAGCACATCGATTTGGCCTGAAAATGCATCATTCGTGCTGGTTCGCCCATTTATCCATCCAAATTACCACAAAACATATAACGGACCATTCTGGGATGATCATCACCCTTACTGGCATGCCCTGGTTAATTTTTGGCCCACAGCACGCTCGGATCCCAAGCCCACCCACAAAATCGTGGGCTATAGCACACCGATTTTACCTAAAAATTCCCCGTTCATGTTATTTCACCCATTTGTCCACCCAAATGGCCACAAATAATTAAACGAACCACGCTAGAATAATCCCAACCTTCCTGGCACGCCCTTATCGATTTTTGGCCCACAACATGCCCAGACCCTAGGCCCACATCCGAAGTCGTGGGCTATAGCACACCGACTTGGCCAGAGAATACCCCGTTCATGTTGTTTCGCCCATTTGTCCACCCAAATGGCCTCAAAAAATTAAACGCACCACACTGGGATGATCCCCAACCTCCCTAGCATGCCCCATTCAATTTTCAGTCTACAGCTCGCTCGGACCCTGGGCCCACCCCAAAAACCGTGGGCTATAGCACACTAATTTGACCTTAAAATGCCCCATTCACGCCATTTTGCCTGTTTGTCCACACAAATGGCGATGAAAAATTAAAAGGACTACACTAGGATGATCTCCAACCTCCCTGGCACGCCTAGATCAATTTTTAGCCCACAGCACGCCCGGACCACGGGCCCACCCTCAAAACCGTGGGCTATAGCACACTGATTTTGCCCAAAAATTCTCCGTTAACATCGTTTTTCCCGTTTGTCCACCCAAATGACAATGAAATATTAAACGGACCACACTAGGATGATCCCCAACCTCCCTGGCTCGCCTCGGTCAAATTTAGGCCCACATCACGCCCGATCCCACCCTCAACACCGTGGGCTACAGCACATCGATTTGGCCCAAAAATTCCCAGTTCGCACCATTTCTCCCATTTGTCTACCCAAATGGCCATGAAAAATTAAACGGACCACACTTGGACGATCTCCAATATCCCTGGTATACCCTGGTCGATTATCAGCCCACAGCAAGCCCAGAACCCGGGCGCACCCCTGAAACCATTAGCTATAGCACTCTGATTTGGCCTAAAAATGTCCCGTTTGCACCGTTTTGCCCGTTTATCCATCCAAATGGCCATGAAAAAATTAAACGGACCACACTAGGACGATCCCCAACCTCCCTAGAATGCCATGGTCGATTTTTAACCCACAGCACGCCCGAACCTAGGCCCACCCCCGAAACCATTGGCTATAGCACTCCGATTTGGCCCAAAAATGCCCCGTTCACGCCATTACGCTTGTTTGTCCACCCAAATGGCCACAAAAAATAAAACGGACCACACTGGGACGATTCCCAACCGCCCTGACATGCCCCAATCAAATTTTGGCCTACAGCACGTCGAGACCCCGAGCCCACCCCTGAAACCGTGGGCTATAGCACACCGATTTGACTCAAAAATGCCCCGTTCACATTGTTTTGACTGTTTGTCCACCCAAATGGCCACGAAAAAATAAACGGACCACACTGGGACGATCCCCAACCTCCCTGGCTTGCTCCGATCGATTTTTGGCCCACAGCCCGCCCGGACCCTAAGCCCACCCGTGAAACCGTGGGCTATAGCATACGAATTTGGTCCAAAAATGCCTCTTTCGCATCATTTTGCCCGTTTATCCACCAAAATGACCACAAAAAATTAAATGGACCACTGGGACGATCCCCAACTGCCTTGGCATGCCTCAATTAATTTTTGGCCAAAAGTACGCCCCAATCGATTTCGGCTAACAGCACGCCCTAACCCAGGTCCACCCCTGAAATCGTGGACTATAGCACACCAATTTACTCAAAAATGCCCCGTTCACGTCATTTTGTCTGTTTGTCCACCCAAATGGCCACACTAGGACTATCCCCAACTTCCCTGGCATGTCCCAGTCGATTTTTTTCCCACAGCACGCCCATACCCTGGGGCCAACACACAAAATTCGTGGTCTATGGCTTATCGATTTTGCCCAAAAATGCCCATTCACGTCGTTTTGCCCGTTTGTCCACTCAAATGGCCACGAAAAATAAAATGGGCCACACTGGGATGATCCCCTACCTCCCCAGCATGCCCTGGTTAATTTTGGCCCACAGAAAGCCCGGACCCAGGTCCACCCTATAAACCGTGGGCAACAGCACACCGATTTGGCTCGAAAATACACCGTTCGCATGGTTTAGCCCATTTGTCCACCCAAATGGTCACAAAAAATTAAACGAACAACACTGGGATAATCCCAAATCCCCTGGAACACTCCGGTCAATTTTTTGGACCGCAACACACTCTGAACCTGGGCCCACCCCTAAAACCGTGGGCTATAGCACACCGATTTGGCCCGAGAATTCCTCATTTGCGGTGTTTCACCCGTTTGTCCACCCAAATGGCCACAAAAAATTAAATGGACTATACTGGGATGATCATCAACCTCCCTGGCACTCATCGATCAATTTTTGACCAACAGTACGCCCTGACCTGTGGCCCACCCCCAAAACCAGGGGCTAATAGCACACTGATTTGGCCCGAAAATGCCCAGTTCGCACTGTTTCTCCCGTTTATCCACCCAAATAGCCATAAAAAATTAAACGGACCATACTGGGATGATCCCCAACCTCCCTGGCATGCTCCAGTCAATTTTGAACCCACAGCAAGCCTGAACCCTGGGCCCACCCCAAAATCATGGGCTATAACACCTGGATTTGGCCCAAAAATGCCCCGATCGCGCCGTTTCGCCCGTTTGTCCACCCAAATAGCCATGAAAAATTAAACAGATCACAATAGGATGATCTCCAACCTCCCTGGCATGCCCCGATCAATTTTTGGCCGATAGCACGCCTGGACCCCGGGCCGACCCCAAAAACCGTGGGCTGTAGCACACCAATTTAGCCCAAAAATGCCCCGTTCATGCTGTTTTGCCCGTTTGTCTACCCGAATGGTCACGAAAAATTAAATGGACCACATTGGGATGATCCCCAACCCCCTGGAATACCCCGATCGATTTTCAGCCTACAGCACGCCTGGACCCCTAGCCCACCCCCGAAACCATGGGCAATAGAACACCGATTTAGCCCGAAAATGCCCCGTTTATGCCGTTACGCCCATTTTCCACCCAAAATGGACACGAAAAATCAGACAGACCATAATGGGATGATTTCTCAAATCCCTGTCATGCCTCGATCAATTTTTTGACTTCAGCACGCCTGGACCCTGGGCCCACCCTCGAAATAGTGGTCAATAAAACATCGATTTGGCCCAAAAATGCCCCATTCACGCCGTTTCGCATGTTTGTCCAAACAAATAGACATGAGAAATTAAACAAACCATACTGGGATGATGCCCAACCTCCCTGGCATGCCCAGTTTGATTTTTGTCCCACAGCACGCCAGACCTTGGTCCACCCCCGAAACTGTGGGCTATAGCACACCGATTTGGCTACAAAATGCCCCGTTCACACCGTTTTTCCTATTTGTCCACCCAAATAGCCACGAAAAATTAAACTGATCAGACTGGGACGATCTTCAACCTCCATGGCTTACCTCGATCAATTTTTTGCCCACAGCACGCCCTGGCCCCCCCAACACTGTGGGCTATAGCACACCGATTTAGCTCAAAAATTCTGTGTTCGCACCATTTCGCCTATTTATCCACCCAAATAGCTATGAAAAAATAAACATACCACACTGGGATGATCCCCAACATCCTTGGCATGTCCGAATCAATTTTCTGCCCACAACAAGCCCGGACCCCGGGCGCACCCCGGAAACCATTGGCTATAGCACTTTGATTTGGCCCAAAAATGCCCCGTTCGCATCGTTTAGTCCGTTTGTTCACCCAAATGGCCATGAAAAATTAAACGGCCCACACTGGGGCGATCCTGAACCACCCTAGCATGCCCTGGTCGATTTTTGGCCCAGAGCACGCCCGGACCTTGGGATCACGCCCAAAACCATTTGCTAAGCACACCGATTTGGCCCGAAAATACCCATTCATGCCATATCGCTCGTTTGTCCATCCAAATGGCCACAAAAAATTAAACGGTCCACACTGGAATGATCCTTAACCTCCTTCCCATGCCTCAATCAATTTTTGGCCTATAGCACGCCTTGACCCTGGGTCCAACCCTAAAACTATGGGCAATAGCACACCGATTTGGTCCGAAAATGCTTTGTTCATGTCATTTTGCCTGTTTGTCCACCTAAATGGCCACAAAAAATAAACAGACCATACTAGGACGATCCCCAACCTCCCTGGCTTGCCCCAATCGATTTTTCACCCACAGCACGCCCAGATCCTAGGCCACCCCCGAAACCGTGGGCTATAGCACACCCATTTGGTCCGAAAATGCCTCATTCGCGATGTTTCGCCCGTTTGTCCACCCAAATGGCCATAAAAAATTAAACGAACCATACTGGGATGATCCCCAGCCTTTCTGTCATGCACCAGTCAAATTTTTTTTACAAACAGCGCACTCGGAACATAGTCCCACATCCGAAATCACGGACTATAGCACACCAATTTGGCCTGAACATGCCCTGTTCACGCCGTTTCGCCTGTTTGGCCACCCAAATGGCCATGAAAAATCAAACGAACCACACTGGGACGATCCCCAACCTCCCAGGCATTCCCCAGTCAAATTACGGCCTACAGCACGCCTGAACCCCGGGACCACCCCCCAAAAATGTAGGCTATAACACATTGATTTGGCAAAAAACACCTCATTTTGCCTGTTTGCGCACCCAAATTGCAACAAAAAGTTAAAAACGGACTACATTGGGATGATCCCCAAGCTCTCTGGCATGCCCCAAAAGATTTTTTGTCCACAATACGCTCGGACCTCTAGCCCACCCCAAAACCATGGGCTATAGCACACTGATTTGGCTCGAAAATGCCTTGTTCACATCATTTTGCCCGTTTGTCTACCCAAATAGCCACGATAAATTAAACGGACCACACTGGGATGATCCTCAAACTCCCTGACATGCCTCTATCAATTTTTGGCCTATAGCACGCCCGAACCCCAGGCCCACCCATAAAATCATTGGGTATAGCACACTGATTTGGCTCGAAATTGCCCCATTCGCACCATTTCTCTCGTTTGTACACCGAAATGGCCATAAAAAATTAAACAGACCGTACTGGGATGATTCCTAACCTCCCTGGCATGCCCCCATCAATTTTTGGCCCACAGCACGCCCAGACCCCGGGTCCACCCAAAATTGTGGGCTATAGCACACCGATTTGGCCCAAAAAGGCCCCGTTCACGAAAAATTAAATGGACTCTACTGGGATGATTCGCAACCACCTTGGCATGCCTCGGCCGATTTTCGGTCGAAAGCATGCCAGGACCCCAAGCGCACCCCCATAACCGTAGGCTATATTACAATGATTCATCCCAAAAATTCTCGGTTCTCAGCATTTCACCCGTTTGTCCACCCAAATGGCCACTAAAAATTAAACGAACCACACTGGGATGATCCCCAACCTCCCTGACATGCCCCACTCAATTTTTGACCCAAAGCACACCCAGACCCCGAGCCTACCCTAAAAACCGTGGGCTATAGTATAGAGATTTGGCTCGAAAATACCCAGTTTGTGTCATTTTGCCCGTTTGTCCACCCAAATGGCCACAAAAAATAAAACGAACCACACTGGTACGATTCCCAACCTCCCTGGCACACCCCGATCAATTTTTAGCCCACACCACACCCGGACCTCATGTCCACCCCAAAAACCATGGGCTATACCACACTGATTTGGCCCAAAAATGACCCGTTCGCGCTATTTCACCCGTTTATCCACCCAAATGGCCACAAAAAATTAAACGGACCATACTGGGACAATTACCATCCTCCCTGGCATACCCCGATTGATTTTTGACCCACAGCCCGCCTGGACCCCGGGTCTACCCCAGAAACTGCGGGCTATATAGCACACAGATTTGGCCCGAAAAGGCCCCGTTCGCGTAGTTTTGCCCGTTTGCCCATACAAATGGCCACGAAAAATAAAATTGACCACACTGGGACGATCCCTAATATCCCTGGCATGACATAATCGATTTGTCCTGCAGCACGCCCGGACCCAGGACTACCCCTAAAACTATGGACTATATAGGACACCAATTTGGCTTGAAAATTCTCCGTTCTCATTATTTTTCTTGTTTGTACACCCAAATGGCCATGAAAAATAAAACAAACCAGACTAGGATGATCCCCAACCTCTATGGCACACAATGATTGATTTTCGTCCCACAGCATGCCTGGACCCCGAGCCCACCCCCAAAACCATGGGCTATAGCACAACGGTTTGGCGGGAAAATGCCCTGTTCATAACGTTTTGCCTGTTTGTCCTCCCAAATGGCCATAAAAAATTAAACGGACACCAAAATCCCCAACCTCCCTGGCATGCCCGAGTTGATTTTAGGCCCACAGCATGCTCGAACCCCGAGCCCATCCCCAAAATCGTGGGTTATAGCACATCAAATTAGCGGAAAAATGCCCCATTCACGCTATTTTGCTCGTTTGTCCACCCAAACGGCTACAAAAAATTAAACGAACCAATTTATTTTCGGCTCACAGTACGCCTAAACTCTGGTCCCACCCCCAAAAGTGTGGCCTATAGCACACTAATTTGGCTCAAAAAATGCCCCATTTTGCCAGTTTGTCCACCCAAATGGCCATAAAAAACTAAACGGACTACACTGGGATTATCCTAAACCTCCCTGGCACACCCCGATTGATTTTTGGCCCATAGCATGCCCTGACCTAGGATGATCCCCAACCTCCCTAGCACGTCTCGGTCGATTTTTGGCCCACAACATTCCCAAACCCTGTGGCCACCCCCAAAACTATCGACTATAGCACACCGATTTGGCTCGAAAATGCCCCGTTCGCACTATTTTGCTTGTTTGACCACCCAAATGGCCACAACAAATTAAATGGGCCACACTGAGACAATCCCCAACCTCCTTGGCATGCCTCGATCAATTTTAGGCCCACAGCACGCTCAAACTCCCGGCCCACCCCTGAAGTCGTGTGCTTAAGCATATCGATTTGGTCCAAAAATGTACCGTTCACACCATTTCACCTGTTTTTCTGCCCAATTGGCCACGAAAAATTAAACGGGCCACACTGGGATGATCCATAACCTACCTGGCAGACCCCGGTCGATTTTTACCCCACAACACACCCGTACCCCGAGCCCACCCCCAAAATCGTGGATTTTGCTCAATTTTCTCCAACTATTTTTCTCGCGATGAATACAATCTCCTCGTCACAAGAATTGCAATCCCCTTAATAAGTATAATTATCTTCGTCTTAGTAGAAAAGAAGTATAAAGTTTTAATGATATAAATCAACCAAGTTGTTGCCTTCAATCTCTCTCCATGATTCGTCTATACCTAATGTGAATGCCCAATTTGTTATGGACCCCAATGGAACATTACGTGTCATCAAAACTTTATACTTTTTTTCTTCTGGTTCATAACTTAGTGAATAGTTATACCGAAAGTCAATTGAGCTAAAACTGTTTGTAGTGCTGGAAAGACGGATTACTTCTCTTATAATGGGATTGCAAATTCTAGCAGACTCCAAGTTTCGATACCAAATGCAGAATAAACCATTGGCATACATTAAATGGTAGTAAAGATTATCAAAATTCCATAGAGATTTTTCCTTTTGCACAATAATGAGAAACGGTCTCTTTTCCGTGCTATCAACTTTGTTACACCATCACGACTCATAGAGCGACATTGATGAATATCAACAAAATCAGATTTCAATACAAGTGAATTAAAAAAATACAGAAACATACCTGAATCTCATCAATGACGTGACAAGCCATAAGAATATTTCAAAAATTATTTCTTGGGGAATTGTAGTATTTCTCATAGTGCCTTTGACGTTTCACCTTGGCGGCTTATGGCTAAACTAATTATTAATAAGCACTCCTTATAAAGAAGTAGCGGAAACCTTAAATTTCAACTTTTTTGAAAAAAGTAGAGTAATTAAGGTGAAATTTAAGAGTAAATAAAATGTTCTTAATTATTTCTCAATTAAGATGTATTCTTTCAAAAAGTAGATATAAAAAGAATTGCAATATAGTACTTTTAGTACTCCTATTAGTTTTTGAATATCAAAATTCTATTTTTAAAATGTTGAATTAATTTAATCAAATTTATATTATTGTTTGAGTTGGTATATATATGGTCAAAAAATATTTTTGCGACTAACATAAAGCCTATTTCCTAGTATATATATTCCTCCCTCACAATATTACAAAAACCCTAGCATCGTCATTATTGTCCAATTACATATTATAATGGCAAAAAAGAAATTAGCCTTTGATAATATTGGTTACAATCTTTCTAGTGATATCCTATTTCTCATCCTTACTAGGGTACCATTTAAATCTTTGTTATATTTCAAATCTATTTGTAAGACGTGGAATGTTATGATCCCTGACAATGAATTCAGGAGAATTCATCGCAGTCAATCCAAAGCATTGGGCCGTGAAAAGCTATTGTTTCACAAATGTTACACTAATGAATTCGAGTTTAGAGACTTGAAAACTTCCCAATTAGTTATAATTGCAAAGGAGATTTCTCCTCCAGAAAAATTCCGAAAAGCTAGTCTTGTGCTCGTGTGATGGCTTGTTGCTTTTAAAGAACCCTAAGGCGTACAAAATACATGTTTTGTGGAATCCATCTACTGTTGAGAATAAAGAAAAAGTGTCAAGACACGATACAAGTGTTTAGATATTTCTTTTGTTGTTTTATTAATTAGCTTTGTGTTTTTATTATTTAGCATCTTGCAAAAGATACATGTGTTTTTATTATTTAGCTTCTTGCATAAGATACATGTATATATATTATACATTGGTTCACACATAATAAAGATCATCAAGAAAATTTTCCAAAGTTGGTTCTAACTTTTCTACATGTTATCAAAGCAATAATTTTCAGATCAGATCAGATTCAACATCAACTTTCTCCTTTCTTAATCTCAAACATGGTGAAGCAAATAGCTACTGCTTCAATGACTACTACTGCTAGCACCCTCACCATGGATCCAAATCATCCTAATCATCTCCATGCTTCTGATAACCCTGGTATGACACTAGTAAATACACCCTTTGATGGCAAAGGATATCCGGGTTGGAAGAGGTTAGTCTTAATTGCTCTGTCAGCAAAGAACAAATTGGAATTCATCATGGGTTCCCACCCATGTCCAGCATCGGATTCAGCAGATTTTCAAGCATGGAACAGATGTAATGACATGGTCATATCCTTGATCTTGAATTCACTCTCTAAGGACATAATTGACAATGTAATTTATTCCAAAACTGTATAAGAGATGTGGACTAGCCCTGAGCACAGGTTTGGTCAGTCTACTGGTGCTAAGATTTATCATCTGTAAAAAGGAGCTCAATAGCTTAAATCAAGGAACAAATAGCATAGAAGGATACTTCACTAGACTCAAAAAATTATGGGATGAACTAGATTCTCTTAATTCTACTATTCAGTGTAGTTTTGTGTGTATGTGTGAAGGTAAGCTCAAACTGAAAAAATCCTTAGAGGATGAGAGGTTGATACATTTTCTCATGGGTCTTATGATACCTATTCTAAAGCTAGAAGCAACATTCTCATGATCAACCCATTACCTAACATCAATCTTGCTTACTCTTTAATTCTATAAGATGAGAACCAAAGAAAATCTTATTTCAACCCTATGAGTTCTACAGATTTATCAGCCTTCATGACAAAAAATATTAACAATCGGAAAGCAGGGAACAGACATAAAAGTTTATACCATCAACTCCCCACAGATGTAGAAATTTTTATCCCAGATCTGCACCTCCTCAAGTTCAATAGCAGAGATTCACCAAACAGCTTTCAAATCTCAAAGAAAAAAGGTAAAATACAACCCAAATCTCTCTTGTGATTATTGTGGAAAGAAAGGACATCTGGAAGTAGACTATTACAGACTGATAGGCTTTCCAGAGAATTTTCAGTCCAAATGATAGGGGTTCTCAAAATCAGATTAGGGGGAATAATGCTATGATGAAAGATGCAGTGCGAAAATAAGCTATTGGATCTGAGATACCTTTCAGCAAGGAAAAATATTCTCAATTTTTTCAGATGTTCAAACAGATGAAGATGGAGGAAGGTTCAAATTCAGGGATTGACATCAATGTTAATTATATAGCTGGTACAATTTCTAAGCATCTTCGTTCATGTTTTTCTGTCCTAAACTCTAGCACCTGGATCATAGATTCAGGTGCATCAGAACACATGTGTTTCAATTCATCTTTCTTTGCTTCCATAACTTGTCTTCAATTTCCTTTTAACTATCAATCTTCCTAATTGTCAAACCATTTCAGTTACTCATATAGGTACAGTAGCCATGTTTTTTTATTTGATTCTAGAAAATGTGTTATATATTCCTAGTTTCAAGTATAGTCTTATGTCTATTCACAAGTTGTGTAAATACTTTTCTTGCACCTTGTATTTCACTCTGACAAACTGTGTGATGCAAGGACCTTCCATGAGAAGGCCTTAATTTTTTGGTGAAGCACAAGAAGGTTTTTATCTACTCAATCCTAATGCCAAGGAGTCATCCTCTAGTTTCAGCAAGACTACTTGTAGGAAGATTGTTACTAATCCTAGTAGTTCTTTAGTTTCTGTTTCTAATAAAGATAGTAGTGTTTCCTCTCCCATTTGTACTAATGCAGCTTCTAATGTAAGACTTTTGCATATTAGATTGGGGTATTTTCCTTTTTCATCAATGAAGAATGTCAGTTTCCTTCCTTTTCTATCTACTTCTGAGTGTTTTTGTGATATTTATCCTAAATCTAGACCTTCTTTCTGCATTAGTCAAATTTTAACAACTTCTATATTTGACCTTATTCACATTGATACTTGGGGACCTACAAGGTAGTTACTTACAATGGATATAGATACTTCCTTACTATAGTGGATGATTACAGTAGAGGGACTTCGACTTATCTGTTGAGAACCAAAAAGAATGCCTTTCCTATATTGCAATGTTTTTGAATATGATTGAGAGACAATTTAATGTTAAGGTGAAGAAAATAAGGTCAGATAATGCCCTGGATTTGGGAAAGATCTTGATTGCAACTAATTATTTCAACTCTCAAGGGATTTTACATCAAACATCCTGTGTGGCTACCCCTTAACAAAATGGAGTTGTTGAGAGGAAGCACAAACACTTGCTTAAAACAGTAAGGGCTCTTTTATTTCAATCTCAGGTTTCCTTAAGATATTGGGGAGAGTGTATTCTCACTGCTACTTTTCTTATTAACAGGATGCCTTCAAGAGTCCTTCATGGAAAAACTCCCTACCATAGATTGTTTAGTAAGGCACCTAATTATAGTTCATTAAGGTGTTTTGGATGCTTGTGCTATGCTAGCACTTTATCACATGGGAGAGGGAAGTTTGAACCTAGAGCATAAGCTTGTTCCTTTCTTGGTTATCCCATTAATCAAATGGGTTTTAAACTCTTAGAGTTGAATACACAGAAAATAATTGTCACTAGAGATGTCCAATTCTATGAGAACATTTTTCCCTTTACAAAGAATACCATATCACCTCCACCTATCTTTTCTATACCAGGCCATGAATCTGTTTCTTTAACTGATGACACACTCCTTTACAACACAAATTCTACAAACCACACTTTTCCACTTTCAGATACACTACCAGCTTCAGATTCTTCACATTCACAATCAACCCCACCTTCTCCACTAGAAAATCTACCTACAACCAGTACACCACTTGTTAGGAGATTGGACATAACTAATAAAGGTCTACGTCCAGTCTATTTACAAGATTATTTCTGTAACAATATATTTCTTAGCCTAGTCACTATGACTTGTTTTGCATCTTCTGTTGCACCTAATTCTATTCCTTCTGCTGGACTCTCTTTATCAAATCAACTCATTCTTGAATCAGTGTATACAATCATATAACCAACTAGTTATCACCAGTCATCTACTAATCCAGATTGGTGCAGTGCTATAGAAGATGAACTAGCAGCTCTACAGTCCAACCACACTTGGGATGTGGTTCCACTTCCACCGGAAAAGAAGGCTTTACCTTGCAAATGGGTTTACAAGGTAAAGCATCATGCAGATGGATCACTTGAGAGGCTAAAAGCTAGGCTGGTCATAAGGGGGGACATCCAAAAGGAAGGGTTAGAATTCAATGAAACCTTCTCCCCCGTAGTCAAAATGACTACAATCCGATGCATTTTGTCTGTGGCTGCTAAAAGGCATTAGGATATTTCTCAATTTGATGTTAAAAATGCTTTCTTGCAAGGAGATTTTCAAGAAGAAGTGTATATGAAGTTTCCACCTGGTTTTTCTTCTCCTGCTCCTAATTTAGTGTGCAAACTCAACAAGTCGCTTTATGGTTTAAGACAAGCTTCTAGGCAATGGTATGCCAAACTTACACGTGCTCTTAATTTCAAAGGTTATAGTGCTTCTCCCAATGATTATTCCCTATTTTTTAAAAAGACTGGTTCTTTGATATCTATTGTGGTTGTATACGTCGATGATATCCTCATTACAGGTAGTGACACCAAAGAGATCGAGTATCTAAAACAGTTTCTTCATTCTGAATTCAAAATCAAAGACCTAGGACTTCTACATTACTTTCTGGGAATGGAAATTTTAAGGGAAGATCATGGAATTATCATCAGTCAAAGGAAATATACCTTTGATTTGCTTCAAGAGTTTGACATTTTTCATTTGCATCCTGTATCATCTCTGATGGATCCTTCTTGTAAACTTTTTGAATCATCAGGAACACCCATGTCAGACCTTTCTGTTTACAATCATTTGATTGTCAAGCTAAGTTATTTAACTCATACCAGGCCAGATATATGCTATGCAGTATTAACATTAAGTCAATATATGCAAACTCCCTGTGATATACATTTCACAGCAGCTTTAAGGGGTTCTACGTTACCTGAAAGGACATTGTTGTCGAGGGATCTTCTTATCTGTCTCTCCATCTTTCTCCCTCAATGCATTTTCAATGCGGATTAGGCGTCTTGCCCAGATTCTCGTCAATCGATCAGTGGGTTTTTCATCTCCATAGGAGGTTCTCCCATCTCTTTGAAATCCAAGAAGCAATCATATGTATCTATTTCATCCGTTGAAGCGGAATATCAATCGATGAGACGATTAATTGCGGAGCTCACTTGGTTAACTCGCTTATTGTCTGATCTATCAGTTCCACCGGCTTTGCCAATACCCATTCATTTCGACAGTCAAGCAGCGATTCATATCGCTAGAAATCCTGTATTCCACGAACGCACAAAACATGTGGAGCTAGATTGTCATTCGTCCGGCAACAATTTCTTTCCGGGCTCATTTCTCTTCACTATCTCCCTTCAAAGGATCAACTTGCCGACATATTCACAAAATCCCTTTCTGGACCAACTCACCACCGTTTTCTTGCCAAGATGGGACTCACTTCAATCCTCTCCATCTTGAGGAGGGATGTTGAGAATAAATAAAAAGTGTCAAGACAATATATGAGTGTTTAGATATTTCTTTTGTTGTTTTATTAATTAGCTTTGTGTTTTTATTATTTAGCTTCTTGCACAAGAAACATGTGTTTTTATTATTTAGCTTCTTGCATAAGATACATATATATATATACATTGGTTCACACATAATAAAGATCATCAAGAAAATTTCCCAAAGTTGGTTCTACTTTTCTACATACCGAAGAATATCAAACTCTTGCATGCCCTTATTTTAAGGACAAACGCGATGTTCCAAATGGTTGTGGGTTGTGTTATGATTCTAGTGCCGATGATTACAAGGTTATATTTATCTACAAGCGGAATTATTCTATCTATTCTCTGAATAACAATTGATGTACAGAGAAAGCAACGTCCCTTCGAGGAGTAGTAACATTAGTACAAAAATTTCCCTTCTCTCGGGGCATTAGCATCAGAGATTGTGTATTTTGGCCACACTATATAGCTAGAAATTCTATAATCGTACACTTTGATGGGAAGTTAGATGAACTGAAAGAACTTCCTATGCCAGATTTTGTAGGTGAGAACACTTGCTTTCGTATGACTAGTTTCAAAAGTTTCCTTTGTTTATATGGCGGCAATAAAGAGAGTGTAAGATTGGACATATGGATCATGGAACGAGATGGCTGGAAATTGTCTTTGAACATATGCAACTTGCACGCTACTTGTAAAATTTTTATATATAACAGAGTGCTAGTGTATTGCACGCGAAATGGTGAAATTCTAGGAGTTAATTTTTATCGACTTTTTATATATAATTCTAGGAAACAATATTTTAGAGGAGCTAAAATATCCAAAGCTTACTCTAAGAATGGGGAATTTCCCCGAATTTTAACATGTTTGGATACTTTTTAATTTTTCGAGTCTTGGATAGTTTGTACTGTTCAACTTTCAGTGTCAAGTGCAAGAGGAAGCAATCGACGATCCCCTAACAACATGAAGGCCAAAAGTACCAAAGCAGTTACAACAACTTTGTGTAGAACCTCAATCCTAATGTAGTTGGCTGTGAATTGTGATTATTCATCATATATTGACTAGTTTTATGATTTATATGTTTGTTCTTATTTGTTTTAAACATATATATATTTACCGAGTCTCCTTTTCAACTTTGTTACACCATCATGAGTCATAGAACGACATTGATGAATATCAACAAAATATGATTCCAGCACAAAGGGAATTAAAAAAATCTAGAAATGTACGTGCATCACATCAATGGTGTGACAAGAAATTGTAGGATTTCTTGTATTACTAATCAAATTAATAGTCACCTTCCATGCATGTGCTGCTTGTCATTGGGACGGGAAGGTTTAGCACCTCGATTTCAGAAGATAGAAACTCTCCGAATAGATTGGAGTTATGTCATGTTTTGAATCTTGATATATTCGAAGTTACATCATTTAGGATTATAGATGACAAGCTTCCCTCCTGCTCAAAACACAATTTCACCATTTCTTGTGCAGCCCAAACGTATAATATCCCTTACAAATCGATATCCAAAGTCTGCAGTCTCACAGTTAATGTCCATTAGCGGACTCCAACATCCTTGATTCATGATCCAAATGACCAATTCAGATCTGATGTAGACACTATATAAACCAACGCAACCTCTGAATCAAGTCAAACGATACGATTGATATATACCTATAAAATAGGGTTTTCCTTTCATCGAGTGCTATTTCTCGACTAACAACAATTGTTTTCTTCATCCAGTAATTCCTCTTTACGTAATACAACACATAAAAAGATGTAAAGATCAATATAACCTTGTGTTCACTGTCACAAGAATCATAACACAAGCCACAACCATGTGGAGTCATCCCATTCGAATATGGACATATGAAAGTTCGATATTCATTGGTACAAGGATTCCACAAAGCATATTCGGTATCATCAATTGATGTCTTCATTAATACCAAACAATGACACAAGCACAAGTCACTAGGATTTCGAAATCTCTTTAGAGGAATTAGGAAAGACTTTTTTTCCCATTGCAATTCGGGGATTTTCCAAATTTCTGAACTCGAATTCACCATCATTCGTGTGTAACAATATGAGCTTTTTGGACGCCAAACTATTTCGGATACTATTTTGGATAGATCAATGTCAGTTTTCGTGAACTCACTTTCAGATATTATAGTATTCCATGACTTAGAAACAGATTTAAAGCGTAACAACAAAGATTTTACTGACCAATGATCTGAAGAAAATTCGTTGTTGCAAGCAAAAAGGATAAATTATTTTTCTTTAATTGTTTGTCTAGGAGAAAAACATGTTTTTAGGCCCGAAAAGAATAAAAAACTTAAAGATTTGTGTTATGTACTCCCAAAGTATGGTTTTGTTAGGGTTTATTTTATATTAATCATGTTTTTAGGCAAAATAAAATAAAATTTCTGTACTCCAAAATATGGTTTTGTTAGGGATTATTTTATATTAATCATGGTTTTGTTAGGGATTATTTTATATTAATCATGTGTTCTTATATTTTGCAACATTTGTACCAAGATATTTTATTTTTGTTCCTCATAATCACTATTCTTTAATTTTTACACTTCAAACTTCAAAATTCGTAGAAGATGAAGGTTCTTGCAGAAAAAATGGTGAAGTTCAAAAATCCGAAGTAGCTAAATTTGCTTCAATTGTTTGGATAGTTATTTTTTCGTCAACATCTTAATAAAATTAGTAGTCCAAAGTCAAATTTTAATTAGAGAATGAAAAATATACATATACATAATAAATACAAAAATAATATTGCTTTTTCTTTTTTTTCCCATAATTATTGTTTTTAGTGTAGTATTATATTTCAATACATTAGCTTTGAATGTTATTGTAAACATATTATTTATTATTATAAGGATTTGAATAGTTTAATTCAAAGTTTCAAAATATTTCTATTGAATGATGATAATTTTTTTATTATATTCAATGTTGTCAAAAAGAATTAAAATTATAAAATTAACAATTAATTTTTTTAAAAAAATACATATATCGTTCTTAGTGCATTATTGCAACACCTGCCTGTTATTGGAAATCATACGAAAAATACTTCATCACGGAGCACTCCAACATATGGAACATTACAAAAGTTATTGCTATATGGAAAATGAGATTGCAGAGGAAAGTGCCCTTTGTTTTTTTTCAGTTTTAATAATAATAGAACAGATTCAATTCAAGTAAGGTCGTGCCCATTTCCTCTCATACAAAGCGTTATAACGCTGGATCTTATGTGTTCCACTTCCGATGTGGGAGCAACATATTGGCCCGGGACACAATCTCCAAATCTCAACACCTCAAAGTTCAACAACAGCAATGAGAGTTTCATCTAGAGACTTTTCCTTTTCCATCTTCCTTTTGCTCAATAGCAACTTTGTTATACCACCACGAATCATAAAGCCACATTAATGAATATCGACAAAATCTGACTTCGATACAAGAGAATTAAAAAAGCCTACAAATGCACCTGAATCGAACCAACTATTCGACCTGAAGCCTTCAGAATATATCAAAAATTATTTCGTGGGAACTTGTAGGATTTCTCTTAGTAGGTTTCATTTTGACAGCTTAAGGCTAAACTAATTAATAAATAGTCTTTCTAATTAATAAATAGTTTTTATGAACAAGTAGAGTTAGCCTAAATTTCAATTTTTTATAAAAGTAGGGTAATTAAGGTGAAAATTAAGATTAAATAAAATATACTTAATTATTTCTCAATTAAGTTGTATTCTGTCAAAAAGTAGATATAAAAAGAATTGCAATATAGTACTTTTATTATTAGTTTTTTAATATCTATGGGACTAGAAACCTAACATAAAGCCTTTTTCCTAGTATATATATATTCTCCTCCTTCATGATAGTACTAAAACCCTAGCGTAGCCATTATTGTCCAATTACATATTATAATGGTAAAAAAGAAATTAGCCTTTGATGATATTGCTTACAATCTTCCTAGTGATATCCTATTTCTCATCCTTACTAGGGTACCAGTTAAATTACGTTTTAAATGTGTTTGTAAGGCGTGGAATGTTATGATCTCTGACAATGAATTCAGGAGAACTCATCGCGATCAATCCAAAGTGTTGGCCTGCGAAAAGCTATTGTTAAACAAACATTATACTAATGAATTCGAGTTTAGAGACTTGGAAACTTCCCAATTAGTTACGATAACCATGGGAGTTTTTCCTCCAGAAAAATTCCGAAAAGCTATAGTCTTGTGCTCGTGTGATGGCTTGTTGCTTTTGAAGAACCCTAGGGCCTACAAAAGATATGTTTTGTGGAATCCATCTACCGAATAATACCAAACTCTTGCATGCCCTTATTCTAAGGATAAACACGATGTTCCAAATAGTTGTGGGCTGTATTATGATTCTAGGGTCGATGATTACAAGGTTATATTTATCTACAAGTAGAATTATTCTATTTATTCTCTGAATAACAATAGTTGGACAGAGAAAGCAACTTCCCTTCGCGGAGTAGTAACATTAGCAAAAAAAAAATTCCTTGTCTCAGGGCATTAGTATCGGAGGTTGTGTATTTTGGCCATACTATGTAGTTAGAATTTCTATAATCGTATACTTTGATGGAAAGTTGGATGAACTGAAAGAACTTCCTGTGCCAGATTTAGTAGGTGCTAACACCTGCTTTCGTTTTACTAGTTTCAAAAGTTGTCTGTGTTTATATGGCGGCAATAAAGAGAGTCTAAGATTGGACATATGGATCATGGAACGAGATGGCTGGAAATTGTTATTGAACTTATGCAACTTGCGCGCTACTTGCAAAAAGTTTATATATAATAGAGAGCTAGTGTGTTGCACGCGAAATGGTGAAATTCTATTTCAAGGAGTTAATTGTTATCGACTTTTTATATATAATCCTGGGAAACAATATTTTAGAGAAGCTAAAATATCCAAAGATTACTCTAAGAACAGGGAATTTCCCTGAATTTTAACATCTTTGGATACTTTTTAATTTTTCGAGTCTTGGATTTCGACTTTTAGTGTCAATCGACGATTCCTTAACAACATGAAGGCCAAAAGTACCAAAGCAGTTACAACAACTTTGTGTAGAGCCTCAATCCTAATGTAGTTGATTGTGAATTGTGATTATTCATAATATATTGATTGATTTTACGAGTTAAATATTTGTTTTAAACGTTTATAATTACCGAGTTTCTGAATTTTGTTATGATATCTATATGGTGAGCCAGAGGAAATTGGTGAAGCTATACTGATAGCAAACAAAAGAAAAGAATCCCACATAAATTGATAAAATTGTTGCTTTTGGTTTAATTCCTAAATAGCACATACTTTATTCAATGAAAAAGAAAATATTTTACATGGAAAATGTTTGTATATAATTATTCAAATCATACTTTTATATAATCTATACTAACACAAGGCCGTAAGGCCGTGGCGGTATGGGTGTTGGATGGTGGGGATATGAAACTTTTCCTTTTCCATCTTCCTTTAGCTCAATAATAATGTAAATAAATACCATTTCTTTCCCGCTCAGGCAACTTTGTTACACAATCACTAGTCATACATTGACATCTATGAATATCAACAAATATGATTTCAACACATAGGAAGTAAAAAAATCTGGAAACGACGTGCATCGCATCGATGATGATAAACAAGTAGGATAAATCTCTTTCGTTGTTGAAAAAGAACTACAGTATAACCTCGATAAATTAATACTCGATAAATTAATAACCTCGCTAAAATAATAATTTTCTTCGGTCCCGAGTCGGGATCAACGTGGTAAATTAATAATTCACTAAATTTATAAGATAATACAAAAAAAAAATTCATATAGGTCCCATTTGATACATAAATTAATAATTCATCTGTATCAAAATATTTCATACATAATACATAAGTAAACTAAACAAGTTTCTGAAAATATGAATCTAATGTTGTTTGTTTCTTCTTGAAATCAATATCACCTTGAATCTCATCTCTAACCCTTCTTACTGTATTAAGAATATCAGGTGTAGTCTTCTCATATTGCAAAAGGAAGTGATGTAAGGTGATTGTTGCTTTCAGAGCATCTTTGCGCGAAACTTGTTCTAATTCCACACTATCATCTTCCACTTCATCTTCTTTATGTGTTTCCATAACACTCTCAATTATTTGTTCATCCGTAGGTAGCTCAAAACTCGTATCATTTTCTCCCAGATAATTCAAAACATCTTCAGCATTCATTGCATTTCGATACTTCAATCCATTGATTAGATTCTGCAATTGTTGTAAGCCATCATTATTCAACTGTTCTTGATTTTCCGAGGATTCATCATCTAACAACCTAAGTTTACAATGCTTAAAACAATTTGCAATTGTACTTGAGTTGATATCCATTTTCCATGCCGAGATTGCAAGATTCATTGCATCTAAAACATTAATCTTTTCTGGATTTGAGATCCCAATTTCATAACCCTCCAAAAGATTTCGATAAAATCGCCTACGATAATGCATCTTAAAAGCTCTTATGATCCCTGCATCACAAGGCTGAATCTTTGATGTTGTGTTAGGTGGTAAAAAAAATAATTCAACATTTCTCAAACCTTCGACATTTTTTGGATGAGCAGGACAATTATCAACAACTAAAAGAATTTTTCTGCCGTCCATTTTTGCATCAAGTTGTTGAACATATTCTTGGAATAGAATCCCAGTCATCCATGCTCTTTTATTGGCTCGATATTCACAATCCATGCTTCCCAAATTCACATTCTTGAAACAACGTGGTTTTAAATACTTCCCAATGATCCATAAAGGAATTTTCTCAGAACCATCCTCATTACAGCAAATAACAACTGTAAGTCTTTCTTTATCTTGTTTCTTACCTTCAAGTTGCTTCGTTGCAAGAGAATGATCTGGTTGTAGCCTAAAGAACAATCCAGTTTCATCCATATTGAAAACATCTTTCTTAGCAAACTGATCAAGTTTCTCTCTGATGGATTGTAAATTGCTCTCCATGGCCTCCATATTAACTGATCCACTTTCTTCAAAATGACGATATTGCTTGATACCGTGTCTTGATTTGAAACGCTCTAGCCAGCCTTGAGAAAAATGAAAATCAGGTGTATCGATGGGATACATCTTTTTTAGAAGCTCTTTTCCCTTCGTTACAATTAGTTCCCCATTCATATTAACACGCTCTTGGTAATGAATAAACCATTCGAATAGAGCCTTCTCTAATTCTGGAAATTTGGCAGCTTTATGTCTTTTAGCCTCATCTTTTGGAATGTCGGCTGCTAATAGATACTCTGCTGACCTCTTGATCGTGTTTGATATTGTGGCTTGACTCACTTGCAAATTAAACTTCTCTAACACCCATTGTTGCAATTGCTTTTGAGTGCATGCTAGATTTTGTTGTTTATACTCACACAGTTCTCTACGTATACGATTAGTCATGGTTGATTTTTTAACACCTTTGAGATGAGAAGCCATTTTTTTTGTTTTTTGATTTGAAGACTTGCATAATACATCTATTTATATAGTAACTTAGTTAATGTATGTACGTGTAACTACATTAATAATTGAGTGGATTTATACATTTTAATGAATGTAGCATGTAACTACATTAATAATTAAGTAGATTTATATATTTTATTAAGATATACATAGAATATTGAAAATGTATCAGCAAAAATACATGAATTTGGTTAAGTATGCATAATTAATAGTCAATGTAGAAATTAGTTTTCACGTACACCTAGGTACATTCATAATATGGACCCAAAAAGTATATAATTTATAAATTAATAATTATTAATTTATACGATTAATTAATACCTCGCTAAATTAATAAAATTTGACGGTCCCAACAGTATTAATTTATCGAGGTTATACTGTATTTTTTTGTTGCCTTGAATAATTAAGGTGAAAATTAAGATTAAATAAAATATACTTAATTATTTCTCAATTAAGATGTATTCTTTCGAAAAGTAGATATAAAATGAACTGCAATATAATGTAGTACTTTTATTATTAGTTTTTAAAAGCTGAATTCAAATTTTAAAATATCGAATTAATTAAATCAAAATTTAATTTATGGGTTGGTTTATATATGGTCAAAAAATATTTTTGAGACTAAACCCTAACATAGAAATTTTATAATAGTATACTTTGATGGGAAGTCAGATGAACTGAAAGAATTTCCTAATGCCAGATTTTGTAGGTGAGAACACCTGCTTTCGTTTGACTATTTTAAAAAGTTGCCTTTGTTTATATGGCGGCAGTAACGAGAGTCTAAGATTGGACATATGGATAATGGAACAAGATGGCTGGAAATTGTTATTGAACATATGCAACTTGCACACTACTTGCAAAAGTTTTATAGATAATAGAGTGCTATTTTTTTTATGTAAGTCATCCACCCCGTTTCTTGGGGTGGTGGGGGGTTAGGCATAGACTGTCTCAATTTTTTCTCCATATCACGGTGGATCAAAATGCCAACTTGAATGTTTAGTCACCTTAAATCTGAAGGATGGCATGTCTAATTTGTCCGTATTGTAAGCCCCCCTCACCTCTCGTGGGAGTTGATTTTCATTGTCGAAAATAACATTGTGAGTAAGGGTAGTACCGTGTTTGGCCAATGCATCAGCTACAGAATTCCCTTCCCTATAGCAGTGAGAGACTTTTATACCCCTTTCATTAACCTTATGTTGGATTTCTGCAATCACCTTGATCAAATTCCAAGGGATGTTGATGTTTCCCCTTATCATCTGAACAGTGAGCATGGAGTCCAATTGCATTCTAAAGTTAGCTAGGCCTTGATCATAGCACCATGAGATCCCGAACAGAGCTGCTTCTGCCTCACTAGAGTTGTTAGTTGAGAAATGAATCGGATTTGCAAAAGCCATAATCATGCTTCCATTTCTTCTCCTAACAATTCCTCTTGCACCGGATTTTCTAGTGCTCATCATATAACTCCCAACTGTATTTAAAATTAAATCATCACCATGCTTGTTCCATTTGACAAAAGTGCTGATCAGTCTTGGTTTGTAATTCATCGATATGTTGCAAATTATATTCCAACCCCAATGATCTTCCATTTTTCCAAATCTTTTGGCAATAGCAATCTTAGTCTGAAATAAAATTTGATTGTAAATCCAAGCTTTGGATATTGTTTTGTTCTTGAATTTCTTAGAGCATCTTGCCTTCCACAGTGTCCAGCACACCAAGGTTGGAGTAATTGTGGTTATCAACTTGTGAACTGCATTGTTGGCTTTAATCTTCCACCAGTTGTCAAGAGTTTGTATGATATTGTTGTTGTTTGAGTTGATTCCAAGAGATTTAGAGATCCATTTCTAGGTTCTTTTAGCCTCTTCTCCAGCTACAAACAAGTGATTATATGATTCAAAAGCAATTGGTGGGAAGAGTGCTATTGTGTTGCACGCGAAGTGGTGAAATTCTCTTTCAAGGAGTTAATGTTAATTGTTGTCGACTTTATATATATGATCCTAGGAAACAATATTTTAGAGAAGCTGAAATATCCAAAGATTACTCCAAGAACTGGTGGGAAATTCCGAGAATTTCAACATGTTTGGATACTTTATACCCCTAGCTAACACCATGAAGGCCAAAAGTATCAAAGCAGTTACAGCAATAGTTGGCTGTGAATTGTGATTACTCATCATGTATTGACTAGTTTTATGATCTATATATTTGTTCTTATTTGTTTTAAACATACATATGCATTTACCGAGTCTCCGAATTTTGTTTGGTATCTATATACTGATAGTTTCAACATGTTGGGATAGTTTATATTTTCCGAGTCTCAAATGTCAAGAGGAAAAGAAGCCAGTCCAATTTCTCATGTGATATCCGTTAAGTCTTTACTTTGTATTCTATCTGTTGCAAAACCATGGAATGCTATAATCTCCGACAATGAATTCAAGAAAGCTCATCGTGATCAATCTAAAGCTTTGGGCAGTAAAAAATGCTGCTGGATCACAGATAGATGGATGTTTTAGAGTTTAGAGACTTGGAAAGTTCAAAATTAGTTTTGATGGAAAAGAAAAGGTTTCCTCCCCAAAATTACAAACTAGCCAAATCCTTGTGCTCATGTGATTGCTTGGTTCTTTTATAGAATCCTAAGACCTACAGAAATTATGTTTTGTGGAATCCATCAATAATATCAAACTCTTTCATGTCCTGAGAATCATTGGTATTACAATGACGATCCTCGATATGTGTCTGCTTTCATTGGTATTACAATGACGATCATCGATATGTGTCTGCTTATGGATTGTTGTGTTATGATTCTAGTGTCATTGATTACAAGTTTCTCTTGATCTATGACTTATTTTATGTTCTCTACTCATTGATTAACAATTGTTGGACAACAAAACAAGTTTCCCTTTGTCCAGTACCACCATTACCACCACATAACCGAGCTTCCATGGGATTTAGTACTGAAGGTCGTGTATTTTGGTCTCTGAATAAGGGAGAAGACAAGATATTTGTAGATAGAGCTTCTACGATCATACACTTTGCCGTGAAGTTTCATTTATGATTAGTTACTAAATAAGCTCTCAATAATTAATAGAAATTTTTTAATTAATTGACGTTTTTGATCAATTTTTTATAAAGAAAAAGAAAACAGTAACTCTTGAACAATATATAAAAATATTTTTTTTTAAATCTACAAAGAGTGGAGATATTTTTATCATATTAAATGTAACTCCATCTTCTTCTTTCGTCTTTTGAACGATTTCATTTATGATTAGTTACTTAATAATCCCTCAATAACTAATGGTAAAATTTTTATTAATGTGTTGTTTGACTAGATTTTTTATAAAGAAAAAAGAGTAACTTTAAACAGTAAATCAAAGTGGTTTTTTAAAAGTTAAAAAGAGTACTTTTAAAAATCTTAATCAAATACATATTATTATTTTGATATTGAAAAGAATAATTTTAAGTTGACCCGCTAATAATTTTTAAAAGTTTGCCCAAACTAAAAGTGTTGAATATTACTCACTTACAATTCTTTTGTTATTTTATGTGAAAATTTAAAGTTTTAAAGCATCACTTTTGTATGTATATATTTTAAGTTTATAATTTATTTATTTTTTGGTGAAGTAGGGGAATGCATAATCTTAGTAGTTAAACAGAGTTATTACAAGACGGATTGTAGGAACCCCATGGGGCTCCTACATCTTGATGGTAAGAAGAGATGTTCATATTTGTTACATAGTTTTGTGCAACCTTTCTAAAAAAGGGAGTCCCAACTTGTCTGCTTCCAATAACTCTTCCACAAACGAAGGGGAACTGTCAAAACTTGCAACAGGTCAAAAACTGTCTCCCCTTCTCTGGTTCTCGCTAGTGCATCAGCGAATTTGTTCTGCTATCTGAATAAGTGCTTCATTGTTGGGTTCTCAATCTCTGCATTAAGAACCTGCATTTTGAAATAACATTGCACTAGCCAAGGTGGTTAGTGCATATCATTTTAATGGCATTAATAAAGAGTTTATCTCCAAGGGGGTCAGATTTCTAGGAAGGGCAATCCTAAGGCCCTCGAGGATTGCTAAGAGTTCTGCCTGATAGCATCAGCATAAGGGAGGTATCTAGTGAAACCTAGGATCCAATTACCCTCATGGTCTCTAAAAAACCCCATATGCTACCCGGTCTTTGTCGGTTCTTCAGGCTTGCGTCAGTATTAAGCTTATAGAAACCAAGGGTTGGGGGTTCCCATTTGAGGTAAATGGTGGAGGAGATGGTTGGGTTCACAATGGTAAGAAAACATTCATTAGCAAATACGGTTTGATCCACAGAAATGTGGTCATCTTTGTTGTTAAACAAATTGTGATTTCTAGTTAACCAAATGTTCCACATGTAAAAGGGAAGAATGGTATTCCAAGAGTACCGGGTATTGAAGGGTTTGTTCCCAAGGGCTTTCCAGGTTTCAATCCAGTTGAGGTTGTTGAGGGAGTCTGAGTTGAAGGAAGTGATGGAGATGTTTTTTGAAGATGCCCTCCCAAAAACTTATGGATTTTGGACATTAGAAGAAGATGTGGAAGATGTCTTCCTCTAGGTTTGTACATGGTTTGCAGTGGACTGGCACCTCCATACCAAGGTGTCTGAGGTAACTCCCAATCGAGAGTCTATTGTGGTTGAGGAGACAAAGGAAGGTTTTGATCCTATTGGGGGTTCTAATAAGTCTCCAAATCTAAAGAAAATATTTTCAGTTTCATTGAGGGAACCTATCTTTTTGGATTGGATAGTGATGCAAGCACTGCACATGGTGAACTTACCATCTGGGGAGCTGTCCCAGATGTGTTTATCCTCTTGAACAGGATGACGGAGAATGTAGGCATTGGTGATACTATTATGGAGGTGCTGGGGCAGTGTAAAGGATATGTCACTTAGGTTCCAGGATCCCTGTATATGAATAGTACTCACAGTCAATTTATCTTCCCATTTTATTTAAAGAGCTAGAAATACAGCTCTTTATAGACTGGTGGTTGGGGATCCATTTGTCTAGGAAGCATATGACTCTTTTTTTCATACCCCAAATCCCATTGGAGCGGACTGGCACCCGTAGCCGAGGAGGCCCGGGAGAACCCGTTCATAACCTATACTTTCACATTTACATTACTTATGAAAATTAGAAATTTGGGCAGCACTTCGTTGTAAGTAGAATAAAACAGTACCTGTATCAGCCCAACAGACACGCATAAATATATATATAAACAGTAATTGGCCGTCAGAGCCATCACGTCTATCAACCAAACACTCCTATGGCTGTACAATATGTCTACAAAAGCCTCTACATAGATACCAAACTGAGTTAGGGTCGGGACAAACTCCCACCCACAAAAGACTTTTATATAAATACCAAAAATACATATAGAAACGACTTGGGATGCCCCGAAACAACTGGAGCTCACCACTAACAACAGAATGTCCTGACTCTTACTGCGGAGGTGTACGACCTGAAGTACCTGTTCCTGCAGGCATGAATAAGGGTCCCCCGGGAGGGACGTCAGTACGGAAATATGTACTGAGTATGTAAGGCAGTGAGTATCAAGATGAGATACAAAAGATCAACAGAACCCAGATACCAGTGAATAAACAGTATGAGTAGACCACACTTAAAAGAGCTGATGGGATACCTGCACATTGCTTTCATATAATTACTTCCCGTAATCCTTATCAATACATATCATATGTCATACAATGGCCAACTGATCAGTGGTACTAATACAATACATCAGGGACCACCCCTGGAATAGCATATATACATAAACTTTATAATACAATGACCAACTGATCAGTGGTACTAATACAATACATCATATCATCAATTTAAAATACAGACATTCCATTTCTTAATTCAATTAATCTTTGAGATTGGTTACTTTGTGGTCACACCTTATGGAACTTGAAACCATGATACCTCAATAGGAAAAACATGTAAATAGGTAATCACTATCATGAAAATGAAGTAGAGAATCATGGAGACCTCATTAAACCATTTCGGAGTCAACAATAGTATATGGACATTTTTTTTTACTAGCCGGACATCTTAAAAGTGAAAACAAGTTCAATTGGTAGTGTCGAAGATCATAAGATGTTATTATGTGTCATGTGTCGTAGGACAATGTTGGAAGCTTACTTGAGAGTGCCATGGGTCATTATTCATGCCAAAGATTAGATAGAGTATGTCTTACATACCTTGATATAACCACTTCAATACAAGTCCAACTTGACTTCCCGTACTCTTCGAACACTTATCTACAATAAGTCATTTGTGGCAACTAGTACTAGCACCCAAACCTTACCATTTAGGTATTAACTTCACCAAATAATATCTAGGAAGTAATCCTTTAACTCATCAATAAGAGTGCTACATATATCCTCTTATACTCTTATTACATTCACATATCATGCATTTTCATGAAATATCCCTCAACATCACTCTTAGCCTTTATTTCCCTTCTTAATCACCATCCAATACCAACATGATCACTAGGCATACATAACTACCAATATAATGATATATCACCACAATTCATCCTCCATAATCCAATACAACAACTTCCATAATTTACTACTAACAAGTTATACAAAACAATTCATAACTATGTTTGTAGTTATCTTCCAACATCAAGACAATACTCATAATCCTTTATCAATACTTATTCATGGATAAGAATCAAGAATAAACAATATTCATACCTTAACAATGAACTCTTGTATTTAGAATCCTCCTTACATAACCATGGGGTGCTTCTCGAAGCTTTCGAGATGGTGAACACAACTACGGAACCAATTCGAATTTTCTACGGTTGAATCACAAAACATTTGAAGTTGAAATTAGGCTAGGGTTTCACCTTCTCTTAATAATTGGATGATATATGATATATATGAGGCTAAGTGTAGGTTTATAAAGACCCATTTTCGTCCAAGAGGTAATAGAAAATGACCATTTTGCCCTAAAAATTTAAATAAATCCGAATTTGTCCCCAGTGGACAGTTTTGACAGGCTGAAGTAAATCAATCATAACTCTTTGCTCCGGTATCGGATTCAGGTGAAACCAATTGCATTGGAAATATAATTCAAAGGGATTTCATTTTCATATAAAGTATACCACCCAGTTCTTCCTGTACAAGGAGTTATGGGCGTTTAAAGTTGACCCAAAAATCTGTCCCACAATTCTGTTCTTTTTTTTGATAGGCTGTAGTAAAACGGGTATAGCTCCTTACTCAGACATTGGATTTGGATGAAACCAATTTCATCGGAAATAAGACTCTCGGAGATTTTCGTCGATATATAGCAGATTTACTGTTCACAGGCTTCCCGGCCACCGTTTTGAAATTTCGAATGGGCTAGCTTATATGAAATACTCCTCTGTTTTGGGCAAACTTTATATCGTTGGAAAGCTTATTCCAATACCTACACATACAACTATTGATGGGATATTTCCGAACACCATAAACATAATTTAACCAATACGCAAGCCTTTAGGACTCCATATAATCGCAATAAGTGTACGAAAAAATTTACGGGGTGTTACATTCTCCCCCCCTTAAGAACATTCGTCCTCGAATGTTAGCATAGTTACTCAATTAAGACATGTCCAAGCTTACAATTAACATATTCATCATCATAACATACTTGCATAAAAATAAACACTTACTTGTTATTGTTCTTCTTCCGTCTCGTGAACTTCCTCCTCATCGTTGAATAGGTAAGGGTACTTAATCTTTATCGCTTCCTCGGCTTCCCATGTGATCTCCTCAACTTGTTGATTCCTCCAAAGTACTTTTACCGATGCTATCTCTTTATTCCTTATCTTTTTAATTTGGCGATCAAGAATAGCAATAGGCATTTCTTCAAAAGTGAGATCTTTTGTAACTTGTACATCTTCCGTAGTAGTGATGTGCGATGGATCTCCGATGTACTTGCGAAGCATCGAAACATGAAATACAGGATGAACTGCTGAGAGCTCTTGAGGTAGCTCTAATTCATAAGCAACTTGTCCAAATCTTTGAATGATCTTGTACGGACCAATGTATCGTGGACTTAACTTTCCTTTCTTGCCAAACCTCATCACTCCTTTCATTGGTGATACTTTCAAGAATACCCAATCGTCGATAGAAAACTCAAGTCCTCTTCTTCTAACATCCGCATAAGATTTGTGTCAACTTTGAGCTGTTTCAAGCCGTTGTTGGATCACTTTAACCTTCTCCATTGCTTGATAAACAAGATCCGGTCCAAACCAGACCGCATCACCTGCTTCAAACCATCCTATTGGCGATCTACACTTTCTTCCATACAATGCTTCATATGGTGCCATTTTGATACTTGAATGATAGCTATTATTGTAGGCAAACTCTATAAGAGGTAGGTGATCATCCCAGTTGCCTTTGAAATCTAATACACATGCTCGTAACATATCTTCAAGTGTCTGGATGGTACATTCCGCTTGTCCGTCCGTTTGAGAATGAAAAGCCGTACTTAGATTTACTTGTGTCCCCAAATTCCTTTGAAAAGACTTCCAGAAATTCGCGGTAAATTGGGCTCCTCGATCGGATATAATGGAAATTGGAACTCTATGTAACCGAACGATCTCCTTAATATACAACTTCGCATACTCTTCCGCTGTATAAGTTGTCTTAACTGGTAAGAAGTGCGCAGATTTGGTAAGCCTATCAATGATCACCCATATGGAATCAAACTTCCGATGTGTACGAGGCAAACCCGTGATGAAATCCATATTGATCTTGTCCCACTTCCAGACTGGAAGATCTATACATTGCATGTAACCACCGGGTTTCTGGTGTTCTACTTTGACTCTTTGACAATTCAGACATTCAGCTACAAATTCGACAATATTCTTCTTCATGTCATTCCACCAATATATTGTTTTCAAATCTTGATACATCTTAGTCGACCCTGGATGGATGAAATACCTTGAACAATGTGCTTCTGTCATAATTCTCTTTCTTAGCTCAACTACATCAGGTACACATAAACGATTCTGACACTGAAGCACTCCTTCTCGCGTAAGCTCAAATGCCTTTGTCGTGCCACTCTGCACATCCTCCTTAAGCTGCAATAAAATTGGATCTGCATACTGCTTCTCTTTCACTTCAGCTATCAATAAATATTCCGCTGCATTACGTACAATAACCTCTTCATCTGGAGTTTTGAGAAGTCGAACTCCCAAATTAGCTAGTTGGTGAAGATCCTTAATCATCCCCTGCTTTTCTATAGATGCCATTTTAGACTTACGACTCAGTGCATCCGCTACCACATTCGCTTTCCCTGGATGATACAAGATATCAACATCATAATCTTTCAACAATTCAAGCCATCTCCGCTGCCTCATGTTTAGATCTTTCTGACTGAAGATATATTGCAGGCTCTTATGATCGGTATATATGTCAACATGAACCCCATATAAGTAGTGGCGCCATATCTTCAAAGCAAATACAACTGCAGCTAGCTCAAGATCATGTGTTGGATAATTCCTCTCATGTGGTCGCAACTGTCTAGAGCCATAGGCTATTACTCTACCATGTTGCATTAATACACATCCTAAGCCACTTCTCGAAGTATCACAGTACACTGCATACCCTTCTGTGCCTTCAGGAAGTACCAATACCGGTGTAGAAGTCAACTTGCTCTTCAGATCTTGGAAACTCTTTTCACAGGCATCATTCCATTGAAACTTGGAGGCTTTATGCGTCAACTTATTCAAGGGTGCAGAAATAGAAGAAAAACCTTCAACAAACCTTCTATAATAACCTGCCAACCCGAGGAAACTACGAATCTCCGTAGGCGTCGTGGGTCTTGGCCAATTCTTCACAGCCTCAATCTTCTGAGTGTCAACTTTTATGCCTTCACTGGATACAATATGGTCCAAAAATGCCACTGACTTGAGCCAAAACTCACATTTAGAAAACTTTGCATACAGCTTACGATCACGAAGAATTTGCAACGCCTGCCATAAGTGATTAACATGGTCCTCTTCCGATCTAGAGTAGACCAGAATATCATCTATGAAAACTATCACGAACACATCTAGAAACGGCTTAAACAACCTATTCATCAGATCCATAAAAACTGCGGGTGCATTTATCAGCCCGAATGACATAACCAGGAATTCATAATGACCATACCATGTTCGGAAAGCTGTCTTGGGTATATCTTTATCCTTGACTCTCACTTGACGATAGCCTGATCTCAAGTCAATCTTGAAAAAACACTGGGCACCCTGCAACTGGTCAAATAAATCATCAATTCGGGGAAGAGGGTATTTATTCTTGATAGTCACCTTATTCAATTGCCGATAGTAAATACACATCCTCAGCGAACCATCTTTCTTAAGCACAAACAATACTGGTGCTCCCCAAGGGGACATACTAGGCCTGATGAATCCCTTCTCTAGAAAGTCTTTCAGTTGCTCTTTCAATTCTCGCAACTCTGCTAGTGCCATTCTATAAGGAGAAATTGAGATTGGCTGTGTGTCTGGCAACATATCAATACCAAACTTCACTTCTCGTTCAGGAGGTAAACCTGGTAGTTCTTCAGGAAATACATAAGGAAATTCATTCACAACCGGAACGGTCTGTAAAGTTGGCGGCTCTGCCTCTGTATCCCTTACTCTAACCAAATGGTATATGTACCCCTTGGAAATCATTTTTCTTGCCTTAAAGTAAGAAATAAATCTACCTCTCGGCGCGCCAATATTACCCTTCCATTCAAGGACTGCCTCATTTGGGAAATGGAAATACACCTTCTTAGAACGACAATCGACTGTAGCATAACAAGACGCTAACCAATCCATGCCCATAATAACATCAAAATATACCATTTCTAACTCAACAAGATCGGCCATCGTATCACGACCACAAATATTCACAACACAATTTCGATAAACATTCCTAGCTATAAGAGATTCCCCCACTGGCGTTGATACTTCAAATGGCTTGGCTAATAATTCGAGTGTTCTCCCGAACCTTCCCGCAACCAAAGGAGTAGCATACGATAATGTAGAACCAGGATCAATTAAGGCATACACATCAAATGCAAAGATGGACAACGTACCTGTAACCACGTCTGGAGAAGTCTCTAAATTCTACCGATCTGCTAGGGCATACACACGGTTCTGAGCTCCGCTAGCACTAGCTGCTCCTCTATCACCTCTACCGTGACCCATAGGTTGTGCACCACTACTCAAAGGAGGCACCAATGATGACGCAACAGCTGATCCGGTAGGTCGTGTTATACCAGTCGTGGTCCTGCGTGGGCAATCCCTAGCCATATGCCCCGGCCTACCGCACCAAAAGCAATTGTTCATTCCAAGCCGACATTCGCCAAAGTGAAATCTTCTACATATGGGGCACGGGTGTCGTGGAGGTCTCAATTGACTCATACTCCCTTGCCCTTGATACCCCACTGTTCGCGAACTCTGATTTTCACTGCTTTGCCCGAACTGATTACCTCTGAACCTTTGAAATTGCGGTGGAGCACTAATTGCCGGATAAGAAGATAACGGGCTAGGCAATCTATGAGAGAACGAAGGCCTAAAACCTCCCTGAGATGCCATAAACTGCCCTATAGCTCTGGCCCACTTAGAATATCCTTTTTCTGATTCCTGGGTTCTTCTTCTTTGCCTCTGATCTTCCATCTTCTGAGCGAAAGCTTGTATCCTCGCTATATCCATGTCCTTGTTTAAAGCAGCAATGGTACAATCTCTAACCAAGTATGGTTCCAATCTATCCACATAGTGATGAACTCTGTCATCCATAGTATCTACCACATTAGAAGCATATCGAGACAAGGAGTTAAACTGAAGACTATACTCCCTTACACTCATATTACCCTGACGAAGATTTAAGAATTGATCTGCACGGGCCTGATGAGTCTCAAATGGAAGATAATGATCAATAAATGCATCTTTGAACTCTCCCCACGTAGTTGGAGGTGCATCAATACCCCTAGATCGTTTCCAATCCTCGTACTACAATATAGCCTCTCCTTTCAGTCTATATGCTGCTAGCTCAACCATCTCTTTACCGAATATGTGCATAACATCTAGAGCCCTTTGGGTTTGATCGACAAAGTCCTTCGGGTCTTCGTTAATATCTGATTCGGTAAAAGTAGGAGGATCCAGTTTCAGAAAATCCTGTGTCCGAAGGCTAGCTGCTCTATCCGTACCACTAGAACCCGTGGCAGGAATAGCTTGCCCTTGAACTTGATCGGCAACTATACGCGTCAGAAGTTGTACTACATCCCTCAAATCTCGATCAACAGCATTAATAGATGGCCCTTCCGGAGGAGAAGAATCTCCTGATGTAGGCTCAGCTTGAGACTCACTTTGTTCAGCTTGTGCCGGTGGTGACTTACTAGTACCTTCTCCGGACACTACATCCACTCGCTTCCACTTATTCTTTCTCCTTGTAACCGGCATCGTTACTATAATAAAAAAAAACAATTGGATTAAGCGATCGATTATGACTTTATCTCTAATATGGGCTCTATTACACGATCTAAGAAATGGAGAGTGGAAACAATCCCTAAATGTCCAATAGCCTCCTGTTTATAGATGTGGTGCACAACACACCGATAAATGAGATTCTACGTAGACACGGCTTTGTAGACTCACTAGGACGAACCTCTCTGATACCACTTCTGTCATACCCCAAATCCTATTGGAGCGGACTGGAACCCGTAGCCTAGGAGGCCCGGGAGAACCCGTTCATAACCTATACTTTCACATTTACATTACTTATGAAAATTAGAAATTTGGGCAGCACTTCATTGTAAGTAGAAGAAAACAGTACCTGTATCAGCCCAACAGACACGCATAAATATATATATATAAACAGTAATTGGCCGTCAGAGCCATCACGTCTATCAACCAAATACTCCTATGGCTGTACAATATGTCTACAAAAGCCTCTACATAGATACACAACTGAGTTAGGGTTGGGACAAACTCCCGCCCACAAAAGACTTTTATATAAATACCAAAAATACATATAGAAACGACTTGGGATTCCCCGAAACAACTGGAGCTCACCACTAACAACAGAATGTCCTGGCTCTTACTGCGGAGGTGTACTACCTGAAGTACCTGTTCCTGCAGGCATGAATAAGGGTCCCCCGGGAGGGACGTCAGTACGGAAATATGTACTGAGTATGTAAGGCAGTGAGTATCAAGATGAGATACAAAAGATCAACAGAACCCAGATACCAGTGAATAAACAGTATGAGTAGACCACACTTAAAAGAGCTGATGGGATACCTGTACATTGCTTTCATATCATTACTTCCCATAATCCTTATCAATACATATCATATGTCATACAATGGCCAACTGATCAGTGGTACTAATACAATACATCAGGGACCACCCCTGGAATAGCATATATACATAAACTTTATAATACAATGACCAACTGATCAGTGGTACTAATACAATACATCATATCATCAATTTAAAATACAGACATTCCATTTCTTAATTCAATTAATCTTTGAGATTGGTTACTTTGTGGTCACACCTTATGGAACTTGAAACCATGATACCTCAATAGGAAAAACATGTAAATAGGTAATCACTGTCATGAAAATGAAGTAGAGAATCATGGAGACCTCATTAAACCATTTCGGAGTCAACAATAGTATATGGACATTTTTTTTTACTAGCCGGACATCTTAAAAGTGAAAACAAGTTCAATTGGTAGTGTCGAAGATCATAAGATGTTATTATGTGTCATGTGTCGTAGGACAATGTTGGAAGCTTACTTGAGAGTGCCATGGGTCATTATTCATGCCAAAGATTAGATAGAGTATGTCTTACATACCTTGATATAACCACTTCAATACAAGTCCAACTTGACTTCCCGTACTCTTCGAACACTTATCTACAATAAGTCATTTGTGGCAACTAGTATTAGCACCCAAACCTTACCATTTAGGTATTAACTTCACCAAATAATGTCTAGGAAGTAATCCTTTAACTCATCAATAAGAGTGCTACATATATCCTCTTATACTCTTATTACATTCACATATTATGCATTTTCATGAAATATCCCTCAACATCACTCTTAGCCTTTATTTCCCTTCTTAATCACCATCTAATACCAACATGATCACTAGGCATACATAACCACCAATATAATGATATATCACCACAATTCATCCTCCATAATCCAATAAAACAATTTCCATAATTTACTACTAACAATTTATACAAAACAATTCATAACTATGTTTGTAGTTATCTTCCAACATCAAGACAATACTCATAATCCTTTATCAATACTTATTCATGGATAAGAATCAAGAATAAACAATATTCATACCTTAACAATGAACTCTTGTATTTAGAATCCTCCTTACATAACCATGGGGTGCTTCTCGAAGCTTTCGAGATGGTGAACACAACTACGGAACCAATTTGAATTTTCTACGGTTGAATCACAAAATATTTGAAGTTGAAATTAGGCTAGGGTTTCACCTTCTCTTAATAATTTGATGATATATGATATATATGAGGCTAAGTGTAGGTTTATAAAGACCCATTTTCGTCCAAGAGGTAATAGAAAATGACCATTTTGACCTAAAAATTTAAATAAATCCGAATTTGTCCCCAGTGGACAGTGGACAGTTTTGACAGGCTGAAGTAAATCAATCATAACTCTTTGCTCCGGTATCGGATTCGGGTGAAACCAATTGAATTGGAAATATAATTCAAAGGGATTTCATTTTCATATAAAGTATACCACCCAGTTCTTCCTGTACAAGGAGTTATGGTCGTTTAAAGTTGACCCAAAAATCTGTCCCACAATTCTGTTTTTTTTGATAGGCTGTAGTAAAACGGGTATAGCTCCTTACTCAGACATTGGATTTGGATGAAACCAATTTCATCGGAAAGAAGACTCTCGGAGATTTTCGTCGATATATAGCAGCTCACACAGTTCTTTTTGTACAAGGAGTTATGATCGTCTAAAATTGATCCAAAAAAATAATTACCTAGCTGCAGTAATTTTCCTGCAGATTTACTGTTCACAGGCTCCCCGGCCACCGTTTTGAAATTTCGAATGTTCTCGCTTATATGAAATACTCCTCTATTTTGGGCAAACTTTATATCGTTGGAAAGCTTCTTCCAATACCTACACATACAACTATTGACGGGATACTTCTGAACACCATAAACTTAATTTAACCCATACGCAAGCCTTTAGGACTCCATATAATCGCGATAAGTGTACGAAAAAATTTACGGGGTGTTACACTTTTCCCTTTGTGGACAGTCCATCTTTGGTTTTCCATGCAGGTTGACCATCCCTCTTTAATGTATTTCCAAGTTCTGGAACATCTCTTTTGGTTTGGACCTCTTTGGTTATGTCTACAATATTTATTGTAGAGGATTTTTGCCCAAAGGAATTGAGTGTTATGGTACATTCTCCAAGCCAGGCTAGTATGAGAAGCTTTATTTCTGTTCTCACATTTTTGGAGTCCTAACCCCCCCCCCCCCCCCCCTTTTTCTTTTTTCATGGTGATTCTCTCCCAACTAAGTAAATGGAGTTTTTTTTCTATCAGTACTGCCTCAAACAAAATTTCTTTGAATTTGATTAATGGTTTTGGTAATTCTGTCAGGGAGTCTAATGGATTGCATCATATGGGAGGGAATTGATGCAAGGGTTTACTTAGCAAGGATGACTCTCCCTGCTATTAAATGCATCTTGGTTTTCCACTCTCCCAGTCTATTGTGCATATTGTCACTAATAAATTGAAAATCGGTGTTGGTAGGTTTTGCATGGAAGATTGGGAAACCTAAGAACTTACCAAAGGTGTCACTGTGATTGATCTTTAAGAGATTGGTGCAGGAGGAAATGGTAGTATCCTTGCAATTTGAAGAGAAAATAATCTTAGACTTGGCTTGATTGACTTTCTGGCCTGATTTAACACAGGAGTCATTCAAAGCATGGTTTATGGCAATGCACGCCTCGGGATTGACTCTTGAGAGGAGAGTTAGGTCATCTGCAAAAAACAAGTGGGTAATGGAGGGGCCATGGTCAGAGATACTGATGGTTTGCCACTCCTTATTAGTGACTATTTAAAGTTTATATACTACTCTTGCAAGATAAAGTACATTTTAGTACGAGTTTTTAAGGGTGTAATGATTAATAAAGTGGGTTGAGAGTCATGCAAATTCAAATAAAAATTTCAATAAAAAATAGTAGGTAATTCTGATATAGACTTATTTGCATTAAGTTTTTACACTTAACTAAATGTGTAACCTTACGAATTAACAAATCAAAAAAAATAAAAATACATAGCACTTAAACCATGCTTAAATATTTAACAAATGTATATACAAGATATTGTTACCTTTTTCTGCAAATTCTTTCAGTTTTTGAATTCATAAAATAACCTACCTATTCCTCTTTATGAAGGTTCGATGGACTTCGATAGGTTACACCTAGTTGCACACAATATTGCTTTCGCCTTTCACGCTAGCTAGTCATTTCAAACTAAACCTTGAGATTGCTTGTCGCCTTTCACCTTTCAAGGTCATTGTTAGGAAATATTAAAAATAAAAATAAAAAGAAATTTTCAACGGACACAAGTCTTCGAAATTTGATACTTGCATGGGTAGATTTACGTGATATCTATACGTAGTAAATTGTTAGGTATTGAAGGGTTTGTTCCCTAGGGCTTTCCAGGTTTCAATCCACATGTAGAAGCACTTTCTGGCCATATTTATGGTAATTTGCCTGATCTTCCTTGTTTTAAATCCCACCCTCTTTATATATCTTTGTCATCTCCAAGTAGTAGTACAACTAGCAACACAATCACCACAAGGTCCACTGCCAACACCAGCACCAGCACGACGCCCGGTTTCAACTCCACAGTGTTCACCACAGCCACAGGAGAAACCATGTATCTAAGTGCTGAAAGTGGAAACAGCAACAATGAGTCTGAAAATAGCAGCAGCAGGCGTCAATCGGGTAATTTCCTGATGGTTGAAACTGCTAGGGAGATCACATTCAAGGAGATCATTGCTGCCACAAACAATTTTTCGGATTCAAGAAGAGTTGCTGAGATTGATTTTGGAACGGCTTACCATGTCTTTCTTGACAACAACCAGCATGTCCTAGTGAAAAGGCTAGGGATGAAAACTTGTCCTGCTTTAAGAGTGAGGTTCTCGAATGAACTTCAGAACTTAGGGCGTTTACGTCACAGAAACCTGGTTCAACTCTGCGGATGGTGCACCGAGCAAGGTGAAATGCTTGTTATTTATGATTACTCCCAAAGTAGTCATTTAAGCCATCTCCTTTTCCATCATAATCATCATAGGGACAATGTCTCCATCCTAAGATGGTGTCATCGGTATAACATTGTCAAATCACTTGCCTCTGCGATTCGCTATCTGCATGAGGAATGGGATGAACAGGTTATACACAGATGCATCACATCATCTGCCATCATTCTTGATCCAGATATGAACCCAAGGCTTGGTTTCTTTGCTCTTGGTGAATTCTTAACTAGAAATGAGCATAGCCACCATGTAGTGGTTGATAAAAACAAATCAGTTAGAGGAATTTTCGGTTACATGTCACCAGAGCATATGGATTCCGGTGATGCAACAACAATGGGTGATGTTTATAACTTTGGTGTAGTTCTGCTTGAGATAGTTAGTGGTCAGATGGCAGTAGATTTCCGCCGGCCTGAGGCTTTGTTGGTTAATAGAGTACACGAGTTTGAGGTGCAGAAAAGGCCATACGAACAACTGGCAGATTTTAGGTTGAATGGAAACTTTAACTCCAGGGAACTGGTGAGGCTAGTCAAATTAGGAATGGCTTGCACAAGGTCCGATCCAGAATCAAGACCAACCATGAGGCAGATAGTGAACATTCTCGATGGACATGATCGATGGTTAATGGAAAATGGACGAAAGAAGGAGAAACCGGAAGAATGGAGAACAACAAATGCTTCTGCTTTGTCCCTCGTAAGGAGAATTCAAGCTCTTGGTATACAATGATCATCGCGCAAGATGTGAAGTAGATACATGTAGATAGATACGAACATTAGTTTTTATATCTTTATGCCTTTGTTCTTCTATTTATTTTTGCTAGTCTCAAACCTGTGACAAGTTTTGAGATGTATGATTATGTTGCTTCAGCAGAACATTTTGTTAATGTAGTGTGTACGACTTTGGTTGCATTTTGGGAATAGAATCATCAGATATGCAGTTTGTTTATGAATTTGATCATGAGCTCTTTTCGATACAATAGCAGAATATATTCTGAGCAGATGTTCAGAAATGCAACAATAACCGAACTTGAGGGTATACAGAAAGCTACTTTATATGTACAAATACGAGTCTGACCTCACTTCATTCAACGGAGTGACATGGTTAGTGAGGATTCATACAGACGATGCCTACTTGTTTGGTTGAGGCGTTGTTCTTGCACTTAGTCTATCTTTTAGTCGTATGAGTCTCATCGTCTGTGTCTATTCCAACCCAATCAAGAAACGCGAAAAGAAATTGCCTGAAGCTGACATTGCCACTCCTGTCCCAGTCCATTTCTTCTGCATTTGTCAACCAGGTCATAATGTTAGAAGTTATCACAGCAAGTAATTGAGTTTAAACAATTTAGAAGGTGAAAGACAGTACTAAATCGAGTCCGAGTGACATGAGAAGGGGATTTCTCGGAAGGACATTCATCGTTTAGCGCCTTGATGACATCTTTCTTGTGCAGTTTCCCATCACCACCTTTATCAAGAAACAAGAATGCCTCAACTATTGTGTTGAATGTTGCTTCTAGCTCTGGTGAGCCAATCTTCGAGGTCTGAAATATACGTGATCCTAATGAATATAACTTCACATCAACAACAACATACCCAGTGTACTCCCACAAAGTGGGGTCTGGGAAGGATAGAGTGTACGCGGACCTTACCCCTACCTCAGAGGTAGAGAGGTTGTTTCCACAGACCCTCGGCTCAAGAAAAAACGGTCCAAAGCAGTCCAGTACAGAAAGTAACAGAAGACACGAAACAACAGATAGTAACAGAACAAAAACTACAACAAAACAATACGACAATCGAGATATAAGGAATCTAACAGATACTAACAAATAGTCGAACTACAAGAAACTACAAGACCAACACCACGACTACTAATCTAAGGAATATAGCTTCTCATGATAAGTGAATATCTAGTAGAAGTACACGAAAGAAGAACAACGAAGAAGACAGTTTTTGCGTACATTATCGGAGGAGGAGGATGAATCCATCACGAGATAAAGAAGACATAGAAGAACAATGAACTCATTGAATTGAATCCCTTCCTTTTCATCCACATCACAGGAGTCGAAAAGATCATCAATTTCCTCCTCTTTAACATGAAATTGCAGCTTCTTTACGCATTTCTTTAGTTCATCCCGGTCAATAGTCCCATTTGAATCTTCATCTTAGGAAAAGAACCAAAGATAGAACAAGCATAAATCTGTTGGCAGTAAAGCTGTAACGAAAACTCACAAAGCCAAACGTATACAGAAGCTACTAACCGAACTGTTCAAAGACGCCTTTTATCTCCTTCAACCCCTCTTTAAACCGAGGAAATTTCAAGATTATACTATTGATTGACCTGAATTTGCTTTGTCCTGACGAACTTCTCTTAAGCTCCATCATTTTTGTTTCAAGCTTAGAATCCAGTCTCCTATACTTCGTCGGCGCATTGCAAAAGCACAGTAAACTTCCAACCTTGTTGGATAATGACTTGAATGCTGGGCATGGCTGAGCTGAGCCTTAGAACAATAAAGAGTTCAAGTTAACGATAGTAGACAGAGGCGATCATGACCAATCAGAAATTCTGTTTTTTTCGATATCCTAAACATTGATATGTTGCTGTAAGCATCAAACATGTCGGACAATCTGTCACAACATGTTAATAGTATTTGTGTTTCTGTGAATTTTACCTACTTCAACCTCATGCCATTGCATATAAAATAACAAATGTAACGATATTGATCGATGGAACAAGCACACGTAAACTGTATAACAAACTGAAAGTCATTTTTCATGTTTAACTACTTAAAAATTCCTCGACGAAATGTACAGATTTTAGGACTATCATAATTTTTGCATAATCATTCGCTCTCCGAGACCTCTCATCATAAAAGGTTGATGCATTGATCATAACTATATCACAACTTCAACCACGTAGAAATTATCTGAATCGAAGTTCCAAATTCACAAGTTTTTTACAGGCAGGTGGATTCTCATAACACTTACACTTCTGAATCATTTTTTCCACTCAATCCCAATTCTAGGTCTTGAAAATAGGTCTACATGCTGCAAAGTTCTTTTCGATACAACATACAACAACAACATACCTAATGTTAGTCCCATAAGTGAGGTCTAGGGAGGGTAGAGTGTACGCCGGATCACAAGGGTCTATTACACACAATCATACCTTGCTCGAACCTATGACGTCCTGGTCACATGACAACAATAGTACTACGGTTACAAGTATAGAAGGATAAGCGAGACAACGCTTTAATACCTACTAACCTTCTATCCTAATTTGCGTCCAAAGGGCAACAACAACGGTTGAAAAGGCGAGATTGCAAAAAAAAAGAACTCTGACAAGAAACATACCTACTGTATCTTTCATGGCTTTGATGCTGAAAAGAGCTCAAGAGATTAAAAGCGCCTTCTTGGCCATATAAATACATGTAAAAGGTAGAGTATAAAAAGGGAAATGCAAAAGTGAAAAAGGGATGAAGTGGAGAGAAGGCAATGTGGAAAAAAGCTGATTCTTGAAAAGTAAAGTAGAAAATCCCATTAGGACTTTAATTTCTTTCTCTTCCACTAACAAAAAAATTCCATCATTGCTTTGACTACAAATCTCCATTGATGCATTAATGGGATTTCTAGACTAAACGGTCGCTGCTTGAAAAGACTATGTCGGAAAATATGTTAGTTTACACATTAAGATATGCAACACCTAAATATACCCTTCGGTCAAGTAAACGAAACTCTAGAAAAAAAGTAAATTTTTTTACACATATCATAATAAGAAAATGTACAAACATTACTCCAAGTAAGAGATCAGGGAAGGAACGCACGCTACAACTAACATAACAACCAACTGAAACACATTATCATTAGCTAGGCTAGCACGCATTGAACTTTCTTTGCAAGATTGTGTTGGTCTATATGGTCGCGATATATGTAGCAAAGCATTGGACATTTCGATCATGGAACAGGATGGTTGAAACGCGAGTAATTTTTGTAGACAACGTGTGCTTGTAAGCTGAACATTTTCACATCTATGGCGTAAATTCGTTAAGCCAATTGAAATATCCAAAGATTCACATGTAGTTTCAATATTTTCGGAGAGATTTTACTTTCTGAAACCTTGTATCATGCACAAGAGAAAGCAAAAAGCAGCTTATGTTATCATACTGAAGGTCAAACTAAGAATAAATGTGCTATCTTAAAACAAACTGTAAAATTTAGTCATTTACAGTTTTATAGTAAATGTTTTTCGAAACTTAACTAAATGTGTGATCTTAAAAGAAAGAAGATATATTTTATGAAACTGAATGTCTTATCGATGAGTAATATTGAGCCATTTTAGTTTTACCATTTATATTTTTTGAAATCTAGTGTCTTGCACAAGCAAAAGTAAAAAGTAACTAATTAGGTGATAAGATTGAAGGTCAAACAAAGAATAAATTTACTTGTAATTTTAAAAGAAAGAAAAGATTTTATTTAACTGAATGCCTTGTTGATGAGTAATATTGAGTTATTTTAGGTTTACCATTTATATTTTTTGAAATCTAGTGTCATGCGCAAGCGAAAGTAAAAAGTAACTTAGGTGATTCGATTGAAGGTCAAACAAAGAATAAATTTGTGTGTGATTTTAAAAGAAAAAAATATTTTATTAAACTGAATACCTCGTCGATGAGTAATATTGAGTCATTTTAGTTTTACCATTTATATTTTTTGAAATCTAGTGTCATGCGCAAGTGAAAGTAAAAAGTAACTTAGGTGATCAGATTGAAGGTCAAACAAAGAATAAATTTAAGTGTGATTTTAAAAGAAAGAAAAGATTTTATTAAACTGAATGCCTTGTCGATGAGTAATATTGAGTCATTTTAGTTTTACGGTTTATATTTTTTAAAATCTAGTGTCAAGTGCAAGCAAAGAAGAAAGCAATTCAAGTGATCAGACTGACGGTCAAACTAAGAATAAATGTGTGACCCCTTAAAAGAAAGAAATTGATTTTATGAAACTAAAATCTCTATTGATGAGTAATATTGAGTCATTTTAGTTTTAGAGTTAATTATATTTTCTGAAATTAGTGTCAAGTGCAAGCGAAGTAGAAAGCAATTCAAGTGACCAGACTGATAGTCAAACTAAGAATAAATGTGTAACCCCTTAAAAGAAAGAAATTGATTTTATTAAACTAAAATCTCTATTGATGAGTAATATTGAGTCATTTTAGTTTTACAATTAATTATATTTTCTGAAATTAGTGTCAAGTGCAAGCGAAGCAGAAAGCAATTCAAGTGATCTGACAGTCAAACTAAAAATAAATGTGGGACCCCTTTAAGAAAGAGATTTAGATTTTATGATACTAAAATCTCTATTGATGAGTAATATTGTCACTTTAATTTTACGGTTTATATTTTTTGAAATTTAGTGTCATGAGAAAGAGGTGATTAGATTGAAGGTCATACTAAGAATAAATGTTTGATCTAAAATAGATTTTATGAAATTGATGTCCTATTGGTGAGTAACATTCATTATAGTTTTACAGTTCTGAAGTTTAGTGTCAAGTGCAAGCGAAGCATAAAGCAATTTAACTAATCAGAGTGACGGTAAAATTAAAAATAAATGTGTGATCCCTTAAAAAAAAAAGAAATTGATTTTATGACACTAAAATCTCTATTGATGAGTAATATTGAGCCATTTTTTACGGTTTATTTTTTTCAAAATCTAGTGTCATGAGGGAGAGGTGATTAGATTGAAGGTCAAATTAAGAATAAATATATGATGTAAAATAGATTTTATGAAATTGAATGTCCTATTGATGAGTAATATTGAGTCATTTTAGTTTTACCCCTTATATTTTCTGAAATCTAGTGTTATGTGCCAACGAAGCAGAAAGCAATCCAAGTGATCAGACTGACGGCCAAACTAAAAATAAATGTATGACCCCCTTGAAAGAAAGAAATTGATTTTATGATACTTTAATTTTAGGTTTATATTTTTTGAAATCTAGTATCATGCAAAAGAGGTATTGAAGGTCAAATTACGAATAAATGTGTGATGTAAAATAGATTTTATGAAATTGAATTTTCTATTAATAGTGATTTTAGTTTTTCAGTTTATATTTTCTAAAATCTAGTGTTAAGTGCAAGTGAAAGCAACTCAAGTAATCATACGAAACGTCAAACTAAGAATAAGTTTGTGACCTTAAAAGAAAAAAATCGATTTTATTAAATGGAATCTCTATTGCTGAGTAATATTGACCCACTTTAATTATACAATTTATATTTTTTGAAACCTAATGTCATGCTAAAGAGGTGATTAAATTGAAGGTAAAACTAAGAATAATAAATTTGTAATCCAAAAAGAAAAAAGATAGATTTTACGAAATTGAATGCCCTATTGATGAGTAATATTGAGTCAATTTAAGAAATCAAGTGTCATAGGCAAGAGAAAATAGAAAACAAATTAGATGATCAGATTGACGGTCAAATCAAAAATAAATATGTGATATTTTTTTTTTAAAAGATAGATTCTATGAAACTGAATACCTTCGTGATGGATTAAGAATAAGGGGAAAAAAATACCAACGGACGAATAATATTAATTCATTTTAGTTTTATAGTTTGTTATAATTCTTTTTTAATTCATATGATTTATACAAGTTTTTTTTTTTCTAGTTAATTTAAGAAATAGTGAAAAGGTACTCCATTTTAGTTTTCAAAAACCATTGGATACAACAAAGATAAATTTGATTCCATTGAAAGACAAGAACACAAAAAATACAAGGATCATAGAAGATCGATCTTTCAATAACATGGAGTTTGATATTTCACACGAGAGTGCACAACTTAATAAAATTAACGATTTAAAATTAATTATTAATAAGAGGCCTTATACATTGCCTTGGATTTGAAATTTTATATACTAAAATAAATATTAAAGTAGTTTAATTCAGTCTATAAACTAATTTTACTGTTATAATAATGGAGACAAACTTTTTTTCTTATTTTTATAACGATCTTTTTTACCCATAAATTTTAATATTTTATAATTAAATAAAAATAAAATCATACATCCACTTCTTAAAAAAATGGAGCCTCCAATAATAAAAAGACTTTATTATCACATAATTGAAGTTAGGATCACATAATCTAAGTTAATATTTTATTTAAGAGACTAGTCCAAAATTAAAGAAGACAAATTAAATAATTAAAACACATTTTTGAATTACAAAAAAATGTATTGATGAGGATAATTTTTTAGCCAAAAACATAACAGAAAGAAAAATAGACCTATTTTGATTCGTTCAAAAATATATTTAACACTTATTTTCCTTTTATAATCAAGCAAAAATACAATCATATATTCGCTATTTAAAAATTTATAAGACGTCCAAAAAGGAAAAAAAAAAACTTTATTATCACTCCTCAATTAACATAATCATGTTTAAGATGATATAACTTAGTGAATCTAAAATACATATTCATGGTCAACTTGGACGCATGACACTTAAATTAGATTCTACTGAAAAACAAAAATTTAAAAATTGCAACATATTAATGTTGTTCTTCATATTTAGAGTGTATATCCTCCACCATCTGATCCAACACAGCATCGATTTGATCTCCATCTTTCAATCCAGCCTTCATAAAATAAATAAAATAAAAAGTTATATAAATATTGAATTAACAATAAATTACATTGACCAACATGGGTTGTGGTGCAGTGGATGAGGCTGCTCCACCCTTAGCCAGAGGTCGAGGGTTCGACCCTGGGTATGGAGAAAACTCTGTTGGGAGCATTGCCACCTTAATGGGCCGGGGTTCGACCCTGGGTACTGAGAAAACTCAGTTGGGAACCCAGGGTATGGAGAAAACTCTGTTGGGAGCGCTGTCACCTTAATTGGCCCGAGTTCGACCTGGATATGGAGAAAACTAAGTTGGGAGCTGCAACGCGCGATCCGGATTAGTCGGGGCTCCAATACGAGCACCGAACACCGAATGAGAAACAAAAAAAAAATAATAAATTACATCAAAGTTATAAGCAAATTAAGATCTTACTTCTTCTACAGTCATTCTTGCTGAAATACGTTGACCATCAAATACAAAACGAACTGTACCATAATCAATAATTTGTTTTTCCTTACAGTAATATTTGAATATTGTCCTCATAGTTATATAAGGCTTCATGCGGAAGAAAAGTTTTGAACCATCCTATAAAAAAATAAAAAGAAAAAAAAGGAACACAAAATATAAATAAATAATTTAAAGATTAAAAGATGCATTTTTTCTAAATGACCAAAAAATAAATTGTGAAATAAAAACCTGAGAAAGAATTGTGAGCTCTAATATTGAGTTTACATTTCTTGGTTGTTCCATTGGTTTATTATTTTTTGTTGAAGAAAATGAGAAATATTATGTTAGTTTATATAGAGATTAGAAGCCTAAGAATTAGTGAATGTAATTAGTGTAGATATATTACAATTTATGGTTATTTGCCAAAAAGACCTAAGATATATTATAATTTATGAAATTATTTGACTGGTCTAGAGTTTAAGATTGAAATGAAAATTTTAAAATTAATGATCTAAATATTATTTATGTTTATTTTTACTTGTTTAATATATGAAAATAAAAATAATGAATGTAATAACTTTTAGGTAGATTTCCATTTATGGTCTTCTTCATGAAAATAATGAATGTAATATCTTGTTTACTTATATATCCAACATCCCTTCTGTGTTTGACTCAGCGTCCTCACTGAGGTTTGCTTCATCTTATCGGGATTTGCCTACACTCAATATGAACTCTGGCCCACATCGACAAGGTTGACACAAGAGCGGCTTTGATACCATTCTGTCACGACCCGAGCCGGAGCCCCTGACCGCGACGAACAACCCGAACCAGTAACGCCAGAGAAACCCCTGTAACTCTCCCGATTTTCTGTAGAATTCTGACGAGGCTTGCTTTGGAATCCTAAACTCCTTCCCGTACTAATTGTTTATTACTCGAATCCGAAGACCAAAATACACAACCATCAACGCTAATCCCTTGACCGTAGTCCCGTGACATTTCACGATCAAGTGCTCGTACTTTACGATCCACATTTTTTTTCTTTGTCCAGTACTTCCTGTTTACATGATAGACCGCGTAAAAATATTTATAGATCAATATAAACTTGTAGTCATCATCAGTAGAATCATAACACAATCCACAAGCACAAGCACGCGGAGTAATCCAATTCAAATATGGACATTCGAAGAGTTGATTTTCATTAGTACAAGGATTCCACAAAACATATTTTTTATCATCCATAGGTGTCTTCATTAGTACTAAAAAATCACACGAACACACAACTTTAGGGTTTCGAAATCCCTTTAGAGGAAAGTGTTGTTTTTCCATTGCAATTTTGGGATTTTCCAAATCTCTAAACTCGAATAAATCTTCGTTTACTTTTACCAATAAGAGCTTCTTGGGACTCGACGCTTTGAATTGATCATGGTGAGCTTTCTTAAATACCTCATAGGATATTACAGCATTCCACAACTTAGAAACAGATTGAAGACATAACAAAGATTAATAATCGTATCACCTTCAAATATGGCTGTCAAGTGGGCCGGACCGGGGCAACCCGGAACCAGCCCGTGTAATTTAACCGAGTTGAGGGCCGGGTTAAGGTCTAAGTGGGCCGGGCCCAATAGTAAGAAAATCAAAACCCACCCTAACCCGGCCCACTTAACCCAACCCGGTCAAACCCACCTAAACCCAGTCAAACCCGTTTAAAAAATTGGTCAAACCCGGTCAAAAATATAAAAAAAAAACTTTTCAATATACATTATATATACCCACCTATATACATTATAAATACGTTAAACAATATATATACACTATATATATAGTATATACTACTTTAGAATTTAAAAAATATATACACATATACACAATTACACATATATACGCACCATCCAAATATATATGTACTACTTTAAACTTTAAAGTTTAAATAAAATATACTACAATATATATATATATATATATATATATATACATATATATATATATATATATATATATAACATATACACATTTATACGTTAAATATACACGTCTATAGAAGATCTATTCACATATATACACTCTAATATATGTATATGTAATACTTTAAATGAAATATACTATAATATATAAACATTACAATATATATTTGTATAGTTATCTACTAATTTATAAAACATATACACATGTATACGTTAAATATACACGTCTATAGAAGATCTATTCACATATATACACTCTATTCTATGTATATGTAATACTTTAAATCAAATATACTATAATATATATACGTTACAATATATATTTGTATAGTTATATACTAATTTATGAAACATATACACATATATACGTTAAATATACACGTCTATAGAAGATCTATTCACATATATACACTCTATTCTATGTATATGTAATACTTTAAATCAAATATACTACAATATATATTTGTATAGTTAGATACTAATTTATAAAATATATACACATGTATACATTAAATATATACGTCTATAGAAGATCTATTCACATATATACACTCTATTCTATGTATATGTAATACTTTAAATGAAATATTCTATAATATATATACATAACAATATATATTTGTATAGTTATATACTAATTTATAAAACATATACACATGTATACGTTAAATATACACGTCTATAGAAGATCTATTCGCATATATACATTCTATTCTATGTATATATACTACTACTTATAAAATATACTACATTATATATACATTACAATATATATAGATATACTTATATACTAATTTATAAAACATATACACATGTATACGTTAAATATACACTTCTATAGAAGATATATGCACAAATATACAAAACATATGCTACTTAATATAATAAATTAATAATATCTGGTAGTAAATTAATAATATATTAGAAGTAATTTTTTAATTTAAAGTAGAAAACTAGAAATTCAATTTAAAATTTTAAATCGTTAAATGAAAAAAAATAAAAAGCAAGGACTAAGAAGTGAATGAATTTAGGGAATTTTATTGATTGCAAAATGATCCAAAATTTATAATTTACATGAATGAAAAATCTATAAATTATGCATGATTTTTTCCAACTCATTCATGTTAATATTAACGGGAACTTGCATAGGATAGTAGAAGTCAATGGGGGCAAAACCATGCATTGGACTTGATTCTGCTGAGTTCTCCCGTGAAGTCATAATTTCTTCATTCCTTGGTTTTTTCTTACCGCTCTAATCCAATCTCTGAGGCAAACTAGAACATTCATTGCATTACTTCCCAATGAGTGTTGGTTGTCTCCAAGCTGTTGTCGTCCCTGACTAAAGGCGCTCTTTGATGCAACGGTTGACATTGGAACATTCAAGATATCTCTAGCTAATCTTGAAAGCACAGGATATTGTGTTTCATTACTCCTCCACCAATCCAACGTATTGATCCGTCGTCTGCGATCCTCTGGTGCCGTCCGAAGATAATATTTCAGCTCTTCCCGATAAATTAATGTGTAAGTTCTCTCATCAACACTGTTCCAACAATTTAAATCATAAAACGAATCAGAAAAACCAATATGTGACGGCCTTTTAGAAGATGATGGCTCCTCGGGAGGATGAGGAGCGACAGTTGGAGTGATATTTGTAGGTACGGCTAAATCAAATAAATCAGCATAGTGATTATATAATTTTTCTATGTAATTCTTTGCATCAGCCGTAACCGTCCACAAATCAGGTTGTACTTGTTCAGAAACATGGTTAGTATTTATTTTTTAACTACATTGAATATTTTTTAACAATGTTGATAAATAAAAACAATATTATGAATAGAGTCTAAAAATATCAGACCGACAAGTAGTTCTAGAAATACCGTTAAACATAGGATTATAAATTGCTTGTATATAACGAATAAAGGCATCAGAAGAAGGAAAACTAAAAGGCAAACAACCCACAGCTACCATTTTAGCTATTTCTTCTCTGTCCCTCAATTTATTATACTTCTTCGATACGTGACCGGTTGCTGGGTCCATTCTAGTTTGCGTTGACCCACCAACATCCCCACCACCTTTTGCAATATTTAACTCTCTTTTGTGATCTTCAGCTACATGTCTCATTAACGTACCCATACCCCCTTGCTTGCCTCCACTTCTATGCTTATATATTTATTGACAAATATTGCATTGCACCTCAATATCTGATATACGTTCAAAAAATTGTCATGCAATACTACTTCTTTTACGAGGTTTTGGGGCACTGGGAGGACGGGAAGGGAGATTAACTGATTCAGATCTAACGTTAGCATCTCCTATTGCGGGTGTCTCAGCAATATTTTTATTATCTTCGTCTAAATTAACCGCATCTACTTCATTTTCTTCTTCTATACCGTAATTTTCCTGAGCTTCTACATAATCCATATCGTGAGCACCTATACCTATTTCTTGCTCAAAAGGTGTACCAAGCGGTAACGGAGGCGAAGGTACATGGGTATATCTACTACTTGAACTACCTCTACCGCTAGTAATTCGTTTTTTACTACCACTACCGCTTCCGGGACAAAATTTTTTAACACCTTTAGTAGCGAGGTTTCTTAATTTATCCATAATATAAATTAAATTAAACTAAAAATATTCAAAATACACAAATATAATAAAATTAAGTATTAAACAATTAATACAATAAATAAAAATTAAACGTAAGATATGGAACGACAATACCAAATTTTGGAAGTATCCGAAGGTTGCAACTTTAGAAACTTCCGCTCGTACTTTGTAAATGAAAAATTAAAAAATTAAAGTGAACACTTTAAGAAATTAAATATATTGAATATTTAAGAATTGAGAATTGAGAATTGAGATTTGAGAGAGTGAAAAATTGTGTGAAAAATCATTTGAAGTTGTATGGTATTTATAGATTTTTTTTGGGATTAAAAAATATTTTTTAAAGTTTTTTTTTCCTTTTTTTAATAAATGGGCCCAAACTAGCTGTTTGGACCCAAAAACCAAAATATCTTTTTTTTTTTTAATTTTTTTGGGCCGGGCCGGTTAACCGGCGGGCCTGAACCGGACCTGGTTCGGACCGGGTTAGCCGATCCCATTTTAAAAAATAACCCCCGGAACCCTAAAGCCCTAGGGCTTACCGGGCCGAGTTAGGTATGAGGGCCGGGTCGGCCCGGCCCACTTGACAGACCTACCTTCAAAGGATGGTGATTTCTTGTTTGACATTGTATAATCTCCTATGAGTTAATTAATTAAGTTCATACTAAAGGTATATTATTTATAAAATTTCAACTAGCCGTTTTTGTGATGGAAAAGGATTCTTTTTATTTCCTAATTTTAGCAACAACAACAAAAAAAAAAACTCTTTATTTTTTAAAAGAGCTTTTTCCATATTAGCTATTTATTTCAACCAAAAAAAGAAAAAAAGAAAAAATCAATGTTGAAATATATGGTAATTTTCCTTTGATAAGTCTGAACACTTTCAGCTCTTTGTTACAAGAAAGAAGTTATGCTTTCGACTTTATAGACCTCCAAAGGTGCTGAAATCTTGGGCTCTATGTGATGGCTTGGTGTTTTTTTTTTTTTTTTTGGTTTCCCAAGATATTCCGGCAGTCGTGAGACTAATCCTTCGTTCCACGGTCAGTGCACTAAGCGGTAGGGAACTGACCACAAAGTTTTCTCTGTTCACCAGAGGGGGGATCAAACCTCCATACTCTTATTTAAGGGGTGAGGTGCTGAACCACCTCACCAATCCTTGTGGTTGATGGCTTGGTGCTTTTAAAGAACTGTAAGTCTAGAAAAATTATGTTTTGTGGAATCCGTATACCAGAGATGAATTTGAAACTCTTTCATGTCATGATAACGGTTTGTATTACTATGATGTCAAACATCAAAAAACGCATGCTGCACCTTCAGGTGTGGTTGAGTTGGTTTGAGGTAAGGGTGTCAAGTGGGCCGATCCGGTCCGACCCGGCCCTTGTAACTAATCCGGCCCGGTTTGACCCAGCCCGATAAGTCCTAGGGCTTTAGGGTTCCGGGTCCCGGGCCGGTTATTTTTTAAAAATGGATCCGGCTAACCCGACCCAGACCAAGCCCGGTCCAGGCCCGCCGGTTAACCGGTCCAGCCCGGTCCGAATACCTTTTTTTTTTTTTTTTTTTTTAAAGGATTTTGGGCCAAACTAGCCGTTGGCCCAACGGCTATATAGCCGTTTTTGGGTCCAAACGGCTAGTTTGGGCCCATTTATTAAAAGAAATAAAAATTAACTTTAAAAAATATTTTTTCATCCCAAAAAAATTCTATAAATACCTTACAACTTCAAATCATTTTTCACACAATTTTTCACTCTCTCAAATCTCATTCTCTCTCAAATCTCAAATCCCAATTCTCAATTCTCAAATATTCAATATATTTAATTTCTTAAAGTATTCACTTTAATTTTTTAATTTTTCGTTTACAAAGTACGAGCGGAAGTTTCTAAAGTCGCAACCTTCGGATACTTCCAAAATTTGGTATTGTCGTTCCATCTCTTATGTTTAATTTTTATTTATTGTATTAATTATTTAATATTTAATTTTATTATATTTGTGTATTTTGAATATTTTTAGTTTAATTTAATTTATATTATGGATAAATTAAGAAACCTCGCTACTAAAGGTGTTAAAATTTTTTATCCCGGAAGCGGTAGTGGTAGTAAAAAGTGAATTACTAGCGGTAGAGATAGTTCAAATAGTAGATATACCCGTGTGCCTTCACCTCTGTTACTGCTTGGTACACCTTTTGAGGAAGAAATAGGTGTAGGTGCTCACGATATGGATTATGTAGAAGCTCAGGAAAATTACGGTATAGAAGAAGAAAATGAAGTAGATGCGGTTAATTTAGACGAAGATAATGAAAATATTGCCGAGACACCCGCAGTAGGAGATGCTAACGTTAGATCTGAAACGGTTAATCTCCCTCTCCATTCTCCCAGTGACCCAAGACCTCGTAAAAGAACTAGTCTCGCATGACAATTTTTTGAACGTATATCAGATATTGAGGTGCAATACGATATTTGTCAACAAATATATAAGCATAGAAGTGGAGGCAAGCAAGGGGGTACGGGTACGTTAATGAGACATATAGCTGAAGATCACAAAAGAGAGTTAAATATTGCACAAGGTGGTGGGGATGTTGGTGGGCCAACGCAAACTAGAATGGACCCAGCAACCGGTCACGTAGTGAAGAAGTATAATAAATTGAGGGACCGGGAAGAAATAGCTAAAATGGTAGCTGTGGGTTGTTTCCCTTTTAGTTTTCCTTCTTCTGATGTCTTTATTCGTTATATACAAGCAATTTATAATCCTATGTTTAACAGTATTCCTAGAACTACTTGTCGGTCTGATATTTTTAGACTCCATTCACAATATTATTTTTATTTATCAACATTGTTAAAAAATATTCAATGTAGATTGTCCCTAACTTCTGATCTTGGTCGTGCTGTAAATAAAAATGATTATTTAACCGTTACTTGTCATTGGATGGATAGTAATTTCGTGATGCAAAAACGTATTCTTGCTTTGTTATATGATGAAGATCGTAAACATACTGGACAATTTATTGCTGATTCTATTGTTAAAATTGCCGGATATTATGATATCAAAAATAAAATTTTATGTATTGCTTTGGATAATGCTTCTAACAACAAGACTGCTATAACAAAAATAAAATCTATGCTATCTCCGCCCTTGCCTGAAATTTTTCATATTAAGTGTGCATGTCATATATATAATTTAATTGTAAAAGATGATCTTGAGTTTTTTGAGCTTTATATTGAAAACATTCATCTTGCCGTTGGTTTTATTCAAGAAAATAATCGTAGATCGAGAATTAGAGAATTTAAAGTTAAATGTCAAGAAAATGGACTTACACCGATTTTGATGCCTGAGGAAATTGATACTAGATGGAATTCTACGTATGAATTTTTAAAAACTTGTTATAAATATAGAATTCCTATTACACTAGCTTTTAACCAACATTGCGGTTCATTTGCTGATTCTGCTGATTGCATGCTACATAATTCTTATTATCCTACTATTTGTAATATTTTGGCATATATAGCCGATATTTATGGTTTGCTCAAAGACTATAAAAATAAAGAAGGTTATAAAGAAGCTGTTGGCGCCATGTTTACGAAATTTAAAAAATAGTTTTTCCCGATTCCCCCTATATACTTGGTTGGTGCTATGTTAAATTCTTGCATAAAATATAATAATATGTGCCACTTTAGTACTCTTATTTACTAACTTAGAATAAATACTAACCATACTTCTGAACAAGTACAACCTGATTTGTGGACGGCTACGGCTGATGCAAAGGATTACATAGAAAAATTATATAATCACTATGCTGATTTATTTGATTTAGCCGTACCTACAAATATCACTCCAACTGTCGCTCCTCATCCTCCCGAGGAGCCATCATCTTCTAAAAGGCCGGCACATAGTGGTTTTTCTGATTCGTTTTATGATTTAAATTGTTGGAACAGTGTTGATGAGAGAACTTACACATCAACTTATCGGGAAGAGCTAAAATATTATCTTTGAACGGTACCAGAGGATCACAGATGACGGATCAATACGTTGGATTGGTGGAGGAGTAATGAAACACAATATCCTGTGCTTTCAAGATTAGCTAGAGATATCTTGAATGTTCCAATGTCAACCGTTGCATCAGAGAGCGCCTTTAGTCAGGGGCGACAGTAGCTTGGAGACAACCGACACTCATTGGGATGCAATGCAATGAATGTTCTAGTTTGCCTCAAAGATTGGATTAGAGCGAAAAGAAGAAACCAAGGAATGGAACCAGAGTCGAGCGACGAGCTGAAACTTGAAGAAATTATGACTGCACGGGAGAACTCAGCAGAATCAAGTCCAATGCATGATTTTGCCCCCGTTGACTTCGACTATCCTATGTAAGTTCCCGTTAATATTAACATGAATGAGTTGGAAAAAATGATGCATAATTTGTAGATTTTTCATTCATGTAAATTATAAATTTTGGATCATTTTGCAATCAATAAAATTTCTCAAATTCATTCACTCCTTAGTCCTTGCTTTTTATATTTTTTCATTTAACGATTTAAAATTTTAAATTGAATTTCTAGTTTTCTACTTTAAATTAAAAACTTACTTCTAATATATTATTAATTTACTACCAAATATTATTAATTTATTATATTAAGTAGCATATGTTTTGTATATTTGTGCATATATCTTCTAAAGAAGTGTATATTTAACGTATACATGTGTATATGTTTTATAAATTAGTATATAAGTATATCTATATATATTGTAATGTATATATAATGTAATATATTTTATAAGTAGTAGTATATATACATTGAATGGTGCGTATACACGTGTATATATCTTCTATATAAGTGTATATTTAACGTATACATGTGTATATATTTTATAAATTAGTATATAAGTATATCTATATATATTGTAATGTATATATATTGTAGTATATTTTATAAGTAGTTGTATATATACATTGTATGGTGCATATACACGTGTATATATCTTGTATATTTAACATATACATGTGTATATGTTTTATGAATTAGTATATAAGTATATCTATATATATTGTAATGTATATATATTGTAGTATATTTTATAAGTAGTAGTATATATACATTGAATGGTGCATATATATGAGTAATTGACTAATTGTGTATATGTGTATATATTTTTTAAATTTTAATGTAGTATATACTATATATATAGTGTATATATATTGTTTAACGTATTTATAATGTATATAGGTGGGTATATGTAATGTATATTGAAAGAAAGTTTTTTTTTTTTATATTTTTGACCGGGTTTGACCGATATTTTAACATGGTTTGACCGGGTTTTGGTGGGTTTGACCGGGTTGGGTTAAGTGGGCCGGGTTAGGGTGGGTTTTAATTTTTTTACTGTTGGGCCCGGCCCACTTAGACCCCAACCCGGATCCGGCCCGGCCCTCAACCCGGTTAAATAACACGGGCCGGTTCCGGGTTGGCCCGGACCGGCTCACTTGACAGCCATAGTTTGAGGGGTGACTTCCAAAGCGGAGGTAGCGGTATCGATCTCCCTAATGCCTCCTCAATCTAGTTCGTCGCACGCGGTTTAACTAGTGCAGTTTTCATCTCCTGTGTGGTTTACGAGCGATTGCACAATGAGAATCTACCTCGTCGCACTAGGTTTACCTAGTGCAGTTTACCTCTCCTGTGTGGTTTACGAGCTATTGCACAGTGAGGGGTTTACCCAATGCGCACAAAGTGCTCACCCGAAGGGCAGAGATTGTAGCGGCTGCGTTTTTTTTCTAGAGTTTCCAAAAAAAAAAAGTGCATGCTTGTGGGTCGTGTTATGACTCTATACTCCCGAAGGTTGTTGGGGGTGGGATTTATTATTATTATTTATTTTTGGCTTGAACACCAAACTTATCACTTGTTTTTAAATTAAAATATAAGTACTCAAAAACTATATCAAAATACTAGAAGCTTGTAAGTTTTCTCATATCGTAAAAACTATATTTAAAATGTTGATATAGTTTTATATCGTTGGATTATTAAAAAAAAAAAATTATGACAATTAAAAATGAATTGAAGGAGTATTATTCATCAAGACTGCCCTATTTTGTGGCGGTCTTTAATTGTTGTCCTTTAAATTGATGGCCTTTAATTTTGTCACTACTTTTCTTCTAATGAACATTTGTGGACCAAAATATCTTTAGCTACGCGTAAATTTTCGCAGGGCAAACTTATATAAATCTTTGTTACGATTTCAATTTGTTTCTAAGTCATGGAATGCTATAATATTCGATAATGAGTTCAAGAAAAGTGACATTTGTTCCTAATTTGATGTCCCATTATTTGTCCTATTAAGACAAGATAATTTTTTTTTCCCATTATACCCTTAGTGTAATTGATTGCTCCTTGTTATTAGCATTCTTCAAAAATGTTGCAGAGTGCCATTAAAAATATAAATAGTGCTTTGGTATTAGTCATCCATCAATATTGAAACTAACAACAAGACACAATTAAGAGGGGCAAAATGGTAAAATTACATTATCAATCATTGTTTTCTTAATAGTTGTGTCATCCCAATTTGGGATAGATAAAATGGGACGGAGGGAGTATTTTTTCTTTTTCTTTTGTTGAAATAAGTAGCTAATATAGCAAAAGCTCTTTAAAAAAGGTTTTTTTTTTGCTAAAATAAGGAAATAAAAGCGCCCTTTTCCGTCACAAAAACGGCTTGTGAAATTTTATAAATAATATACCTTTTAGTATGAACTTAATTAATTAACTCATAAGAGATACAATGCCAAACAAGAAATCACCTTCCTTTGAAGGTGATACAATTATTGATCTTTCAAGTGATATCCTATTTTGCATCCTTAGTAGACTTTAAGTTAAATCTTTGTTACGTTTTCAATCTGTTTCTGAGTCGTGGAATGTTATAATATCCGATGAAGTATTCAAGAAAGCTCACCATGATCAATCCAAAGCGTTGAGTTCCAAGAAGCACTTATTGTTAAAATTAGACGAAGATTTATTCGAGTTTAGAGATTTGGAAAATCCCAAAATTGCAATGGGAAAACAACACTTTCCTCTAAAGGGATTTCGAAACCCTAAAGTTGTGTGTTAGTGTGATTTTTTAGTACTAAGAAGACACCTATGGATGATAAAAAATATGTTTTGTGGAATCCTTGTACTAATGAAAATCAACTCTTCGAATGTCCATATTTGAATTTGATGAGTACTCCGCATGCTTGTGCTTGTGGATTGTGTTATGATTCTACTGGCGATGTAATAGACTACATATATAATTATTAAATACATCTGGATTATTCTGTAGTTAGTTATTCTTCAGTTCTCTATATATACAGCTGTAACCCCTTCATTATCAATAAGATCAATTATTATTAAATTATATCATGGTATCAGAGCTAGGGTTTCTTCTTCCGCCCAAACCCTAATCTCTCCTCTTTTCCGACGTGTGTGCGCCGCCGCCACCGTCTACACCACGCCGCACGGCCTCCCTCCTCCGCCGTAGGTCGGCGCCATGGACAAGGTTGTTGATCCTCTGTCAAATTTTCCGTCTGGAGTAAAATTACTGCTCAGGAATCTCCACAATCTCATCCCCGAAAAATTATCTGACAACAACTACCCGTCCTGGGCACTTAACGTCCGCACCGCCCTCCCAGCCAACTTGCTGCTCGGATGGATTGACGGTGCGGACAAGCCGCCGCCCAAGACAGCCGAGGAGGACGGCGTCATGTTCCCAAATCCCGACTACCTTCCGTGGATGATCGTAGACACTCAGATCCGAGCCTGTCTTCTCGCAGTTATTAGCCCCTCTGTGCACAAACACGCCCGGGGTTTTCTCACATCGGCTTCACTTTGGGACGCACTAGCCACAAGGTACAACTCTGTGTCCACGGCTCATATCTTTCAGTTGCGTGACAGATTGCATACTCTTCGGAAGGGAACGAAGACGATGACTCAATACCTTGATGATGTGGCCTCTATTCTGTCTGACCTAGATGCTGTGAACGAGATTATTCTTGAACGAGACGTGGTGAATGCCGTGCTACGTGGTCTTCCGTCTGGCTATTCCTCTCTCAAACAGCATATTCGCCTCTCACCTGTCAAAATCACTCTGAATCAACTGTCTGGATGGCTTCATGCAGAAGAATTGAATCTAGACATGGAACACAAATTACTGCTTGGAGAAGCCGTTTCCACCCCTGGCGTCACGGCTCTTTACTCGGCCAGGGGTCGCGGTGATGATCGCCGTAACCAAGGCCGAGGCAGCGGCAGCGGTGACCGTCGGAACGCCGGGCAGCAAGGCAGAGGCGGGCCTCTACCGAGGGACGGCTTCCAGTCAGGCCGCGGACAGGGACGAGGAAACCAGCGGGGGCCCACACAAGATCTTCCGACGTGCCAAATTTGTGCTAAACGGGGCCATTCTGCGGCTAATTGCTGATATCGTTATGATGACTCGCAGAATGTAAATCGCCAGTCCGGCGGATCAAGGGCGATGCATGCGTCCACAAACGCTCAATCTGGCGATTGGTATCTAGACACAGGTGCTAACACCCATGTGACGTCGGATTATTCACAACTTCAAGCTCCTCATCCGTATCATGGCTCAGAAACTATTACAGTAGGCAATGGTCAATCCCTTCCCATCACAAACACCGGCTCTGGGTATGTCTATACCCCAAATGGTAAATTTCATCTCTCAACCCTTCACCACATCCCTTCCCTCACATCCAATCTCTTATCTGTTTATCGCTTTACTAAAGATAATAACTGCACCCTCATTTTTAGTGACACCAATTTCCAGATAGTGGACAATGCCACGAACCGGGTGCGGTACACGGGCCGCTGTGAGCATGGGCTATACACTCTTCCATCCAGGTCTCCGTCTGTTGTGAGTCAAGTCATTCTCTCGTCCACCTGGCATCGCCGGCTTGGGCACCCATCATCCGCCATCACCAAATCCATTTTATCTTCCTTAGGTTTTAATTTTTCAGAGAAGTTACATTGCGAGTCCTGTTCAGTGTCTAAATCTTGTCGTTTACCTTTTTCACTGTCTGAACACAAGGCCACTGCGCCATTTCAATTAATTCATTCTGATGTTTGGGGTCCAACCTCAGTTCCTTCTGTTCAAGGTTTTCGTTATTATATCTGTTTTGTTGATGATTACAGTAAATTCACTTGGCTTTATCCTCTGAAATTTAAATCCGAAGCTTATACTGTTTTTGTCAACTTTGACCGAATGGTTCAAAATCAATTTAATGCCAAAATCAAAATTTTTCGAAGTGACAATGGCAAAGAATTTGTCAACAATGCATTTGGTGTTTTTCTTCAAAGTCTAGGGGCTCTTCATCACACTTCATGTCCATATACCCCTGAACAAAATGGCGTTGCTGAGCGCAAACACCGTCACCTAATAGAAACAGTTGTTGCGCTCCTCCATGATTCCACCTTACCCGTTTCCTTTTGGGTTGATGCCCTTGCTACTGCCAACTACCTCATAAATCGTATGCCTACTCACACTCTCTCCAACTCCACTCCATATGCCCGTCTCTACAATCATCCACCCGACTACATCCATCTCCGCCCGTTTGGGTGTCTAGTTTATCCCTGGTTGCGTCCACACACTCAACATAAACTTCAACCTCGGTCCAACCCTTGTGTCTTTCTAGGCTATCATCCCACTATCAAAGGTTACAAATGTTTCGATCCTGTATCTCAGAAAACATATGTTTCCCGTCATGTTCGTTTTGTGGAGGAACAATTTCCTTACACAAGTCTTTCCTCTACTCCATACTCCCCCAATCCACTTGGCATTGTTCCATTATTTTCGTCCTTTTCACACGCTCATGCTCCGGCTCACTCGGAACCTAACCCGGTACCCCACTACACCACTACCCACTCGAACCAACCACCCACCCACCCGAACCCCCAAACCTCCCACCCGAACACCCAGCCGACTGCCAAACAACCCACCACTTCCCTACATCATACTCCTAACACACATACAGCGACCCCATCCACCGCTGCACATCCCAGCTCCCACGGCAGCCCCACCCAACCCCCGTCCACACATCATACAACTCCACCACCCCTTCCTAATCACCCTCCACTCAACACTCACCCTATGACAACCCGAGCCAAGGCCGATACCTTCAAACCCAAAGTCTACCACACTCAAATACCCTTTGATGCACCTCCCATAACTGAGCCTACTACCTACAACCAAGCCTCAAAAAATAGTTTCTGGTGCCAAGCTATGGATGAGGAATTTCAGGCTCTGAATGAACAACGTACCTGGGATTTGGTACCTCTGCCTAGTAACCGAAAGTCTATTGGGTGCAAATGGGTGTTTCGCATCAAACGAAATTCATATGGATCTCTTTCTCGCTATAAAGCACGTCTGGTTGCAAAAGGGTATCATCAGGAGTATGGTGTGGATTATAAGGAGACCTTCAGCCCTGTTGTTAAGCAACAGACTATTCGTCTGGTCTTGTCTCTTGCTCTTCACTATGATTGGCCGCTTCATCAGTTAGACGTCAGCAATGCCTTTCTTCATGGTCATCTTGAGGAAGACATCTATATGGTTCAGCCACCGGGATATATTAATCCCAACCGTCCTCACTATGTTTGCAAGCTTCGCAAATCACTGTATGGCCTGAAACAGGCCCCACGTGCCTGGTACACACGCCTCTCTACTTTTCTGCAGGGTCTTGGTTTTCGCACCTACCATCATGACAACAGCCTCTTCACCCTTCACTGTTCTCGAGGGACAGTCATCATTCTTATCTATGTGGATGATATTGTTATTACAGGCAGCTCGTCCTCACTCATCACTGAAATTACTGAGGCTATGCATCGTGACTTCAAACTTAAGGACCTTGGTCCTCTGGAGTTCTTTCTTGGCCTCGAACTCATCCGCAAATCGGGAACCATATTGATGCATCAGACAAAATATACCCTTGAACTTCTAAATCGAGATGGAATGACAGACTGCAAACCCGCGGTCACTCCCATGGCAGTCCGCCAATCCCCAGGGCCGAATACTCCCTTTGTCGATCCTACACTATATCGGAGCCTCGTCGGTGGACTTCATTATCTTGCTGTTACTCGTCCGGACATCCAATATGCAGTCAATCGAGTCTTCCAATCAATGCATGCTCCCACAGAACAACACTTTCAGGCCTTGAAACGCATTCTGCGCTATCTTAAAGGTACTCTTCAATGTGGAATTTTATTTTAAAAGGGCTCGTTTGATATATCTGTTTTTTCTGATTCGGATTGGGCTAACGACAAAGATGATCGGAAGTCCACTACTGGATATATTGTTATGATGGGACCGAATCTGATTTCCTGGTGCACCAAGAAGTAAACGCGAGTGTCCCATTCCTCCACAGAAGCAGAATATCGTGCCATGGCTGCGGGTGTTGCTGAAGCCATGTGGTTACGATACCTTACAGATGCACTTGGCATTCTCCCGACGAAACCACAGATTTATTGTGACAATCAGTCCACTATTTGTGTTACCAAAAATCCAGTCCTTCATGAGCGTATGAAGCATGTTGGGTCCGACTGTCACTTTGTTCGCGATGAGGTACTTGCAGGAACGATGGCCACGCACTATGTCCCATCTACTGACCAGCTTGCTGATATTCTCACCAAGCCTCTTCCGTTACAGCCTTTTCAGTATCTCTGCTCCAAGCTGCCCCTCGTTACCGCTGATCAGCTTGCGGGGGGATAATAGACTACATATATAATTATTAAATACATCTGGATTATTCTGTAATTAGTTATTCTTCAGTTCTCTATATATACAGCTGTAACCCCTTCATTATCAATAAGATCAATTATTATTAAATTATATCACGATGAATACAAGTTTATATTGGTCTATAAATATTTTTACGCGGTCTATCATGTAAAGAGGAAGTACTGGACAAAGAAAAAAAGTGTGTAGTAAAGTACGAACACTTGATCATATGTCCCGGGACTACGGTCAAGGGATTAGCGTTGATGGTTGTGTATTTTGGTCTTTGGATTCGAGTAATAAACGATTAGTACGTAGTTTTAATACGATTAAATACTTTGATGTGAAGTCAGATGAACTGAAGGAGCTTCCGAGACCAGAGTTTATAGGTGCATATGAATCATACCGTTTGGCTTGTTTGAAAGGTTCTGCTGGTTTATATGGTGGTAGCCGTTTATATAATTGTGAATTGGACGTTTGGATCATGGAACAAGATGGATGGACTCGAATAATGAAAATTAATTGCTACAATCCAGTCTTCATCGATGAATTTCTGAGGAATATTGTACTTTTGGGATGCACGAGAAATGGTGAAATTATCTTTCAAGCACGAATTATGGGGCTTGAACGTCTTCTCATGTATGATCCTAAACAAAATAAATTTCTTCATCCAATTGGTATATCCGGAGATTTCAAACTTGATGTAATTCCAGTATTTTCGGAGAGTTTCTATTTTCCAAGCACATGAGAAAGCAACCTTTGAAGGGGAGCCTTGGAGTAACTGATAAAGTTGTTGCCATGTGAGGTCACGGCTTCAAGCCTTGGAAACAGCCTCTGACAGAAATGCAAGGTATGACTGCGTACGATACACCCTTGTGGTGGGGCCCACACCGCGCGTAGCGCGATAGCTTTAGTGCACCAGGCTGGCCTTTCTGTGAGAAAGCAACCTTTGATGAGTAATCTTTAGTCATTTTAGTATTATACTTGTATTCCTTTTTAGGCTCATATATATAGTTGTATTAGTTGATTTGGATTCGATTTACTTTAAAAGCATCCCATATGATGGTGAACTGTTATGTTTTTGAATTGGGTGATTTAATAGTCTTTTCTTTTGTTTACTAAGCTCGATACATTGATTTAGATTACCTATAAATAGCTATATATCGTAGTCATTTAGCCTATGCTAAGTCGAATTCTTAACAAGGTGAAAATTCATGTAGTAAATCAACTAATCTTAGGTAAAGTGGCGGAGCCACATGTGATTGAGGGGTGTCGACCAACACCCTTTATCCGAAAATTACACTTGGAAGCTAGGTAAAAATATCTCCTTTATGTATACGTATACACTACATATTGACACATTTTGGTTTCTTCGTGGATTTACTTCTTTGTATTTTGATACTCTTTAGTGAAAATTCTGGCTCCATCACTGTCCTCGAAAACTTGTGCTCATGTGATGGCTTGGTGCTTTTAAAGAACTGTAAGTCTACAAAAATTATGTTTTGTGGAGTCCGTCTACCAGAGATGATCAAACTCTTTCATGTCATGATAACGGTTTGTATTACTATGATGTCAAACATCAAAAAGCGCATGCTGCACCTTCGGGTATGGTTGAGTTGGTTTGAGGGGTGACTTCCAAAGCGGAGGTCGCGGTATCGATCCCCCTAATGCCTCCTCAATCTAGCTTGTCGCATGGGATAGTTTATATTCTTCGAGTCTCAATGTCAAGCGCAAGAGATAGATGGAGAGGATCTTTCTAACAACGTCAAGGAAGGTTCGATATGATGTTTAATTGAAGTATAGTGTGTGTTAGATTGTGCGAAAAGCTATTACCAAAATGGAATAATTTTACAATTTATATCTCGAGTCTTGTGAGTTTTGCTATCTTTGCACAATTACCTTTAGGGGTGTCAAATGAGCGAGTTGGACTAAAAATTAGGCGTATCAAAGTAGGTTAAGTTAATAAATGGCACGCCCAAACTTGGACGTCTTACAACAGAGAAGGAAAGAGCGTATATCAGGTGTTTGCGAGTTTAACCAAACCAAACACCAAATTAGCATTACCCGTCACAATGGCGATTGCTACATCATCGCACCTACATTATATATATATATATTAACTAGTAGTCAAAAAGTGGATGAATTCTTGGAAAAAGAGGGAGCGAGTCTATATAAAATAGAAAATGGAATAAAGAAAATTTTGTGAATAGATAGAGTCTCAACACTGTCTACACGCGAATTAGCTTCCGAGTTGAGCATTTCACTGCAGCATTCACGAATGAATGCTGGTTCGGATCCAGGACATCTTTGTCATATATCCACCAGCAGCGCCTTTGGCATGATAGGCAGGCAGCATATCATGATCCATCGGTAACTTATTTGCAGCTCAAAATAACAGCTGCAGAAACAGTGTTTGGTTATTTTTGCATCAAAGGGGAATAATGGATAGACAAAATTAGGAACTACATTTGTTAAAAATCCCCAGTATAATATCACATTACCTCATATGGCTCTCTATCATAAACATTTGGTTCGAAGCTATTTTGTAATGATGCATATTATATATTAGAAACATCGATAGATAGATAATTTATAAGCATAAGAAATACTATAAGAAGATTGCAAAACCTTTTAAAAAAGAACTCAACGTTCCATATCAATGTAAATCAATGAGTTGCTTCCACACATTACATTAAAGTCTAGGAAATATAAGCTATCCAAACATGTTGGATTTAGATGATGAAGCGCGATTGAGTTGATTCCTCTTGCGCTTGACACTAAGACTTGAAATACAAACTATCCAAACATACTGAAGCTGTGAGAAGATCCCCATTCTTGGAGAAATCTTTCGATATTTGAGTTTCTGTAAGCAATTGTTGGCTAGGGTTATATATAAGAAGTTGAGAAGTTTTCAGTCCTTGAAAGACAATTTCACCATTTCGCGTGCAGCCCAAAAGCACTATATCTTCTGTAAACTTTTCGCAGATACAGGGCAAGTTGCATATGTTCATTAACCATTTCCAGCTTCCATGGCGTTCCATAATCCATATGTCCAATACTAGACTCTTGTCGTTGCCTCCATAAAAGCTAAGACAACTTTTCAAAGTAGTTAAACCAAAGCAATCATCCTCACGTACAAAATCTGGTAATGGAAGCTCTTTCAGTTCATCTGACTTCCCATCAAAGTATATGATTGTAGAAGTTACACCTACAACGCGGTCGTAGTATGACCAAAATACACAACCATTGGCATTAGTCCCCTGAGAGAAGTAACCATTTTGTAGTAATGTTACTATACCACGAAGTGAAATTTGTTTCTTCGCCCAACAATCGTTATTCAGAGAATAGAGAGCATAACTCGACTTATAGATCAATATAACTTTGTAATCATCGACACTAGAATCATAACACAACCCACAAGCATTTGGAACTCTAACTTTGCCTTTGTAGTTAAAATAAGGGCACGTAAGAGTTTGATATTCTCCGGTAGGCGGATTCCACAAAACATAACTTTTATAAGCTGTAGAGTTCTTTAAAAGCAACAAGCCATCACAAGAGGACAATACTATGGCTTTTCGGAATTTCTCTGGAGTAATAACTTCCTGTGCCATCATAAGTAATTGGGAAGATTCCAAGTCTCTAAACTCGAATTCATTGGTACTACTTTTGTGTAACACTAGCTTTTCACGTCCCAAAGCTTTGGATTGATCGCGATGAATTCTCTTGAATTCATTGTCTGAGATTATAATATTCCACGACTTAGAAATAGATTTAAAACGTAACAAAGATTTAACAGAAGGTACCTTAATAAGGATGAGAAATAGGATATCACTTGGAAGAATGTAAGCAACATCATCAAAGGCTAATTTCTTTTTTTCCATTATATAATATGCTAGGGTTTTAGGACGATCGTGAAGAAGGAAAACATATACCAGGAAAAAGGATTTATGTTAGGGTTTAGTCCCAAAAATATTTTCTTACCATATATATATACCAACTTATTATTATTTTAAAAAAAAAACTAAATTTGATATGACTAATAAATTTAGAGACGTCAATATGGGACAGAGTTGTTGGGCCGGCCTGACTCGGCCTGTAATTTGATGAATTTGGGCTTCAGTTTTTGCAGCCCATTTAAGAACAGGGATTTTTAGCCCGGTCGGATAAGCCCGTGGCCCATGTAATTTGAGCAATGTGGGTTGGCTAGCCCATGGGCCGGCCCATAAGTCAAATACATGCAACTATTGAAATTGCTTATTAGTATTTTTATTTGGTTCGAAATATATCATGTCAAAAGTTATTTAATTTCACTATTAGGAGCATTTTTTAGGGTGTTGGAGACTCGATTAACAAGTATTAACATTATGTAATATTGTCTGGTAATATTTATGCCTATTAACATTCTAAATTAAATTATAAAATATTATTTTTTAAAAAGTAGGCTGACCTGTAAGACTCGCAGCCAACAGAGTAATGGTGTGAGCGTGGTGTTTTCTTGCCCATCATTTTGATGGGCCAGCCTGGCTGACCCGCAAACTCAAAGCCCGTTTGGACTTGCCCGGATGGGCTGGGCCGACCCGTATCACAACTCTACTAATAATAGCAATTTTAGAAGGAAACGGAACCTACTTGTTTATAAAGTCTTCTTGTTATTTAGTTAAACCTATGTGTGTCAAACGGACTGGGCCGGGCCAACCCGGAATCGGCCCTTCTATTTTAACTGGGTTGAGGGTCGGTTAAGGGCCGATTTTGGCGCTAGACGGGCCTGGACGAGTCAGGCTGGGCCAAACAGTAAAAAAATTAAAACCCACCCTAACACAGCCCACTTAACCCAATCTGATCAAACCCACCAAAACCCGGTTAAAAAATTGGTCAAACCCGGTCAAAAATATATAAAAAAAAAAACTTTCTTTCAATATACATTACATATACCCACCTATATACATTATAAATACGTTAAATAATATATATACACTATATATATAGTATATACTACATTAGAATTTATAAAATATATACACATATACACAATTAGTCAGTTACTCATATATACGCACCATTCAATGTATATATACTACTACTTATAAAATATACTATAATATATATACATTACAATATATATAGATATACTTATGTACTAATTCATAAAACATATACACATGTATACGTTAAATATACAAGATATATATACGTGTATATGCACCATACAATGTATATATACTACTACTTATAAAATATACTACAATATATATACATTACAATATATATAGATATAGTTATATACTAATTTATAAAACATATACACATGTATACATTAAATATGCACTTCTATAGAAGATATATACATGTGTATACGCACTATTCAATGTATATATACTACTACTTATAAAATATACTACAATATATATACATTACAATATATATAGATATATACTTATATACTAATTTATAAAACATATACACATGTATACGTTAAATATACACTTCTTTAGAAGATATATGCACAAATATACAAAACATATGCTACTTAATATAATAAATTAATAATATTTGGTAGTAAATTATAATATATTAGAAGTAAGTTTTTAATTTAAAGTAGAAAACTAGAAATTCAATTTAAAATTTTAAATCGTTAAATGAAAAAATATAAAAAACAAGGATTAAGGAGTGAATGAATTTGAGGAATTTTATTGATTGCAAAATGATCCAAAATTTATAATTTACATGAATGAAAAATCTACAAATTATGCATCATTTTTTCCAACTCATTCATGTTAATATTAACGAGAACTTGCATAGAATAGTCGAAGTCAACGGGGGCAAAATCATGCATTGGACTTGATTCTGTTGAGTTCTCCCGTGAAGTCATAATTTCTTCAAGTTTCAGCTCGTCGCTCGGCTCCGATTTCATTCCTTGGTTTCTTCTTTCCGCTCTAATCCAATCTCTGAGGCAAACTAGAACATTCATTGCATTACTTCCCAATGAGTGTCGGTTGTCTCCAAGCTGTTGTCGTCCTTGACTAAAGGCGCTCTCTGATGCAACGGTTGACATTGGAACATTCAAGATATCTCTAGATAATCTTGAAAGCACAGGATATTGTGTTTCATTACTCCATCAATCCAATGTGTTGATCCGTCGTCTGCGATCCTCTGGTGCCGTCCGAAGATAATATTTCAGCTCTTCCCAATAAGTTGATGTGTAAGTTCTCTCATCAACACTGTTCCAACAATTTAAATTATAAAACGAATCAGAAAAACCACTATGTGCCGGCCTTTTAGAAGATGATGGCTCCTCGGGAGGATGAGGAGCGACAGTTGGAGTGATATTTGTAGGTACGGCTAAATCAAATAAATCAGCATAGTGATTATATAATTTTTCTATGTAATCCTTTGCATCAGCCGTAGCCGTCCACAAATCAGGTTGTACTTATTCAGAATCATGGTTAGTATTTATTTCTAAGTTAGTATAAATAAGAGTACTAAAGTAGCACATATTATTATATTTCATGCACGGATTTAACATAGCACCAACCAAGTAAATAGGGGGAATCAGGAAAAAATATTTTTTAAATTTCGTAAACATGGCGTCAACAACTTCTTTATAACCTTATTTATTTTCATATTCTTTGAGCAAACCAGAAATATCGGCTATTTATGCCAAAATATTACAAACAGTAGGATAATAAGCATCGAAAAATTCAACCGTAGCTACATAATTTTTTTTTAAAAACTTAACAAGATCATTAATTACAACCCAATCAGAATTATGTAGCATGCAATCAGCAGAATCAACAAATGAACCACAATGTTGGTTAAAAGCTAGTGTAATAGGAATTCTATATTTATAACAAGTTTTTAAAAATTCATACGTAGAATTTCATCTAGTATCAATTTCCTCAGGCATCAAAATCGATGTAAGTCCATTTTCTTGACATTTAACTTTAAATTTTCTAATTCTCGATCTACGATTATTTCCTTGAATAAAACCAACGGCAAGACGAATTGTTTCAATATAAAGCTCAAAAAACTCAAGATCATCTTATACAATTAAATTATATATATGAGATGCACACTTAATATGAAAAATTTCAGGCAAGGGCGGAGATAGCGTAGATTTTTTTTTTTTTATAGCAGTTTTGTTGTTAGAAACATTATCAAAAGCAATAGATAAAAGTTTATTTTCGATAGCATAATATCCGGCAATTTTAACAATAGACTCAGCAATAAATTGTCCAGTATGTTTACGATCTTCATCATATAAAAAAACAAGAATACGTTTTTGCATCACAAAATTACTATCCATCCAATGACAAGTAACGGTTAAATAATCATTTTTATTTACAACACGACCAAGATCAGAAGTTAGGGACAATCTACATTGACTATTTTTTAACAATGTTGATAAATAAAAATAATATTGTGAATGAAGTCTAAAAATATCAGACCGACAAGTTGTTCTAGGAATACCGTTAAACATAGGATTATAAATTGCTTGTATGTAACGAATAAATGCTTTAGAAGAAGGAAAACTAAAAGGCAAGCAACCCACAACTACCATTTTAGCTATTTCTTTCCGGTCCCTCAATTTATTATACTTCTTCGCTACGTGACCGGTTGCTGGGTCCATTCTAGTTTGCGTTGGCCCACCAACATCCCCACCATCTTGTGCAATATTTAACTCTCTTTTGTGATCTTCAGCTATATGTCTCATTAACGTACCCGTACCCCTTTGCTTGTCTCCACTTCTATGCTTATATATTTGTTGACAAATATTGTATTGCACCTCAATATCTGATATACGTTCAAAAAATTTCCATGCAACACTAGTTCTTTTATGAGGTCTTGGGGCACTGGGAGGACGAGGAGGGAGATTAACCGATTCAGATCTAACTTTAGCATCTCCTACTGCGGGTGTCTCAGCAATATTTTCATTATCTTCGTCTAAATTAACTGCATCTACTTCATTTTCTTCTTCTATACCGTAATTTTCCTGAGCACCTACACCTATTTCTTCCTCAAAAGGTGTACCAAGTGGTACCGGAGGCGAAGGCATACGGGTATATCTACTACTTGAACTACCTCTACTGCTAGTAATTCTCTTTTTACTACCATTACCGCTTCCGGGACAAATTTTTTTACCACATTTAGTAGCGAGGTTTCTTAATTTATCCATAATATAAATTAAATTAAACTAAAAATATTCAAAATACACAAATATAATAAAATTAAATATTAAACAATTAATACAATAAATAAAAATTAAACGTAAGATATGGAACGACAATACCAAATTTTGGAAGTATCCAAAGGTTGTGACTTTAGAAACTTCCGCTCGTACTTTGTAAACGAAAAATTAAAATATTAAAGTGAACACTTTAAGAAATTAAATATATTGAATATTTGAGAATTGAGAATTGAGATTTTGAGAGAGTGAAAAATTGTGTAAAAAATGATTTGAAGTTGTAGGGTATTTATAGATTTTTTTTTGGAATCAAAAAATATAGCCGTTTTTCGGTCCAAACGACTAGTTTGGCCCAAAATATCAATATTTTTTTTTTTTTCAAAAAAAGGTATCCTGGCTTGATCCAGACCGGGTTAGCCGGATCCATTTTAAAAAAATAACCGGCCCGAGATCCGGAACCCTAAAGCCCTAGGGCTTACCGGACCGGGTCAAACCGGACCGGATTAGTTACAAGGCAGGCCCACTTGACACCCTTAGTTAAACCTTCAGCCGCCATGATGAAACCTTGTACAAAAAATCCTACAATTCCCCAAGAAATAATTGTTGAAATATTCTCATGGCTTCCTGTGATGCTTTGAAGACATGTGATGCTTCATTGGGTCCCACAAGAAATTGGGTACATTAGGTATAGACGAATCGTGGGGAGAGATTGAAAGTAGATTCATGGTTGATTTTGTTCCAATTTTTAATGGGAGAGTTTGCATTGACGGAGTTATCTAAATGTTCGATTGCAAAGATAACTTCATAGCTGCATTTGATGTAAAACTGAAAATTTTAGAATTATCAAATTGTGCGATGATTTAAGCCCACTCTTTAATCCGAATTTCAAGCTGATAGAAGTGAAGGGAGAATTAGCAGTCATATACATTACGCCCGTAGGGGAAGAGGATTTATCATTTTATTGAATCAAGAAGTTGGGGATATTTACATGACTAGTAGAGGAATTTGCAATTCTTGTGATGGGGAGATTGTATAGGTCGTGATTTAGTTAGATTATTTTACGTTTTATTTTCATGACGTTGTAAAAAATAGTTGGAGAAAATTGAAAACTAATGAACATCCATACGAGGGTTACGTTAAGGATGTTTATAGTTATAAAGAAAACCTCTTCCCATTAGGAAGAATTTGGAGTCCTTGTGGTGACGACTTTGCCTCATCGGAAGAAGAATTGCTTTATGGTGACAACTTTGTCTCATCGGAAGAAGAATTTCCTTGTGGTGTCGACTTTGTCCCCTCGAAAGAAGAGTTGCTTTCTGGTGACGATTTTGTCTCCTCGGAAGAAGAATTGCCTTGTGGTGGCAACTTTGTCTCCTCAGAAGAAGAATTGTCTTGTGGCTACGACTTTGTCTCCTCGGAAGAAGAATTATCTTGTGGTGACGACTTTGTCACCTCGTAAGAAGAATTGTATTATATTCATCTCTAGCCTTATATTACGTTGTATGAGTTTATTTACTTAATATGTTAGATCAAAAGCAATGACTTTATAAAAAGGTTCTGACATATCATATGTAAAGAACAGATGTATATCGTTTTCAATCATAACTTTTCTCGTGTTTCGTAATTTCTTCTTTGTTGTTTTTGCTCTTGTTGCATATATTAATTTACATTAAAATAAAGAAACATTAAATAAAAATGAAAAAAAAAAACAAAAAAAAGATGTGCCTATCGTATGAACTATGTAAGTGCATATAGTAAATGTTGTTTGATATTAAACTTTTTATGAATATCATGTTTTATTCATCAATACAACCTTAAGAAAAAAATGTTAATTTGACTGCATTCTAGAACTAGTGTGAACATTTGATTATAATTAATATAAAATTCTTGTTCGCCATCGCTCCTCTACCTTGCGATAACTAATTGCCGTCCAGGAAAAAAAACTTTTTACTCAGATCTCCTCAATTACTCAAAATTAATTATTATTCAAAATCAATATTGTATATATCTTACCTTATCGTTGAGACATAGGTGAGTCCTGAAGATCATTGATATTGAAAGAATAGGAAGAGAGAGGGGAAGATGTAACATTAGATATGAAAGATCCTTGTCTATCCTTTGCATATTCTGGTTCAACAATGCTCTTTTTGATCATTAGACTTGAGTTGTGATACTGGCAAAGCCTGCTGGACAACATGATTGCGACTTGGAGGATCATCTTGATCAAGCTGATTCAAGTGGTGGAAATAGTTCCGATGGCCTTATCAGCGGAGGAGCCCAAATTGGAACTTCATTAACCACTAAGTTCATGTCAGAATAGCCTTAAAAGAGCCATTGGTGTATGATAGTAGTCGCTTTGCAAGAGCTTCTCTTTCTAACTTTGTTAAAGAAATTGTTTGCAAACACAAATTGTAGAAGTTTTACGTTACATACTAGTCAGGTTTTCGATCTAGAGATAGTAAAATATTGTGCAAAGATGGCAAAACTGACAAGACTTAGAGATAATAATCGTAAAACTAGTCAATTCATGACAAAAACTGACACAATCTAACACGAGTTTACAGTCCACCCTCTGTTGAGTCGATCCTATCTCATATCGAGCCTTCCTTAATGTTGTTAGTTACATCACCTCTTCCTCTTTCTCTAGTGCTTGACACTTGTAGACACCTAATTTTGTCCCTCCGAAAAATTAGTTTTCTCATTTTTACCTTATCCTACCGTGTACCCTCAACCATGTAATAATCTCTCCACAAAATGACAAAAATAACAACCTCCTAGCTAATTACCTACCCAATCAAAATAAATCACATCACACCCTACCCCTACCCCTACCTCACTACCCACCCACCCTACCCCACTACCACATAATTCTCACCATCACTCTCAATTTACAGAGTATATACACTCACACAAATCACGCCATAAAGGGGGACTGATCTTCTTGGTTGAGAACACTCACAGCACATCTCAAGGAAAAATTCCTTTTCTTCTCCACAAACCAAATTCACACACATCACTACACACATAGAGATGGTGAGAAGACAATGAGAGACCGAGAGAGAGATAAAGAAATAGTGAGAAGAGAAGAGTTGATCGGGGATCGGGTTTCTTCCTCTTCATCATCGTTCACACACAACAAACGCAAAAATCAACCCACCTTGAATCTCCCTTCAGCATTGATATACTTGCACATATAGTGAGAGAAAAAGAGGTGAGCATGAGAGCTGATCGAATATGAACGGGAAAGAGATTTAGGACTGAAAACAAAGGAGAACTGGCCGGAGTGAGAAAAATTAGAGAGATTTAAGGGAGATTTGTGCGAGAGAGGAAAGAAAGAGGCGGGGAACTACTGTTCTAGCAAAATTCTCATCGGAAAACTCCTTCTTTGGCCGGAAAACACTCAAAATCGATCCTTTCGTTGAAGCTAACAGTCCCATTCCGTCCCAAAAACACTGAACCAACAACAAAAAATAGCTAATTAATTGAGACCCTCCCCTGTTTCTTCTATTTTTAGGACCAAAATCCCATCTCTTTGTCTTGATATTCGCCGATTGAATTATGGCTTATCGACGTCAAGAGTTGCGAGATTTTGGGTCGAGTTTGGTGTTGTTGAGGTTTTGCTCGTTGGTCGAGGTTTAATTCACGAATTCGGAATGCAAATTTATTCTTTTCATCCAAATAATATTTGAATCAGAAAAGCTTTTGAGGTCCACTCTTCATCTCTATTCCTTTAATTTTATATGGTTATGAAGGTGTTTTGATGTGTTTGTTCTATCGGGTGATTTGTTGCTTGATATATGTTCTGTTGAATGATTGACTTTGAAAGGCACAAATTGGATGAAAACGATATCTGGTTGAATAGTTGAAATTGGTAATTGAATGCCAAAATCAGGGTTGAGAATGAATTTGGGGGAGGAATTGAGAATTGAATAAAGTGAATATTGTGGTATTTTGATTCATTGTTGATGTTGAACATCGATAGTATCATGTTTTAGACCGAGGATTGGTAGGCAAATCATAGGTTCTGGGTAGGCAACGGTTAGGACTCATGCTTTTGTTGAATGTTTGAAATTTTGTTGAATGGTTTGGTTTTCTCGCATTGAAAATTTGTATTCATTTCGCCGGAGAATGCCTCGAGGTCTTTTGTACTTCTTTACCGGGGAATGCCCCGACGTATCATGTACACAAAAGAGGTTTGTGATGAAGGCCCGAGGCATTGGGTAAAGCGTTGGAGCGTAGTTTAAGATTAGTTTAGGATAGGATTTATATTTTCGCATTTTTTCTATTTTTGGACTGTATAATTGGACTGAACACTATATTTTGGATTCGTGTTGCATCATGTATTTGATTGATTATTTTATGTGTTCTGTGTGGTTTATACATTTGTAATGTCAAATTAGCCAATATGCTCCGCCAAGCCACCGTGGTCGAACCACGGGATCGAGGAGTGCCTAACACCTTTCCCTCGGTCAACAGAATTCCTTAGCCAAAATCTCTGTTCGCGGATCAGTTTAAAAGAGTCAAAACCATTTTCAAAAGGATTTTCAATGGTGACTTGGCACATCCGATTTATGCCAAGTGGCGACTCTGAGTTAATTGTAAAAATGAATCCTTTTTGAAACAACTTTCATCTTTTGTCAATTTAATAAAAACCCTTTCGAAACTATAAATCAATTCTTTTGGAGTTAAAAAAGGGGTGTAACAACACTGAGAGTCGAATAATATAAACTATCCAAACATACTGAAGCTATGGGAAGATCTATGTTCTTAGAGTAATCTTTGGTTTTCTGAACTTTAAATATTTTTTGTGTCACATCCATTTTTCAACTAAAAGATTGATTTTAAGGGTCGAAAGGGTTTTTATTATTGAAGTGACAAAATGAAGATTTGTTTCACAAAAAGGATTATTTTTATTCAAAAATAAGAGTCCCCACTTGGCATAATCCGGGTGTGCCAAGTCACCTTTGGAAATCCTTTTTCAAAACTGTTTGACTCTAAAAACTGATCTGCGAATAGTGATTCCGGCTAAGGAATTCTGTTGACCGAGGGGAAGGTGTTAGGTTCCCCTCGATCCCGTGGTTCGACCACGGTCGCTTGGTGGAGCGTATCGGCTAATTTAACATTATGAATGTATAAACCACACAAAACACATAACATAATCAATTAAGCAAACAAAACAAAATAAAACAATCCAAAATTTAGTGTCCAGTCCAATTATACAATCCGAAATAGAAAAATGCGAAAAATATAAAACCTATTCTAAACTAGTCTTAGACAAAACTCCAATGCTTTACCCAATGTCTCGTTCCTTGATCACGAACCTCCGTTGAAAACATAATACATCGGGGCATTCCCCGGTGAATAAATACATGAAACCTCGGGGCATTCCCCAGCCAATTGAATACACTTGAATCAAATGCGATTAACTAGAAGGAAACATTCATACGCACATTCAAACATTCAACACTCCATAATTCCTAAAAATTTGCCTACCCCTTATCGTTTTCCTATCTGTTTCGACTTAAAGCATGACACTACCACGTTAAACATCAACAATGAATCGAAATACGAAAATATTCACTTTTATCCATTTTGCAATTCCCGCCCTAAATTTTTTTTCAATCCTTAATGGGGTATCATTTCCTTACACAATTCATAATCAACAAAATCAAGCAACCAATCAAACAAAGTAGCAATTTATCACCAATCAAGATCAAACAACACACGATACTCCATTCACTGTACCATATTCTATCAACAATGAAATAAAAAGAGGAAAAGTGTAGAAATGGACCTCAATGATGATTTTATTCCAAATATCAGTCAATCGAAAAGATAGAATTCGTGCACCAAAGAACCTCGAATCGGACCCAACAACAAAACCATTACAACTTCGATATACTCTGACTTCCAACAACGAAACCAGTCCAATTTTAATATACCTTTTACTTCTTTTCAACAACCCAAACCAACAATTGTGTGTGAGACGAAACCTGCACCTACTCTAGACATATCGGGGTCTGTTTGAGTTGATTTACTAAAATGGATCGAGATGTCACTTTACTGTTCTATTTCGCCGGGGCTCCGTCGAGCTTGACTGTCCCAAAAATCAGAGAGAAACGACCAGATTTACAATGATAGTGGTGTTTTTCGATCGATCGCCGATAGATTTCTGCCGCAGTGGTATCAAGCATTAACTAAGGGACTTTTTGGTTAATTTCGAGCGAGTTTCTCACTGAAAAAACTTTGATTCACTGACTCTCTCTCTCACACGTCTTCTCTCTCTCATTTTTCTCTCTTTCTCTCTCTTCAATTCACTCTCTCCTGTCTCTTCGGTGGTATCGTGTGTGGTCTTGGTGTGTTGTGAATTTGAGAGTGACCGTGAGTTTCTCTCTGTGGAAAAGTGATACGCCCAAATTACAACTCTCGTTAGAAAGTGCAAGCGGTCGCTGTCAAATATAGAACCCAACTGGGTTGGGTGTCGAATCCCACAGGGAATATGATGATCACTAAGTATTGCGATTATTATTAGACTGTTGATCGAAGGTTCTAAGGTAAGAGGGGTTTCAGTTTAGGTGCACAATAATATTATCAGTGTAATAATGAGATGATATGTGTTATAATATTTGATCACAGAGAATGACAAATTAGGGTTATGTCCACCTTGTAGCTTCTATTTCTCTATTAACTATGAGTAATACGGATTTTATACATGCATGCACTTATAAAGAGACGTATTCTAATTCTAAATCCAAGTGTTTCTCAACCATTAAGGATTTATTCACCTTAGTTCTCTCGAATCCAAAGTGTACAACCAATTGTACGAACTCTCCAAGAAGTTAATCATGCTAAGGCATTAACGTGTAAAATAGAGGTTGGGAACCCTATTTTCTTGTCACACTCCCTTTTCCAAACAGTAACTTTTCTATTGAACAAGTTATTGCTATAATGGCGCATTCCCTATGTTTGCAACCATGAGAATTCAATCAAAATGAAGAGAGTAATGATATAAGTGGATTTACACATCATAAATTCAAAAACCCATAGCAATAGAGAGTATACTACAAGGTTTTCATAACCCTAACAAATAAACTTAGCTACTCATGAATAAAATGGAAATCAAAATAGAAATATTCATCATACCAAAACTTAGAACGATCTTGGTGATAAAGATGAATAGTAAAAATAAGAGAGAAAAGCGTTTCTCTCTCTCCGTCCTCAAGCTAAGCCGCTTTCTCTTGTTTTTAAAATAATACAGAATGTGAATAATCCCTAAAGATTCAGCAATAAGACTTTTAATAACATCCTTCTCTAATAAATTGCTACTGCATCCTTAACTATTTAAAAATATTGAGTTTGCCCGGGAAAAAGTTCCCATACATCACATTTAGTCCAAAAGCTGCTTTCTTTTTTATGTGAAGTTTTGTTTGCTGTCCACAAATCCCCAAAGTGCTGTAATCTTACTCATTAGTACCTGAAAAGCATGCTAATCTCATAGGTCAGCTCACTTAACTAAAAATGGACTAAAAGTGCAAGAATTATGTATTTTATCCTCAAAACTTAGCTAAAACATGGGTAAGTTATGGTGCTTAGACGTATAAATACGCCCAACATCACCACCCCACACTTAAAGCTTTGTTTGTCCTCGAACAAAATAGTACATCTATGCGGATACCTAACTAAACTTCACAAGAGCAAAACAAAATTTTCAACAAGACATACACTACACTTATTAATAAAGAGTAGATTTCTTGATCATTACTAGAAACAACTAACCCTCCAACATAGACTCATTAAGTTGGTTAATTCGTATACACAAGTTAAGCCAAAAAAAATCATATAAAACTACCCATCAATCATCAACCATGTGCGCTCACACAAAATGTTACCCATAATCACTTATAGTTTTGTATTTTTCAGAAATATGGGTATAAGAACTTGATTGCTCTCACTCTCACAAAGAATTCTTAGATTACAACTGATGACCATATGCTTGCCCTTAGTGTAATGCTCTACTAATATCAGAATGCTAAGGTTAGGATCAAATAGGTCTTTACGGGTTGTAAAGTAGGCTAAAGGGATGGGTAGGACTATTTTGGCTAGAAATGGTGACTATGTTCCCTAAGCGCTTTAATACACTACATTATGCCATTTACACTAACTTTTGAAAACCACTCTACCTTCCTTTCATCTACCAACCCCCTTTTTTTTTCTTCACCCATTTTGTTACTCAATCAAAAACACTATGATGGGAATATACAACTCTTTTTTTTGTTAAGCATCCCTATGATAGCCACCCTTAGCTTAGACTATTTGCGTTAGTCGAGGTGCATAATGTCCAAGAAAGGGCCAGGGCACCACTCCCGATCACAATATTTTCATGTACCAATAACTAAACTTTGGGGAATCACTTTCACCATTTTCCTCTTATTTTGCCACACTCTTTACTCAACTTGATTCTACAATTTAAAGCTCTTAGGAGCTTTTGGATCAAATTATGGTCTTTTCAAAAAAATGGATTAGGCTACATATGAGGTTGCCAAAGAAAATAGCTAAAGGCTCAATGGGTGTTCACTAGGACAATGTACAAAGGTAGGTAAAAAGAAGATAAAAAAATCAGGGCTGCCAAAGAAATGCCTAAATCATCTCCTAAACTCACAATCTTTATTTTGCTTCACACACACACTAGGCAAGTTCTAGCATCAGTCGCAACAAAGAATATACAATAACCTTACACACACATGGCACATGGTCAACTTAATTAGGAGCATTATAGATTCTTGACGCAACAGATAAATGAATTAAACCACAAATAATTATCACAGAATGAGTCACAACTTAGAGCCTAAATGTTTCAATAGTAGTGATTCAGCACAAACTCCTGTTATAATGCCATGCCGTCTATAAGAACAATTTCATACAAAAATCTAACTAATTACAACTAACTAACTACAACTAAATCAAAACAACTATAGAATAAATGCGGGCAAGCAGTACGCAATACAGCAGACAAGGCAATCCAGGCGTACACGTACTTATACCCGTACCCCATACTAAGAAGGAACACACTGCCCTCAGTATAAATAAATAAGCCAAAGCCTGGTTAGTCAGACTCCTCCTCTACATCCGGGGTCATACCCCCTGCGTCATAATCATCATCAGAGTCTTCATCATCATAGTTTTCCTCCACATAAAAGTTTAGCAGTTGGTGATCATTGTCTGTCGGCACATCATCATCTAGAGGTTCTTTAAAATTTACCCCCACTCCACACATGGCCTGAGTATGCTCATTAAGCGGGTAGTCATAGTCCAACTGCCGAAGCTCTGTATCAGTCGGCACACGACCCCCATTCATCATAGTAAACCTATTCATGCCATACAGATGGCGAAAAAAACTCTCATCTCGAGTATGTCTCTCAGCAGTGGTAAGGTTGATGCCTTGACTAGTTTCTGGATCTTTGATTTTCGTGATATCCACCTTCTTCGGGTTTTGTGGCAACTTATGGTCTGCTTGCTTCTCCTCAATGTGCTCTTTCCTTAAAATTGCAGTCAACAAGTTGCCAAAACTAAAATGGGACTTTTTGTGCACCCTTGCTTTTCACATCGACGTTCGTATAACTGCACTAATGTTGATGGGAACATTCGTCATTAGAGCATATACCAAGCAGACTCGATCATGCGTGACCTTAGTGTATTGTGTCCCAAGAATTAAGCAGGAATTGACTATTCTTAACCATATGCGAGCTTCTCTGTTCAAACAAGCATATGGGTAAGTATTGTGACGACCATTATCCTTATGACGAGTCCACCGGCTCATGGACCTTGATCCACACAACGTATGTCTGATGGCTCTGTAGGGAGGTCTGTTGTAGAGCTCCTTGAGTGGTGATTGATCCACACTTAGAGTACCCAGGAAAGAGTTGAAGAAATCAACGTTCAATTGCAAGACTTGCCCCTGAATCTTTACTTCATTTCCCGTAGTCCTTGGGGACCAGTTGGCATAAAACTCTCGAGTCAAATCAAGATTACATTCGCCCATGTCTCGGAAGATAAAGTCAATTTTTAGTGCCATAATCTTTGCCAAAATGCGAGGGCAGTTCTTTGCTAAACTTTCCTTCTGCATCGACTCCACATGTACATATTTCTTCACTTTATTGTTTCTATACGATTCCTTCCCTTCCTCCTCCAGAACCCATTTGATCCCAAAAGTGCGTCGAGGTACTTGAAAAGAGGATGAATCAGCCTGGTCCTTTCTTGACCTTTTTGACCTTTTTGTGAGGTGGATGCTTTCTCTTTTCCCTGTCGTCCTTTCGGAGCCATGTTACCTGAGATCATAATAGGGTCATGTTAGTCTCAATTCGTAAAATTCACTAATCGAAAAATAAAATAGTGATGGAACCACCCCACACTTAATTTGTTTGCACAAACTAATTGAGTGAGTATTGTCGATTACTCAGACTTCATCGACATACATTTAGATGGTATGTGCCAACAACATTATTAGTACAGTCACACTTTCAACCCTTCACTTTACATAACAATTTCTCAGTTTGATGTACAGAAGCAACACACAATGGTCCTGTAATCTTGACTATCATTTCCAACTTTATTTCATTTGAGCAATGCAATCTTTGAACAAGACTACCACATAGAAATCTTTTCATGCTATAGCATAGAAACAATTACACAATCTTATGCTTTTGGTTAAACATGATCATTACATCGATGAACGAGTCACTCATATAGTCAAGCTTACAACTCCCAAAATTATGCATTAAACTTCAATTGTTCAACTCCATAATAATAAAAAATTATGACAGTGAATACCAATCAATACATGCCGGAGTAAAATCAAGATTACCCACAAGAATCCTTTCACTCAATGAGATGTATTTTTCAAAAATCATAACAAACTGACCATACTCTTATCACCAAGTGCTACTACAAAATCCAGTTAACCATGATAAGCGTAGCAATAAAATAACTACGGAACATGAAAGAACAACTTACTTGGTGATAAATTCGTGACGAATCCGGAAGGTGAGCCTGCAGGATTAGATGAGAAAAGAGAAGGTCTTGGAGAGGGAAAGGTTGTTTGGGCGGCGCCTAGGTTTAAGAAAAATTGAGTGGGGTTTAAGGGTAGATGATATATTTAAAAGATAAGACCAGGGTCGGGTTGGTCCATTCCAAAAATGGGTTATTAGGCAAAGTTTACGTTGATAGGCGGCGCCCATAGAATCGCCTAAGCATAAGTAGGCGGCGCCTAACCTATCACCTATGTTGGCATAGGCGGCGCCTAACCTATCGCCTATGTGAGGCAGTGAGCATAGGTGATGGCATAGGTGGCGTCCAACCTATCGCCTATGTTGGCATAGGCGGCGCCTAACCTATCGCCTATGTGAGGCAGTGAGCATAGGCGATGGCATAGGCGGCGCCTAACCTATCGCCTATGTTGGCATAGGCGGCGCCCAACCTATCGCCTATGTTGGCGTAGGCGGCGCCTAACCTATTGCCTATGTGAGGCAGTGAGCATAGGCGATGGCATAGGCAGCGCCCAACCTATCGCCTATGTTGGCATAGGCGGCGCCTAACCTATCGCCTAAGTGAGGCAGTGACCACAGACGTCATTGACAGTCACAAAATAAAGTCGCACCACGAAACTTTTTGGGTCGAATATACATAATTCGAGGCGCGACTCTATTGCAAATCATACTTGAGCCTTACACATTTGACCACTCCCACTTACCTGTATTGTTCCATCATTCCTAGACTTACCACCATTGACATGACTTACTTTCAAATCAAAATTTGGGACTAATCTCCTCCTTTGTACTTCATGCACCTACACTTAATCAAAAACAACAAAAATGATTAGAAGAATGGGTTGCCTCCCACCAAGCGCCTTAGTTTTGGTCGTGGCTCGACTCTTCTTTTTGAATTTTTATTTATCAAAAACAAAATCCTAGTAAAATAATGGGTTGCCTCCCATGTAGCGCTTGATTTATTGTCATGGCACGACATAGTTATCTCGATTACTCAGACTTCATCAAGATATATGGTGGCTATATATTTTATCGAGTCAGTTGGACGATATATAGCTTCACTCCATTCACCTTAAAGACACTACCATCATTTTTTTCTAACTCCACTACTCCAGATGAGTAAACTTGGCTGATTCTGAATGGACTAGACCATTTAGACTTCAACTTACCTGGAAACAACTTCAGTCTGGAGTTGAAAAGGAGTACCAAATTGCCTTTCTGAAAGTTTCTTTGGATAATCCTCCGATCATGGTACTTTTTCATCCTTTTCTTTTAAAGATCTGCTCTTTCATATGCATTTAGACGGAATTCATCCATCTCGTTCAGCTGTCCCAATATCATATTTATAGCATCATCCCAGTTCGGTTTAAGCTGCTTCAGTGCCCACATTGCTTTATGTTCTAGCTTAATTGGCAAGTGACAAGCCTTTCCATAAACTAGTTGGTATGGTGATATGCCAATTGGTGTCTTAAACGCGGTCCTGTATGCCCATAAGGCATCATCCTGCTTCCTGGACCAATCTTTCCTGCTGGCATTCACAGTCTTAGCAAGGATCAGCTTGATTTCCCGGTTTGAAACCTCCACCTGCCCACTAGTTTGTGGGTGGTACGGTGTAGCTACCTTATGTTGCTTAACCCCATACTTTGCCAATACGGCTCTGAACAACTTATTGCAGAAATGTGATCCTCCATCGCTTATGATGGTACGGGGTACCCCAAAATGAGAGAAGATATTTCTCTTTAAGAACGCCACAACACTCTTACCCTCATTATCAGCTAGAGTGACTGCTTCGACCCATTTGGATACGTAATCCACAACAACTAAGATATATTTCATCCCAAATGAGCTCACAAATGGGCCCATGAAGTCAATACTCCAGACATCGAATAACTCTACTTCAAGCATTTTGGACATGGGCATCTCATGGTGCTTTGAGAAAGAACCTTGCCGCTGGCACTGATCACATCTTCTTACAAAATCATAGGCATCCTTGAATAATGAAGGCCAATAGTAGCTACTTTGCAGTACTTTCTTGGCCGTCCATTCACCTGCATGGTGACCTCCAACTTGGGAAGCATGGCTTGCTTCCAGTATGATAGACACCTCTACATCTAGGATGCACCGCCTAATATTACCATCAGCACATCATCGAAAAAGATAAGGCTCATCCCAGAAGTAATGTTTCACATCATGCATGAACTTTTTTCTTTTGATGAAAGGAGAGATTCTCAGGAATCACTTCGCTTACCACGTAGTTAGCAAAATCTGCATACCACGGTAAGTTTTCCACCATAGTTGCTAGAATCTCTTCATTGGGGAATACATCATCAATATCAAGGTCGGTCTGCACTGTGTGCTCACTCTCAAGTCTCGATAGATGATCAGCTACTTGGTTTTCATAACCTTTTCTATCCTTTGCCTCGAAATCGAATTCTTGAAGCAGTAGCACCCACCTAATTAACCTTGGCTTGGCATCCTTCTTTGCCATTAGATATCTTAGAGCTGCATGATCTGTATGAACCACTACCTTGGTTCCCAACAAGTAAGCATGGAACTTCTTGAAAGCATAAACAACCGCAAGAAGCTCTTGTTCAGTGACGGTATAGTTCTTCTGTGCTCCATTCAAGGCCTTGCTCGCGTAGTAGATTGGATAAAATAGCTTTTCTCTTTTTCGACCAAGTACAGCACCCAAGGCTACACCGCTTGCATCATACATAATTTCAAATGGTAGAGACCAATCAGGTGCTACAATAATAGGGGCTTCAACTAGCTTTCCATTGAGGCATTCAAATGCCTTCAAGCAATCTTTACCAAAGTAAAACTTTGCATCCTTCTCCAAAAGTTTGAATAATGGGTTTTCAGTCTTGGATAAGTCTTTAATAAACCTCCGATAAAAACCAGCATGACCAAGAAAACTACGAACCCCCTTCACATAAATTGGAGGTGGTAGTCTCTCGATAACTTCAATGTTGGCTCAATCAACTTCAATTCCCTTTTCAGAGATTTTATGCCCGAGAACAATGTCTTTCTTAACCATAAAATGGCACTTCTCCTGATTTAGCGCTAGATTGAATTCCACACATCACTGCAAATCCATACTCAGATTTGCCAAGCGTGACTCAAATGACTCACCTACAACTGAAAAGTCATCCATAAACACCTCCAAGGTGTCTTAAACCATATCAGAAAAAATGGACATCATACACCGCTGAAAAGTGGCAGGTGCATTACATAGCCCAAATGGCATTCGTTTGAATGCAAAAGTACCATATGGGCATGTAAAAGTGGTCTTCTCCTGATCTTCGGAGAAATGTAAATCTGGTTATATCTGGAATAACCATCCAAGAAAAAGAACTATCCCTTTCCTGCCAATCGATCAAGCATTTGATCCATGAATGGCATTGGGAAGTGGTCCTTTAAAGTCCACGAGTTTAGCTTCCGGTAATCCATACACATCCTCCACCCTGTGACAGGCCTAAGTGGAATTAGTTCATTCTTCTCATTCGCTACTACTGTCATGCCCCCTTTTTTGGGCACACATTGTGCAGGACTTACCCATTTACTGTCTGAGATTGGGTACACCACCCTGCATCTAGACACTTTATGATTTCTTTCTTCACCACCTCTTGCATAGGTGGCTTCAGACGATGCTGATGCTCAATAGTGGGTACGCAATCTTCCTTTAGCTAAATCTTGTGCATACATATGCCAGGAGGGATACCAATTATATCAGCAATAGTCCAACCAATAGATCTCTTGTACCTCTTCAGAACAGAGATGAGAGCCTCTACTTGTTGTTCACCTAAATCAGCAGCAATAATAATCGGCAGTGTATTTCCACTACCCAAGAACACATACCTTAGATGACTGGGTAGCTCTTTCAATTCTAACACCGGTGGCTCTTCAATGGATGGCTTTGATGGTGGTGAAGGTCGATTCTTAAGGTCAAGGTCCAGCTTCTTGGGTGCATAATAATACGACCCCATTCCTGTCAAAGCACAGATAGTTTCTTCGTACTCTTTAATATCCCCACGATCAAAGTTCAAAAGCACAGCAGCCAATGGCTCAACAGTAAGCTGTTTCTCTAAAGATACTTCCTTCTTATCCTTATAATAAACATCAACTATAGAGAACAAATTCATATCCTTGGGTTGCTTCATTGATTTGCATACATCAAAACGTACCACTTCGTCATTCATCCAAAATAAAAGCTCATTTGCTCGCAAATCAATAAGCACACTTCTTGTTGCGAGGAAAGGTCGACCCAAGATTATGGGCACCTCAAAATCCACCTCGCAATCCAAAATAACAAAGTCTGCAGGAAAAATGAAGGTGGAAACCTTTACTAATACATCATATAAGATACCAACAGTTTGTTTTACCGACCTATCTGCCATTACAAGCCGCATGTAGGATCCCCTAACCCCAACTGTCTATAAATGGCTAGTGGCATCAAATTAATGCTAGCCCCTAAATCACATAAAGCCTTAGCAAAATTTAAAGATCCAACCGTGCAAGGAATAGTAAAAGCACCCGGATCTGCCTTCTTCTGTACCAAAGACCTCGTGGCAATCGAACTGCAATGATGAAAATTATCTGCCTATTTGTAGCTCGCTGCCTTTTCTTTGTCAAAAGGTCCTTCATGAATTTGGCATACCCTGGCATTTACTCTAGTGCCTCCACCAAAGGCATATTTATAGTCAGCTACTTCAGTATGGTCATGAATTTACTGAACCTGGTGTCATCAGCCTTCTTCTTCAGTCTCTGAGGAAAAGGTGGTGGTGGATTTGGAAGAGTTTTCTCCACCACTTCCTTTTCATTGTGCTCCCCATTATCAATCTTTTCAGACTGCTGACATCTAGGTGTAGTATCATGAATGTTCTCTTTCTGATTTTCAACTTCTATAGAATCATCACAATCTGCTTCAACAATATTCTCCTCCATACTATCAACCACAAGCTTGCCCTTGGAAGGATTTTCCAACACCTTACCACTCCTGGTTGTAATATCCAAACATGATCCATCTTTTCTTGGATTTTGTACAGTGTCACTTGGTAAAGTGCCAGCTTTCCTTTGATTGAATGCCACTGATAGTTGACTCATTTGTTGTTCCAGCTGTTTTATTGAAGTGGAATGCGAGTCAACCAATTGATTCATTGAGGACAAATCATTTTTTACCTCAGCTACTCCCGTGTTGGTTGCCTCCACTCCTTTCAACAGCTTAGCCATCATGTCCTCCATGGACATCTTCCCAGAGCTAGGTGCAACAACTTTACAATTTTCAGGAGGGACATACAAACCGCTCCTGTTATTCTTATTCTTTCAATTCCCTTGGTCTTGGTCCTTGTATACGGATTTTTCATAATAGTTCCTACCTTGGTTTCCTTGGACATTGCCTCGGAAACCCCCCTGATTATTTAAGTAATTTGCTTTCTCCTCAGAATCGGAGTCATTTCTTCCCTGTGATACAACAGCTTTGACCTTTTCTGTCTTCCCTAATAATAAATGCTTAGTAAGAAGGTCCATCTGCATTTTTATGTGAGCCATATACTAGTCACGTTCCTCTTCTCTTCGCCTCTATTCTACCGTCATGCCAATAGACACAGTAGAGCTTGCTACCTCAGAATCCCTGGTATGCCAAGCTCTACTCTGCTTTGTCATACGATCCAACATCTCACATGCCTCAACAAAAGTCAGGTCCATGAATGACCCACCCGCAACATTATCTACCACTGGCTTAGTCACCGAGTTCAAAGCCCTATATAATATTTCCATCAAGTGGACATTGGTCATCTGATGATTTGGGCACCGCATAAGCTTCTTCTTAAACCTCTCCCAAGTCTCGTGGAGAGCTTCAGTTGGAAGCTGTCTGAAATTGCTTATCTCATCTCTTAATTGTGCTCTCTTGGATGGCGGAAAGAATCTTTCTAGGAAAGCTTCTTTCAGTTGCCTCCAATTGGTAATAGAGTCAGGAGTTAGCCCATTTAACCATAGAGTTGCCTCTCCAGATAGAGACAATAGAAATAAGCGAAGCCGGATTGCATTCTGTCCAACCCCTGGATTGTCAAATGATTTGCATGTTGAGATAAAATTAATTAGATGCATATTCGGATCGTCGCCTGCAAGTCCACCAAATAACCCTTTGAGTTGCAATAGATGGATCATGGTACTAGCGATATTGAACTTGGATCCAGGTGCCAAGGGCGGAGGAATAATAACAACTGTGGCACCAGCCCCATCCAAGTCGTCATCATCATCATCAAAAGCAACTTGCACAGCTCGGCATTCGGGTCTCATCCTAGCTTGACGATCTCTATTGACATTCCTGTTCACTGGTGCAGCCACATCATCTGCACGCCTTGGATTTAATAACTTATCATCACCCAGGTCCTCATCATCAAGATCTGGTACCCGACCTGGGTTATCAGCATTCTGTTGATTTACTTACGCAGCTGCCAATGCAGCTAATCTAGCCTGCTCCTGTTGAGTAGCTATTCTTTCAAGGTCTCGTTGTGCATCCATTATGCCAATGAGATATGATTCAGGATTTATAGGTAATAATGGCTGACCAGATCTCCGTGTATTTGGCATGCAATCCACTAAACCTGAATAAAACAAAAACAACAAGCAAAAAGTAAAATTTGAGAATCTTTGACCAAAGGGTCTATTAACTATCACAAACTTAGTTGACAACCGTATTCCTCGACAATGGCGCCAAAATTTGATACGACCAAATTACAACTGTTGTTAGAAAGTACAAGCAGTCTCTGTCAAATATAGAACCCAACTAGGTTGGGTGTCGAATCCCACAGGGAATACTATGATCACTAAGTATTGCGATTATTATTAGACTGTTGATCGAAGGTTCCAAGGTAAGAGGGGTTTCAGTTTAGGTGCACAATAATATTATCAGTGTAACAATGAGATGATATGTGTAATAATATTTGATCACAGAGAATGACAAATTAGGGTTATGTCCATCTTGTCGCTTCTACTTCTCTATTAACTATGAGTAATACGGATTTTATACATGCATGCACTTATAGAGAGATGTATTCTAATTCTAAATCCAAGTGTTTCTCAACCATTAAGGATTTATTCACCTTAGTTCTCTCGAATCCAAAGTGTACAACCAATTGTACGAACTCTCCAAGAAGTTAATCCTGCTAAGGCATTAACGTGTAAAATAGAGGTTGGAAACCCTATTTTCTTGTCACACTCCCTTTTCCAAACAGTAACTTTTCTATTAAACAAGTTATTGCTATAATGGCGCATTCCCTATGTTTGCAACTATGAGAATTCAATCAAAATGAAGAGAGTAATGATATAAGTGGATTAACACATCATAAATTCAAAAACCCATAGCAATAGAGAGTATCCCTAACAAATAAACTTAGCTACTCATGAATAAAATGGAAATCAAAATAGAAATATTCATCATACCAAAACTTAGAATGATCTTGGTGATAAAGATGAATAGCGAAAATAAGAGAGAAAAGCATTTCTCTCTCTCCGTCCTCAAGCTAAGCCGCTTTCTCTTGTTTTCAAAATAATACAGAATGTGAATAATCCCTAAAAATTCAGCAATAAGGCTTTTAATAACATCCTTCTCTAATAAATTGCTACTGCATCCTTAACTATTTAAAAATATTGAGTTTGCCCGAGAAAAAGTTCCCAAACATCACATTCAGTCCAAAAGCTGCTTTCCTTTTTATGGAAGTTTTCTTTGCTGTCCACAGGTCCCCAAAGTGCTGTAATCTTCCTCATTAGTACCTGAAAAGCATGCTAATTACATAGGTCATCTCACTTAACTAAAAATGGACTAAAAGTGCAAAAATTATGTATTTTATCCTCAAAACTTAGCTAAAACATGGGTAAGTTATGGTGCTTAGACGTATAAATACGCCCAACATCAAAAAGATGAGATGATGATCGTTTTGGTCTCTCCACTTATCCTGATATAGTGTGCGTGTTTTCCCCCTTTTCTTTGTGGACAAGAAAGTGGGGGTTGGGGGGTCACATGGGGTAGGTGGTGTAGATATGGTTGAGTTTTGTTAGGATAAGGTTAGAGATTTAATTTGTTAGGGATTTATTGAATTTTTTTTATTTTTGCATTTTTGTGAGACATAATTATACAGATGAGGACACGTAGTAATACAGAGGTGAAATGGTAAAAATGCTATCGGGGAGGGACAAAATTAGGTGTCTACATCATGGCCCCTTTGAATGTAAACACGAAGTATTTTCAGACAAAGAAGTAGACAACGAGATAGAATTTTGTCCCAACAATTATTCAAAAATAAAACAGAAGGAAGGAGAGAGACCAAGTCTTGATTTAGGACATCCTACCCACCCAAGTTATGAGGGAATCAAGTCATAGGTATCTTAAAGGATTGGAAAAAGAAGGACTATACCGAGTTGGAGAGTCGAGTGATTTCATCGAGGTTTCGGTCCGCGGCTCTGTCATTGCATCAAAAAATAAAAATTACATGTTAAAAACATAAATAAAATTAAAAAAAACTCTATCTATGCAGATTTCCTTGACTCTTGACTTGCTACTTCATCACCCTATTCTTCAGGCGGGCTCCTAACTTGCAATTTCTTCACCCTATTCTTCAGGCGGGCTCCTGACATGCAATTTCATCACTCTATTTTTTGGGCGAGCTCCCGACTTACAATTTCATCACTTGTTGCTTGGTTTTCAATTTCTTCACCTTATTTTTCAGGCGGGTTATTGACTTGCTATTTTTTGATTTGTTGACTTTTAATTTTTTCACCTTGTTGCTTGACTTTCAAATTTTTCACCATGTTGCTTGACTTTCAACTTTTTCACCTTGTTGCTTGACTTTCAACTTTTTCAATGGGGCTGACTCGACTAAAAGGTACATCTTCTAGGGGTCAAGGGGAATGACTCGACTAAAAGGTATGTCTTATAGAAATCAAGGGAGGTAACTCAACTAAAAGGTACGTCTTATAGGAATCAAGGGGGATGACTCCACTAAAGGGTATGTCTTATTGGAATCAAAGAAAGATGACTCGACTAAAGGTAAGTCTGATAGGAATCAAAGGGAGATGACTCGACTACAAGGTACGTCTTATAGGAATCCAGGGAAATGACTCAACTAAAAGGTATGCCTTATAGGAATCAAGGGGGATGACTCGACTAAAAGGTACATCTTCTAGGGGCCAAAGGGAATGAATCGACTAAAAGGTATGTCTTATAGGAATCAAAGGATGTGGCTCGACTAAAAGGTACGTCTTACTAGGAATAAAGGGAGATGACTCAACTAAAAGGTACGTCTTATAGGAATCAAAGGGAATGACTCAACTAAAAGGTACGTCTTCTAGGGGCCAAAGGGAATGACTTGACTAAAAGGTATGTCTTATAGGAATCAAAGGAGATGACTCGACTAAAAGGGACATCTTCTAAGAGTCAACGGAAATGACTCGACTAGAAGGTACGTCTCCTAGGAGTGAAGGTTCAATTTAAGAAGTGTATCACCTAGCAAATAAAAACTGAAATCCCTGGATAAGTGTGTCTCCGAGGGATATGGAATGATAAATTTTTACCATGATTTTATTATCAAACCTGTGCAACAATATTGCTTCCTGTATTTGTAAAAGTAAGGCATTGCAGCTCTTGATGTTTATGTTTTGAAGTCCCTGCTTTGAAGGTAATATGTTTCCTGTTTCATCAAAGAAATCTTATGAGTTTAAAACATGGTGGCTGGTTTGTGGCTTTAGCTTTCGCGGAGATCACTTTTGCCCTCGTTAATTTTAACCTTGCTTCCAACCATTAACATATATCATTGACTTGTTGAATCATCAACCCGAACTCAGATTATTAAGAGTGACTGAAACAAATACAGTATCTCTGTTTTGCCATGCTTCTCAGATAAACTCTTTTAACCTTGGTATTTTCATGAGTTCCCAATCTTTTCTGTTGAAAAAGCTTTTTGCATGCCTTATTCAGCTTACAATCATGTCTCTTTCATATGCTGACTTTGTCTTACTTTGTGCAATTGAAGAAACTGGTAGCCATTTTTTAAATCTTTTTTCACTTATTTTGTCATGGACTTGACTCAAAGACACGAGAAAAATGACAGTGATTTTTTTTATTTGGATAACTGACTTAAGAAAATAAAAATAAAAATAAAGATAAAGAGAAGAAAGAAAAGACAATGAATGTCCCCATTTGAAATAAAGAAACGAAAAATTTATCTAAAATGACAATCAACTCTAATGATTATGCCATGCATTTGGATTAAGCTTCTTGATATTTTCATCCAAACTTTCACCAACTGTTGTTGAGCTAATGACCCTGAAATTGAGTTACTTCCTTGGGTCAATTGCATTTAGAGACCTCATTCGGCTAGTGACACCTTGAAGGGTTTTCGCCAACAAGCCTCTCTCATTTTGTTTCTCTCGGCTCACCATTGTCTTATGGTATCCGTGAGGTTTTTTTTCACCAATAATATTCTCTAATTTTCATTTCTCTCAACTCATAATCGTCTTACGGTGCTCGTGAGAATTTTCACCGATAAGATCTCATTTTTTTGTCTCAACTCACCATCATCTTATAGTGCCCGTGAGTGTTTTCACCGATAAGACTCTCTCATTTTCATTTCTCTCCTAATTCCTTATGCTGAGGAAGACAAGTAGTTTCCAAAATGCGTCATCACATCTATTGCATGCTTAGCCTTAGCATTCTCAAAGATTGATCTGAAGGTCTTTCTTTAGTTGTAGCTTGGCTTTTGGATAGGGTTAGAAAGAAAGGATGGCATGGGGCCCAAACGATAGTTGAAGTTGGGTGGGGCTTACAACTTTTGGAATCAACTCAAACAATAAGAATTAAATCATTCCCAGTTTCTTTTGACCGGGCAATTCTAAACTACCCCGAGAGAGGAGAATCAGGTCACGCGTAGTTTTGGCAGCTTATTCTTTTTTTGCTTGATTCTGACTTCTTCTTTTTTTTTACTCTTTTTTCTGACTCTAATTTCTTAACACTCTTTACCTCCTTTGTGGACACATTTTTCTCTCTTTCCCCCTTTTTTTGAAACTTTCTGACTCTATTCTCTTGCTTGATACTTTTCTTTTGAGCTTTGCTTTATCTTGATTCCAAAAGAGGGGTATGAAAGAAAATAACACTAAGGCTCAAATGGGGTAGACAAAGGATGACACAATGTTTGGATAGCAGAATAAAATGTCTTCGTCATATCAATCCTTGAAAATACTAGTACATGGCATACAATGTGAAAGTGCACGATCAACATCATTTATGACATGTTTTACAATACTAACTTGACCCAAACATGTGTGTCACCTCTTTTTCTATACTTGTGAAACATACAGCTCCACATTTGTTGTACATCCCTCACACTGAATGACTCATCATACTTTCATGGATTTGATTTTCTTTCTGTTCCTCTTGATAGGATCACGCAGACACTGTTTGACCTAATTAAGCTATGTTTTTTAATTGATGACCAAGTTATTCTTGTGATTCTCAAAATAATTACCTTAATTTTTAAAGAAGGCTTCAACTTGTCACCAAATGTCTCAGCACTCTACCTATTTTCTCAGATATTTTTTTTCTAACTTTAGCCCTCTTATTCCATGTTTCATGGTTAAATTGGACTTTAAGATCTGGATGAAAATTCTGCAAGCATGTCATATCACTAGAGTCAACATAAAATGTACTGTATAAAGAAAACAAACAAATAACATATATTTAAAAAACAAAGAAAAAAGGACAATTTATTTAGTTGAAATAAAAGATAGAAGGGTTTGAACCTAAACGACAAAAGGACAAAACAAGATAGATCCCGAACTACAACCCTAAAATAATTCAAAAAATAAAAAGAAAACAAAACAAACTACCAGACCTATTCCTAGTAGGGAGAGGGGTGACTTCTCAATTCCTCAACCTGACAACTTAGCCACTGGTTTACATATCAACATGACTAGAGCTTCCCTTACTGTCAATGTTCTGCACCATAATTAATCCATCTTGAATCATATTTTCAATTTCTCTTTTCAAATCTCAACAATCTTCAATACTATGACCCTAAGCATCAGAATGATATGCACATCGTACATTAGGATCAAAATTTCTTGAACGTCGATTAAGAGTGCACCCAAGGAGAGGAGTGATCATTCCCCATTGTACCAATCTCTAAAATAAATTGGCATATGACTCTCCAATTTGTGTAAATCTATCTCTCGACTTCTACCTCATTTCATTGCTTGGCTTGGATCAAAAATCAGGCTTAGAAGGGTTTTGGTATGTTTGTGGAGTTAGAGGATGACTCTGAGGAGTTGGTGTGTTCCACTGTGGGTAAGATGGGGGTTGAACATGTGGCTGTGCGTTATATACTAGATATAGAGGTGGAGGAGCAGGGTATAATAGATTTAGGGAGTGATTTTGTGGAGCTTGGGCATGAACTTGGGTTTGAGCTTGAGAGTGACGAAAACGGGGTCTTCTTGACCATGCCCACTGTCCAACTACAATAGAAGCTGAAACTTCCTCATTTTTTGTCTCCCTAACACTTCCTGAACCCTTTTGAATTGCTTGGGTTGTCACTTTCAATGTTGCAAAACTCATAATACGACCAGTCTTAATTCCCTCTTCTATCATCTCCCCCATTTTAAGGACCTTAATAAATAAGTTGCCTAATGCAGGTAACAAGTGTTTATAATATGTTTCATCCTGCAGTTGAATAAACACCTCCACTATTTTGCTTTCTTTCATTGGCGGTTTTACTCTAGCAGCTTGTTCACGCCATTTGATCGCATACTCCCTGAAACTCTCAGTATTCTTTTTTTTTATACTAGTTAGGGATTTTTCTTCAGGGATCAACTCCACATTGTATTGAAATTGTTGCACAAATTCATTAGCTAGGTCATCCCAACTAATCCACTTGTCGATGTCTTGGTCAACAAACCATTCCGAAGCTAGGCCTGAAAGACTCTCCCCGAAATAAGCCATAAGTAGTTCTTCCTTCCCTCCAGCGCCTCTTAATTGGTTACAATAGCGCCTCAAATGTGATACTGGTCCCCATGTTCATCATACTTCTCAAACTTTGGCATTTTAAAGCCAGGAGGAAGGTTGGCACCTAAAAACATGCGTAAGTCCTTATATGAGACACTTTTTTAACCCCCAAGTCCTTGTAAGTTCTTCATAGACAGTTCCAAACTTCTCAATTTTCTGGTCATTTCCTCTGGTTCTTCTATCATAACAGGCTTCTCAGTGTTAGGAGTAAATTCAGGCGGGTGAGTGTCACCGTAAAGACCAGTCAACTTAAATTAGGCTCGGAAGTTGTAACACTGATCGCTAGTAATATTCAATGTAGGCTCTCTTGTAGAATAGGGGAGGTATAACTCAAGTAGGAGCTTCAGGTGGGGATGGCACCAC